>CM030370.1:83126086-83726086 GCA_003604175.2 Clonorchis sinensis | reverse complement strand
GAGAGAGGTGTGACAACATCTTCGCAGCATAGACGTTTCCCAATACAGAGCACTAACCAAGAAAATATTACTGTTTTCCACAGTTTAAACGCAGCGTGAGAGCAATCAGGTGATGTGATAACGTGTCTGTTCGTGTGGTTGCATCAGCTTTGCGTTTGGGTGGGATTAATCATATGAATCTCAGCCAAACACCATTCTCAAGTCGACGGACTGTTAGGAGAGACTAGAAAGCTAATTAACATGCAAATTTCCTGCTAGTTAACGAAAGCAGGCTGTTTCATTTCAACGACGTGGTTGTTACAATGAGTTCAGTCGAGATTGCGAAGAAATGAACGGACGCGTCAAGCGGAAGCTGTTTTGATTAACTTGGAGGAAGGAAAATCCAAACACCATGCTACCCAAAAGTAGCCGGCCGACAACTGGTCATAGACATAAACTGCGGTGTTTCTTCATGACATAAAACTTAGAGGAATACTTTCGTGCGAGCCTAAGGTGTGTTACACTGACTCGGGATAAAATAGAATAAAAAATCTAATACCAATATAGTGCCTAGTTGTCTGGTAACCACGGTTGTAAACTTGGCCAGTCGCTAAATGTCCAGACATGTAGATGTATGTCACCGCCTAAGAACAGTCATGGAAACAGCATTCCTTTGTCACTGACTGGGTTTGAGTAGGAACAAGCCTGACGAGGTTCTCTTCTAAGGTCCATTAGGGAAAAAACTGTGAGCGCCTATGTCTCGTCCTCAATAATGCATCCGAGCTATCATTCTTTCTGTATGAAATTGATCTCAAGAGGGTCGGCTTTAGAGATGCGCAGGAGAAAGTGGAATTCAACAATAAGACCCCGAAATATAAAAATATGCACTTCAAGCAATTGTGTGGGGTGGTAATTATTGGGGATCAAATATTCCTTCTAATTGTGTAATGCTGGTGTAACATGGTGCACAGTACAGCAGCTTCTACTATCTGACCACTATAATCTAAATAAATCGTGTAAGCAAGGTGAGTGAGTCTCATAAACCGCAAGAACGTGCTAACCGACAAATAATGTGGACAATTAGTGAGAAGTGCTAGATTACCACAGCACTTGTCGTATGGACAACAAGGAATAAATTTTCCCAAAAAAAGGCACTATCCAGAAATGCCTAGTGTAATCGAGGCTCCTGATCCATTTTACCAGAAACGCGAACTCAAGATATTGAGTGTGGAGTCAACGTGCAGGCAACTGAACTGCTATGAAGTAGTTGAGTTGATGTTTAGACCTTTGAGACAAATTATACCAGATTTTATCTAGTATCAATCAACCACTTGTAACAAGAAGTTAGTTTGCGCGTAATTCAAGCAAGTAGTTGTGAAGCGATTTTTTTCAGAAACTGCCTCGTATGTCTAATTATGGTTGAGTCCTACCTTAGTGATCATGCAAAACAGCTGAAATTCACAAATATCTGTCGATTATGATGGTTTTTAACTGAGTGTGCCAAATAAAGGCCACCACATGTTTCATTCTGAGAAATATTCCAGTTATCGAATTATGTCTCATCGCTACTCTGAGGTAGATGAAAAATCTGGGCATCCCATCACAGATGTCGGGCTTTTGGGGGTTCATCAAGTAGACCTACTTCCTTAATCCTCACTAGCCTCATTGTCTTACACAAAATTGCACGTAGATTGCCATAAAAACTCATCTGAAACCTAGTTTGGTGTTAACGGCTGGGAATGTTACACAAATATCGTCACATGTTACAGCATGATTCAGTACTGTTCACAAGGTCGGTGAAAACATTGAACAAAGTACTACAAGCCAACTTCAGCCGTGGATTCCGTCAACATCAAAGTAACCAGCAACATACAATGTGATGTACATGAAATAAACAAGTTTAATGGAGATTTGAAGACTGGACCCAACTCAAGAGCCCTAAAATGGTGAAACTGTTAGTGGGCGCTCCGGAGTTTTCATCCACCGCATGAGTAGTATTGGGTGCTACCATCTTGACACGTTCGAAGTCTATGTAACGTTAGTGATGTCAAGCAAAACTGCGTTTTGCAAGGGAATTTAATTGTGCTGACAAGATAGACACAACACCGTTCTAGCTACAGAGTCCACAACACTGTAGGGTTTTTCTAAGCCTGGAATAAACATTAGTCCAAGAGTGATTAAACCGAACTTTCTAGTAGCTAATCTACCACTGTGGACCATTAAGTTATGGATTAACCTCATATACACCCAGGTTTCTAGTTTTAGCACTTAGTCATACTTCAGCCAAAGGTCTTGTCTGCAACGATACTCTTGTACTAAGATTTGCGACGCGTGTAATTTTTCAGACTGACAGAGACAGCTATAGCACTTGGATATTGTTTCCTCTCTTTAAAACACTCAGGATTTTATCAGTAAACCCATGAAAGTAAAGGCAAATGGCCATGAGTCACTAA
Source organism: Clonorchis sinensis (assembly GCA_003604175.2). Lineage (NCBI taxonomy): Eukaryota > Metazoa > Platyhelminthes > Trematoda > Opisthorchiida > Opisthorchiidae > Clonorchis > Clonorchis sinensis. The sequence goes on along the minus strand of CM030370.1, from coordinate 83,723,654 downwards.
AATATAAAATGCTTTACAAGCCAGTAGGTTCCGTTATTTTCCAGGTAATAAGGGGTGTCACTCTTACCTCACCTATCTTACTGTGCTTGGATAAACAGGTGGGTTGCGATGTTGAGTTTCGTAGGACCGTGATACAAGTATGGTCTCTAGCACTATTCGTAACCTTGTGTAGGGATGAATATCCACCCTTGACCTTACCAAATGCGACTTACAAGACGACTGTAGGGTAAAAACACTACATTCATTCGCATTTCACTTAAGTTCCCCAAGAATGAAAACAATGAAAAGAGTGGAATTCTATTCCGCCGTACATCACAGTCTACTGATCACGTATCAAACTATTTAGTTACATTGTGCGACGAGGTCAATTAGAGTGACTCTTGCTTTTCGTGTTGCTTCCAGACTGAATTTCGATGCTTTCTTCCAAGTAACAACGAGCTTTTCCATTTGATACCCCAGTTATTGTTCGTAACAGTCAGTATTGAGTGTCTTTAACAAAACAAAGCAGACACACGTGCTGATGATGGATGCTGCAGAGGAACGTTGAAGACGTCCCTGTCTTGGGCAAACCAGATGAATGAAGGAAGCATTTTTGCTCGGTTTGACTGTAACAAGCAAAGCCAAAGGTGACAAGTGACACGCGTGCTGCTTGCCGCGGGCAAGGGGTTGGTGTGAACATGAGGTGTGAAGGAGATTTTGACAAACGATTACATCCCTGCGTGATTGATGTCATACTTCAGACATAATCGTCGTCTCCTACAACACTCGTGTTTGTTGTCTGATAATCTGAGAGGGGTGCGCGACTATTTTGACCAGATGAGCCGGCAAGAAAGGAAGATTTGTGGAGACCTATCGACCTAGCCAGGGGCGTTTGAGCTCACGTTGATTTATACTCAGACTTGTCTAGTTGGTAGGCCATCCTGTTGTTACATGAGCATGTAGGACACTGTCCAGCCAGCATGCGGTCACGTAGTCAGTTAACTTCCGGATAACCCCCTCTAAAACCTAATAAAAAAATGTTCTGAAGCTTAATCCGAATTCAGTTCAAGTTGGACCAACAGATGGTCAGTTACTTTTCTAGCGTATCAGTATCCTGTACTTCTTGTGAGCTAGCGAATGCCTTTTCGTTGCGAAACTGTGTGTCGGCTCAGAGCATTCAATGATCTTTAAGTCATCTTCCATTCAATAACTATCTACGAGCAACTCAAATGATAATCAGCGCGCTTGGAATTATGAAGGTTGAGGTTCCGGAATTTGAAAAGCCAGAATTCTTCTAACGGGCTGTCACAAGCCGGTCAAAGCATCATGAATAACAAAGCTGTATGAAACCCGTTAAGCAGTGATTCGTTGCTTACGTTAGGGGACATCATCCCACAAAATGCTCAAGAAAACTTGTTGCTGGCAACGAATAATTGGACAGTCACAAGAAGCAGCTGATCACATAATAAGATGTTTTCATTTGTTATTTATGATGCTGCTTCGGTACTAATAAGTCTTGAGCCCATAGACCCACTGTTCCAGAAATATTCTACAGTGGTTTTATATATACATATATATATAATTATGCCATAGTATTATTACGGCAGTAAGTTGGAATGCAAAACAAGAAGAACCTCCGTAATTATGGAGAGATTCATTTTGTATGAATTGGTAAATGGGAGCTTTTATTTAAACTCGTTGGGAGTCAGCGCACACGAAAAGGGTCGTGATTTTTAGGTAGGCTATCTTCATAATACAGTGGCCCCACTAACTAACGCGGCAACCAAAAGCTGGACTTCTAGAACAGAAGTTAGCACGGGCAAAGGAATGGCTCCATTTTACTCTTTAACAAATGTTGTCGGCTCGGAAAATTAGTCACGATGCCTTATAAGTGAACCAGGAACAAATGGTTACCTGACTGGACAGCGGCCGCCTTATGGAACGGTCTTACCTAAAGAACACCAAAAGTGTTTCTTCACGAAATCCTCCGGGTGATTCCACTAAGACTTTAAAATTCGGAAAACATTTACATGGATTGTGCATGATGCCCATTTCGAGTGATGTTTCATGTTGGCGAGCCCTCTCCAGGGGCCTACTTTTAGTTGATGGCGTAAAGCCAAACAATGGTCTGGTCTAATCTGGTCTATGAAACGATGATTACACACTTGACTGCTGCCTCTTGACCTTTCTTGAGAAAGAAAATTGTACTCGATGGAGACTTGAATATCTGGGTTGATTTCTCAGACGCTATCTCCAAAAATATCAGTTTTTCTAAGCAATACTCACGCAAATGTAGTAAATTGGTCTCATTTGAAGCGTCCACCTCGGAGGACTGCCGTGAAACTAACTTATATTGCAATATATCTCAGCGTCATGCAATATGTCTGGTCCCAGCTATGCTGGTATGTGGTGGGGTGATTGAAAGAATAGCTGAAGACTTAGAGATCTAGACGTAATTGGTTAAATGTAACTTGTATATAAATTGCATTCTGACAGGGCCGACCAAAGGGGGTCATCCCAGAGGCTGGATAATTCAGCCACCGTTACAGCTAGATGCTACCACTCATGAAAACGTAGCACAGTTGACGTTTTTCATGCCTGTTTCATGTAAGAGGTAGCTGAGGTGACCAATAAATTCGCCCCTTGAGGCTGAGTTCTCCCTCAGTAATGGTTACAGAGTGATGAACTTTCATTGTGTAAAATTAACGATAAAAAATTATTAAAAACACATATAGATGAGGGTTTTAACAAAGCCTTGCAATGTTTTGCGCTCAGCTTCCATGGAAAGATGTTCCAAGTAATTGCTGTATCATATGCCTTCCTTGTGCTTGGTTGAGTTTGATTGTTCGTGGCTACAAGAATTTTGGGGGCTGAACTGTATTACAAAAGCTATGGAGTTCAATAATTGGGCTTACAACTTAAAGATTGGGGCCAGAACCTCGTGTATATTTCTGATCCATTGTACAAATCAGGCGGAGTTCAATAATTGGGCTTACACCTTAAAGATCGGGGCCAGAACCTCGCGTATATTTCTGATCCATTGTACAAATCAGGTACTGTAAACAAATATACCGAATACTGTCCAATATTCCAGTCATAAAAACGACAATTAACCATTATATCAATTAATTTTAATAAAAAAGCTGATAACTCACGTAAAACAGCTAAGCAAATTGTTCAGACCTTTTTGCCTGCCTGTATTCCTCCAATTCTGATAATCTAAAAACTGCTTTGAAATATTTCCACATGTCCCGTTTCAACCCCAAAAGTAAAATCTTTACCGTTACTTTCGGATGCAACCCATCCGTATCATTCAGGCCTACATTTGAAGTAGTCTGATAAATGCGATATGAGTTTGCTTTCTTTGTTAGGCCGATGTGGTCTAAGCTACCTTAAGAACGAGACTAGGCGAGATAAAATCGGTGGTCACCGAGCAAGCGAGAAAAAGGGAGTGGGTCTTTATGACGCTGCACCATAACGAACTGCTTATCGGCGCTAATGGAGGGGACAGAAATAACAGTTGTCTGCGTCGGTGCACGGTGACTCGAAACTCTATGTGAAGACCAAGTGAGACTTGAATGATTGACATGGGGTTGCTATGACCAGAGAGAGCACGACAGAGAGCGGCCAACATTTGCAACGTTTTTTCGACATATCTAAGTAGACTTTTTGACTTTCGCAAAACTTTGTATAGCTTATAATATCATCTGCGGTAAAAGTATGCAACCACTGTGTCTACGAATAACGACTTCAAACCTCCATCCAAGAAAATTATGGATAAATGCATGTACCTAAGATGTCATAATCCAACTTTCGACTATTTTTAAGAGGTGTGCGATTGGAAAAAAACAAAACGAGTGTGATTTTCGACCAACGTCCGGTTTTGGTGAATCTCCCATTTATTCATTTACTAAAATCGACTGGAAATAAGACGTCAAAATATCTGTTACTCAATACGTGTCGAAATATTGGTAGCTGTGGTGAATTTACTGGTGGTTGACCAAATGGGTGTCTATCTGTTCGCTGAGCCTGGCAGTTAGCTTGCAGACGTTTTGTCCTCAGTCAAGGAAGCAGATCTGTGGCCATCTGATCACCTCACTAACTTTTCTATGTATGTACACCTAGCCGAAACCTGGTACTTCGGCGGTTGCTCAGTTCCTACGCCTTTTTTATTAGAACCGTCATACAGTCAAAGCCCAGCAAAGTCAAATTATCTTTAAGTTTGAGAATATATCAGGGGATACCAAGATTAAGCCTTGACACACCCACTTGAGGAATTTACTGGTTGATCTGAGCTAAAGTAATGTATATCGTCCGTAGGCTGTTGAACTTGTAACATTTGGGAAGCCTTATCGATGAGTCGATCCACCGTCGTTGCCATACTAACATTCCGGTAACATACACAGAACGGAAAGGCCTAATAACGAACTTGATAACCATTCAAACAGGGTGGTTTCGTGACCTGCTTTCTCGCCTGTCTCCCAATGGGAACGATTTACTGAAGCAATCCCTAATGGAAGTCAACCATAATGCTGACTGCTGTCTGCGACAAAAGCTGTTGTTGAATGCTGGCAGTCTGGCAAGCCAAGTGCTAGGAACCAAACGGTGAGGACTAAATAACGATTTAAAATTCATTACATGTAACTGATCTCGATGATCATTACTACCATACTGTGAGTCTGGTCAAATTGGATTATCTTCTTAACTGCCATGACAGCTAGTATTCTTCGCAGTTGGGAATTAAATCGATGATTCCTTACCTCGCGCTTTCCAGAAAAATGCCTGCCAGTACATAGCAAAAAGATTATGACCACACATGATGCTGATATCCCTTTCCATAAGCTGGAAGAAAAAGTGAGTGAAGTGTGTGAACATTTGCGTCATTTACAGCAGCGGATAGTGAATTTGGATCACTAAATCAACAGGTTGAGTGAGGATAAGTTGCACCTCGTTCACACTCACCGTCCTGCTCTCTGTCCTCCTCTTCTCTCTGGAAAGTACAGGCTCGCTGTTGTTACTAATTTTTTGGCAGTAGGGGACACAGGTTGACTGCTCCATAAAAGTCTCTCGAGTCATTTGACAGCCACCTTTTAGGAAACACTGCTGAACCCGTGATTACGACAGCTGCGACGGTTTCATTTATCAGCTTCCTGAAGGACACCGGTTTTGAGGTGTGTCTTCTAGGTGTAAGTCCCGAAAAACTACGTCAAATCGTCGCCATTCGCCTTACACTCAGATCACAGCCTACATCAAGATAGTTCGTGGCCTCACTCCTGGGCTACGCCAACGATTTTCATAGGTATGGAATGGAGCGTTCAAAAGTCGGCATTGATCCCTTCACGTTTTTCGGCCCCATCGTTGACCTGGGGCATGAAAGTCTCTCGATAGCGGTGGAAGACTCTTTTATTTTCCTGACTGGACGAATTCTGTCAATTCCTTAGAGCTTAAGACGGGTTTGCCAACTCAGAGTTCTCCGCACAACTCAACGAATATTCAAACTTGATAAACTCCCTAGAGCTTTCCAAAAATCCAAACCCTAGAGTTCGTCTTGAAAACCTTAAGACTATGAAGATTGGCTTTCAATATATGCTACATTTTGGCAGCATTGTCCGTTTAACCTTTCCTGGGAATCCCAGAAAAAGCCGCAACCGACTAATGACCTTGCATGACGATTGCGCCCATAATATCACAGCATCACCTTACTGTTCCTATTCATGATTTCCAAATTGAACTAAGTAGTAGTATGCCTTCTCCAAAATTGATTGGTACGCATCTACAACCAGATACCTATGGTGCCAAACGAAATACATGAGTTGTTTTTAATAATGGACAAATATTTCGATGTTATATTTTTCACGCTGTGTGCGGTTTTGACGTGATTTTCGCATACAGAGGTATCTGGATTAGTAGTCGAGACCCTTTAGAACGGTCTTCGCATTAGTCTTGTCGATGCATACAGTATGATCTCATCTTCAATGCATCCAAATGCACTTAGGGTGCAGCCGCATTGACCTTTCCTGAATCGTATTGATGCTAACGGTATAAAGGCTCTATTGAAAGATTCTATTAAAGTTGCAGGTATTGCCGTATCTTGGCTCACAATCGGTGAGCGATTTGTGAGGTTGTTTAGAAGTGATGGCCATTACTGCCCTCCAGTTCGAAGTGGTTCAACATTTTGATGACCCATCACAGCCAGAGCGCAAACGCCCATCCCCACCCACAACCAAACATGACGGTGTTTCATGTAGCCGAAACTGCCTTAGCCGACGTCTCTATGCTTGACTAATTAAACCTAATCAGCGTGTCTAGCTGAACCTACCAGATGAGGCCTGTCAATTTGCCGCTGACTCGGTCCTGGAGAACCAACCTACCTAATCAGCAGCACCCATCTTCTTCCTCCCAAAAATTAAACCTGCCGCAAACCTCGCCAATGTACTTTCGAGAGTGCACTGTTGAATATTCTCCTGGCTGTCGAAAATTCTCGGTATCTTCTGGAGATTCAGCACTTACCTATAGATTTCGTCTGGAAGTCTACCATGCAACACGCTGGTTTTCGTAAACAAGCTTTTACTGTGTTCATTCCCTATCGGGTATACCTACAACACCGACAATAGACCGATCGGTTTTGTGGCCAAATACAAGTAAGAACGTTTGCTCATGGGCAAGGCGTTGTATTGTCTGCCAAGATAAAAGATACTGCAACTCTTCCTAGATATTTCACACTTGTCTATTCTTGGTTTAGACGCACTCATTTTGATTACTTCGGATTCTCACTCTAAATCAATCTTTATCCTATAACCCTACTCAAATTGTTCGCCTCATAAGGCATCCATTCAAGTAGGTATCATTTTAAGGGACGTTTGTAATTCTTAAAATTCAACACGGCTGACGGTTCAATTACAGACTCCACCGTGAACTACACCCCCTTCCAGGAATCAGGTATTGCACATTCAAAGCGTAATTTCCTGATACTGCTGGTTTCGTCGAAAAATTTCTTCGTCAAATGAAGCCAGTATTCGGGCATCATCCTCCAGTGTACTCTGGTCTCGAGTTACGTAAAACTGGGCCGTTTAACTGAGAACAATGTATTTGATACTAACTCAGGCTGGCGAAAGAGTAGTCCTGAAATCGTTTACCTTAGGTGGACCCCATTTCACATCTCTGCACCGTTCGCAACAGCACATTTACCATCTGAAATCAGTCGATACCTGTAAACTAAGCCTTTCAGTTCAGATGTACAAAGACATTCAATCACGGGCAGTTGGAACCAGTCCTGCTGGCATGGTTCCTAGCCCTGTAAAATACCCACGCACAAATTTATCAGCCATCGAGAGAAATACCCGTTTATTAGCTGCAGCAGCAGCCTAGAATGTGTTAAAATGAGGAACCTTATTCAACACACAGATTAGCTCCAGATATTTAGCAATGTAACTACATGTGCCAACGCGTCTACAGTTATATCTGTCCCAATCTACTGTAACCTACACCTATAAACACTCCAGCGCCACATGAAAAAACATGTTCTACTTAGTTTCTCAAACTGCCTAATCACCATACACATTACCGATGACATTCACTTTTCCCTAGTGGTCATACTTTTAGGCATATTGTAGTGGGTGTTCTGTAGTGTTCAATCGGGAGAGGAGGGAGTATCCTGTCGAATTTTGTTTTACGATGAGTCGGATTGAATCTACTTTTTTTCTTTTATTTAACGGTAACCGCCAGCTAAACTGCACGGAATCCGGCCGTAGCGTTCATCTGAATGGAATTATGAAAATATTACTCCTTCGGAACGGTGCTGCTAAAATAGCTCAAAAAATCATAATGATACTAAATGTGACCTCCTATTAGCCAGCAAAATTTCTGCGCTGCTCGCTGAAAAATAGAGCAGCCACAACGCAGGATCTCACGAAAATTCTTGTTGCCTACATCGACATTTACGCAATTATTGCGGATATGGACGAGTTTTCGTTTTAACCGCTACCGGAACAGTGTTATTTTATCGTACATTAAACAGAAGTTGGCCGGTAACTCTCTGGATTTCGCTCCAGTGTCCAAAGGCCAAGCTAAATGGTTGTCCCTATGTTTAATTTCATTTTCTCAGACAGGATATTATATTTTCTGCACAGCCAAAATGTTGCATTTGACTTTGGTCACAATATAAAATGCGAAAGAAGGGGATTTCTGTCCGATTCAAGCACTGCGCAGCTCCTCACTCGTTTCTTCAGCCATGAACCAGTAGACTAGCTACAATTTAAACTAATGTATTATCAAGTGAAGTCGCAACACTCCGCCACTTTCTTCTCGCCCACTGGCTTTCTGATGAGTCAACCTGTTCGAACGGAGCCGCGGTGAGACCGATAATCAGCCTCTTACAAAATACCCCATGGGAGCCTGAGCAAGCTGTCTGAGCCAAATTTCTGAGGGGACACTACTTTTGAAGGCACATAGACTTTTCTGAGAACTTGCAATGTTGAGACAGAAATTCACTTGTAAATTAACTTAGTGTTTACTGAGAACTCAGCTAATTTTCGTCTGAATCTGTCGTTTACGATATGTTTCAACTGAATATGCTACACAAAGATCGCCTGATGTTAGAGTTGGAGAGCTATTTAGTACTACTGATGAGATTCGTAAAATTCCCGGACAGCCAACCATATGTTTCGCTGCCCTTGATGCTCATCATACAGGACCAAGACCTATGATTGATGCACATTCCGACTTCTTGAATATCGTCCTAAATGAAACTTGAGGTGGCCTTCTTGAGCACATTTAGGTGAAGAATACCCTAAAGGACAGTGAAGTTCTGCAGAGTCTTCCATCAGCACCAAAATACTTTCCAAGTGAGTTACGAAGAACAATCGTACGCTGCATACAGGCTACGAACGTTACTATCTGTAGGAAAATACATAAAAACAGCTTACAAAGACCGGGTGGCAAATTTGAGCGACTTATTTTCGGGAGGCAGCCCAATGAGTCGGCGGCTTCCGAGCTGTTCCGAACTTTATTTACTAGCCGCACAAACTTATGTGCAGTTCCAAAAGCCTGTCGTTACTACTAGAGCTCCAGCTTAACTTTACATTGTAGAGGATGGCATCCGTCTGGAGTTTCTGCATCTCTATGTTGCCTTCCTGGCCGCTTGATCAGAAATCAGTAATTATGTCATAGCTCCTTATCGTAAACCAGTTGTGTACCACTTGATGGCTTTAATTAGTAATGCATTCCATACTTTTGGGGATATTACTAGAGCCTTAAGTTACACAGTCAAACTGCTTTTCGGTCACGCAGTTAAATACACGGCTGAGCTGACGCGTGAATATGGTTTCTACTTCAGTCAAGAACCTTTATTATATACTATCCTAGAAGTACCTTGTTTAATCACTTTCATTGTAAGCTTTTAGAGGAGCGAGTGTGAGGTTTTGCTTTTGTGAATAACGTTTTGTTCTATTTTTGATTTCTGAAAAGTTTTGTATTTGAAATTCATTGGGACATACAATGTTCCTATGCTGTCTGTTAGACTCCTTTCTTTCCTCCAGTGTTTCCCCATTGGACAGCATAAACCTGCTACGCGCCACGCGAATCGCATGAGGGAAGGAAACTTGCACAGCATGCTGCCTGTCACACTTCCATCACAGAGGGAACCGAGATGTCTCTGCCTCTTTTAACAGGCTCTTCCATTCAAATGGACAACCAAAACCACCACCATCACCCTCACATCAGTTGATGCGGGATGATCAAAACCGCCTTCCCTTCCTCGAATCGGGGATTAAGACAGCGCGGGATTCGATCTAATTTTCTCCCAGCTTGCTGTTTCAGCATGAAGTATAGGCACGCGCACAAACAAGTACACGCACGCGTACACAGTCCTGTGTGGGGACAGGGGATAACAAAGCCCAATCAGGCGAATTCGTTAGGTGATGGGATATAGCGTTAACTCCTGGGAGCTTAACAACTGACACAAATTGAACCTTGCCAAGCCTAAGCGCTGTGGCAGTAACAGCCGCCATTGTTAGATTACCAGCCTAATCCGTGCGCTCAAATCCCGGATTTCTCGCCAAAGTTACAAACTTGAAGGAACATCGTGGAGCATAGTGAATTAACAAGGAGAGCTTGAGCGGCTTTCCAGCGTTGAGATCCTGTGAATACAGAAGGCAGACACTGATTAAGCCTCCACAACCACACTTGTTCTAGCTCGGTTGCTGTTCCTGCTACCCATACATTGCCGGCTTCGGTGTGGATTAAGCTCAAGCTAGCTGTGTTATCCTCCACTGGAACGAGTAAGTTTAGCGGGATTTCCTGTTCCTATCCGTCGATTCTTTCGCTTTCTGACAATAGATGCGGGTAGTTGTTGATTCTGTCCACAGTAGTTGTGAAACAGATGTTTTCAAATGCTAACTCTATGTGAATAAGTGTAATTGCACTTAAAAACATACGTTCACTGGTGAATTATTTAAATAGGATTATTATTATCGATGTTATTATCTGTAGAGAAATAAAATGACAAAGAAAACAGCAAACTCAGTTGAGTCAAGAATATTCTTCATGATTGCACTTACAATCATGTTATTTTTTGTTATGTACATTTTTGGTTGTACATAGTAGTTGCTCATTTCATCGCTTCCCCCCCCCCTCTGGAAGAACCATGAACTTCTGATGCTAAAAACTATAATGTGGTTGAAATTGCTCTAACAATCCACTGGCTGAAGTAGGTATAAGTCCTAAAGCATTTTCAAAAGCTGTGAATGTTGAGTACTGCTCACAAGCGCTGACAGTTTAACAGGTGTGAATCGTAAGCCGTGAAAACCACTAACGTCAGCGGTCCACTTCGAAGTCCACTTCGAAATTTGCTGCGGTCAAACTCAAGATCTCTTACTCATTCATAACGTTGTTATCATTATATTGCTATTGCCATTTCCGTTAGCAGGGGTTAAGTAGAGTTGACGAATCTCAAATGAATATGCTGTTAGCAAAAAAAGCCATATAAGCAGCCGACCACGGGTATTCACTTGCAGGTAGGTTTCATCTTCGTGTCCCAGTGACAGAAGAAAAACAAAACTATCTGCCAGGAACATCATAAAGGCCAGTGGTCATTAAGTGCGCATGAAAGTTGATTTGAGCTCCCTATGGAGAGGTGAACACTCTCAGCTTTGAAATTACGGTCAAGCGTACGACAGTCGATCAGCAGTTCTGACCCCGAATGCCGTATACCTTCCAGTTCAGTACACGTCATTGGTAAAAATTAGAGCGATCAAACGTGGATCACAATGTAGCCACTAATTACTCACACCAGCTGGTGAGAAGGCGAATGGCAGGAGTTTTGCGACGAACCGCATTCGTGGGTCGACCTGAAGGTCGGTTACAAAATTACGGTCCATACAAACGGGTAAAATTTCGGCACAGACATCCAGCTCACGTTCTACAGGCTCCAGTAACTGCAGATTTATGTGCGTTTTAGTAATCGACATGTTTGGAACATCACCTTCACAGTCTGCACAGAATTCGACCATTCCCATGCTAATACTGAGTGAACAGATCACCCGTATTTCATATACCGAGCCGCGCTACCCAGGTACCGACCGAATTGATTCTTTTCAGAACTGAGCTGCGGTTCCAGCAACACCACACTTTTCCGAGGAGAGAATGATGAGATCCAAATAAGCGTCGGTTTTATGTCCACCTGATTCCAACACCGGATGAAAAATGACAACATTCCTCTTGTTCCATTTTACACAGGGCGTGTTGTTTCAAACAAGCCAGGTTATCCTGGTAACTGCTGGTACAAATGGAACATCAAAAACCTGTCATTCGCTCAATGTGACAATAATAGCAGGGAGGCTCTGAAATTTTATGTCTCCACGAATAGGTTGTGGAAGCTTACGTATGACATTCATGTAAGAAAAGCTAATGTAATGGAGTAGACACCACGAGGTTTTGTGTGCACTCCATTTCCACTGATTTTCTCAAAAGTCCAGCACCAGCATCAGAGGCATGCTCCTGGCAAAGTAATCGAATTCAAAATGTATTTACGGTTTCGCAAAGAATATCTGGTACAGTTCAATCCAGTGTGCTAACTTTTGTGTCTAGAGCAGGAAAACGGTAGGGTTTTGCTTTCTATTTTCCTTCCAAATTAGCTTAGCTCTATCATTGGAAGGAAAGGGATTGAGCTGGCTTTGTAGACGCACTTGGTTTAATAGGTCAGCACTGGACAAATTTTCAACCTGGTGATCAAATCACAACAAAACTGAAATAACAAAATTACTCTTGAACTGTGGAGCTTATGAACGTGCATCCCATAAAGTTAAATGGGTTCACATGTTACTCACAAGGTTGCTGAAATTTTACGGAAGAGCCTACTTCCGGGTTTGCCCTTTTTGCAGGTTCATCAGGTTGACCTAGTCCCCGAAGTCCCTCAGGTAGTCTTCGTACTTGAATGCAAAATTAGACATATGCAGGTTTAAATATTAATTTGCCAGTCAAGATGCACCAATGGAACTCTTGCAAGTTTTGCTAGTTTGCAGACTTATAAAGATTTCTTCATAGAGGTCTCTTAATTTTGGTACTGTTTAAGCCAATTCATTGTGAATTCTGGATCAGCACTTTCGGCACTCGCATTTTTAACTGTAGCGGAACAAAAACTCGTCGTAACTGAAGCTATTCTAAATAAAAAACCTTTCATGCATTATTCGTAAAGTAATCATTCGAACTTCCGGGGATTTTGGGGACATTTATAGAGCCACTGTTCAGCTAGAACCTTGCACAATCAGTCCCCACGGCTTGGACGGATGCTTATTGGTGCCCACGTATAATGGGGCAATAACTTATTCATCGGCGGCTCAACAGCAAGATGAGTTTCGGGGGTAATATGAATACAGTCCAGATTACAGTCAGCTGTACTGCTTTTATATAATCATGACATCGGTCGATGCATTAACATTCGTAGCGTTGCGAGATCTCACTGGTTGGCTGCTTCTTGTCGGCCGTACGATCTAAAGTGGCTCCACAGATGAGAAGAAAACAATATAGAATACCTCCTCAACCTAGTTTTTAAACGCACCGAGAGATATGTTGAAATCTATTCCTGAAAGTGCAGCTCCTTAGGAGCTACAACTACAAGAGCACTTTCTTAGGGGAATACCATGCATGTGGGATACAGAGGTGCTTTACCTGAATAAACAAGAATGGTTTCCAGGCGGTTCATCAGTCCTCAGGGTCGACTGTCAGTGTGAGCAAAAAATAACACGATAAGATGACGGTTGTAATTTGTATAATGTCCGAAAATAATCGAAAACCTACAACACAGCTCTTGATATGCCGACAATGAATTATACTTTTTCAAGAAGAAAGCTATTACCCATCGTGGAACGGCGCCGTAGGCCCTGAGTGAATAAAGCTTTGCCAGAATGATGTCAATCACCTAGGCTTGGAAGTTTTTTAGGTATGACTTCTTGTTAGGGGAACTCGGTACGCTACTCCTCACGAAATTCATCCGGATTTAAGTGAAATGCAATGGACACACCAATTTTCGCAAACATTGGTTGTCTCAAGATTGTTCAGTCGTGCAATAGCTGATGGAATGGTCTGACAGGTCTTAGAAACATTATTCAACGGACAGTATCGTCGAACACTGGTTGGGCTTTTGTTGAGTCTTGCAACAACTCTGAGAAAGATAATACCAGTGGGCACATTATTTGTAATATTTCACCCTCATTAGTCTAATCTCGCTCTCCGTTCCAGACTAGAAGTCATACATGACATCACAAACCCAACCTTCCAACCCAGCCAATCTAGTGAAACCTCGTCTCTTCATGACTAACGACTACGGTGGATCGGGCTATAACCCGCTGTATCAGCTTGACTATTGTGCCCCCTCTGGACTTCCCAGAAGACTTCCCGTAACAACTTCAGACTCCACGTTAACGAACGTTATGGATTTTACCAGCAACACAGTACAACATCTAAGGAACCCAACGATGAGAAGGTCAAGCACCTGTTACGGAGATTGCGATGAAAAGGGTGGAGTTGGCACAGATGTTTTTGAGAAGATGACAGGTGAGAGGGATATCTCTGAATTACCTGTGAATGGGCAAAAAAAGCCTTTCACCCGGTCTTTTCTTCCTAAAAATGGAGTTTCTATGCCCACTAATTTTACTCCGAGCTCATTTGTCAACCCCCAAAAGTGCATAAAGGCATCAAAAACAAATAATACCGGTGGAAGCAACTGCTGTCCGAAGGTCAAGCAGCAGACGGGCAAGGCCGTCAAGCCAGAGAACAACCTCACCGCCCCTTTTAGTCGTGGCACAGCTAACAAACGTCAAAGACGTCAAAGAACGCATTTCACAAGTCAACAGCTGCAGGAACTGGAAGCTACATTTGCACGCAATCGCTATCCGGATATGAACCTGCGTGAAGAAATTGCCACATGGACGGATCTCTCGGAAAGCAGAGTGAGGGTAAGTCAAATCGCTAAGGGATTGCATCCAAAATCGCAGAGAATCAGCTGTTTTCGGTTGCGAGTAGTTTACTCAAGGCTTCAACGGTTCATGGATTTTTTCGCAATATTTACAATCACTGGCTTTAGCAACAGCGAAAACTGTCTACAAATGTGTACTTTATTAGGTTGTGTAATATGTGTGACAAACTGGACCTTTCTTGAGTTCAAGTAAAACATAAAGCTAGTGGAGACTTAAGGGCTGTGTATACCTGACGAGCCCCAAGAACGGCGGAAACGCTCATGCGGTGTCGAAGAGTTTTCAGCAGCCTCATGAACAGCGTTTCGCCAGAAAAATAGTTTTTTTTCACATTTTGTAAACTTTTGTCTTTGTTTATTGGTAAGTCGATGCTACGGGAAGGTACGATATCGCCCGAGGATTTTACTCACTTGGCGAATCCGTCTGGTGAGGCGTATTGGTCACTGTGGAATTCTCCTTATATGCTAAGGGTACACTCTCTTGTACGTAGTGATGTGGTGCTTACACGTTTGGCTGACTAGTATGCTGCTGAATCGCCATTCTGTCAGCCACCAGAGTGAGAGAACCGAGCAGGCGGGAGCCATGTGCATGGATGGACGTCATTCCCACACAAGCACGGCGACCAACAGTGCGTATTACGGAAGGTCATCTACTGGTGGCTGTTACCAAATAAGGTGGATGCACACGCACACACACACGCACACGCACACACACACACACATACACCTATCCACCAATTTAGTATATGCAAATCGTTCACACAGAGAACGCGCTCTACTGGCTGTTACACACTGAATGAAAGATTTCAATTTAGAAGCACCTACCTCACCTACCTCTAATGAAGTCAGTGCAAGAATCTCAAAAGCTCGAATTACGTTTGCTAATTTGCGTCACTTGTGGCGTCAAAAAGGTGTGTCACTCGGTCTTAAGGGCCGCTTGTACCAGGCTACAGTAAGGGCTATATTGCTGTATGGCTGCGAGACGTGGACCCTGGGGACAGATAATCTGACACCTCTTCAGGTTTTTGACCACCGATGCCTCAGAAGCCTCGCTGGTTTTGGATGACGCCAGCGGGTGACGTCAGCGAGGTGAGTAGAAAACAAATGTTCGGTTGTACAGCAGGTACTTCAGTCACGGAAAACATCCAGCACCATTGACTGCGGTGGCTCGACCACGTGCCACGCATGTCGAAACACCGTCTACGGAGACGAGTGTTGTGCTCCATACCACCTTCAGAATGGCACGTACCGCGAGGCGGACAACGTTTGATTTGGCAGAAGGGTGTGAAAGTGAGTACGAAGAGTTTGGGTGTTGTTGATGTTGTCCGCCTTCCAGGATGGGGCCCCGTGATCCCGCATGTGCTTTGCTGGAAACACAGCAAGAAATGGAGGCTGACAGTGGTCAACGTCGTTCGTGTTGTCATTTTATTTCAGATTGTCCGACTGAGCGCTTGGAGGTACAGACAACTCAGAATGCTTGACATAGGCCAGCAATAAGTCCTCTCCCCCACTCACTCTTTTCCTCTTCTTTTCACTCCAAGATTTTAAATATAATTAGATGAACATTATGGTCGTAAGATAGTGAAACATCAGTGCCACGACTGCTGTCTCTGATGATTATGATTATAACCTCACCAGACAAGCTGGTCCGAACGCAAACAGCCAAACGGTGCATTCATCGTGGGATGACTTTAGAAACGATGCGCAAAATGATCCACCTGAATGACTTATTTGCATCACACTTCGTGTGATAGGGTAACGAGGTTGTCGCTGAATTATGTATATTCGTAGTGCCGCTTCGTTGGACACATGTTTGCGCCACTGATGAGTACATAAGTAGCTCCTCATTTTATTGGACATTATAAAAGTGAGACGCAGTAAACCTAGTTAGGAGTGACCTTTCCAAACAGAAGTCACGTCCTGGAGAATATCGTTACCTGCTGACGGCAAATAAGTGGGTGGTTTCTTCGTTTCGATTCTACGCCCGAAAGCCGCTTTTGCGATAATGGTTTCTGTTGTGGGGGATTAGTCTAGCTGAATCCAGTCGATGCTTCTTAGGCTGCTTAAGCACAAACAGACGCTTTCAACGATGTGAGTGTCTCCGACCTTTTATAAATCCGGTTTTCAGAGAAGTTGTACTCTGTCGCTGAAAATGCAAATGAACTCAGATCACTTCTCTAATAATCAAGCCCTTGGCCCGTAACGAAAAAATTTGAAGATTCTAAGGAAAAAGACCAACACGATGCTAATTCATTATGAATAAAAGTTGAAACTTGGGGCAAAACAAATATTTTGCATCAAATGTACTGTACTGTAAATCTCAAAACGCAAACTGACTACTCATAATGCTCTTTAGTTCCTGTTCCTGTTTCATCACCAGTAACTGTTTAAAATTCAGTCATTTTGAAACTAATGTTTTAAGGTAAATTTTCATTGTGGTTTTTGATGCTAGAAGTAAACATATCAACCAGCGCAACGATATGTGCATATGTACCCGAACGTAGCCGTATGACAATGGACATTTGTCAGGCTTCGCCTGTGGCTCAAAGGCAGGTTGAAGCATGATTAATCGTGTCCCATCTTATGCCCACACGGGAATTCAGCAGATGGAATCACGCCACATTGAACAATATTCGAAGTATATGATGTTTTGAGCTCTGAATTGACTCCCCTTCTCCCTTGTCACACAGATCAAAGGTTTTAGTGAGGAATCAAAGTGGCACATCTATACAGAATTGGGATTATGAATACACCCCATTCACTAAGATTAATTGACTGTGAAATATAAACGCATCAAAATTTGCTCATCAGAAAAATCCCGCTTGTTTGAGCGTCACCTCGTCTGGTCTAAGTCTGTCTGAGTGACGCTTAGCGGGGCCTTCCTTTAAAATGCCTGAGATTATCACAGCAGCTGAAAAACTTCCGAGTTTTGGCCAATACACAAATGGACAAGCAATGCGGAAACCCTATTGGAAGCGATGTGGCTCAACCGGAAAAGTGTACACCAACTATAAATTTGTTCCTTTGGTTCGACTGCGTAACCTTACTTCGGCAAAATTGATTTGGAACGCCCCAGCACCACTACGATAACTACAGACTGGCTTCAGAAACCGTGATTGGTTGACTTATGGAACATTGTAAATACGACCAATGCACTCATCTGCATATCTGAAACCCAGCTGAATACCTTGTTTATGATATTCATCGCATGAGTAGTGTATTTCCTCTAAACTTGGTAAATTCTTTCTGCTCAAAGTAAATGGCTTATTGAGAGAACTTGAAACCAGGACCAGTAATTAGTCGATTTACAGGCAAGGATAGATTGACCGTCTGCCATGATTCAACACTTCCATAGGTTAGGTTACATCGGCAAGAATCAAACGCTTACAAAATCTTTCAAAAAAATTTGATAAACTGCTGCTTGGTGTTGTGATTGGAACGAGGAGAGGATCACGGCTTGTGATTTCGGTTGGACAAATTCGAGCGGCACTCCACTGTCTAGCTAATACGTGAATGCGGAGCACGACCGACTGAACCACTGCTTTTTTTCGAAGTCGTGGCAAGATGCAAATCAAGACTTGAAACAACACAGGCATGTTGAAACTGGCGAGCTCTGGCCTGACGGCCTGCGTGTGCGCGTGCATGTGTGTGTGTGACTGTGCATGTGTGTGTGTTAGGGGGCCGAGTTGAATGCCGATTTGTTGTGTACAATTAGCGCAATGCACGAACATGAATACAACTTGACCTGATGTGCTGAAGTTCATAAACCTGGCGCTTTACGCAAGTGGTAGCCGCGTAAACAAAAATGGATGGGAATTTGTAGTGTACACGTTGTCGGCTATCCATGGGGGCCGCACCATTCTATCTTTCGTTCATATTTCCCACAGGCTTAACAAATCGCGCCAGGTTTCTCAGACGATGAACCTCTTCCTAAAAGTAGGCGTGTAGTTGTCTCAGTGATTGTAAATTCTAAATTGGACAGGGTTGCCGCAATTCATCTTGCCAATCAGCAGAATGCTCTCCTTGAAGTTACCTTGAGAACCAGTAGGAATCATGGAGAAATCTGGCCAGCCGCCACAATCATGTCTCCCGTTCGAGCTACAAAAGACGTGCTGGCGATAGTACGTTCAAATTAGGGACCCATTGAGTTATCACAGAATTGTGTCAAAAATTTCCTGTGTCTATCTTACATGTTTAGGCACTGTCGTGTCTCCGTATGTTTCTCGACAGAAGCACAAATCTATTCTGCAAACCGCCTGTTTTTTAAGAGCAGCTGAAATAAATCATGGACCAGCTGAGAAGGAACACCTTTACTTGTATTTGCTTTGAAAAAGTGTCTTAACACGGCTTGTGCACGTCGATCCTTGAACTTTGTTAACAATTTTTGGCTCCACAAAGGTACTCCGGTTGACAGTTTCAGTGCGTACAGGACTGGAGAATTATACTACTTGTCTACTGTTCCAGTGTACAATATGGTCATGCATTTAGCTCTGAGTAAGTTGATGCTCTTTCCCGACTAATCAGCCCACATCAATCATCTGAAGAAGATAACATCTGCTTCCATAGCTTTCGAAAACGAAATCGGACTTGGCGAAGTAGGTCTTCACTTCTAGTCACTTGCTCTGATACAGCTGTTATGGTAACTGTTACTGCCACAGATCCTCTCTTATCAGAAGCTACCATACATGTACGAGAATATTGACATGCCCAAAATTTCACAGACTAGCGCTCAGAGGCAACCGGCTCAACCTATTTGAGTAGAGAGTGAAAATAGAACATTGTAAGACACTAATTGAGTGGTGGACGCTCTGAGTGACGCACCAATAGATACCATAAAACCACAGTCGGAGCTATCTTCAAGGGAGGTCTGTTCCTTGATCTAATCCGCGGATGGTGCACACATACCTTCGAAACCTGAACTAGGGCAGTGTAAGTCGGTGAGAGTTACTTTTCTTCCTGCCGTCAGCTATTGGAAGTGTACGGTGACCATGCAGTTGGACGTGTGAATGTCTTGTCACTGTTGTTATGATTGGCGATAGGAGAACTGACAACATCACAAACGAGAGATTCAGCTGGGTTCCAGGTGAGTATCTCGCAAAAACCAAATTGATTTACAAATGAGTGTATTTCTCGAAAACAGTCCAATTTGGGTTCAAGTAGAACATAAGGTTGACGGAAACTCGGGGACTGCGCCTACCTGATGAGCCCCAAGAAGGGCAAAACCGGTCGTGGGCTGTCGAAAAATTTTCAACAACCTTATGAGTAGTCCATTACGAATATACATGTATCGCGATATCTCGAATATCGTAGCAACTGGAACATGAGGCGGCCTGGTGCAGCACATTCAGTTGCCTGAAAACATCGCAAACGGGAGATTCAGCTGGGTTCCAGGTGAGTCTCTCGCAAAAACCAAATTGATATGCAAATGAGTGTATTTCTCGAAAACAGTGCAATTTGGGTTCAAGTAGAACATAAGGTTGACGGAAACTCGGGGACTGCGCCTACCTGATGAGCCCCAAGAAGGGCGAAACCGGTCGTGGGCTGTCGAAGAATTTTCAGCAACCTTATGAGTAGTGCAATAAGAACTGAATCTTGTTCTGATTAGTTGTGGGCTGATTCGTATGACGATATGTTTGACATTCTTCTTTTTTCCTCCCTCCTTACTTTTGCCGTACCGGACTTATGTACTGCGTTATGTGTATCCTGTTCAAAAACCACTAATGTTCAGTGATAGTCCAATAACAAGCGGGTGTGGCTGCCTTTTAGACCATTTCTCTCTTACCATTCTATCATTCATTTAGTTGCTAATCTCTAAGATACCCGACATCATCGGCATATCATCCCACTTCCGACGCAGCTCTGGTTGACATGAACTATTTCTCGGGTGTCAAAATTTCAATTCTGCGATCATTAAACTGGGTTTAACTGAACAGCAAATCTCTCAGAGCCCAGATGATCTGTCAGTGATAGCTTCGTGTCTAGTGTTTGTGGACGAAGTACTTGTTTCCTACCCCCTTCTTTCAAAAGAACTAAGAGAATTCCAAGCCAAGTTCCACACGTATCAGAGCATCTGCCTGCAGTTACGCCTATCTGTCGCAGTTCGACACAAGTTGAGCAGCATGTCAGTGCCTGTTCACTTCTTGCCATTTCGTCTGGGCACCTACAGAGGGTACCCGTGGAACCCTGGCACACCCTTGGCCAGTTGACGATACTTTATTTGATTGTTGCTGATGCGTTTTATAAGTGGCCTGATGTTTTCCCCGTCGGTCGAATTGACAGGCAATCCGGAATCGGATACTTGTCTACCGCCACCTACAATGTAACCTATAACCTGCAGCATCAGACACAATGTGTGATGCAGTCGTTGGGCCGAGCTAGGCTACGCGCACTAACGGGTGTATACCCGCATAAGAATGCAAGAAAATTTCGGCGTGAGCTCGACCTGATCCTCATAGCGAACTTTCCTGATGAACAGGTTTCAATCTTTTCAGGAGGGCTTGGTAAACAATCGGTAGTTTCAGTCTTATTTGGGTCAGTTCGTTGTTGAACATAAAGGTGGCCATCTTAATAGAAAGACATCAAATTTCAAAAGGAACGGAGGGAATATCTAGCTAACCATAATTATTTGTGTAGCCCAGTGCAATTGAGAAATTTGTCCCACAGTCAACCTAAATTAAGTCACCCCAAAACTTTCTTATCATAAGTAATATGCTTTCAGATATATTCCATACACTGTTCACAGTCGCCCTTCAGGAAGTGTTTGTTCATTTACTGCCTGGTTTTACTCTACATTAAAGTTAATCTATTCAACGATATTTGGACCATACGGACAGGGCATATTTTGAATTCATCCGACGTACAGCATTCATCATCATCATCAACAGCATGACATCAGTGTTCAACACCGATGCTTCACTGCCGTACACGTACAGTACTACCGAACGACTTACTCTCTTTGTTTGTTTTGGATACCAATTTCTTAGGTCTGGTTCAAAAATCGAAGAGCAAAGTGGCGCAAGCGTGAGCGTCACCTTGATGTCGTCCTTCGTGGAGGCTTACCTAATCCATTCGTCCCCTTTCTCCGGACAGGATTCGTTCCACATGGTCTGGACAGTCCTTTTCAGCCTCCGGCACACTGTTTGTATACTCAGGGTACAAATCTGCTGCCATGTTCTTCACAAAACCCACTGCATTCACCCTTGTTCCACTCAAATCCCCAAACTTTATCCGATTTGAGTGACAGTCAGACACAGTCACTTTCTACAGGCCCGAATATGTGTCCCTTTATACCACATTCTTACCACCCTGGGTTGTCAACCACTCCTAACATTTGTGGAGCTCCCATTTTCCCACCCGGGTTCCCATACTTATCGACTAATCGACCAGACTTGAGGAATTGTTCCTCACCATCCAAAAACACCAACAACAATATACATACCAACGAGAACTTTTCAGATGCAAACCAATGCCTAGTCAGTACTCCAATGACGCCCTTTAATTTAAGCTCGCAGCCTACTCGGATTCCTTCAGACTATGCTGTTCCAAGTGCGGAGCTGAGTGCTGCAGCCTTTGCTGCATCCAACATGCTGACAAATTATTCATCTGTGATTCATAATATGGGACCATCTGGCCTATTTGATCTTGGTTCCGGTCATTTGATCAATAATTCCGGTTTCACTCAAACCGTGACAAATTTCTGCCCACGCATGACACATTGTCCAAGTTTTACGGAAACGGGTACCTCTAACACTCGTATAGAACAGACGCACCTAGCACAACCGCACAACGACGACCTAGGCATGCTGTGGTCAACGGGACATTCAACCGGTGGCTTTAGCGGAGCAGCAGCCGCCGCTGCAATAGCCGCATGGTCAGCCAATCGTCAAACTACCGTAGAACAGGGTGTAGTCAGTGTACCAGCCCAGCGCACTCCACCTCCAACGCAAACACCTTCAAGAGTAACTATGATCCCAGTACAGTCACCAAACCTGGAACTGGACCGATCGAAAATTATGGATTCAGATAATTTATATCCGTCTCGTGAACCATTTCCGACTTCTAAACTATGTGTCGGCAGTGAAACGCCTCATTCAAAATGTTCTAGTCTACGCAATTCGCCGTGTGAGATAACAGATTGTTCTGCTACAAAAATTGATGAGGTAAGCCCCAAGTGGAGTCAGGCCGTGGATCGTGATCGTAATGTGAATATCAGATTGTCCGATTACCCCGGAAATTGCGTTCATTTTCGAAGCAATAACGCCCAATATTTACTGGACAATAATCCAAAGCAGCCGCCCTGTCTGTCCTTACAGTCGAAATCAGTACATGATATAGAAGCTAAAATACGAGAGGCAAACTGCAAGGTTGAAGACTCAGTCTTGGATGGGTCACAAAATTCAATGCTGGCGACATCAGATGCACGTGCCTTCTTATTCGTTTCCCAGGAAGTTGACATAGCAAACCTTACACCGAACAGTACTATGCACAATGAAGTGAAATTCAGTCCTTGTTCCCCTCCGTCGAATCACTCACCGTGGGATTCGTACAAGTTTTCTCTAGCTCCTGGGGGACCCTATTTTGACGCTGCGTCCTTGCAGTACGCCTCTCCAAGCGAAAAATGCATACTTTCAGTCGATTCAAATTTAGTCAAGAGTTACACAGCGAGCACTGGTGAAAGAATCTTGAAGCCATCAGTATGCAATCAAGCCCCGTTGCTGGTCACAACGACAAAAGTAGATAAGGTGGCCACTGCTCCTCGGTGGGCCTGTAACAATGACATAACCTTGAGTAAACCGAAGACTTGGGTTTCGGAAGACAGCTATACTTTGGCGAAAAATGAACGGTTGTCTTCAAGCTTTTCTTATGACTAGGATATTCCTACGTATTGCCGGTAATCGAAACTACAATTGCCCACTTTGCCAGGCTTGCATATGTTACACCATCAATACATGTGAGTCAACTAGGTGAGTCAGCTGTTCGCCAAAGCACAACAAACAGTGCACTTCTTGTTAACTGATTAATGTATGTTGTTCAATGATTTGTTTCACTTGCTTCACTTCTTTTGCGCCATTACTATAAAGCGGTATTTTTGTGAATCGAGCTTTTGTAAGAATCTGCTATGATCGTTGAGTTCCCGCATCGCTCTTCTTGGTGCCAAGAATGGCATACTTCCTCACTTTCGGTATTCTGTTGTTTCCCAGGTTAAATCGCCGACTTCCACAACAGACCAACTTCCGAATTTAGTCAAGTATGCATTTTCACACACAAACAACTGTCGACAGAATGACAGTTATCTTTACCTCCAAAGTAACCTTGTACCTATAGTTAACCAGTCAAAAGCTAGGAAGGGAAGACTGTGGATACCAACCTGAGTTGACGCCACTAAATCACCACACATTCCTTTAAGTCTATTTCTGTTCGCCTGCACTCAGCTCACCTTACCAGACTAGTTCCTTGACCAGCGGATAAGTCTTCATTCTCTCAAGTTTCTTTTAACCATTAGCCTTAATGTCTAAAGTGGAAGAGATTGTTGATTGGCAAATAATGTAGAAACAACTAGACCTAGAACCGAGTTGCACAGACCACTGCCACACGACTTTCATTCAGTCTGACTGGTAAGGAGGTGCAGGCATGTGAAGGCTAAATGTCTTTGTACACTTGGATGTGAGGAAAGGTAGGAAACCCCTTTACAAAAGAATTATATTCAGCAAATTGTCGGCGTAATCTCGGAGACAGTGTACCGCTACAGGAGTATAACTCCCTCTGGAAAACTGCCCACTGATTGACCACTCTAAAGGAACAGACCGAAAAAGCTTTACCACGGACATGGTTCCGGTCAGTTATATGTGGGCTTATTTTTAAAACGGCACAAGCTATCTGGCGCCTCGCGTTGCAAAAGTACAGTTCACTGCAATGCCTAATGCTCCATGCAGAGCCACAACCGGTTGACCTTGTAAGAAACTGGTGAATCTAATCAATATTCCTTCACAAATGGCCAGTCGAGTTATAAGACTGTGTCTGTTTATGGGGCCGATAATGACCTGCAGTGACAAGTACACACACTTGCATACCAGCTTTGTTTTAATGAGAGGCTCCCTTGAATTCCAGCTGAATCTCTCATTCATGGTATTCCTGTTCAACTGAATGTACTACATCGGGCCATCTCATGTGTGGGTTCAGGCAGAACATAAAGTTAAAAAAAATCTGGAGTCTGCGCATGATGAGCCCGAAGAAGGGCAAACCGATCGTGTGCTATCGAGGAGGTTTAAGCAACCAACTGAGTAGTTTATTGCATCCATACAATGTGGTGCGATGTACTGAATATCGTTCGGACTGAAATATGAGGCGGTCTGGTGAAACACACTCAGTTGAAGAAGAGTATCCTAAACGAGAGATTCAGCTGGAATTTAGGTGAGTCTCCCGTGGAAAACGAACTGGTATGCCAACGGGTGCAGTTGCGAGATTTGGTTCAACTTGGGTTTGAGTAGAACATAAGGTTGACGAAAACTGTGGGATTGCGACTGCCTGATGGGCCCAAAGATGGTGAAACCGATCTGCAGTAACATTATCAGTCGATCAATAAGCTTAAATTGAGCAGATTGTCTGTCGGGTGGTACCATATCCAGCTTGTGACTTGTAAATATGGTTCATTTGATTTATTCGATGACAGAGGTACTGACAGTTCGAGGGGCCAGAATAAATACAATGTTAACTTCAAATGATGGAATTATAGCTTCAAGAGTAAGAATAATCAGTTTAAGAACTGCTAAGCCAATCCAGCTCCTTCTCGCATGGCTCACTGACCGGGTCTCTCATGAGAACAAATTTAGGTTCAGGTTTTTTATTTCCAAGCGTTAAGCACATAGGACACTCACAGAAGAGTAGGCAAGTTGGTGGGACGTAAAAATAAGGTATGTCATCACAGTTCGGTTGCCTGTCGCCAGGATCCTGGGGACATCCATTGACGCCTTTACATCTGCAAAACACGAGCATTTCGCTCAGTCTTCCGACCAGCCAGCCCACCCACACGTATTTTACTCACCTATGTTCGGTGCAAGTATCATTGAGCAGGAGCCTATCGTTGCCCCTCTCCATTCTGGAACCCCCCCTAGCTCGGATATACCAGTGAACTGATGCGACTGTGTCGGCCGATCGATTCATGAGCTCAGTTTCCCTGTCCAGCAGACACGGCCGCACACCGGTGCAACTGAGTCAGACGGTCAAGGGTGCACGATGCATCCGATCCTCTTAGAGTGTGGAATAGACAACCGGATCGACAACCAACAAACAGAATGCTGATTTAGCGAACATGGATGAGCATAACTGTGTGCTGAAGCTCGCCAACCGAACGATCGATAGCTAGTAGTAATCGTCTTGTTCCTTCAGGACGTGACAACGAACTGCCAGATAACCACAGAAACTGCAAACGCTTGTAAGCAGCATGGATCAAACAACACTGTCCACTGTCGTTGATCTGATATGAGATGACCGGCCAGGGTTTCAGTGACAAGTGGATGGGTGAGAGGTCCACCAGGCTGTCGCTACTCGACAAAGTTTTTCCTCATCGATGATGACTTACAGGTAGTTCGCGGTCATGTCGACTTGTCCGTCCTATTACTCAACGGATCAACGATTGCGCTTTATTTATCTGTGCCGAATATGGATACAAAGAAGAGGCTACCGCCAGATTTTTCAACCGTTGGTATAATGGTATGCGATTCACCACGTGGTGGTACGTGAGAGACTGACTGCCAAATCCCAATTAACCTAAGGAGGGCCGGTCGACCTCGGTCCACTGATATCATCATCGGCGAAGCGGAAGAAACTTCGCAATTAGGCTGAAATCAGCGGTGCAATACTTCAAGATATGCAGGAAAAAGGAATTTTACGAGAGAGCAAGCTGACAAGGTGCAATTGTAATGATCCAGAGAAGTGGCACAGACTCTGTTCTTGGTTTCCAGAGTACCTGAATATCTTTTCGGCTTTGTTTGCGAACTCGTCGGTCTTCCATGTGCACAGTAAATTTTTCAAGGCCTTTTGAGTGAGAACTAGCCCGTGTCCGCACACGAACCTTGCACATTCCTAATATTGGATTTTTGGCGCAAAAATCATCAGGCCGGAAATATAAAAGGTGAGAAGATTTTAATCTTGTTGAGTAAGATGTCTTACAAGTCGTTCTTAGAAGACTGTGTATTTCCGCAGTTGGAAGCCGAGAGCAACTTCAGAAAAATATGGTGCACTGGAGCTTTATGACCAAAGCGTTTGGGGTGGTTTGACGACAAAATTGTACATCAGATGGATTGGTCAGGGAGATCCTATTGAGTGGCCATTGGCACCGATCCACCTTATCTTATCTTATCTTATCTTATCTTATCTTATCTTATCTTATCTTATCTTATCTTATCTTATCTTATCTTATCTTATCTTATCTTATCTTATCTTATCTTATCTTATCTTATCTTATCTTATCTTATCTTATCTTATCTTATCTTATCTTATCTTATCTTATCTTATCTTATCTTATCTTATCTTATCTTATCTTATCTTATCTTATCTTATCTTATCTTATCTTATCTTATCTTATCTTATCTTATCTTATCTTATCTTATCTTATCTTATCTTATCTTATCTTATCTTATCTTATCTTATCTTATCTTATCTTATCTTATCTTATCTTATCTTATCTTATCTTATCTTATCTTATCTTATCTTATCTTATCTTATCTTATCTTATCTTATCTTATCTTATCTTATCTTATCTTATCTTATCTTATCTTATCTTATCTTATCTTATCTTATCTTATCTTATCTTATCTTATCTTATCTTATCTTATCTTATCTCATCTTATCTCTTTTTGGAGTCACCTGGGTTGCCGGTTCTACCGGAACATAATACCTAGGCTGGAACAGTTGAAGGTAAAGATTGTCGAAGAACAAATTTCAAATGACACCAGAACCACTGAGAACAGTTATGTACCAGTGTTATGAAAGAATGGTGCATTGCAAACAAAATAGCAGGGGGCATTTTGGGTACTTTTTTAAACTAACTGTTTCATGTTCCCCCTATAACTCCCTTAATATACCTATTTTATATTCAAAAGACTTCACTATTAATTCAAGCTTGATGTGTTTTGGTATCAAGAATTCCGTAAATGTAGCATTCTTACGTTAGTCTTACGTTAGTCTGTGGGTCGATCACTGAATTTTGACTTTAGGTAGAAGATAGCAGGGTGAAGTTGCGCTCGTCAGCAGCGTGGGATGCATCGGTTAGGTAGCTAGAGAAACAAAGGGATGTGGGACAGTTTGAGATAACGTTGGTCAGGGGCACTAGCGACAGAATGAGGAACAGGGTGCCACAGGAGATCAATGGAAATGGGTTGGAGGTTTCTAGACTAGGTTAGAGTGGTGTAGAGATAAATTATCTTTCCTTAAATTCAGTGAGAAGTTAATAGATTGGTGGACGAGGACTTACCCCAGATATGACAACATTGGTGCACTCACAATACTCACTTTTACAGGAGGGACCTAACGAGATTCGAGGACGACCGACCAGATGTGGGGATTTGGGAAAGGCGACGTTGCAATATTGGCCAAGCCTCAAGCAACAACTCCGACAAGGTTTATGTTAAGTTCCTCGGAAATCTCTACACGGTTTCTCGCGATCCGAAGAAGGAAAAGGAGGTCGGATGTGGACCGATAAATGATTGTCATTAGATAACCGATAAAATAGCTAGAATTTAGACGACTCATTGAGTGGGTCGCATGAGAAGTTCATTGAGCATTAGGCAGATTTGTTCTTTATCTTATTGCATGTTCACAGTGTTAGTATCATTAATGCTCATTGGCAAATTAAGGTAGTTTGAACGAGATGCTCAAATGAATTTCCTGGCGAATTAAGCTAGTTTGAACGAGATGCTCAAATGAATTTCAGCTGCACCTCTCGTTTATTATATTATCCAAATGAATGTGCTACTTGAGGATAACCTCGTGTTTCAGTTGTGTGGATATTCGAGATACGAAAAGGCCTCCACTCAGCCAATCGAAACTTCATGTTTTATTTGTTGGTCATGTTCTTTCAAAACATACTGATTTGAGACACCCCAGCGTTGTCGTAGCCAATAATTTCGGTTAGTTCAAACTCGAGTCAACCACGGATCTTTCATGAGTTTGTGAGCCAAGACCTGCAGTGGAAAGAACATCGCTCACCAGTTATTTATCTTTCTGGCCTCATTCAATGTTCATTTAAACCCTCTAGGATGAAGTTGATTGCA
This sequence comes from Clonorchis sinensis, assembly GCA_003604175.2. Classification (NCBI taxonomy): domain Eukaryota; kingdom Metazoa; phylum Platyhelminthes; class Trematoda; order Opisthorchiida; family Opisthorchiidae; genus Clonorchis; species Clonorchis sinensis. Next base: position 83,694,938 of record CM030370.1, on the reverse strand, counting down.
AAAGACTAACATGCGACGACTATTAACATAGACAGTCGTAATTAAGCCTCCCGGCTTGCATAGTCCTCCCATCAAGTGAAAACGGGTGCGCATATTGTAACATATCTTGGGATGTTCCGCTACGACTCCACTACATCTGATATCAGGCCCTATCAGGGCTTGTGCAGTAGCAACAAACAAAAGTGGCGACGCTCGAAAAGTAGAATTCCTTGTCGTCATACCGAACAAGAATGACAACAGTAGGTCAACAGAGGCTGCAAGGGGTCTCTTCTTGGCAATGTTATGATACTGGTGGTGCTGCGAAAGCTTGTACGTAGGTTGAAGACAGTCTTCACCTCTCTCTCGATTGCTCCTGTCTAGGTTAGGACAGTTTTGTAGTATCTATACCCTTCTGCCTGCTTCGGGTGGCATGATAGCTAGACCTGAAGGGTCTACAGCTGGACGATTTATTATATTTTCCCAGCAAATTACGTTACGATAACTCTTACAATTCACTGAAACGATATACTAGTCCGTATTTGCATCATTCTCTTTTGAAGGGGCCTCCCGTTGTCCTGGCGCGATTATTCTGGTGAGTCTACAACAATGGTAGGAACATTGGACCCGAGTTTCTTTCTTATTGGAGCTCAACGGGGTTTCAACTCCGGACTTCCGACATGCCAGGCGAGCGTGTTGCCACTGCTCAACCGGCGCACGCTGGACAAGTTTGAACTGTCATGTCTGAGCAGGAAAACGTAGTCACACCTGAGCGAGGCGACTGATCTGCCCGACACCTCGAATGGCGACTCAGTAACTGTCCTGGTTGTGACGACTGATTGTCCCGCCTTCCAGGACTTCCCGGTCAGGTAGCGCGACGCGCTTGGCACCTGCTGAACGATTTCTGATCAGTTTCAGGTGACTGCGATAATGTTGTAGAACTCACATTCACATCATTCCCGTTTCAGACGGGGTAATTCAAATGCGATGGTGGAATGATGGCAACTCTCTAGCTTCGCACGTCAGATGTCCGGAGTTCAAAATCTGGCACGGCCAAGTATATGCAGTGCTAACAACCTCTAATAAGGACCAGTCCAGTACACCAGAACAGGAAAAGGGTTTCAGAAATACTTGGTAAACAATCGGTAGTTTAGGAATTGGGTTGTTCAAACGAGTGTTGTGAACGTGTAGTGTGTTGAAATATTGGTGGCCCGGGTGAGTTTATTGGTTGTTGATCAGGTGGCTTGATCAGGTGGTTGATCAGATCGCCGAGCTTGGCAATTGGCTTGCAAACGAGGGGACATCATCAGTGCGCAGTTGGTTGCTGCTCACGAGCGTTTGCAGTTTCAAGGAGGACTTACCTTTCAACCGGCTTCAGGGGGTAGCTGGTAGTTCGTTGTCGCGTCCTGAGTGAACAAGATGATCACTACTAGCTATCGACCGTTCGCTTGGAGAGCTTCAGCACACAATTATGTTCATCCATGTTCGCTAAATCAACATTCTGTTTGTTGGTTGTCGACCCGACTGTCTATTCCACACTCTAAGATCATCGGATGCATCGTGCACCCCTGACCGTCTGACTCAATTGCACCGGTGTGCCGTCGTTTCATCGTACGGCCGTGTCTGTTGGACAGGGAAACTGAGCTCATGAACTGCACATGTTTGTCACACCCCCAAAACTGACGAGAGAGTGACACTGACCGTTTCTCGTGTAGTGATCCGTGCGCCAGACGCAGGTGCGTACGTGAGCATATTAGCGCGCTAAAACGTGATTTACGGATTTGATGACCGAAAGATGGGGCGCCTTGACCGCACATTGCTCTTAGCTGCAAAAAGTTTGAATGAAACTTTTTACGCCAAAATTTTGCATTTCGTTGCGTATGTTCTCGAACCAAAGCCCACCCTAATCTACATCCATATTTCCGCAGCTCACCAAATTTCATTGCCCACTGAAGCAATCATACCTCTGGTAGAAAAATTCTGTGGAATACTTGCCTAGCATCAGTGGGATGCGTGGATTGGGCTCAATAGTTTTGGCTAGTACTCTGAAGTCAACTGTCTGTTTGTTTTAGTTCATCAGAGACACATCGTAGCTTTCGAAAATTCAATTCCATTATGCGAATACTGAGCGCCCTAAAAGATTAAGCTAAATGCTCGGGTTTTGAAGACGCGGTCTATTCAGCGACTAACTTTTGAATGACAAGACCGTACACAAACAGTCCACTAAGGAGGAGTATCACACCTTCGCGAAGACCTTTACCCATTACTTTCACTCAGTATGCAGTAAATACGTGTTTAATATGAGAAACCGTTTGACATGCGTGTGGCCAGTGCCATCCAGACAAAGGATCGTGTACTCAGAAATTTCACCACCACGACTTAATTCTCTTGAGGCCATTGTAGCACAAACTTGAAATTCAATATCACTTGGCGATGCCACACCACGCATTCCACTATCATCGCCCGTCAAACATTTAATAAAACTATGTTGGCTTAGGACACCTAGAGACAACCGCCATATTGGAGTTCCCCCAACTGGAGAGAATGCCCACAACGGAGCAAAAATGCTCTCACTGAGTTCTCGTATAACATTACAACGAAACGGAAGTCCCCGCTGCAATATCCAACAGTGTTTTCCAAATTTTTCATGGCATCTATGGGTGATAAAGGTGATATTTTTAAGAGGGCGTTATAAAGGTGTCGTTATATCAATACACTAGTTCCAAAATATTTTCCCACTATTATCAAGATTTGAGGCACTCATGTTATTATTTACTCGTGCAGTCGGCGGTTGGGGTTTAATGCAAGGTGAATCGGACCGTTACTCGTGAGTGGCCTTTGTTCAGGGGACTACTGCGAATATCACGTACGGTAGCTTTCCATATTTGCATTTCCCATGGCTTCGTTCACTAAGACATGCCCATTGAACTTCTTTGTGCTCCAGATGCATTTCAAACATCTATATTCGGGATCCGGTGATACGAGCTTCATGCTCCCTAGTGAAGTTTGCTTGATCCTGGCTTACAATTTATGGAATCAACCTTTAGTAGTGATGCCGCCTCACAGAGTAAAGAGCATTTAGGGTGACAACGGGAAATGCACAGTAAACTGATCAACATCTGATCAATACATCGTTTGCGGCTTACATTGATTTCACTCTACTGCGGCTTACTTTAAGTACAACGGTCACTTCAAGCTCACACCATTCGCCAAGCAAATGTGCATAAAATCCTCTGATGGTAAAAGCTGAAACAACTAACCTGGATAGATCTCAGGAGTTTTGAATGGATGGCTCACTAAAATAACAATGTTTACCTAGCTTTCAGGGTTTTGTTAACAATTTAACAATTTAAGGCAAACTCTGTTTTGATGATTGTGTAAGATTTGGCAATTTGCAATAGAGATTTCGTCATACCAGTGAAGCCAATCTATACCCAATCTTTCTTACAAGGCTTGAGATTGAGGGTGTACTTTTTAGGTTGCGAACGTGGTCCATCAAATAATTCAATAGATATGACCAGAGGATCGAACGGCTGCACTGCGTATTCAGTCAAATTAAGCTAAATGAATCGCAACTCTGCTATCTCAAGCAATCGGTTCACGAAAACGATCATACGAACTGCTGCTTCAGTGTGAGTGTCATTCGCAAAACAATTTACAACACATTTCACTGCACCAAAGTAATTTTTAAGGAAGATTCAGTGACACAGTGTGTTGTTCACTTTTCAGCTATCATGCTTGTGTGAAGTGACGACATACACATGCGCCTGCACACCAACCAGTTTCCTGTCACCCAAATTTGTAAGAAAGGTTAGATCCATGCAAACTTCAATGTCAAACTAGCTTGCCCTCTGGCACGTGTATGTTTATTAGAAGAACCTGTTGAGGAGACAAGTCCCCACGTCCCGTCAAATCAATTGCACGCGTTGAAACGACTGTAAATAACAGCTGTTTTGTTTGTACGAGGTCAGAGTGAGACACGAGGTAGTCCCTCCAACCACTAATCAGGTACAGTCGGTTTGTCTGATTTGTCACAGCAGAACTCGAGTGGTTTTGCAGGGAGACTGGAGGAGAGTGACAAATTATCACGGCTGCAGTTTTCGTCTGCCTTAAGGATATAAATGAAACAAAATGTGGAGCACTTTCCACATTGAAAATCACATTAAAAGTTTCCGCATGATTGCAGCAAAAACAAATTAGCGGTGGCAGGCATGGGGGGAAGTTAACGGTTGTGTACAGAATAGTTTTCAGCAATCAGCACACAAAGCTTTGGCCTAAAATCATTGTACTTCTGTCGCAGGCAAATGTCCAAACTCGGTTAAGGATTTGGGTTTTCCGAAGAAAGGAAGTAGGCCAGTATAGGTATTCGCTATATCGCTGTTTAACGAATTTTTCACAGATTATTTTGTTATGGCTTTTTGTCATCACTACACAGGATTCCGGTAGGTCACACTCAACTATAACCCTTCAGTGGACTCTTAAAGTTCATTGATAAAAGTCGATTGGTATGGAGAACGGGCCCATTCAGGGTCGCATACACTCTTCTGCAAGTCGTGTTAAACTCTAGATGAACACTGTCTTCTACGTTTTCGGCATGGTATGCAGATTCGGAATCTCGTGAATCAGGCTCCCTAGATGAGAGCAAATGTGCAGCTGGACGCAGGGGAGCATATCAACACTAACCAATGTGACCGTCGAACCCTAGTGAGGGGTAACAGACCAAATTTCTGGTGAAGTGTTGACACAATGATCAGCGATCAACCGACGTGTCTTTTAAGAATGGTTTCGAATTGCCGAATGGAACGTGAACTTCTGGGCAAACCAGCGTGGAGCACGTGCACAAGCGCCACATGAATGTTTGACACTGATTTCAAAAGACTTTCGGCCTATTGACTACTGGATGCACAAAACCTTTCAAAAATATAAATGCTGTTTTCAGCAGCTACTGGCATTGTTATATTATACAGCAGAGTGAGCCTCTCTAATCGATTTACGGCAGAAGTTCCGGCAGACGTTTGTGGTGCCACACGGCCTGTTTTACAGAAGTTCCGGCAGACGTTTGTGGTGCCACAGAACTGGGAGCAACTCGTGTCTACTCATGAGTAGACCATATTTACCCCACGTTTTGCCAACCTTGGAAAGTCTTGCGACCATTGAGGAGTACTGAACAGGTGGGAAAGTGGGAGGCTAGAGATTATTACAAATAATTATTGCCACTGTTTTACAACTAGTATTACATACAATCAGCATAATCACACGCTGATAAAGGAAGTGTAAGAATCCGTAATCACTGGAGTAAAAACATAAACGACTGAAATCAGGATCAATACTACCAAGATGGAGAGAACTCGTGTACATACGTCAAGGATTCCAACTTGACCTACTTTAGCCTTAACTGCTTTCCAAGCTCCTAGCCAAGAGACTGAAAAATCCGCGGAAATGTGTCACCGGAAGTGTTACAAATAGCCCAGACTGCTGCTGGGAACAGCTAACATTACTTGGTCTTTAGTACGTCTGTTTCATTTGACATGACACTTTATGCCAAACTAAGTAACGTATCATGTAAGTCTCAGAGCAGACATGATATTGGAGAAAGCAAAAATGCTGAAAAAGCATTTTGAAGGCAAAATCAGCACACCTTCAGGAATGCCCAAAGTGTCTGATCTCGGAAACTGGCGAATTATTACTCCGTGGACCTATCTTTAAGGTATATGATTGTTATCAGTTTGTAATTTACTCTATTGATAACTGAGTTCAGGTGTTTTGGTCAAGTACGGAAACGATCCATCGCATCCAGGAGGTGAATTGAGGAAAACTAGAGGTATCAGCCTTCTGGAAGAATTTCCGATGAAATGCAAAGTAATTTGCGCCTTTTGCCCGAAAATACCGTAGGTAGTTTATAAGTTAAGGAAGCAGCCGAGGAGCATCCGGCCATACACAACCATTAATCATATACAATTGAGTTCACCTTATATCACTATTAAAACCTAAAGACAGGGTTGATTGCAATATAGAGGAGCAAATAAAACAACAATTGTGACTTGGGTACAGCCATGAGGTTGTAAGACGAGAGGTATCTTTGTGCTTAAAGGAGATACTGTGCTGACGTAATACACTACTCTTAAGGTTGCTGAAAATTCCTCAACAGCCCACGACCGGTTTTGCCCTTTTTGGGGATCATCTGGTTGGCAAACTCCCAGAGTGCCCGTCAACCTCATGTTCTACTTGAACAGAAGTTAACGCAAGATTAATTATCAGGTCGGTGGAAAATTATCAAAGGCGCTGTACGTAATATTGTGTCAAGAATGAAGGATGAGGTAACTTCCTCGAACACCACTCAGTTGAAGGTTGCTTAAACGGGAGATTCAGTTTAATCTTCTGTTAACGGTGGGTTAAGTTGCAAATGGTTCTCCCATAACTCCCCAATAAGGTAAATATCTTATAAAATCAGACTCAATAAATTATCTTGAATTTTCTGGCGTTCGCGCTTTAATTTACATTACACTGGCTGATACAACGTACCATTTTGATAGACCTGTTGTCTGACATTCGAAATATATCTGCCGGTCAGTACTGGTTGATGTACTGCGAGCTTGCGCAAAGTGGATAAATCACGGGCGGTTTACGCAGTCTGGATGTGGTGTACGGTGCAAACCGCTGACGAGGATGTGAGCTCGAGGAGATAAGATCGGTGAAAAAACACCCATGGGCTCGTTGGGAGCGATGGGCCGGCCTAACCTGACGACACTATGGACCTACACAACCGTTCGAACCACGTATGGGCTCGTTGGGAGCGATGGACCGGCCTAACCTGACGACGCTATGGACCTACACAACCGTTCGAACCACGCATGTTAAAAACACATATGGTCATGCTCGGCGTGTTCTAATCACACAGTTCAGAAGCAGAAAGCAAATCCGTGTTTTGACATTAAGTCGTGATTCTCAATTATTCATTTTTCCATCCTGTTGCCTCATGCACCATAGAGGTGCATCATCCTTTAGGTAGATACGAGTTTAAATTGGTTTAAAATATCTTCTAGTTGTGCTTTTAGTTGGTCATGACCCTTCCGCAAAAAGTTCACATCATCCTCAGCCCGTCGGGTTGCCGCAGCCAAACGATTGGCTTCTTTCTCCTCCAAAGCCCGACAGTTCAAGGCTTCCACTTGCATCTTCTTACGGAGAAGGGAAATTTCGTGCTCCAATTGTTGAATCCGCGCTGTTTGCCGGTTGCGATCAGCTTCCCGAGCAAGGGATTTCTGCAGTCCAAACACTACTCCCGATGCGTAGATCGACTGCAGGGCAGCTAGCGTGGTCGCAACCTCATTTCGTACTCGCAGAAGCAAGAGACCTCTTTCTGCACAGTGAATGGTGAGTTGTCTTATTAGTTCATCAAATACCTGATTAGAAATGGAAGTAACATGATACAGTCAGAAATGTTAACCAGATGAGATTACGTTCATTATCTGGGCTGGATGACTGTTGCTCACAAAAGACCTGAGGATGCTACTTATGAGTAATGCATAGCTAGGAACTCTTAAACGACGCTAACCTGGTAAATAATGGAGGTATGTGCAAACATTAAGAATGCTGTTCTAGAACGCGCACCATATGGATAATGAAAGGCAAAATAACTAAGTAAACAAATTGAGCTAGGGCATCCGAACAGATAACTTTTTCATCGTCTTACTGCGCACAAAAGTAGTCACATACTTCCATGTTAACACTCCATTAAAGGCTCTAACAAAATACCTACCTTTTTTAAAATAACGGGTGACTTTCCGATGAATGGATTTCCGGTAAATTAAATTAAATGACCACTTTGGTTCGAATCGGTCATTGGTTGACAGTTCCTCAAGAGAAATTGCATAAAAAGAAGCGACGACTATACTCAGAAGGTCAATGGCCTGGCAGTTTCAAAGATTGTTAGAGGGTATACATGCGAGCTTCTGTATTAATCTTTTTCGTGGTCGTCATAGTGCTACGTGTAGCTAGAAGAAAACGGCTTTTATGTGATTGATGTGGAGGTGATTTTCTCTTATAGCTTGTTCGTAACACGGCATAGTTAGGCCGAGGCTTTTAAGACACTATACGGCCGGAAGTATTGTTCCCAAAAATTCCAGGGGGCTCAAAGACTGAAGACTTTTTCTAACTTGCAATCGCTATGCCATAGATTGACCAACTATTCAGAGTTGCAATATCCAAGGGACTCTGCAATGTGAAGAGGCAGGGGACGGAAATCTAGCATCGCCGTCCTCAGTGACTTCGAGACGTCCGACTGAAACAATAGACGAAATTCGCAAAACGAATAATGCCACCTTTGCCGTGCTCTGACTGGCAGTGACGATTTAATGGACTACTTAAAGCATGACTTAACAAGGTCAAATCCGGTGTCCATGCACTGAATTTCTGCCACCTCCACAGCAGGCGTCGAGAGGCCGGGTACTGAAATCACAAATGTGTTAAATTCGCCCCCGTTGGCTGTGCTTGGACAGCTACTGTTCAAAAGTTCAGCAGATCCTGCGCGTCTGGAAACCGGAGAAAAAATTCTGAAACTAAGAGTAAGAACAGTCGGATGCACGAAGCTTACGGTAGTAGAAGCCTAGTTTCAGGCATATACTGGGTTTTCAGCAGCAGCGTATCTAATAGCCATAGCAATACAGATAGTTACCTGAACTGGATTAGGCGGATGACCACGAAATTCAATGTTAGGAGCAGTTTTAAACGGTTCGGATGTTGTGGAACACAAGTGATCATCAAAGAAATCATAGCGAATAATAAAGCCAGATGCTCACAATAAGAAAGCCCCCATTATCAAAATTAACATCAGTGAAGAATAATGGATAACTGGATCCCACTGTGTTGCACTCAAAAGGTAAAAAGAATGAAATCTTGACCTCTATAAAATCGGACATAAGATCACCATCACACGCCTGAGAAGACAGCACGAGGCATGCTCGGTTGGGTTAGCCTTGCTCGCTGTTCATCCCGCTGAGTGCAACAAACCGTTTCAAGGCAGGACACGCAAGGTTGGAACGTGTCCATTACATAAGGACGTGAGAATGACGATTGAAAATCGAGTCACGGTGTAGACGCCGTGGTCTCTCCAAATCGCACCAGTACCACAGTTGAGTAACGGAGGTTGGAACCGATGAAGCGCTGGAAATGAATGAGTTCGAAGACAGTATGACTCGCCATTACGCACCTGTCCGCCAACTGTGTTCTCTCACGATCGTCGTGATTTTGCTGAAAAAGTCAGGCTAACTGATAAGTCCCGCACGGTACAGAACTATCAAATTCACCTGCAACTATCTGGGCCCTCCGAATGGCTGGTAGCAGACAAGACAGGATACCATAATGATTTTCAGTCGTGACGACGTCACGATGTTAATTGAGCCACGATATGAGAAACGTGATTCTCACTCATTTGTCTGATTTCATACTCCGAGCTTGTCGGACAAAGCAATAATAAAGCCATACCGAAAGAGCCTGAATTGCAGAACGAATACTGTGAGACGGCTCGAGACCATCCTTGTAATCGATATCATGCAGAACTAAGGCGACTAGTTCGTCGGGCGTTTGAAGATGAGAAAAAGTGGGAGAAAATGTCAGCACCAGTTGGCATGAGACGACAGACAGTCGATTACTTGATGAGCGTTCAGGAGAGTGGAGCTGAGCTCCCAGGACGGTACAGGGTTCGGAACGGTGGACAGCTAAGCCGACTGAAGTAATTACATACCATATATGAGACAATCGACTGAGTGGACAATAAGAAACAGTGAAGTGTGAACCAGGATGTGTATCATAAACACAGTTCATCTATTTACCTCATCTACTTGCGTTCGTCGTAGGTGTCTGTATGAACCTCTTTCGCTTGTTCTCAGACTGATGTAGTCTGTCTCCAGGATCACGTCGAACGCGAGCCCACAGCTACCCTTCCAATCCCGAGTAGTATGGTTGATTTAAACGAAGATATCTTGGCACATATCCCCGATGGGTTATCGGGACATACAAGCTCATGGCTGATGTGAGGCTAAACTTCACACTATACGCACTGGAGCGAAGGGTGGAACAGTCACTGCGTCGACACACCGGAGAATATCTCAGTTATAGGTCGGCGAGTATCGGAGGTATTCTCCCTGATAAAAGCAGGAGACTGTGTGCTTGGTGTGAAGAAAGCCATTGAACACAACTAAATGGTCGTCAGCCGCGTTCAGAAATTATGGAGACCCGTCACGAGAAAACGACGCTGACTAGGGGGTATTTTTTATTTCGATGTGGATGAAACATCAGATGTACTAGCATGAATTCCTAGCAGCCGCCCTTGTATAGCGACGAAGATCTGATCCATCTGATGGCCCGAAATGGGCCGTGGTTGTGGCTTGAGTAAAAATAAGAACAATCAGTGCTATTGCAGTTTTTCGAATTCTTTGAAAGCATACGGTTACATTTTTGATATGTGAAGCCTTGGGAGTGCAGCGCATAGAAATGTGTTGTAATATCCGACAAGGGCAGTCATGAAATCACCAAACGAGGTGACGATACAACGGAAAGTGGCTAACAAAAATAAGCTTTCAGAATTAAAACAGTTCTCTCCTCCTCATCTCACGATAAATCTATCGACTCTCTTCACAAACTGTCGGTGATTCTGTATCTTCCTAGGGGGTGAATTTCACATGCGCGTAGCCTGAACAGAAGGGTGCAACTGAGCGTGGAGTAGAACCTCCAAATCTCGCTAACCTTCGGCTTTCTAACGATCTACGCCAATGTTCTTAGGTGTCTGGATGACAGGGAACTCCACCCACTGTGGAGATCACCCAAGTGGCTCACTAGTAGCACAGAGTGGGACCAGATAGAATGGGAATCAGATAGAATGTTCAGGTGGATACGGGTGGGTTTAAGCGAACGTCGTCGGCAGCTAAATTAGGTGAGAAACCACGCTTTAATTGGGTGTTTGAATCCGTCACCAGGATTTTTATCACGTCCATGATAGGTACACTGAACCCCTCAGCTCAACATCTAACTACTTTCTTCATCTCTTTGCAAATTCTTTTGTCAGATCCGCTGACTAACTTGTAACGGAGCCATTTCACATCGCCGCAGTGGATGAGCGAGAGCTGGTGTCATTCTCTGAGTGATCATCACCATCGACATTACAACACCAGTGTTCAGTACTGACGCTCTGCTGCCGCAATTCATGTTCAAACCTGGTGGTGCTGAATGGTAACGAGAACTGATTTCTACGCGTTTAGTGAAACTGTTGAATCAAACTAGGTTTATTTTGCCACTTCTTGCCCACCAACTGAAGCGGCCGAATCTCGGTAAGTTGTCCCTACCTCATCTCCTGTCCATTATTCTGCCATACACTAGCGAAAATTTGGTTGCATGCTCAGCATTTATAGCGGCCTAGCCTTATACAAAAGTTGCAAAAACACGGGAGATACGGGCTGGATGTTTGTGTTTTTCATAGCAGGAAATTGACCCGGCTTCTTTACATGTCTAATTACAGAATCTGAATGTAGGAACCAGTGTTCAGGGTGAGCCCACATAGACTGCCTCTCGACAACGAAGCGGTAGAAGCCTCACTATAACCCACGATCGCTAGTGCACATTTGATGGTAACTAGCTTAAGCAAGTCAAATAACCTGATGAGATAACACTCATGCAGTTGATGCGATGCTTCTATGTAGGGCTAGGAAAAACAGTCAGTGAAACTGAAGTAACCGGAGTGACTTAGGATTGGTGATTAGTGCTGTAAAATTGTGCCTGCCCTGTTTTACCGAAGCATGGACGCCTGCAGAATGGTTGTACTTATACAGTCATAGAAGTCAAACTGCAACTGAACTTGACATGTATGGTCACGTTTTGCCAAGTTTCGTTACTGCTCCTTGGTCTTGATAGAACTGGTTACTAGGTGTGGGGTAAACTCACATGGAAGCATTTACTTCTAACTGAATTTCCAAGGTGAGAATTCCTTGATCCGAAGACAATCACAAACAACTCAATTTAATCGTGTGGTAGCTGGTGGACCGGCCTTTTCTGTAAGGTCTTTCGTTTTAGTGGTATTAAGACACACTCCAAACTCTGGTAAGTGAAATATGAAGACAAGTAGATTTGTAGGCAGGTATGGAAACGGAATTCAGCTAGCCTAATAACTGATGTAGGAGCCTGAAATAATGTGGGAACAAATTACTTTAGATTCATTCGACTGCTTGTTGAAGTTGTAAGCAAAATGATCTGAAATTCTTCTACACTTCTCAGCTTGGTGACACCTCTAATAATTGATAAAATGGTCCAGCTGGATAACTGATGGTCTGTGGACTATGGTACGTACAAGCCATTTACAAGCTATTACGCGTAGACTTGGTTAGAGTCAAGTACATCACGCCGACAGCAGCTAAGGTACACAAGGCAAATTATATGATTGTCTTGTTCTAGTTATTCAGTAACTTTCACGATAGCTCGGTTATTTCTACAGTTATTGTTTCTTCATCTGCATCTTTAGGTTCTCACTACAAACGTTCCCTGTGACTCCCTGCAGCAGGCTGTCACGATTCACCCTAAGAACGTACTTGTGAAAACAGTTCACGTCGAACTGGACAAATTCCGGTCATTTTTGCTCCGCGGGTGTCTAGCTGCTGATCCAACATTTGAGTGAGCTGAATAACATCCATACGGGAAGCGGGACATGAAGAGACTTCTTGAATGTACAGGCTTTCACCAATTTGGTAGCGCCTTGGCGGCATGATGTTACGTAGTATTCCTTCTGTAGATTCCACCGTTCGAATGCCCTGAGGATCCAGAAGGCCAGCAGTCGGGCCTAAGGAGGTGGGAACCTTTTTCTCGGCCCCCAAGGACTGTGCTCTTACACGGCTGACCGTCGTTTTACTATCTTCTTTTTGATTAGCTAGTAGATTATGTGGACCAGCAAGCCTGTCTGTCACACGTACGGGAGCCTTGTATTTGATCAGACTGGTCTCTGGAATAATCAGTTTTTGTTCCGGTGTCATTCTAGGTAAGTTTTAGCTGCCAACAGTCCAGTCAAGCCGATGAATGATTCAAATGAAAAGATAGAGTAGGTAATCGACTGATTGTAAGTCACGTGATGATGGCCTATCAAATGTACTGAGGTAGCTCCGGAACCTCTTACAACATATGAACATTTCAACAAATGTAACAGTCAGTCAGCTCTAAATAGGTAAACCCTACCATAAATCTCTCTTTACAAAGCACCATTGTGAAGACATAATTGTTGTCGACCTTACAATTAACCTCGATGCTCCCCAATAGCCCAGCAATGAGTCAGTCAATCGAAAATCCACACACAACAGAGAGCACTTAACCGCATCCTAAACCGTATGTTTCTTGAGCTTATATTTCACTATTAAGACATTCAAGGTGAGTTTACGCAAGTATGTTTTTCTTAGCATTGCTTGAAGTTGGGCATTCAACGTGAGTTTACGCAAATATGTTTTTCTTAGCATTGCTTGAAGTTGGCGCGAGACCAACCACTAAGCCAAGCCTTGTAAGTAAAGACCTCCTGAAAACAGAAGTAAAGCTTTAGTTAATATAACCTATACATAAGGCTGATGAAATTTCGACGTTCAGCTGATGGCTTCGCTTACCAGGAACCCCTAGATCCTTACTTTCCACTAATTTGACTTCACACTCAGATATCAGTTTGTACCCAATCAGAATTCTACACTCAGTTGCAAAGTAAGTTGGTTTTAATGGAAATCTCAACCGAATCCCAACTGAATCACTCATTTATGGCATTTTTTAACTGAATGTACTGCACAAAGACTGCCTATTGTTTCATTTGGTACGACATTCGCATTATAGTTACTTGAGGGAAAGCACTACTCGTAAGGTAGAGCTCTTCGACAGATCACGGCCAGTTTCGCCTTTCTTGGGGCTTGTCAGGTGCGCGCTGTCCCCTGATTCTCGTCATCCTTATAGTTCACTATTTGAACACCGTTTTATGTAGCTGGTGAAATACACTCAATTGCAAATTGCTTCGGTCTTAACAGGAGACTTAGCTGAAACCCTAGTTGAAGGTATCCAAGTACAACCCAAAGTAGGCAAAATAATGAATGAGAGTTTCGTTCGTTCGACTTCACTGAATCAGCTGGTTACTCTCAACCTTGTTTCTGAGCCACCATGGGCCCATCAATCGTATGCAAGCACCGCACTTGTTGTAGACGGCAATAAGTTTAGCTCCGTTTAACCCTGTCGCACGGCCCGGCTGTACGCTTAATCAGCGACAGCTCTGGGCTCTTCAGACTTGTAAGTTGAGACAGCAAGTTATCAGGCTCAGCTGTGAGCTACATTGAGCAATGTCATGTTAAATGGTTTAGGAGCAGTATTTAAGTCCGGATTTAACACTTCTTTGAGGAGGGACTTGGGCGCGGTCGCTGACTAACCAGCTCCCAGCCCGTCGGTCCAGCGGCAGAAAATTGTATGAGTATACTTTAAAGTGCATCTGTCCTCCAAAAGCAATCCTAAAGAGTAAAAATATCCTTGGTACCGGGGATTTTCTATTTCCTAAATTGTGTAACACGCAGACCCTATGGATACCCCCAGAAGTGAACGCAGCTGGGATTCGACGGCCGACTATCACTGACCCAATAGCGAATGCTGATTTAACTGACATTACTGTAACCGAGGCTACTTCGAATAAGGTAGGAAGAGCTCACCAGGTCTGTAAATACTGTTTATCAGGAAGGTCAGATTCCCGAAAGCAACCACTGAATGCCCGAAATCTACTGAGACCCTCAGCTCTGCTAGATGTTGACCAGACAGACAACACCCCCTCAATATAGAGCGCCTCACAGCCTTCTATCAAACCCAGACAGCGCTAGTCAGCGTTGATCAAGGTCAGACAACGCCCCCGCAATATGCAGCGCGTCGCAGCCTGGTACCAAGGCCAGACCGCGTGCGTCAGCATTGGACCAAGTTAGACAGTGTCCCACCAATAACTAGCTTGAGACAGTTGTATTCTCGCACTCGCACGTACTCACGCTCCCGCACTCGCTTGTTCGGAATATAGCTGTTGTGTTCCCTTCTCTGAGTCTCTTTTTTCCGGCATTAGGCACTGGAGCGGGTTAGCAATCCGATACAGCAGATTAGCGAATCAGCAGACATAACACAAAACCTTCGAAACTTTTACGCCAAAATTGTTGGATGGAAAAAAATATTTTACGATAATTCGCATCGGTTGGCCCACCGAATGCATCAGGGCACAGCTACTTTCTGCGTGAACATTTATAGCACAACGTACTTTAAGGTTTTCTGTCGAAAGACAGGGAATTTATCCCCGAGTGTTACAACAGCTAATTTAGATGTAGCAATTTACAAATGCTCTCCTAAATCGACCAGACATGATGCGGTTGGTAGTGTCGCGGCAGTAGGAGAGCGCAGTCTAGGAGACGCCCGCAACCATATCAAATTTCGTGATGATTGTGGAAGACTGTTAGGCCATCGCATAACACTGGCACACGGCCGACAAACTAATACAAGGGGTGATCTAGTCTTTCAGTGGCCAGACTTATTGATGACTTTGTTGCACCGTTTTTCTCAGCTATCCGCTTCACTTAGTAGTCTGTGCGAGTAGATGTGACCTGTGACCACGTAGTGTTGAAGACGGGGGTGAAAACTGCTAACCACAGTCTCAACAGACCAACTATGCAGCCTACCCCTGATGAGCCGCACTCATGTCCAAGAGCTTCGTGAACTGCGTCGTTCAGGGCGGGCAACATCCTGCTTCTCGTTTGGGAAATTTTTGCCAGATTTTAAAGTCCGGTTAAGTCATGGTTATCGGAGGCCCCGCATTGGAAGAACCCCGATTTCAGAGAGTGGTCGATTCACTATTGCTTTTAACGTGATAGCTGTTGAAGTAAATAGGTGACACAAGTAGGGTCTCTGGGTCAGTACCCTATTGAGCTGCTGCTGTGTATGCTGTCATTTTGCTGAACTGTTTCGGGCTGCCCAATCTGTCAGCAACAGACACAGAAAGAAGACCAACCCGGGGGGGGGGGGGAGTATGAACAGGTTACGAAGGTCCACACAAAACAACACGACGACTAATAGTGCAGGGATGCTTCCGGCGGCTGCTGCGGGAAAGCTAACCAACGCGAACGAAGGTGGAAATACGCACAGTAGCACACACAAAACACGCACGCGAAAAAGTGCGCTTAGCCGACTGCCAGTATACCAATTTGGGTGTTAAGTTTCGAAGGCGGCCAAAATCGTAATCCGGAAACCCCAAGGACGATGGAACAAAACCCGGTATGCTCCTAGTGAGCAACGTGGGTGATCTCCACAGTGGGTGGAGTTTCCTATCATCCAGACACCTAAGAACATTGGCGTAAATAATTAGAAAGCCCAAGGTTCTAGTCCATCCTCAGCTGCATTTTTCTACTCAGGCCATGTTCACTTGAAATCCACATTCCAGGATGATACAGAATCACCGATATTCTGTAAAGTGGGTCGATAGATTTGTCGCGAGCTGAGTTTTTTTATCTTCCTGGCTGAAAGAAGTGTTTTAATTATAAAAGCTTGTTTTTGTTAGCCACCTTCCGTTGTATCGTCACCTCGTTTGGTGATTTCATGACTGCCCTTGTCGGATATTACAACACATTTCTATGCGCTGCACTCCCAAGGCTTCACATATCAAAAATGTAACCGTATGCTTTCAAAGAATTCGAAAAACTGCAATAGCACTGATTGTTCTTATTTTTACTCAAGCCACAACCACGGCCCATTTCGGGCCATCAGATGGATCAGATCTTCGTCGCTATACAAGGGCGGCTGCTAGGAATTCATGCTAGTACATCTGATGTTTCATCCACATCGAAATAAAAAATACCCCCTAGTCAGCGTCGTTTTCTCGTGACGGGTCTCCATAATTTCTGAACGCGGCTGACGACCATTTAGTTGTGTTCAATGGCTTTCTTCACACCAAGCACACAGTCTCCTGCTTTTATCAGGGAGAATACCTCCGATACTCGCCGACCTATAACTGAGATATTCTCCGGTGTGTCGACGCAGTGACTGTTCCACCCTTCGCTCCAGTGCGTATAGTGTGAAGTTTAGCCTCACATCAGCCATGAGCTTGTATGTCCCGATAACCCATCGGGGATATGTGCCAAGATATCTTCGTTTAAATCAACCATACTACTCGGGATTGGAAGGGTAGCTGTGGGCTCGCGTTCGACGTGATCCTGGAGACAGACTACATCAGTCTGAGAACAAGCGAAAGAGGTTCATACAGACACCTACGACGAACGCAAGTAGATGAGGTAAATAGATGAACTGTGTTTATGATACACATCCTGGTTCACGCTTCACTTGCTTTTATATTAGTTCATTGAGCTATTGCATGGGCACGGGCTTTCCCACGTCCATCCACCGCACAGTTGAGCGATATCGTGAGACAGTTTGTAAGCCTCACTACGGTTCGATATGTTCCCCTGCGGAGATCGCTGATTTGAAACCTGGCATTCATGTTAGGGTTAATCGTCCGTTTCTCTAGTCCAGGTGGATACTTTTTCCGCAGACAGCGTTCCAAACTTGAGCTACCCATCTCGATAATGCAATATTGGCAATTAGGCACCTGTTCACCAGGCTTCCATCCATGGTAATCGGCGTGTCAGTATGCTGCGGCTCTTTCCCATACTGCTCGCCACGTAGGCATACGCTCGTGCGCCTCTCTAAATAACTTAAACCCGATTCAACTGCAAGACAGGTCAGTTTGTTTCACCGATGCAAACGATCAGTCTGACACCGAATCCTAACTGCATAACTCTCAAAACCTACTTCATTTTCAGTCGCTTATTATTCAGTCAATCGATTATCCCACATATAATATGTAATTTCTTCAGTCTGATTAACTGACCACCTAAGTATTTTACCAGTGCTGTCAAACTCAAAAGTAATTCACATACGTAATGTTGATAGCACCTCGTTGAATTGCCTTCGATCCGTTTGGTCAGTTTTTTACTTCCTTGTCGTTCAGAGCACGATTGCGAACCCGGTAGCGTCCTGGGAACTCAGCTCCACTCTCCTGAACGCTCATCAAGTAATCGACTGTCTGTCGTCTCATGCCAACTGGTGCTGACACTTTCTCCCACTCTTTCTCATCTTCAAACGCCCGACGAACTAGTCGCCTTAGTTCTGCATAATATCGATTACAAGGATGGTCTCGAGCCGTCTCACAGTATTCGTTCTGCAATTCAGGCTCTTTCGGTATGGCTTTGTCCGACAAGCTCGGAGTATGAAATCAGACAAATGAGTGAGAATCACGTTTCTCATATCGTGGCTCAATTAACATCGTGACGTCGTCACGACTGAAAATCATTATGGTATCCTGTCTTGTCTGCTACCAGCCATTCGAAGGGCCCAGATAGTTGCAGGTGAATTTGATAGTTCTGTACCGTGCGGGACTTATCAGTTAGCCTGACTTTTTCAGCAAAATCACGACGATCGTGAGAGAACACAGTTGGCGGACAGGTGCGTAATGGCGAGTCATACTGTCTTCGAACTCATTCATTTCCAGCGCTTCATCGGTTCCAACCTCCGTTACTCAACTGTGGTGCTGGTGCGATTTCAGGACACATTTATAATGTGATGTCCCAAAGTAGGGTGCAAGTGGGCTTCCTCCCATGTATAAAATCCGTACTTTCTGTGGCTTTCTACAAAAGCCACGAATTTTGTACTTCCATCAGGTCCTTCAAAGAACTAGTGAAAACCTTAACAACTCGTATACGGACGACTCACTCAAGTTGTTTCCAACGATCTTGCAGCTTATGAAGAACGGAGTGTTCGTGTGACATCTGCTTGCTTGGTCATGTGACTGTTGTTGACAGCGTGGCTCAGCTGAACTCGTCAGCGCCCCGCCTTGTAGTAAGCATTATCCGAGGTCACCTGGTGATGTTCGATGGGTCATCGGACACAAATCAGTGTGGCTGAATTTACACACGCAGAACGTCAAACGGTTAATATATGGAATACGTTAGGCTGAATTTACGTCTGCAGTACGCCCACTACCTATAGATGACAAAATTAACAGGTTACAGTCTCACAGTCGATTGGCAACAGGACGGAACTCTTTTCAGGGATGATCGCGCGTTGTAGGTTGGTGGTGTTCATTGGACAGCCATAAGCCGAAGGATACGAATGGTGGATGACATTTCTAAATCAATCTTTGTCATGAAAAATAAATTACATAATGAGAGGTGACACAGATGAAGTTCAGGCGACATGAATTTGAGTGCCTTAAAAATGTCTTTTTTTCATTTACTTGGCTTTTGACGAAATTCGTGCGTGCCTTAGAAGTTACATTTAGTTAACGTAGTGATGGACTTCAAATTAGTCAATGTTCGCGATTCGATTGAATTTTAGTAAACTCATTTATCGCTCCCCCGTTTGTGTGTGATGGGTAAGGCGAAGCAAACTCCCATTAGTCCGGAAAATTGCTATCTTTTCAGTAAAACTGTCGGTTCACAAAGTTCAGATTCCGTGCTGCGCATGTTGCAAACTCGAAGAAATCAGTACACTACGGCAGAAAATGGTTAACGAGCTTCCCTCAGTGACAGTTCCTAGTAGCAGCTGTATGTTGTGGACGAACCTAAAGGAAGCGACAGATTCCATTAGCAAATCAGTAGTAACGGGGTGCAACGCCTCCAAAAAGGACAGTCCGCCATGCGTGGTTAGGATGGTCCTCTCTCTCAAGGAGGATTGACCAAGACAGAGGTCGTTGAGTCAAAATATCTTTTGGAATACAATACCTTTAGAGTGGGAAATAAACGTCGGATGCCACTTGGAACTAAAGTATCCATTGCATTCTACTAATTGAAGCACACAATTTGCAACGTTTTCCACAATCTTTTACTGCGTCTGTCGTTTTTATATTTCTGTGTCCTTTCTTCCGTTTCTTTCTGTTACCGGTTACCCGTCACGTAAACAATTTTACCGCTGATGTAAAAGTTAAGTGCAAAATCCTTGAAACTTCAAAGTCCACATACTGCTCAGTTGTCATAACCTTTGTTGCCGTCAACATGCTGTCCAACAGTAAGAGGTTTGGCACTGTTCCCGTCCTCGCATATGCTGAGTATGCATATGAACACTTTGGTATCACTGAAAGTTCGTGATATTGGAATAATAAATAGTTTTTAACAGTGCAGGAACCTACTTGTAAACCCAGCCCAAAAATTGAGCGCAACATTGCCAAACAGAGTTTGTCCGCAATCCGCTTTTAACCCAGCCCGAAAATTGAGCGCAACATTCCCAAACAGAGTTTGTCCGCAATCCGCTTTTATGTACCTGATTATACTTGCGTGGCAACATGCAGCTTTGGATGGGGTGGGATAACCAAATCTACGTGTATCAGTGAAACTCATGAATGCATCCATGGTTATTCGAAATATGTGTATCATTTTACAGTTGTACCTCACTGTACGATTGCAGCCGTTTCACAAAGGTTTGGTAAACAATCAGCGAATTTTCAGTAGGATTACGTTTTATTTTTGACACAAGAGATTCGTCAGGTCTAATCGGTGTGTGAAATTAGCCGATTTTTAAGCAAACGGAGAACCAAACTCTTTCGACTAGTAACCAAGATCAGAGATTAAGATCGGGTTTGGGTCCCTTTTGACCGAAGCGGTGGAACTCACTAAGCATTTCACTGTGAACAGAGAAGAAGGCATACAACTGACGACCGTGTGAAGAATGGTCCTAGAGTGGTTAAGCTGATACATGGTGGTGTGGAGTTATCAATATAGATAGCTTAGATATGGAGTAAAGGGCCTAAACCGACCAAAGGTCGACGGTATGTCACCCCCTAACCAAACTGTCGTGTCACTTACAAGGTCGCACAAACCAACATAGTTTACGAGTGACTTCTAAGAGGAGTCATCAAGTGAAGTGCCCTGAAACGAAAGATTAAGGACCCAGGCCCCGTCAGAATTGTTTCAAATCCTCCAAACCGCCTACCGTAAGACTTGGGCACCCGTACCAACCGACAAGACCTTCCAGCGAACCTAGTGCGCCAGTCGAAAGAGAACTTGCCTACTGGTTCTCCGTTGGCCAACTTCCTGACCTTCTCATTTGACCTGAAAAGCTTTTGTGTCAAAAGCAAAACGTTGCGTGATGAGGAAGGTTACTTGAAGAACTTTATAGATATGCTACACTTCATCGTTATGAGTTCGTTACACCTTGAATAGATAATTTTATTTGTAGAAAGATAGGGAAAAAATTTGTGCTGGGCAATAGAAAAACGAACGAGACCAAAAGAATAAGTAGAAAGACCGGCATAGCATGAAAGCCATGAATAACAGTTGAGACCTTTATACGAGTGAGGAAGCAGTTGCTCCAGTTAAAGAGGCAATACGATTGGTGAAATAGTTTAAGCAGGATGATAAGGTCATTTTGGAAATAAAAATACAGTAAATGAAATCAGGAAGAGCTGAGAATATTTTCGACCTGAAATCATCACCCATTCGCTCAAGTATAAGCCGCATGCGATGGAGGTAAACATATGCCCGCATGAGACTGTTTTGGGGTTCTGTAGGAAAACATTTTGCCCTACAAAACACCTACTCATGCGTTTGGGAGTAGCTCAAAATAAATGCAACAACATGGGATTAGAGATAAGCAGGATCGCGCAGCACACGGTATGCTGGAGCAAGCGTGTCAGTTGGTGAAAGAACTGTGGCGCTACTAAGAAAATACAAGGAAACCTGGTGAGGATAAATTAATAAATGCTTAGCTGAAAATGATAGAATGGCCCGTATTGGATGCGGGGATTTGGGCAATGCTTGGTTCTGAGGGGACAGGCTCAAAGTCACTTGAGACGTCAGGAGTGGCATCCACACACCAGTGAATATCCGCAGTTTGTGGAATAACGATTGTACAACTGGGTTTATGGTTGTTTGACTCCGTTAGGGTATGTTCTCTGGAAAGTGAAAAAGATGAAGAGTTTGACGATTCAGTCACATGGTCTTGAGATTCCTGTGAACCTTTATCCGTTGGGAGAACCACTCCAGCGGTGTGACGCTTACGGAGTCGGCGCTGACGATAGGCTAGCTCGCATTTGGAACACAAAATACATGGAAGTGACATGATGACGAATGGAGCAGTGATGATGAACAGCAGAGTGAAACCAGCGAAAACACTGATGACCTGTCAGGAAACGTACGGGAAAGTTGGAACACAAAAGTGATGGACCAAGAGCACACTTAGAACTCACACAGATTTAAAGCAACATAACAGTATTAGGGTTAAACATGTAGCATGTACTATCAACAGGTGAAAATGCTGAAACTAACGAATAAGCGATGATGAGAGATGGCAATATCATAGAGCCCCGGTGAGAGTTCTGCGGCAGGTCTCCGACAAGGAGGAAATAGCAAAGTCGATTTAAAGGCCATAACAACTGGTGAAGAGAAGTTCAGAATGGAGCTGATGCTTAAATCTATTTGTATCAATCCACTCAATTCTAGAAAAACATTTTAGTGTTCCTCAGTAATGATGGACTTCTTCAAGCAATTACACCGATCGAACGTGGGTGATTTGATGTTTTATTGCTTTGTGGCCTGTGGAACGATTCCGCCATTCAGAACAAATCAGGAGGTAACGGGCCAAAAATATAGCATATGGTCAATCAGGCATGTATGGGAATACGTGAAAATATATACAAGGATTCGTTGGCTACGTATGACCAAGTGACAGCCAAGGATATGTCATGTCGAATCGGGTTGTACCGTTTTTCAGTGAATGCCATTTCATCGGAGCATCAGAATGTCAACCATCTAGGGCGGTTAACGCTTGGCTTCCGTGGTTATCGAGGCCCCATTGTTACCTTTGCGTACCCCTGTCGGACCTGATTTCTTCGGGTGGTTACAGTCCTGAACATTGGCTAGTACACTTTGAAGCAGGCATTCATTGCATTTTGGTTGGCCAGCTCATCAGTCAATTAGCTACTAGATATATAACTACGGTCGACCCACACCCTCGCAATTGAAAGAAAAAGGTTGTTGTCATTCTAATCACCCAACAGTGCTGAATTGTTCACGGTGCTTTCAACTTTTCGGTGAAATATCATTGGCTCTATGCAGTATACCGTCGACTCATGCAAATTTATAGCAAACGACGTCAAGACAATGGCCGAAAGCGAACCGTGGTGTGAACAAATATTGGCAGTTTGATCAACCTTAATGCTGTTCTTGGTTGCAGGTCAAAAACAGAGGAATGTGACTCATTACTGAAATGCGGATTTCCAAACTATTGGAAGCCAACCTGACAACAACAAGGAAGTAGTTTAATGGGGTTGCTCGGAATCACCCTGTTTGTCTCTCTTTGAACAATCATCAACTCGCTTCATATTGGATTCATCACTCAAGTGCGTTGCTGGAGTTCGTTACGGTGGTCACATCAGTTCGGTGGCTCAGAAACCCGCTACTATGGACAATAGCCATCCGATCTCCTATTCGACATTATTTGGCTAGAAACAGCACAAAACGATTGGCATCCGGCAATGTTCTGGACGAATTGCGTTTTACTATCTTAAAGTTTCCAAGGGTAAGTGGGTCCAAAATAGGGACACCGAGTAAAACGGATACCAACGCCATTGAGGGATCAGTGGGAATTCAGAAAGAACCTGAGAAAAGTAGCACAAGTGACTTAGATTAGGCATTCGTTCAATTCAGAATGGAGGTTGCTCCTAGGCGCAGACAGAGGCCAACCCATCAAAGAAAAGCAGGTGGCAGTAACCACTTATCGCTTAGCTCCGACATATGTGGGATGTGCAATGACCGGCATAGTTTGTTTTCGTAGTTCAAAGCTTGCGAGTTAATAGATTGGACAAGAGACGAGTGATTTGGTGGTTTTAACCTTAACATGCTAACCTACAGTCACGTCATCATGGGAACATCGAATTAATCTGAACGACCCCAGAAGCTCAACATGGTAGAGAAGAATAACGAAAGGGATTTGGAGAATCTTCCAATGGTCTTAAACGGAGTTTGTGTGGAATATATTAACAGTTCAGATGGGTTTGCGGCATTTCATTATACACGAGGTGTTCAATCGATAGACCCGTGGCTATACATAAAAACCACACGAAATGAGTGAGCAGTGACGGGTGGACGAAGCAAGTGTGAATCGTTCTGACGCTATTTCCATCGGAAACACTGCGTTGCCTTTCTCAAAAAAAAATTATGGGGACGTCCATTTATCATTAAAAACAGTGAAGTTGTGGAGCAGCGTACTAATGTTGTCAAGTTCCCACATTTTTCTCGTGTTACAGATTGGTTGACGTATCTGCCTCTACCTCAGTATCTTTTAAAGTCTCGCACCAGTTAGGTAGTTCGTATACTCTAGCTCCCATTGGTTTAGTGCCTTTGATTTATTACCAACGTGAGCATAGAAAAGAACAGCAGACAAATAATTCTTCGCTTCAGTCTTTTTGGAAAAAAAGGATGTTTCCTGCCAAAAACTCCCCCAGTTGCCAGCATACAGTATTTTAACAATACAAGAGCAACACATATCCAAAGCAGTTCATTTCTGGATCATTTTGAGATTTAGGAGACTGCCTCGTTCCCACTCAAGTCAGAACATCCGATTTTGTCTAGTACAATCGAACAATCATTCACCTATTCGAATATCAAATGGAAGCCAACAGATCAGTCTTTTTCCACGAAAGTCTGGGTACCAAAGATTTGGACACAGCACACGTGGATAAGACTATGGTATATTCTGAATTCATTTTAGAAATCCACGCAATGAATGTAACAATAATTCACTTGACTTGGCACGTTGATTCACGTGCTGTGCCCGGCCTTCAGACAACCGATCACACGACTGCCACTGCACGCGCGTGACGCACCAGCAAATTCTTATCGGTGGTTTAGATAAACACACCAGAAAGACGAATGCTGATGCGTAAGTTTTCTCGGACTGGGTCAATTCGAGTGACGTTGGATACCTGTTGCTGGATACTTTCTCAGCACTCTTCGTCGAATTCAGCAGCTGAACGAAAGTATCTTCAAAGTCATTACATGAATCCATTTCACGACACAGCCTGAGTTTGTTTTTGTTTGACGAATTCTTGTACGCATATACCCCGTTGTCTAGTCTCGGCATTGGTACGCGAAAAAAAATATACCCGATTACGACCAACTGTAGTCAGATTTGACATCAATTTTATCATTTAGCACTGGACCATCACGAGCGAAACCGATGGCAGGACATTTGTCAGGTTACAACACTGCTTTCGAAAGTCGTACGCCTAAGGGCCTAACAACACAATGCTAGTCAGGCCTTGGCTGTCGCAACCCACTTCTACAGTTCCAAGCGATCGCGTGGGAAAGCTTTTACAAGCTTTCCGGCAAAATATCGACCAGTGAGAGGACGTGGCTCATTGTGTTGTTTAGGCAATTTCCAGAAAAATTTGCTGTGAATTTCGGCAAGCATGGAGGTTCAATGCATCATGCTGATACCGTTGGCGGATATGGTGTAAACAAGTGTACGGTGGAGTAGTAAGTGCTTCACTTGAGGACTACATCCAGCACTGTAAGCATGTCAAGTCGTCATCTAACAGGGAGGGTATCGATTCCCGTGCGTCATTCGGGGTGGCAAAAGCTGGAGGTGGAAAAAGTAAGGCTGAAGGCAACGAAGGACGTTACGGAAAGTCTGAGTGCTGTTTGCGCTGTTCACCTTCCAGGATGGAGTCAACGTGATCCTGTACTTCGATAGAGACCCTGAAATACGGCATGTGACCGATAACAATGGCACTCAGGCTGTTAGTTTCTAGCTAGACTGCCTGACTAAGTAAGTCAACGCTAGGTTCTCCTTTCTGTCCCATCTTTGTGCTTTCAATTATAGGACTTCACCTAGATAAATTGAAGTAGTTTTACGGTAGCAGGGTATGAGTACTATTCGCTAGTATTGCTGTTGACAACGATGACGACGGTGAGCAAGGGAAGCCTGCTGACCATTGTGACAAAGCATGCAGGCTTACGATGCTGTTATTGGGAACGCGTAGTTTGATATAAACAAAGCTTGTATATGCCTCGCGGGCTAGGGATAGAGAAGAGATACTTACACGGAATATGAGGTGTGTGAAGAGAAACACTTTAAAAAGGCGAAAAGACCCGAGATTGTCCGTTTGACCAGCGCTATCAGAACAAACGATACTTCTCGTTGTTTAGGCCACAGGAGTTTTATTTGAGGTATCGTAATTATCACCAATAAAACAGTAGAATCTAGTTTTATTCCGCGATCATATCTGCAACCCTTGACTCGGCAATCTTAAAGTAAATGTGATGGGTGCCACAGCATTCTTGGGGACCCCGCCTAGAGTCAAACGTTCAACAATAACACACATGGTTGCGCGGGTCGCTCTAACCCGACGATCAACAAGCAAGGCATGGAACACCGAATCCCGATGCCGCTGTGCACAACAGACGCACTTGGAGTACCATCGACCTTGTGGTAAGATTTGGTTGTTTTTCGGCCGTATCAAACGATTCGTCCAGTGGCCATGGTCCGCTGTTGGGAGTGTGAAGTTCCAGGGCCCAGCCCATTCTAACCCACCCTTTTCCGTGAGGGATGTAGCAGTGCAGCTTCTGGTCGTCTGGAGGAAAATTTTTTAATGCCTTTACAGTGCTGTTGCAGAATACGTCACCGCTTTGCTTCCAGACCGCCTAGTATTGCCACTTCTTGTAGCATAGGGATGCACTGTTATTGTCTCGTGCTCCCCTATGGCCTTGCTAATATGAAGGAACGGAGTTCCAACTATTGTAGCCAGTTGAATTACTTCAGTACTCAAACCGGATTACCACGTTACGGTAGCCGCTGTGCGTCTGGAAAAAACTGATTGGGATCAACCGCAAGTGTGTGGATTTCTCACAAGTGTAGCCTTGGACGAACCATGTGGCTAGTGGTTTGCAGAAGTATGATCCACTTTTGACCCAGTAGTTATCCGTAGTAAGCTGTATGCCTACGTACCTGCTTGTACTGGGCTAGCACCTTAAGCGTTGCCAGGATATTAACAGACTCAGTCGAATTAACAACCAACAGTCTATCAGCGAAAAATGGGACTAATTAGGTTTCACGAAGACATTTTCCCTCCCACCCCCATCTTTTTGAATAGTATGGCTGTAGCTGCTATTTGATTCAGAGCAGAATGATATGTCTCAGTGGGGTTTATAACTAGGCTATTTGGAAAAGCACAAAAGCACCAAGGACGTATATCAGAGTTTCATGCAGCGCTGAAAAGGACACCTTAGTTGTTTCTAATTCAGAAGCCTATATGTCACATAAGCGCCTCCCGAGGCGAGCGCGGAAAAACTGGCACGGTCGTCACTCAAAGGAAGAAAGTCTATCGGAAGAGCAAACAAGGCCTTTTCCTTGCTATTGAAAGAATAGATCATCAGTCTACTCAAATCGACATGCCTCTGTTGTAGCCGTTTATATCAGTCAGCTGATTCTCTGGGCTCAAACGGTTTTGTAACCACCCATGGAACGCTATACGGAGCTATAGATGCTAACGAGAGACTCAGCTCGTTTAAAGTAATTTTGTAAGTGGTGCCGTGTCAGAAGAAATTTCTCCATTTGTCTGCAACTTAGTCTGTCTATAATGTTTGGTCTGGTGTTGAGTGAAATAAAACTTGTTGATTAAAGTTTCCCCAACAAGGCTAAAGTCGTCATATTGAAAGAAAATACTCTTCCAAGCCACCTAGTTTAGCAGCGGTTAAAACCGGAATGTAGTTTCCTGAGTGTAGTTTTGATAGCACTAGGCTTACATAGATTCGATGTCCCAGAATAGACGCTCGTGAATGGCCCAGTTTGCCCTTGCAAGCACCAACGTCGTAGTGACGAAGAAGGACATCTCGCTGCAATGGAAGAGAAAAGATGACAGAGTGGTCAGAAAATGTAAAGAATATTGCGACAATCTAAAGACCATAAAAACGGAAGTGAGGATAGCGCAATGAATCACATACACCGTTTGGGCGTCCAACATGGCGTGGGGATGAAGACGCAAGTTCTTGACTTTTCGGTTGATCCGCTTTAAACTGAGCGGCTTAGCAGTAAATCAACCATTCTGGTTTCTAGGAGAAGCACCGCAGTTGTGCGCCGAGAGGATGTTTCATTAAAAGATGTGTTATGTGATTTCATAGAACCTTCATCGACTTCCGGTACAGACTACTAGATATGACTGGATCAAGGAAGGCATGCTAAGAATTTAGTTTGTAATTGACTTAAAAACTCTTTCATATGGTAACAGTTTAGTGTGGCGGATATGTGTATAGACCACCTTTCACCCATCTTAAGGAAGACTAAAGTATTGAATATGGATCATCAATCAGGCAGCCGTTTTCCACACAGCTTTAGTGAACCAGTGTTTGACGAAAGAAATCTTCTCATGTTTATTGCGCCAACTATCTGGCTGCAAGTAGTTCACGGTACTCGAATCGTGCACATGAAAACGACCTCCTCTGTAGAACAGTTCTGAACAGTCCAAAACCAACAGTTCCAAAACCCCACGCATTTCCATAAAATTTGGTTGTTTATACACGGTCGTGGAACTAGATCGCGTTAGCACGGTAGGTGTGAATCATGGATCAACTGAAAGATACATGAGTGAATACTGAACACATCCACTTGACCTGAATACAATATGCATTCACTATGCATGAATCAGAAGTGCTGCGGCAGAAGTTAAGGATGGTGAAACAGCTCTAAGACAAAAGTATCAGGAAGGTCAGATTCCTGAAAGTAACATCAGAGCGCCCGGAACGTACTGAGACCCTAAAACTCCATCAAAATCTCAATAGAAAAGCCGCCAAGCATCCAGGACAGTCAATCATTCAATCAATTCAGCAAAGTCCAATGAGTGTTCGGGCAAGCCACAGAAGCACGACCGAATATGATCAGCGTTCAGGCATTTCATAGAAGCACGTCCCAGGTTTGTTTTGAAATCAGAGTGAGGTCAGAACCTGTATGAAGCTGGAGGGTAACCGGTTTACCATTGATACATACTGTGACAAATTTACGTCGACCGGGTGGTTTCATCTCAAATGTAGCGGTCATGCCCCTTGCCTGCGTCCTTTTGTCGGGTCGGTGTTCGCGCGAGCTCCTGTAGTTGTCTCTGCAACATTCTTCTTTGCAACAGTTTCGACTGCACCTGTGGTTCCGGTAGGGACAGTGGCATGAATAATCACATTCTTCATAACACCAACAGGGCGTGGGCGGTTTTCTTGGAGTCCGTTTAGAATTTGATTGCCTTTTGGAAGTTACCTCACATACCATATCAGGCTGAGAGAATTTAGAGTGTCCAATCATCGCAGCATCAGCCTTGAGACTGATAAGATGCTGGCATTCTGTGGTGAATTTCTGAAGCGTCAACTATGGATGTTGTTCAATTCGATTCAGTGGTCGGGTCCGAACATCTGCATCATGTGGTGATTGACGATTAGCCACGAAGATGACACTTAGATTAATGCTCGGTCATGGTGCTGGGCTGAAAGCGCTCGCATTCTCTACCCGCATAAGTGATGAAATCTTCAGTATCCCTTTTGGTAATCTTGAGATACTGATAACGAACATTGAACTTTGCTCACCGAATATCTGAGCCAGGATCTTGACAGTAGTTGCGAAAACAAGGTCACGAGGGAGTTTGAGGAGTATGAAATTTGTGAACCGATCATGTTCAGCTGTCCCCAGTTACTGCAGCAACCGTCAAACTTACCATGCATCATCAAACTGAGGAAAGTCGGTTTGAAACATGTCCTTATATTTCTTGAACAAACTTTCGAAAGTCCGTCCAGATTCAGCGTTGAAATTGAATTCAGTAACCGAGCTGGCAGAGAGTTGCTTTGCCGAAATTGGAGGCCCAACCGTTTTTGCCGCATTCACCGACATACTGTGCATCAGAGATTCAACAACCCTCATTTGAGCCTCTTCGAGCTGCTTCTGTTGCTGCTGTAAAATTACTTAGAGTTGCTTTGCCGAAATTGGGGGGTTCGGTTTGTCACCAGTTGTGTCTTCTGAACGGTTGTGCAACTCTGTGTGTCGGCCTTTGGCTTCCTGCTCCGCCCACCATAGTATATCAAAAGGCACAGTAGCTTCAGACAGCCCTTTATGGAGACAAAGGAAGATTATTACAACCGTATTTATAGGGATATTACAGAATGATCCACAAGGTCGTGCGAGAATCTCTGTGAGGGGACGAGAATCGTCGAGCTAAAGATGCTCGATCCAGATTGACTGACATTCTGACCAATTAGGGCATGCCTTCGTTTGGTCCGTAGTCCGCAATTGACAGATTCGTCCAACTGACGTGATGTTCGGTTATTAGGGGCGGCCTCCTGGCACGGCCGTTGGTCAAAGTTAATCCTGTGTGCCTATACCTGCCCCTAATTCCTAAACTGCGGTGCCGTAAGGCAACAATGCCGCCCCAGGACGTTCGAAGTAGCGGGGCGACAGTAGATTTGTCCAAATTCGTATACATCAAGGCCATTGGTTAGTTTCGGAATCTTACTCAACATGATCGAGTGTTCCTCTAATTCTACCTTCAAAACCGGGCTGGAGGACGTTATGCTTCAAAAGAACTTAAGTGAATTTTCCTCATAACCGGAATGACAACTGACTGAATCAAAGGACAAAGATTACAAACAACTGGTTCGATTGCGCCACATTAACAGAAAGAACAAGCAATTCAACAACGGAATTGGGGGAGTCTCCGGTACCAAAAAAAACTGGGAAACCAGAAAAGTGCATTCGATGATATAAATGCGGAAGTTTCTGCAAACGCGCCAAGAAAACATACCGGTTAAGAGGTCTGCATGGCAGGGTAAAGCGATATGACTTGCCACGCAAAGTAAGCGAGGAGAACCTAAAGTAAATAGAGGAAGTTGTATAAGCCTCGGGGACGTTTCGGTGTAAGTTCTCAAGCCCTCAGGGAGAAAAGAGCCGAAATTTCCAGCAAGACCGCGGACGCATGGTTGCACACTCGCTATAGAACGTGGGCTTATTTTGGAGCTGTCCTACGAAGAACCTCGTTCGTAAGATGGATGTACATGTGCAGGAATAAACAAAATCAAAAGATCGGCTAACAGCAACAATGCCGTACGATCCGCTTGAAAGAAGTTACCATTTTTCGTGGTGGGAAAAAGTAAACGGCTGAGACGTTTTAAAAGGTTCAAGGTGCAGCAAGTTAGCGTACAATACAAAACAAACTGTAATGCATGGATGACTCAACGGATTTTTTGGAGGGGGGCTTGCTTAGTGGATTAGACATAGCTATGTCCAAACAAAAGAGAAAGACAGTATTTTTTCCATAATTATGTGGTTTGTTTGCAAAAACGATTTAAGTCAAACTAGAGCTCATGCACCCCTACATAGTCAACACTAAAGGCAAATATTTTTCCGCGATGACCTAGTACAAGTAATAGTCTCACGGAAAGATGAAAATAACAAGGAAATATTCAGTCTAGTTCGAGTGAATGTGACTTCGGAGGATTATGCTGGTTTCGGTAGGTTCTGTTCGGATATATCCTAATAGATTCCTATGTGAAAGACGATGGCGCCAGCTGCATTGAAAGAATGGAGAAGGAGGATCACTCAGAAAAAAAAACGGACTGGTACTAGGTGTGATCCCGGCCCAAGAAGTTTTTTACTTCATACTCAGCGCCACCCATCCTTCAGCTATGGAATCCATGTCACGCGATCACTTGTTAACTAATTCCTCCAGTGGCTATTCAGATAAGAGGTTCACGCAACCCATGGGCTATTCCAGTTTACAGTTTGTTGTCGAAACTCTCTGGAGTCTAGTGAGATGCTCACTGCTTGATAATTTCCACTAAGGGTGATACAACTGTACAGTACTTCTCAGCTGCTGGTGTAGATTCGCTTGCGGGAAGAAAACGCGATTGAAATAAACTTCCAACTCAACTGCAATTGTTTCATTTTCAAATTTGACGAATGAATAAAGCTACATATATACTTTTCTTCCGTTCGTATCAGATGAAGCAACATAAGGCTCGTGGCCACAGGGTTAAAATTTCGACCCATCCTTCAACAGAGTATGCTTCTGAAGAGAGCGTGATTCAAGCAGGTCTGGAGCACGCGCACTTTTCGGGTGAGCGCTGTAGTTCTGCGTAAGATGTCCATCACTTCTAAAAGTTGTTTTCACCATCCCTTCCAATGGCATGCTTCAGATTCTCTGTTGGCTAAAAGGGCTGGACGGAATGTCCCGTGGCGGTTCCGTGACTGAAGAGGCGCGGGAGCCACCCACTCCACCTTCGTGTTTTCAACATACCTCAGGCCTACCACAGCACTCCTGACACAAGCGAAAGTTGTCCAGACTAAGTTACGTTGGTTCTATGCTGCTGATAAACTGTGCGTCCAATAGGTCGACCGACAATCCAGATGGTCTTTACAGATCAATACCAGTCACGCGTCTGTCCAATATGTGTGTCATGCAGGGCCTGCTTTAAACACATGCACCTATATAAGCCACTGCAACTATGTATTGGATAAGTATCCCTATTTCTCGCGGCCCAGCACCACATAGGTTTACTCATTTCTTAGTGCTGTTATCACAGTCAAGTAAGACTAACCGAATGCAAAACCCCAGTTACAACAAACCAGACAAACATGTCCCGTACGACCCCGATTCAGACAACTTTGGTGGCCAAGCCACTAAGTAAACCTGACAAGGGATTTAACAGAAGATAAAACACCACATATAGTCTGCCGCGGTCATGAAGCCTTGAGGCATTTGACAAAGTAGACCCTTCGAAAGTAACTGGCCCGGTGATTGAGTTGCCGTCAATGGCAAGCGAGTTTTGTTCAGTAGTTGTATTTGTATACTTTGAAAACGATTTTAGATAGCCTAGCTTTCGGGTTACCCAGAGTTGACTTATCGGTCAATGGCAAGCCACTGCCTAATTAGGGAAGCCGTAATTTATTCCAAAAGTGAGAACAAAATGAACCAGGGCTACAGTTCCGCAGATAACTAAATGTTTACCAAGTAACACGGCGTTGAGGTGGTCAAGTGAACGTGCTGCATGAAGGCTGCTTTCTGCTTCAGTTAGAATGATATCCTTCACATAACGCTACTTATAAGGTCCATGAAAACTCCGACGTAGTTATGACAAGGAAAACAGTTCTCCTCGGCCATGTTCTTTGGTTGGTTTAGTGAGAAAAAAGTAGTCACGTGCTTAGTCTGCTGGTTTTCCGTGACAGCAGGTTTGTTTTAAGCGTTTGATTGTTCTTCAGAGCACGTGCCAACAGGACTGCAAACAAAACAAAAACTTTAACAACCGACTATACCTCTCGCTGACATTAGGGCACTTAACAAAACTAGTTGACCTGAAAACAGTTAGCAATGGAGACACTCTGTCGTGTAAGCCACAGTGTGACAATTGATAACAAACGCAGTAAGTAGTATCATTATCAAGGACAAAAAACACGGATTCAGCTCTTCTTTGCAGACAACTTCGTTTAGAATAGATGACAATTGCTCGATGGATGCTCAGTATGGTGGAAAACTCCCTCCATATCCACAACCATTTAAGAATGTCCGTCGCAAGCTCAGACCTACAGTATGATGAGTTAAAAATCCTTAAGAAGTTGTTTCTTTGCCACCGCTATTATGGTAGTTGTGTGAAAAAGAGCAATTAAGGGTCGCTTAATGGTATAAGAAAGTAAAATTTGTGATTTGAGTCCCAAGAAAACAAAACTTGAAAAAAAAGAAGACGATGTGGCCCTTGCTGATGAGAAAGCACGCAAGCCATGTCTATCCAAATAATTTTTTACACAAACGTGTCCCAGGTCGCTACTAGAATACAAAATAGGACAGCACTTGCATTGCTTTTGCGCTGTTAAACTTTATATTTCCCAACATCGTTCCTAAACAACATCAGATTACATCAGCAGCGCCAAAGATAAACATTACTGAATCAAAAGGGGAAAAATGTACAGTTGCAATATTTCTTAGAGTCGGGCATTCGTAGTACGCACAAGTAGCATACCAATTTTCGATCCGTTTTTTCGTGTCTTTGCCTTCTGGAGAATCTCTGGAGGATTAGTTCGTAATAAATAGTGAAAACTATTCGAGAGTGAACAACTGTCTAATGCAGTGGGGAGTAAACTGCGTTTCATGAAGCAACACGAACGCAAATGAATCGATAACATGGGTTTTTCCGTTCCTAGTGGGAAGCGTACACACACACAGGTTGTCTACGTTTTATCCGCCAACCGCACTTTTATGGTGGGCTAAAAAGTGAGGATGATGTGGGTGTGGCTCCTCATTCGGAATAATGAGCCAGGCAACACAACGGTGCACACTGCGCTAGCACCCAGCACAACCGACCAGCACAATGGTGCAGCAGACACCAAGTCAAAAGTGCATTTTGATCTTGGAAGAAACATAAAGATGTGCATTTAGGACTTCGCCGACCAGAAATACGTCGCAGCAGATAAGAGGAGAAATATTCAATGAGCTTGAATTATTTCAGTGGTTAAAGCGCGAGCGTACTGACCGGAAAGTCCGTGGTTCGAACCCAACTCCGGCATCTCGTCTGCTCCTGTCTAGGCCTGGGTAACCTGGCAGTATTTCAGCCCTCGTACTCCCTTCAGGTGGTGTGGCAGACAGCCACCGGAAGAGTATTACAACCGAACGATTATGATTATCATTAGTACAACGCATCCTTCGGCGACTGGTTATTGGTCGGTATGCAAAAGAAACCAGGGACGAAAGCTGGTTTGTTTGACGCCTATCTCGCAGCTGGAACCTCTGGAAAAATAATCGGTAGAGGAATGTACTGAAGTCGTAAACGAGGACGATGGGAGGCGTCAACAGTGAGATGATTCCTTTCACCAACCCTACACGTAAGGCGAGCCAGCTGATGGTAAGCGATGGCTAACTTAAGACGGGTTATTGCTATTTTCGTAGTCCAAGTCTCCGTTGGGCAAGACTTACTGCTTGGGCACCTAAATCTGGGAAGCACTACCACCGGCTGGCGTACAAAGAATGTAAAATTTATCTCACCCCCTTTTCGAAATCGTTTTATTCATTGGCGTGCTCAGCCACATCGTTGGTAGACACTTCGCGGACACAATGGTTAAACGATTACATAGGGTGAAATTCAGCCGACATTCTCGCCACAGGCAATAGATTATTCCGACCGCAACCTCTGGAGTCCATGTACATTAGACGAATCGGTAGACGAGTATAAGGTGCCATTGTGATAGTCAGGTCATGACATGTGAGGCACGTCAACGCATGATGTCAGCAGTATCAGTAGTCATTCCAGATAGCCCAAGGCATATACGCCCGTTAGTATGCTTACAGTATAGTAAAGGCTCTGTATGAACATCTATCACTGAATGTGATATTACCCTACCTTCCAATAGTCTAAAAATGAAATACGCATCAAATGAGGCAGTGTCTGACCATGGAGACAATTCTCTTGGTAAGAATAGGATCTGGATCCGACGTGGATTCTCCTTTAGGAAAGTCATAAGAAGTACATAGACATCTGCCGCAGTCACTAGAAGATATACTAAAAGAGAAAAGTCAATCTCAACGAGTGGACAGTACTCACGAGAAAGCAAACCGGTCTGATTTAAGAAGAGAGCTCCTCACAAGAGCTCCTTCACAAGAATATGGGACAACGGCGTTACAACGATCACCGCTCTAAAACGGGCATCTAAGACTCTTGTAAACATTGCTAGGTTAAAAAAATGTGATCCGATTGATTTATAGCTGGCACGACTTTTAAGCTGTACAACCGTAATCTCACACACGTGAAGCATCATCATCAATAGAGGTTAAAGCCCAGAATGGTCGCTTCCCTGCATTTAACAACAGCGGTCGCCGGTGGATGGAAACCCAATCTATATGGAAATGAATAAACAGGCAACTGAACAGCGGTCGCCCGAAATTTGAGATTAACTAAAACGGTCCTCACAGCGATAGCAGGAAGAACAATGTTCTGGCAACAATCTTTCGAACGGACTATAGTTGGATCAGTAAATGAGAAGGCACAA
Organism: Clonorchis sinensis; assembly: GCA_003604175.2. Taxonomy (NCBI): domain Eukaryota; kingdom Metazoa; phylum Platyhelminthes; class Trematoda; order Opisthorchiida; family Opisthorchiidae; genus Clonorchis; species Clonorchis sinensis. The sequence goes on along the minus strand of CM030370.1, from coordinate 83,658,905 downwards.
TGTGGTGATCAAAAACGAAGGCTGATCGTGGGGTTTTCTACTAGAAAGCTGCCACGGATTTTTATTGGCAAAGTCTCCACAGGTTTCCTTGGCAAAGATAGTTGAAGATCGTGAAACATGGTACAAGTTGTGAAAACCACACTAAATTGATTGTGTATTCGCATACTGACCGATAAGGACGGCTGGGAGACGAGATATTCAATGTTAAAAATGCACCCTACGCTAGTGGAAGATTGTCCGGACTGTAACAGGTCGACCTCTCAAACGATAGACTTATCCAGGGGAAATGATATCATTCGTTGAGTAACCGTTACAAAGGAGTCTACTGTAAATTGGATTAAATGATAAGAGACTCACATCCAGCGAGGACAGACAGTACCAACAGAACGTATGTTTACATGACCGACACCGCATTTGAGCACATCCATCAACTCTCTCGATTGGGACGAAGCAAGTTGGGCAGCGTTTCAAGGATGCGTCTTCAGGATAGGGTGGGAAACCAACGGCAAAATCTATGCCTGCCGGGTCAGCAGGGGAATCCTTGTTGGAATCGGGCTTTGAATCGACTCGACTATGAGTCTTGCGCAGATTTCTATGTCTGTAGGCGGGTATTCGTAGACGGACTCGTCGTGGACGGTCAGACCTCCTAGAGAGCGATGAGTTGGCAGTTCCGTTGGGCATGTTCTGTTGCTGCTGTACAGAGTTCTCTTCAGTGGTTAGGTCAATCAAGCGGGAATTTTTGCTGTGTGCCGACTTTCGCAACTGAAAATAATTACGTTCCTGGTGTGAGTGAATTTCACACTGGCAATGATCAGCATTATTCCATGTTAGATGACACCGCGCACAGAAAGCGTGACCACAGACGTGACAGGTGACACGTGTCGCCCGACTTTTTTTGGATGGGGAGTGCGGACGCGTGAAACTTGACAAAGATTTGGCATTGCATAGTCGTTCGTGGTTTGTCTTGAAAGAGAAAAGAATAAGCGAGAATTCGGAAGCGAACGGTTATGTCAGGTTTGAAATTTATGAAACGGTGGTGTGAAAACTCAATACAGAAGAAAGAAGTGTTCAAGTTATGGCGAATGTTGGCAAATAAAACGCTGTTGTCCACCGCATTCAGTTTCAAACCCTCGGAGCAAACTAACCTCATTTCCATACGGAGCCTGAATGAACGTTGTGATATGTATAAACAGTAAAATTGAAAAGCATTCCGAGTATATGCGTAGTAAACTAGCAGCTTCGATTCAAACGAACTGGTGCCATTTAAAAGAGACCACACATCCACAGTTCTATGGAATTTCCGAACGAGGATACCACTCACGACGTTGAAGAAAAATATATTTACGCGGCACGTCTCGTGAATGCATGAATGAACGTTCACTGGACTCCGCTGTAAATTTCATGGGACGAATTGTAAAACAATTAGATAGCCAACATTACCTCGGCACGTGAGAAATTTCTGAAACTGACTTAGAAGCGAATCGAATGCTAACGAAACAATCCCCTTTGAGGACGACCCTACTTCCCAAGTCCTTTCTATGTCTCTCCTTGGCATGGCTCATCAAAGCCCATCAAGGCTAGTAGCGCTAAGCTTGGTATGCTTTCTGCTACGCACACACAGCCTAAGTTTACGCGAAAAATTTGGGTGGGGGGAATAGTCGAAAAGCTTACGGAAACCGTAAGATCCTAAGATCCGTCTAGTCGCTCAGAATGACGAAAATTAGAAATACATATGTAATGGACACCGCGGAAGCCTTGGAAGTTCGTAGAAGGCCTACTGTTGACAGAGTTGATGAGGGCATCCAGTGGCCGGTGTATTGCTCTGGTGAGGCCACAGCAGTTACAGCTTTCGATTTGTTACCAGAGAATGACGGCTTCAAGAGGGTCATTGACATCCTACAGAGCTAGTTCAGGGGGCTTCATGATAAAGCCAAAACTCTCATTGAGAGTGCACTGTTCCGAAGCAACATACTTGTGGAGGATACTGATGTCTTGGAAAGACTGGCAAGGAATATGGACAGTTGTGGGACTACCCATACAAAAAAGGCTGACGAACATGAACTGGGTCGTCATTCGGCTGCCTAAACGACAAAAGCCTGTATGAATAACAGGAGTCGTTCTTCCGCCAGTTGATTCTTGAAGAGTCTTTCGGTAAATACAACTTCTCACAAGCAGCCGGCTAGTCAGACGGCGGAAGTGCGGAACAGTTTGGTCAACGTACGAAACCATCCTGTTCTCACTTTAATGCTATTGTGTCTAAAGCGTTCAGCTGCCCCAAATGTATGGCTCACCATTCCCTGCATGTGCCGAAATCCAATCCAGGTCTCAATTACGTGGACTAGCTTTAACGGCCTAGAGCGTAACCACGAAACAGACCAATACTGAGTCCTATATTGCTGGGATAGGATACGGAAAAAACAAACGATGACTACATATTGATAGGTTAAGCACTCTTACATGGATTGCCAATGTAAATTCAAATAATACTGAAGTTCCATCCGCTTTTTAGGGCTTGCAGTGATGCGCCTTGTTGACCTTAGTAGTACTGTGTTGTGCAAAGCCTATTCTCGTGTCACAGCAAGCAGCAAATCAAACAGATCCGCGGGGCCTTCCGACAAAATTGGAGGTCAACTCGATCTACAGGGCGTCGAGAAGAAACGGGACTTTCAGTTTGGCCATCGAACAAGTAAATAAAAGGCATCAAAATGTACAGAAACAGCTGATGCTCTCGACATACTAACCGCTATGATAACGCTCTCACCGTCTGGAGAGTTGCCCCATTGTTAGCCCCGTCTTCACGATATCATGATTTCTCGAGGCTTCCAAATAGATCATGGTTGTACGGCAACGAAGCATCGGTGTTGAACACTGGTGTCATGCTGTCGATGATTATGATGATGATGATCCCAGAGGTTATCTACTTTGATAGGTACCAATACACCGGATGCAGATTCGGTGACAGTACAGGACACCGGAACAAGTAACCAACAGTGGGCCCTACTGCCAAGGGCCCACTACAGCTGACGCTTGTCGATTTACCTCGTACAGTCCTGTTCCTAATCCACATAAACCAATGGAGACGAGGAGAGTGTTTGACTGTGCGGCCAAGTACGGGAACCGATCGCTGAACTTCCGCTTTCATCCGGCGAATGAATTCACTGGATTATTGTTACGGTTTTGTCTGGAAGACATTACGCTGTCTCCCGACATTGAAGATTTAACCGTCTTTTAGGTGATTTGGTAACTTCGGGACTACCACACAATCTGAGATCGGTATACACCCAGTTAGAGCAGACAGACAGCTTATGATGACCGCGAATCTTTTGGTGAGAATGACTACAGTAGTGGAAAAGGAGTTCTACGCTAACGGTACCTTAGTATTGACCGACTCGTTTGTTGAGGCCCTTAGATTAGTCGATCAGTCATTAAGGTTACTGAGCCAACGCGGTTTTTATCTACAGATAAGCAGCAGTAATGGTGTTTCCGCTGGATTATCCACGCGTTAGCGAGCCAACCGATTTGGTGTCCATGAACTCAGCAAACTGACATGCATAAGACCTTACGGCTCTACCGGTGGGTTGATTCCGACAGCTTCAAGTTCAAACTAGCCTCAACAGGGCACCCAGTGACCAACTGAGGTATTCCGTATTGCGCGGATGCGTTACCCCGCTGCTGTCACGGCCAAATCAACTAGTAGGAGGACCTTACTGGTCGAATTGCGACTGGAACGAAACATTCACGGGTCCTGGAGAAATGACACTCAAATTAGGCGCCGCTCATTCCTCAGTCACGGAATTCACATCGAGTGATGCCGTGTCGACTGACTCCTTCCGAGATATACCCGTCGTGCGAATTATTCTTTCTTCCGGTCTACTTATAGTTTACAGATAGCATGAGATGATACAGGATTCAGTCCGGATCACCCTAAGTATCCGTGAGCTACCCGCTGTAGATGATTCCTCCTAAGGACCAAACAGCTATATAATGCCAGTCGATTCTTCGGTATTCATGGACTCCACTTACAGGAGGAAATCTCGATTCAAAATTGCCAAATCCCCTCCTACCACAAACAAGCCACATTTTTAGTTGCCTCAGCAGCCGACCTCCAGAGAGAATCCGTTTTCATGCTATTCCTCGTGGATAGAGCCACGGTGAGTAGAGGTTTGACACATCAGGTTCAAGTTTTACCTCATAAAGAAAAGGTTTGGGAAACAACGCACGTCTCGTCAACACCACTTTTCAGCTCGACGAACCAAACGGCGCAGATAAAGGCTTTATTCGCAAGCTTTTCCCCCACAAGTTCGAAGCTCTTAGTATTTCGTAGGTGGATATTTAACAAATATCGCTCTTCCTGAGCAAACGGAACAATCCAACGGTCTGTCTGAAGGTCACACGGTAACAAAAAGCATCATCAAACAACAACACGCGTTCTAGAAACCATACAAAAGAGATATTTGGTTTCGACTTCCGCAAGATATGTCACGGGATGTAAAGTGGAGTCAGCTCTCCCAGCTGAACCGGTAACAGCGAACCTAGCGTAGACCCAGACTACCCTTCGAAAGAAAATAACCTCTAAAACTTTGGATGTTTCAAACGTGCTGACATTGTCCTAAGCAAAAGCGATAAGCCTGCACTTTACACATTTGAAGTTTTGTGCGGTAGACACAGAAGTGTCCTATCAATTGGTTCGTCCCTCATATCATATTTTCGTTTTCATTTGCATTTTCGTCAGCCGTGGAGGAACCCTAAAGGAATGATTATGAAGGCACCAATTTCGTTGGGACGGAAATAGGTTTGAGAATATTTACGGGGTTTTAGACTGCGTCCAAGTGAAGAACGATATGTTGCTACGACAAAATGATCGTTCTAACCACAGGGGAGGTACCCGATTAAAAGACAGCAACGGTTTTAACAGGACTGTTGTACTGACCCACAATATTTGTTGCTACCATGGGTGTCATTTGTTCCTGTGGTGAAAAATCCTGATATACTCGACGTTGGAGGCAGACTCAAACGATGGCGGACGGCCTTTGGTACGGCTGATTAAAGGAATACTTTCTACTGCTGCAGTTATAGCACAAGTGACCTCTAGAGGCAAAAAAGTTGGTGATTCGGTGTTGAGTGGTGCGTAACAAATGAGCAGCGCATGTTTGAAGGGGATCGTGATCGCTGCTGGACTTGAATGGGACGGTTGTGGTCAGGCATACTATGATGGGGAATGTACAAAAGTCATATCCGATAGAGAATGATCGAGTAGCAGGTATTCGACTACTTTGGGGAACCAAATGGGGAGGAGACGCGGACGTGGCTAAAGTAAATTGTATCACTATCGTAGCTCATTGTTTCTGGTGTCAGGTACCAAGTGGAATGTAATGAAATCTACATTAGATTTGGTGCAGGGGTGTTCCTTCTTCCCACCCTCCAAACTGTTTCGTGTCCCGAATGGCGTCCTTCAAGTGTCTGCTCCAAGTCCAGTGTACTTATGCGTAACCTTCTTTGACTTACTGGACTAACTTTTGCAAACTTCCTAAGCGTATCTCTTCAGTGCATGTGTTTGTAGCAAAATCACTGAAGGTGCTGCACAAAGGCGGCCTCATGTCATAAACGAGAAAGAGCTCCTCGTGAAAATCAAATCGATATGCAAATGGTGTCATAAACGAGAGAGCCCCTCGTGAAAATCAAATCGATATGCAAATGAGTGTTTGTCAAAATCTGTAAGATTTGGGTTCAAGTAGAACATAAGGTTGATGGGGACTCAGGGATTGCGCCCACCTGGTGAGCCTCACGAATGGCGAAACCGTGGGCTGTCGAAGAGTTTTCAGCGACCTTGTGAGTAGTTTCCTTCATGAAAATACACTGCGACATTTCAAATATCGTGCCAACTGAAATACGAGGCGGCCTATGTGAACCACATTCAGTTGAAGGATATCATAAACGAGAGATACATCCGAGTCTTCTAAGATCTTCGTCGGACTTGAACAAAGGTTCAGATATAACTACCTATACTTCAGTTTTTTTAAATTTAATGTATATACTTACAAAGTACAACAAGTTGTTGATAAATCTTAAGGCATTATTGTTCATGGCTTGAAATTTTGCATGTCACTCATTTGGGCCTTTCTATACAGGTGATCTTCCAACTCAAGCATTGTGACTCTAAGTTAATGGGAACTATTTAACTGGAGCAACCAAAAGATAAAAGCATTGTACATCAGTCCATCATGATTTCGTAAGTCGTTTACTGAATATGAAATTATGAGATTATGTAAATACCATCTACTTAGTCCATTCATCGGTTTACTGATTATGGGAAAATTAACTACAACCACGTAAGAATTGCGTTTCAAACGAAGGATTCTAACTGGAAAATAAAATAGTTTGGTCGCGTGAACACTCCACGGGACGAGATGGCCCAAGTGATTAGAGCGCGAATTTACTGACCGGAAGGTCCGTGGTTCGAACCCCACCTCTGCCTCTCGACTTCCCCTGTTTAGGCTTGGGAAACCTGGCAGTATCCCAGCCCTCGTGCTTCCTTCGGGAGGCGCGGTAGCTAGGCACCGAAAGGGTGCTACAGCTGACTGACTGACTGACTGAACACTCCACCACGGGTAGTCTCACTTAGTAGGTATAATTCATGAACGCGTGCTGGCAAGTGAGGTGTGGCTAAGGCACACGCTTGTTCTCGCAACAGAAGAGTAATGGAACAGAGGCATGCAAATTTGAGCAGAAAAACGAGTTACTGACCCTAAAAGAGTGTTGCTGAGTGGAAATCACATCTCCTTTTACTTGATCATATCATGACAGTTGGTTCGTTGTGATTATAGGACCAACGCTCAAATGGGCCATCTAGCAAACAAATGATTTGCAGTTGCAAGTGAATGTCCGCCTCGGATAGGGGGAGATTACCTGGCCTTGGTTACGCTAAGAACTGGATCGACTGAATGCTACATGATTGGCTTGTAAGTCTACAGGTATGGGGGGGGGCTTTGCTTGTCATCACACCAGCTATTAGGTACCGACCAATTCGACACGACCTTACACCAAGACAAGAAATGCCAGTGCTGTCATCTGAAAAGGAACCTTATGAATTCTGCGCTTCAAAGTTGATCTTCATTTTCAAGGTTACGCATGCAAAAATCTTCAATGATGAAGAAGCCTCATCACTATTTTGGACTTGCATGTTGATGTGTTAGTTGGAATTTAAAAGGGTTCTCCGGGGCTCATTGCTAGTAATCGTATAATGGGAAACCTCAAACACTGCGCCATTTTAGTAAACAAGAACACCTTTCAAAGTAGTGATTGGCAGGCCGTTCAGCTCACTGTCACCATAGCTCCTTATGTACGTCACCATTATGCCCTCATTCAAAATGCACGTGCGGGTAGTAAAACATAAAACATCACGTGAATACGACACAACAAAACCCCTCAAGGATCCCGCAAATTAGGCTACCGTTTTGGAGATTTCACAAAATCGTTCTTCGTTGGGCCCCCGAGGATGGGACACCATTTCAAGGGTTAGTCGCCTCACTCAGAAATACCATTCTAAATGCCAGGCATCGGAAGGTAGTGGCTACTTATTGGATGTGAAGACCCATTCTAATAAGGTTTTACTTTACTCTGCGATGAATTCACCTCATTTCTGGTGGACTTGCAGTAAGGGGTTGAAATATAGGACGTTTCTGGATAGACACACAGTACATGTGAGAAATCCACCGAAAATTACCGTAGACGGATACTCTTCACAGGAAACTCACTAAGTAAGAAATGAATTGTGAGAAGTTGTTTACGTCAAGTGCCAGTCTAGTGATACGCATAGAAACCTGCTTAGTGAAAGATCTACAATGCATCAGATGTGTTGGAATAATCAAATGCGGCAGTGCATCCATTAAATAATCAGCGCCCTTTATCATATGGAGCAAATGCTGCGTTGTGAGCAAAGCACTGACCTGGTCAGCTGTTGCTACTGAGTTTCCACTCTACTGGCAGACAGCATGAGCATAAATATCTTAAGGCTTATCTACAACAAATGGCGTAATCAGGTCACACAACAAAGCAGTCCTGATCACAGGGTCACGGCTGCGCATATCAAAATACTGTCAAACGAGAGTATACCGACGACAGCCCAAGTCCACTAACCTATAGTCCCGATTAGTTTGCACACTCAAGAATGACGATCCCTAGGTCGTTTCAGTCAGCTGAAGATGCACGTATTTATTAACAGTTATCTGGATGCAAAACCGAGTAAACCATGCTAGTTGCTTACAAATATCCATGATAGCTGCCTCATCGCTACCGCCCAATAGCGTTCCATACCGCTCCTCCCTGAGAAAGGCTGCTCAAAATTTATGAACATGATTTTCCAAGTTACCTAGCTGAACCCGAAACCGCAACAGAACTGTCGACAGAGCTGCAGTCGTTCGACTTCACTTGTGGAAGACTGCCTACCCTAAGACTAAAGAATAACCGTAAGATATAAGCGCTCGGGATATATGAAGACTCTTTGCCCCTAGAATTAGGCACACAGCATTTCAGACCATTTGAGAGAACAGCGCAATTACCCACCATATATAATCAGAAAACCCCGGATGATTTTTAATGAATCAAAGCACTTCATCTTGTTCTGTGCTGAACACAATAGTGAAAAACTTCCATAGACCGATGAAAGTGGGCCACATCAAATGGCTGGGAAAATGACCTTCTATACCGACACTTGAAAGAGTTGATTATGTTACTCTACGTGGTCGAACTACAATGGACAGAATCAGGGACTCGATACCTACGGTAAACACATCACGGCGATTAGATAAGAACGCTTGTGGGGAGTTGAGGTATGACCCGTTTTCACATTACTTTTACATGCACCGCCTAGTAGGTAATTGGGTTTTCAAAAGAGTAATATGCATTCTAGCTAAATTAGGGTGTTGTTTACGCTTTCTGAGGAGTGGTGGAAAAGCATACTTCAAGAAAATCATTCTATACGTAACACCATACTGGCACATTAGACATGCGGCACGCAGTACTTACGGGGAAAGATTCGCTATCACCATAGATAGTTCGCACGCCAGGTATTGACTTTTCAGATATAGTTGGGTTGTCTAAAGGGAGGGCCGAATCTTTGGTTGGTTGTCTCTGGATAGGTGGTGAACGATTCCACCATCGAAACCGCTTGAAAATAACGCTAGATCCGGGGACTGGTGAGGAACGAGGGATGGGTTTGGGTAGGATATCACAGATTGCACCGCAGCCAGCTGCTGGGCAAAATGTCAGTGCATTATTCGTTTGAACCTCTAGAAAACAAAGTGAATGTATTGGAAGGAGTAATTCTTCCAACTCACCTCTGTCCAGGCGACGATTAAGATATTGATCGTACAAGGTTATCGTTGGTAGGAGGTCTTTGATCTAGAGTGAAGTTTGCTGGTGGGAGGTGGACAGCCGCTTACTTCAGGTTCAGTGAATAACCCCTTCGCTTCGCATCGATAGCTTGGACAAGAGAAGTCCGCATTTAACGAATCACCAAGTATAGTGGTGATGTAACGCACCAGACACTGTATAGATTGAAAAAAAAACAATAACAGAAATTAAAAACAGGATGTTAATGATAAGGTCAACAAACCGGGTAGATAAAACAAGAGATCACGTATCGACAGCGAGATAGCCTGAGTGGTTAGAGCGCGAATTTACTGACCGAAAGGCCCGTGGTTCGAACCCCACCTCAGCCTCTCGACTACCCCTGTCTAGGCTTGGGCAACCTGGCAGTATCTCAGCCCTCGTGCTTCCTTCGGGTGGCATAGCAGCTAGGCACCGAAAGGGTGTTACGGCTGAACAGTATCGACAGCTGTCATTCACTGGCTGCAAAGCGCATGTCTGAAAACATGTGTTGGAGACACCACATAACAAGACCAAGACAAATGGCCGCACGCTCGCAACAAAAATATATATATTTCGATACAAAGACAGTCCTTCTACCTTAGAGTATATTCAGAGGACCAAACCGCGTAGCTACACAAGAAATCCGGAGCTCATAAAACTCCGTATGAAACTGCAAAGGTAAACATACGTGCGAGAGAAAAATAAAAAGCCAAAACTTACTGGCCTACAAAATGAACAACCACACTGCGACAGTTTCACCACCAGATCGGCTGCAGTAGGCTCCAAACAGATGGGACAATTCCAGTCACTTCCATCCATATTCATGCGAATTGGGCCCACAAAGGGACACACCAACCGAAAGTGACGTCCCCTCCAGATGGGGTGTCCCACAACCGGCTGGAATTGGAAAACGAGACTGACCAGTGAAAAACGATTGAGCTATCGCTTTTAATTCCGATTCAAAAAAGATTCTGTACCCAGATTGCTAGATTCCGGGGTATCACTGACAGTGGAGGAAATGAGAATGATTAGGTGTGGGTAGTTTTTGACGGGGAGTTTACTTACATGTGTAGTAAGATAAACTAAGCAGGAAGCATACGGTCAAGACGTTCGGTTTTTGGGCCAGTTGATGATAACTTATCACATGGTTCATTATCGGCTGGCCCAAGAACTGAATGTATCGACCGTATACTTTCCGTTTGGATTTTTCTACTGTACTTGTAAGTAAACTTTGTAAAAAAAAATACCCACGCCAAATCGTCTTTATTTCCTCCGCTGTCATGTAACCATCAGTGATATCCCGGGAAGTACCACCCTGCATACACATAAGTCACGAATAACTCGAAAGAATATCAAGAAAGATGAAGTGGATCAACCAGTTTGAGAGAAACCAACCAACCATGTAATTGGTACACCTAAACTAAAGCATGATTGAAGGTATAATGCGTTGAGGCAAGAAGTTATTTACCAAATGATAATCGATCGCATGACTTCGGCAATTCGATGTACTTAGATGCTAAGAACTTCGGATTACACTGTACGTAAGCAACGCTTCAAATGAACACTTCCCTTTGTTCTTCAACTAGAAAAAATGACTCAATGTGTAGACTTTATGCTTCACCGACGAGCTAATATTGCGTGACCATGTAATGTAGGGCATGTAATGTAGACATCATCACTAAATTCGACTGACAAATTGTCGGAGGTTGTACAGCAGGTACTTCAACCACGGAAAACATCCAGCACTATCAACTACGGTGACTGGGTCATGTGTTGCACATGCCGAAACACCACATATCGGGAGGAGTGCTGTTCTCCGTACCTCCTTCAGAATTGCGCAAGCCGCGAGGCGGACAACGTATGACTTGGCAGAAGGGTGTGAAAGAGCACGAAGAGTTTGGATGTTGTTAGTGTTTTACACCTTCCAAGATGGGGTCCCCGTGACCCCGCCTGCGCTTGCAAGACATTGCAAGGAATGAAGACTGGCCGCTGTCAGTGGTGTTCGTGCTGTCAGTTTTTTCAGATTGTCTGGTTGAGCGCTTGAAGGTGTAGGTAGCTCGGAAGGCTTGACATAGGCCAGCACTAGTTCCCCTCCCACACTCATTCTTTTTCTCTTATTTCCACTCTGAAGCTTAAATATAATAAGATGCCTGGTGGCAGTGAAGCATCAGTGTCAACACTGGTGTTACCGAGGCTGAAGGGGATTTGTTTGAGGTACTTCAGTTTGCACCTTTGACCTAAAGGTCTGGCTCACAAGACAGTAGGAGGATGTAAGGTTTTGTTCATAAAGCCTTGCCCCGGTCTCTACCTCAAAAGTGTTAACTGCGAGGCAGCATTTGTCAGGATGTTCTTGAGGGACCTGTCCCGGATTCAATGGCTCAGTAGTCTGGCTGCACGTTGAAGACGGTAAGGCATAAATATCAGGTTCTTGAAGCTATCATGCATGGCAGCAGCATCGGGCTCATAACAACATGTATGTTTTCCAACCGTATTGTTTAACTGGTCGGCAGTCAGCAAACCACTGGACTTTCATAATTTGCGGTTCCCAACCTTTCGGGAGGGGAAGGGCAGCATTGATGCTGCTATATATATTGGAATTGTGGTTGCTTGGAGGGAACGCCTTACGGTTCTCACACTCCTATCGCAACGAACATTAGGATTTGTCGCAATATGGAGACCTGTTTTTCTGTCTGACTGCTCCCCGTTGGACTTTCAAATATGGTCAACCCCTAAGAAACTGAATTTCAGCCAGTGCAGCCCATAGGATAATTACAGAACTGGAGCCCGACCACTACAGGTAGCAGCTTTAGGACGAGCTCGAGGTCGAATAAGCAGTTGTGACCTGGTGCGGTCTTTCCGTTGTTCCACTCTTTAGGCCCTAAAGCGTTGGGTGGTAGGATCCATAGCAGCACTTAATAGAGAAAAATGGAGTCTTTCAGGATCTTCTGTTCGTTTCTCTCTTTGACGAAAGATTTCAGGGCATTCAATACCACCATATCCTTGCTTCCCTAAGGCACCTTGTTATATCTGACTGCTGTCTCCGCTCCAGTGCCTTGGGCCGGAAAAAGACTCGCCAACAAAGAACACAAGAGCCTAATTGCAACAAGCGAGTGCAAAAGTTACAACGGCCCCGCGCTACTTAAAAGGCACCTTTTGACATTGATCCAGGCTGTCTGATTGGCATGTAGTGAAGACCATCTTCCGTCAGGGTAGATAACTTGAATTGTTCACATTCAAGATTGACTTTACCGGCATAAGTGATATAGTATAGATTTTTTTTTCACTAGTTTCATACACTGATAGCGAGTAGTAAACAAAGAGTTGCTGCAGCGTTTTATCAAAACTGAGACCTCGCGTGTTCTTTGGCTGGATGAAGTTAGAATACCGTGTGTGTTCCGTTGTACCAAGCTGTCTAAGCAATAAGCGCACTCTCCGCGTCTTGCAGTGTGGGAGTTTAAGCAGCTGCTCCAAGCACCTGACTTACCCCTAAAAATAGCGGTAGAAGGGTAGTGACTAATGCTTTTGTGTGATTTGGTATTTCGGAAAGGAAAAGGGTATAGAAAATGTCGGGCTAGCTGCCCTCACTTCTTTTCAACCACACTGGTGATTTCCGCCGGAAGGTGTGGATTATATAGGAGCACCTTGTCTGTCATTCAGTCGAAGGCTTTTCCGCCACGAATGGGAAATTCCTCACCTTGAATTTGGTGTAAATTCTGCAGAACGTCACCTGCGACTTAAATTCGTGCTACGTGCTCTGACCGCTTGATGGTAGACGATTGGGAACGAGGTTAGCACCCAGTTTCCCCGGAGCTGTGTCAGTTGAGTTTGCATTTCTGGGACCTAAACGACGACAGGCCACGATGAACGTGGATCCGCTAGGCAGAAAAAAAAGTAGTAAGGGATTCGGCTATTCAGAGCTTCTATGAGTGATCACAACGGCAGAGTGCATAAAGTTTTTAGGACCCAACATTAGCTCCCCGATAATTTATCTACCGAATGACTATGTCCTAGTCGGTTGCTAACACCTATTTTCAAGGACTATTTGTTCGTTTAGTTGGAAAAAAGTCCGTCACAGTAGTTAGCAATCATGAAGGAACAGAATCATTGTCGGACGAAGTTCATTTCCGCGGGTAGCCAAATAGAGTGAAGGTGGAACTTGAGATAGGTCATCAGCTTGATCATTATTGAATATTGAGAAGGAATCTATATATAGGACATACCCTGAGGCCGCGAATCCCGACCCAAAGCTGTCACCTTGCCGTGGTGGTCGGGCTTTTGTGCTGCAATGATCCTGTGGGCTATACTGGCTGGAACTCAGTTACTAAAGGTTCAAACATGCCAGAAAGGCCAACGTGGAACAGCCCGACGAAGAACCGCAAGTCCACGTACTGCGAGTATTACGAGGCGGTTTGGAGGCAAAGTCGTACTGTCCTCTGCGATAGGAGTGTGAAGGCAGTAAGGCGTTTTCCCCAAGCAACCAGCATATCCATACTTATGGAAGCAGCGATGCTGCCTTCCCCCGAGGAAGGGCGGGTTAGAAAAGGTCAGCCCTAAAAACCTCACACTCCGACCGCCCGACGGTTGACCGTGGCCGCCGGTGCATTATTCAAAACGGTCGAACTACTTTTAAAACCAAAGAGTCCGGCGCTGCTCAAAAGGTACCTGCTGTGCGCAGCCGCATCAGGGGTGAGACAGTAATGCCCTACCCCCTGTGCCCCCGGGCCGGGTCGGGCCCCCTACAGCCAAGTAGGTCAGACTATTGAGTCATTGGCTCCAGGAAGGGTCCGCCAAGAAAACTAAAAACCGCTGTCTCGCGGTCCAGACTCTTGAGTCAGAGGCTAGGGGCAGGGTCTTCGAGCAAAACCCTACATCCTCTCACTGCATTGTGGGTCAGACTTTTGAGTCAAAGGCTCAAGGTAGGGTATCTCAACTCAACCCCCTCCTTCGACCTGGGCAACCGGGAAGTGTAAATTTCCCCTTGCAGCTCTTCGCTCACCGGCCTTCTCCCCCACTCCCAGTGCAATCAACCCAACTGCCAATCCCCTAGCCACCGTTCCGGGTCTCAACCATCGCCCAGAAAAATAAACCAAAATAATCACTTACTAAAATCAGGAGATCTGATCCATGATGCAGACTTTAATGTCCGTACTCTATGTCAAATTGGGCAACAGGCATCCCTTGCTGAAACCTTACTTTCCCTCTCTATCGATGTATGTTGTGTCTCCGAAACATGCATACAAGACTCCACTTCGGTCATGCTCATCAAGACGATTAGGACGAACCCAGATGTTCCACATTTCACTCTTCGGGCATCCGGTGATCCTGACGCAATGGTTCGTGGTATCTACGGTGTGGGAGTTGCACTCAGCCCCAAGGCTGAAAGCGCGTTACTAGACTGGATCCCAGTAAACAGTCGCCTTTGCGCTGTGCGGTTGTCTGGCTCAGTTGAGATTAACGTAGGTCGATGCGGTAAACGGTGTTTGTTTGTCGCATCAGAATACGCTCCAACAGCTAGCAGTTCACAGACTGAGAAGGACGGGTTTTATCAAGATCTGTCACGACTGCTTCGGTCGGCAAGAAGGGTGGATGTGGTAATTCTAGCGGGTGATATGAATGCCCAAATTGGACGACTAAGTCTGGAGGAAGCATAGTTAGGTGGTAGACTTGGAGTCGATGCTGAGCGTACGGATAATGGAGAGCGGCTTCTTCAGTTATGTGCAGGTCAACGTCTGTTCCTGGTCAGTAAGAACTTCCAACACCGAGTTACTTGGAGGCCACCTACCACAAGACAGTCGTGGACTCAACTGGACCATATGGCGATCACTTACCGATGGATAGCCTCAGTTAAGGACTGTCGTTCCTTCTGGGGTACGCAACTTGACTCTGATCACGCCATCGTGGGGGCCTGCTTAGCAATTCGCTTCCCGCCAGCACTGCGCGTGCAGAAAGAGAGCAGCTCCGTTCACCAACTTCGACAAGTTTCAGCAGTTGAAGAATATCGAGCTGATCTGGCTAGGAAGCCGCTGGAAGCGCACAGTCATGTGGACGACGAAGATGGCTTGGAAGATGAATGGAGGCGAGTTACAGAATCAATACTCTCAGCTATCGAAGCCTCTTGTCCAGCCAATCTGACTCGACTCAATGAACACTGGATAGCTTCGAGATCAGCAGATCTTATTGCTGCCAGAAAGGCCATAGCATCAACTAGCGACTATGATGGCGCACGCAGATCCCTCAAACACCGGATAATCAGGAGCTTGAAGAATGACAGAACACTGGTGGATTTCGAGGGCCCAGGAGATGAAGAAGGATTTCGCTGCAGGAAACAGTCACACCGTTTCAACTGATTCGATCAACGGGTCAAAAGAAGGCAGGTGTCAGTGTGACAATACGCGAAAAAGACGGAATAACAATTCACTCCCTCAATCGCCGTCTTGAGCGGTGGGCTGAGCACTTCCAAGAACAGTTCACCTGATCTCTTTCGACACAACCGCTGGAAAAACCAAGCAGAACCCAATGAAACATTGACACTAACCCACCATCAGCAACCGAAATCCACTGTGAGATTTCAATCCTGAAGCGCGACAAGGCATCTGGCCCAGATAGTCTACACCCCGCGCTCTTCAAAGAAGGTGGCGAGGTCCTGGAGAACAACCATAGTGCATATCTGGAACGAAAGCAAAATACCAACCGAATGGAGATCCTCGACCGTCATCCGAGTTTTCAAAAGGGAGCAAGAACGTCATGTGAAAACCATGGTCTAGTATCTCCGCATCTAAGGTACTCTCTGGCATTATTTTGCGCAGCATGATGGATTATCGGGAGAGACGTATCCGTGAGAAGCAAGCTGGGTTTCACCCCGGTCGAGGATGCATCGACCATATCTTTACCTTGAGACAAATTCTTGAACAGTGCCACTCCTTCAGACGTCCCACGCTGTTCGTTTTTCTGGATTTGAAAGCTGCTATTGATTCTGTCGATCGTCAGCAACTTTGGCAGTGTCTGGCGATCAAAGGTGTCCCTTCCAAATTTCCCTCCCTTATGATGGCACTGTATGCGAACTCTTGTGGTCGCGTACAAGTATACGGGAAGCTCTCGCCTGAATTCACCACGTCCAGTGGTGTAAGACAAGGCTGTCCTCTTTCCCATTTCCTCTTCGAATTTGTTATTGATATGCTGCTAGAAATTTCTCTGCCTGCCTCTGAAACCTCGGGAGCCGAAATGTTCCTGGGTCGCGCCTCACAGACATTGAGTATGCGGTGGATATTGCTCTCCTTGGTTCAGCTCCTTCCCAAATGCAAATGAGTTTAAGTAACCTAAATAATTCTGCTGCATGGTTTGGTGTGCGTTTCACACCTGCAAAGTGTAAAATGCTGCTGCTAGACTGGATGGGATCAAACCCACACCTCATCCTTGCGGGTGGGCCAATCGATGTGGTAGATAAATTTATTTGCCTGGGTAGCTGTATAAGTTCCGGTGGACTGGCTGGAGATGAGATTAACTTTCGAATCGGAAAGGCCAGGGCAGCTTTTGCCAACCTCCGACACCTATGGCACCGACGAGACGTGAGTTTGTCTGTCAAGGGAAGAGTTTACACTGCGGTGGTGCGATCCACACTGCTTTATGGACCAGAGACGTGGCTTCTACGCACGGAGGAAATACGGAAGATGTCAGTGTTTGACCATTGGTGTCTCCGTAGCATTGGTCAGGTCTGACGGGAACATTGGATTAGTAACACTGAGGTATGCCAGATGGTCTTAGGAAGGAGGAACTCTCCCGCGATAGATGAATTACTCACGCTTCATAGGCTGCGCTGGTTAGGACATGTACTCCGCGTGCCAGAAGACCGTCTGCCTCACAGAGCTCTTATTCCCAGCCCTGTGCTGAGTGGAAGCGACCTAGAGGTGGACAGTGTATGACACGGTAACGAAGTATGAATACATTAACCAGTAAACTTAATCGGGTTGGCAACTGCCGCCTCCCTGGATGGGGACTCCGGGTTTCCAATCACCAGTGGTTTACGACATTGGCAGAAATGGCCCAATCGCACAATCGTGCATCAAATCTATCACTTTCAATGCGTAGCTACCCAATTTCCGAACAAACTGAATATGCCTTCGACTCCAGAGCTTGGTTGCATACTCCACATTCCCGTTTTCCGGTGATCGGAAATGTAGCATCTGGAACCGAAGTGACTTTGGTACACGGTTTATAGCTGATAAATTGAATTGAGGCCACGAATTTCCAGTAAGGGTTCGACATTTCCTGGTAGTGATCATAAAAAACGTCGTGCAAAGCAGCCACCGTTTGTCCAACAGCTAATTGTCTTCAGTGCGGCCAGAGGTGACGTAATGATTGGCGCACTTCAGCCGCGACTAAACGTGGGTACCTTATAAAAGATAGGTTTTGAGCATTCCAAATCTACAAACATTCTTAGCAAAGTAATGAAAGGCAGCGGCAGATATTAATTTGTTACCCTGCACATCCTTGAGGCATGCATATGATGTCAAAGTCATAACGCACGACTACTCTTGTGAATCTGTGCTAGACAGAAGAAATCAATTTGTTCTGAATCATATCAAGTAGAACGGTCAAACTGAGAATGTAGGGGAGGGGGCAGACTGATTGATCTATAGCCGCCTGATAAGTACCCGTCCAAGTCCTTGAATGTGGATGTCAACAGCTGTTTTCCAAGGACTTGGTAAGACCCCACAGTTGGAGGCACGCTGACGAAGGCGGTGAAATTGCTCGGTCAAGGTCGGAGCCGCTTCTTTCAGAATGCGCGGGGGTGAAGTTGATCAGCATTCAGTTCTACGCCACTATGGGAACACCTGAAGTCCCTTGGATCGTTTCAGAATCCATCGGACGTCAAAATATGGAGGGGTAGTGGAGCGGTAGTTCTGGTATAAACCGGCAAAGTGATAGTGGAATGGTCGGCACCGGCCACTGAAATGTCCAGAGGCTTCCCAGACTGAGTAAATGGTGTAGGCTGGCGTTTCACTGCCAGCAAGGAAAGCTGTACAGAGCTTCATGAAGTACACGGCATCCCCAGCGGAGAGTTCCCCCAAATTCCTGATCGATCTGCATTAAATCCTGCGCAGACAGCGAAGAATGTCCCGGACGTCTCCCTTTAAGACCCTGATAATGGGTGGATAGCAGAGAATTCAGCAAACTTCGTCTGCTAATTGGTTAAAATCCAAACCCGTGGTTTGGACTCGTATCATCGGACCGTCTGAACACAGATTCATATGGCAGCTGAATGGCATTAAGTTATGGCCTTTACTGCCTGTGGCACTATATGGAAGATTGGTACCCTGAACGGCACGTACATCTAAGTATATGCTTTAAATGTACGTCACATAGAGACTAGAGGTAAATTCTGTTTACATAATGACACGTAAAGTGAACATCTTGGGAGCTAAATAGAAGGGCATTCGTTTTTACTGGAGGACCGAAGGTGTATATTAGGCTTGACCGGGTGGAAAGAAATGGGGAACTTTATTGATCACCCGTCTAAAACCGTGAATAGACGGGGCAGACGATGGATTAGGGGATCTTGATCCGGAACGGGGCCGTTACGAATGAGAAGAAATATCAGTGTCACAGTGATGTAGAACATTCAGGAAAAATCCAATAAGAGTAGCCAAGCAGTTAAGACCTTTCGGTAGTGGTGAGGAAATTACCTTGAGATTGGGTATAGCAGACGACTGGTATAGAGGAAATAGGTTGGGCACGTCCTCTGAGTAAGAAAGGTAGAGAGGAGGAATAGCGTTTTTTAGCCTTCGGCTAGAATTTAGCCAGTATATGTCTCTCAGGTTTCAGTCGGGGAATCGGACAAGATTACAGTGTTCTATGACATGTCCGATAAAAAAGTAATCAGCGAGCAATCAAATTTCTTTAACCTATGGAATGATAGTGGGGTTGAGAAAAGCAAAATATTTCGACAGTCATTTTCTAAGAATGACGGTACGCCAACATGGTGTAAAGGCTGTGTGATATCAGACACCAAGTTCCATATGGTGGTCGACGGTGTTTTTGGAATGATGTCCGGATTTTTTCCTAAAGGTGAAGACCCGGCCTGTTGGCCTTTTCAAGGACATATATGCGGTTTGTAGTGATGTACTGGAAAACGGTCGTTTGGGGACCAGTGCCAGCAGGCATAAATCTTTCTAGGCTCCATAGGCCCTACTCGCTGGTTGTCAGGGCAAAAGCGGCCAGCGGAAGTAGAGGTGAGAGAGTACGGGTAATCGTTAATGAAAGTGGTTAAATAGCATGGGTCAAATGACGGACACTTGGGGATCCGCTGGTGGCATGAAGTGGAGCGGAGGCTACACAGTAGATATTTACTCAAGAATACCGGTTGCAAACGAACAACGTGGAACGAGGGGCACGATGTCTTTCAAACGACTAACAATTCTCGTTTGGGATGAGGCGGTTGCAGATCGCCAGCTGCCAGATGCAGTGTCATGGTCATCGACCATCATAAAATGGGAGTAGTCAAGTGTGGGAAGGCGTGAGAGGAGGTAGGGTGAGAATGAGCCGCCACTGCATGTGAATGGGAGAGGGCAGTGAACAAGACCTGTTAGGAGCCTGTTGTCAACCCGTACCCTGGAGAATTCCAAAGTGGGAGTGTTACGTGCGCGTGAGAAACGGGAATGATATGATATACGTAGTCCCAAACACCATAAGTGCGTCTACACTGCAAGCCACTCCAAAGCAATTACTAATAATGCCAATTCCCAGCTGGTAGGTGGCATGCCGTTGGGCATAATCACAATGTTACAGCCAGAACAGAAGCATGACTGATGGATTCGGGAGAACTATGGATTGCGCGGAGAAGGTGTGGTCACACGGATGGTGGGCATTATCCTACGCAGATGCGGTTCTACCTAAACCGGCGCGATCAAACTGCAGCTGAAATCGCTGGTAATGAAACACAGATATTAGGATTTTTCCTATATTTAGGGGAACATATCTAGCTTAAGCAGCATCAGACCGTTGCAATTTGAAGACGATTGACAACAGCACAACGGGGGAAGACCGGACTGAGGCCTCCTGCCAGGCACGTGTTAAGAAAGCTGCAAGTTGCAGAAAATGAGGAACCATAGCAATGGATCCGATGGTATTCGACCTCTTGGGACCGCAAAGCTCGGCTGCCCACACGACGTAGGACGACATGAGTGACCAGTCCCTCGTAAGTCTGGGAATTTTGTTCGCGATGCTAGCGCAGTCACTTTGGGTGGACATGACTGGGAAATGGGGTATTTATCTCAATAAGTGCGGAGGGGTAAAATCGGCTGACGAGAGCATAACTGAGGAGCGTCGCATAGTCACAAGGAATATGTACCGTTCATCTGTATCTGATGGGGCATTTAGCTTAAGCGAAAGGGGGCAGTGAGATGGGCTGCTGCGGAGCTGGTTACTAAAGTGTGCAAGAGGAACGTGACGTTGCGGAAATAAATGTGGGAATTGGAAAGAAGGGTACCATGAAGATGAGAGGGTATGGCCTTCTACGCTGGCTTTATTCGTAGATCACGGCGTAATTGATTGCTAGAAGAAGATGGTAGATTCTTTTTCGGACTAGAAGACAAGCCCTAGGAGTTTTATCGGGCCGGTCAAACGGAGGTCAGACTTTGTGGCTGGTGTACCGATTTGAATAGCTACAGTGGCACTGAATTAGCTCCAGTAGGAGTTTGGCTGAATAAGCGTGTCACAAGACCTGAATTTAAAGGGTTTTTATGGTGGCAGGTCCAGGAAAATTTCTGACTGTAGATGGGACGCACTGGATGTCATTAATCAAAGTCTAGTTGATGTATCCGGCAGGGCCAAGGAAATTGAAGATCCATGGATTTTTCTGCGTGAAGTGTTCGGTTAGTTAGGCAGTCAGACAAGTGAAGGCTGCTGTGGGGAGAGGCCTTACATTTTGCACAGTTGTAGAGGTGTGAGTAAGTTCCGCGTACCGATTCTTTCTCAGGTCAAAGGTGCTTGTAACAAAGGCATCTTGACACTATGGAGGTGCATTCAATTTGAAGTCCAGCCTATTTATCAACCACTGAGTGGCCACACTTCTTGGAAGGCAGCTTAGTTTTGGTAAATCTAACTTTCTCGGCGCCGCGCTGCATGTGTGTGAGTAGCGCCTCCAGGATTTCACTGTGGATTCATGTGACAATTCTCACCTGTCCACTTGTAATCCCGCCTGGTTTTTGTTTAGAATATTTCGGATTCGTTCACGGCGTGTAACATGCGATCGTCCAAGTTTTCGAACATATGTGAAATAAATGGAGTCGTGTTTCCCCTGTCCTCTTACTCTGCTGAACCCTTCCAAACTCCGTGAAGCGGATTAAAATCTATGTCCCCCTCAGACTCAGCCAGACTTATGATATGCTATCCATATATATATCAACAGCATATGAATCGCTTTCCCTCTCCCATCACCAATCACACAAACATGCACGGCAACGTGATGAATAGTGGCCTGCCAAAGAGCGGTAGGGTTATTCGGCTTTGGTTTTGGGTCTATGGAATGATCGACACAGCTGTCTTTTGTTACTCCTCCACCTTGCAGTCCATCTATATCCAGTACTGCTTCCCTGACACGGTTTGAACAGGGGTTACCTCTCGAATGATTGGTCGACCTGATCGTGCTTAATTATTATCCTAGTTTTTCCCTAACCGGATGAAATATATACCAGCAGGAGCACAAGCCAAGAATAAATGCCGGATGGATTTCCACCTGGGTGATCTGACAGCATGTATGGGAATAATAAGCCCGTTTGGTGGTTGTGTGCGCCTAGTAGGGTGAAGCGCACTGCTGCATAGCGCCGAGTTGCGTAATTATGCAAGCCATTCCGTCAGAAGCGTGAATGCTGAAGCTGGTGTCCAGACACTGGTTCTAGTCTTTATGTGCCTGAACTTAAATAATAAGAGCCTTTTTGAATGTTCGTGCTGTTGCCTTGAATTTGTCCAGGTTATAGAATATCCTCTTGAAATCCTCTTATGAATTTCAACCAACAGTTATGGCGGAGTTAAAACGCTATCTCAGATGCAGGCCAACAGAGGCAAACTAGGGGCAAAAAATGGGATGCTACGAACACAGTTCGTTCCGCAGTCTCCATACCCCCAGTATATGGGCTGTCTGTGGTTCATCGATCTCATCTCACCATCTGTTACGGTTTCAATAACGCAGCGAGCAAAAGGTAATATGGACCGACTAAGACGATGTTCTATCCCCAGCTATGTTGCCTGGCCCCGACCCCTAGTACAGCGGACTTGTAAACAGACGACACCTCTGACACAACTGTAATGCTCCGAACAACAAGCGAGTAACGGGCGATGGCGGATAACGATAATGCATAAATATCCATAGGTTGACCTTGAAAAATGCCGAAAGTTCGTTAGTCACATGAATATACAGTTTTTGGGGATATTGACATCCCCAACACCATCCAAACATAAGCACCCCTACGTGCCTCACGTTTATCCAAGCTGTTGTCCATACAGGCCTTAGAATACCAACTTATTTTTGTCAAAAATAAGTTAGTCGGTTAGTTGGTCTTGAAATCAGTTTTACACCACCTAAGCGGCTTGTGGCATCACGTTCATATCCAGGCACCTGGTCAGTATGTTGCTGTTCGCCGTGACATAAATGCCAACTTCTCAGACCCCCTTGTGTACTGCGCCTCTCTACGTGCTAGACTTGGCTATCTCAACCACCTGGCGGTCAATCACCAGTCTTCAAGAACTAGCTGCAAAAGTGCGCACGCTCAAGCCATTGTGTTTTGTACTGTTTACTCGCTGTTTGCTCCTCCTACACAGCTTCATGGACGACTGCGACCCTGTGACTCATGCAGGGCAGCATCAAAATACCACACGCTCCATACATTCGCGAATGGTTACTCCGATTGCCTATCAACATTCTCTACTATTCCCACAATGATAATGGTATAATATGGTTACTGCCGCGTTGCTGCGGCTGTATCACATTATAAACATTCCTGTTGCCTGTTGCTTTAACTTGCGGTTCACCTGTTGCACCCAGAGTTTCACAATAATTTCCACTTCTTCCCTCATGAGTTTCCACCACAGCTTTGCTTCCTTACTGTCCTATCGGGATGGCGGCAACACCGCCTACACCCCACACAGCGCCCTCAGTGGATTCGCGAACGTTCATGCCTCGTGTTGGCTCCGTTCTTGCACAGCTCCTTGGCCGAGCATAAAGAACTTAAATTTATTCAAGGCTCCCGACTGCCACAAGCGACACATTTGCTGCACGGGGCCATCTATGAACAAGAGTGCAACATCGCGATGACGGTACCACTAACACTATTCCCAGGCCGCTGACTCGTCTGTATTTCGCCAAATCTCTGCCACTTCCATAGCACGCATTTTATTTTTATACGCACGACAGTCTTTGTTTGCCAACTTAACACTGAAAAGCAAACCTGTTGACAAATTAAATGAACTGTTGGCCCGTTATGCTCATAAGTTCACTTAGTATCACCATAACGACTATCTGGTTGCATGCAATACCAACACTCTTCTATTTCAGCAAGTCCGAACAGAGGCTTTCAAACTCCTCGAAACCAGTAAGTTCAGCTTTTCACGGCTTTACTTGTATTTATTTAGTAGAAGCCCCTTTCTTCCCTCACTCTGCACAAGTGTGGTCTATCAACGTCATTTTGCCGTTTGTGGCTACACTCAATATCTGAAATGTTCAAAGTACTCCCATCTTCGGAATAATTAATGTTCAGGGCAAACGGTCAGGTTTTATTCGCAGTACTCTCTGGTGACCCTAGAGTCAGGGTCCGATTTTCTCTCACTCACAACTCCTCTCCACACTTTACCAATGTACCACCCACGTTTCACCGTCGCCGGTATCAGAGCATCCGTCGCGCTTAGCTCCTGCTTTTATTTTGCCGAGACCTTATGTATACTGAACCATGTCTATTTTTATGTACTTAACCGTTTCTAATCGCCGCGGTGGACATCTTTTAGGCTTTTATCCTAACTGCACTATGATAATCGTGCCATCCAGTACGCGACCCATCATTTGGGAATGAAAATTTTTACTGTTAGAATTCAAAAGTTCGGTTCGTAGAGTTTTTGAGCTCCCATTTTTTAGATTCACTAGGGGTGCCATAGGGCTCGAGGCAGTTCTTCAGAGCAAGCAAGTGGTCACATCAAAAGAAGGGCCTGTCACACGCTTCGCCCCAAACTATCCTGCTGGAAAAAGTAGAGCTTTCCATTGTATTGGACTCAGAAATAAGTTTCTGGATAACAGGAATACTGACTACATCTCCTAGCACAAAAGCGGCAATGACTGGAGAACCCTGTAAGATCAGCTTCCACCCGGCAAGGTTCCGAAACAAAGGATCGTCTGCCAAACACTGAAAGATGAAGCAATAGTTTGACTTGACTATATTCCGGTGATATAAATGGACTGTTTCTGGTGGCACAGACTTGAGGAAGAAACAAGCAAGTACCTGAAAAATACTGCATTACTTTAGGAAGTAGTTGAAGGCGGAATAAAACGAGAGAGGCATTAATGAGGTATGTATGCTGAACGAATGAGCATCTGGTATCACCCATATCCATATATTCCACCAATACGGGAAACTGGAATGTCCAATTGTGTAGCAGTTTAAGGGATGATTAGTTCAGACGATGGATGAAGGGTAACATCATCACAATACGTAAGACGGAACCCCTCGGCGGGCTGCGGTAAATCTGTGCGTAGACACTAGTTTACAGCGTATGACAACTCAGTGGCTTAAACCCTCGCTAGCGCACATGAAGAAATTCGCTCCGCCCCATCATAATCTCAACACTGGTTTCGTCAATCATATCCCATCCTTGTTCTAGTCGAATAAGTGTCCCTCACCCCTACAGTAATTGTAATGCTTCTGTTACCTGACGAGCCTTGGCACCTATAGAGACCAGATGACGTGCACCCTTGTGTAGTCAGGAATGCACTTTTGCTTTGACTCGGCCCAACGCCATCTCGTGTGCTTTATGCTACTCCTCTTGATGTCTTATGTCACTCCGAATGCAAAGAAACTGATACACAAACATATGGGGGCAAAAATCGCGGATCTGTAAACCATCCATGCATTGGCAATGTAAAATCATGAAAAATATTTTCGACACACTCGTATGCGTTCGGGCTCATTCCCTCCTGTCCCCAAGCTTCAATCTTCAGCAGTAACTGCCCCGCACATCGCCTTTGGCAATCATCTACTCTTCATTGTCCCAGCTTTATATCCGCATGGACCTTCGAATGAATCAGAAATACCTGCGGTTCCATACATTCAGCTGGGAAGCCTATCAACCCCATTTGTTAACGGAATTTACATGTTGATTACGTGTCATTTAGCTCTTTGTAAAGTAAGCATTGGGCGTTCCTAGGGTTCCCAGTGTGACCATCCTCCCTGAAACCCCAAAAAACTGTCCACATGGCTCCCCAAACTACCAAAGATTTCCATTTTGCGAGTGCAACATGGACAATGTGGTGCTCAGCTAGCAATCTTGTCTTCTTCCCGATTGTTCCTATTCGTTTAAAAGGGGCAAAGGAATGTTTTGGCTTGTGAGCCGTACCTGCCGACTGACCGAATTTTATCACTATCCATTCTTGTTTGTCTGGATTCTCCCAGAACACCATAGATCCCGAGGCCTCTTAGCTTGGGCCTGGAAAGCACATACACGGGGAAGTTCGGCAACGATTTTACTGCTTCATTGCCGCCTCCACCAGAAGGTCTACTTCATCTGCACCTCATGACAACCACCCCCCAACCTAGGTTATCTCATTACATGTGCCCCTAGGTTTCTACGGAAATGGTTGCCCCCATCGACTGCTCATCTCCCTTTATAAAGCCAACTTGAGTGACAGTTATGGTAAGCTATTATTTCAGCAACCCGCAACAGGTCGGAAGTAGAACAATCTCCCCGACGAATGTTCCAGAAATCACCATTACAGCCCCACATAAAAAGTCCGGCGGACTAAATTGGTGACGCTCTTACTGCCGCCAAAATTTCTCCTATCCTTACGCTAGTTTACATACACATACCTACATGATTAACCACATTTTGTACTAGCTTCTGTAGCTGGCGTGCCCCGATTTAACCCTTGGAGCTAATACGACAGATGGTTTTGCACTAGATATTTTATTTTGGTGCGTATGCACGAAACAGAGTGGACTCGATATCAGCCTACTCTAGTCTGGGTTCTTCAGCTTCCTAAAACCTATTGAATCCACTGAATCATGTCACTAATGACAAGTTAAGCCGGTAGCATCTTCTCCACCTCCCTCCCAAATTACCAATCCAAAACGAATGTGTGACTAGAAGCCCTACTCAGTCGACCAGAGACAATTCCCTACATATGTACCCATGTGCCCAAATAACCGTGACAACCTAGTGAATCCCAGGTGTTTGCAAACTGAATTGTAGCCGGAGTTAAGCATGGCCTTGAAAAAGCACATTTTCAATTGTCATCATAATTTATCACGATGGGTTTGGAGAAAACGCTCTGTTGGGCAAGCGGCTATAATAAGAAGAATGTTCTCTGCTACATCATTACGAGATTGTATTCGGCTACAGTTAAAGGCGGGTCACTAAACTCAGAAACGAATGTACCAAACTACCTGCCGACAGATAACCTTCGTGAGAAGTTCATGGAGAGTGGGCTGATTTTTGAGACCAGATACAGAAAGTTTCCTTCCACAAAAAGGCCGGTATATAAAGCCATAGTTTTCGACAAAGATGGAACCTTAATATGCTTTGATTCTGTGTGGGTACCGTGGGCGAAGCAAATTGCAACGAGGTAATTTGTGTGTTGTGAGATGAAGTCTTTGAAGCATTTCGGCCGCCGTGAAGCTGGATGTTCAAGAAGACATCTTCAAAGTATTGGGTGTATGCTCTAAAACCTCAAGAGTCCAGCCTGGTTTGTTGTTTTCAAAATATGTGACGCATCTTCAGGTCTTCTTGCTGAAGGAACCAAGTCACAAATCTGTGAAGCAATTACTGGGATCTTAACCAAAAAAAACATTTCGAGAGCATACGCTCATGAAATTTCGGCGCACCACATTAATTGCTGCATCCCACAACCTCAACAGGTGAACCAACTGGAGGATCTTCCGCAGCTCTTCACAGTTTTGCGTCAGCATGATATTCGAGTGGCTGTCTGTACGTCTGATAGCCGGGAACGTAAGTAGGATATTTACATTGACCTTTATATCACCACAAGTGTTAAAATTTTGGTTTGTGTTCTCAGGGGAATATAATTTTGAATCTGCAAGCATTTTTACAAAAATGTTCAGTGAGCAAGTTAAAGACAAATCACATCGTACTCTTGTATTGTCATGCTTCCAAAATCACTTGTCATATGTTACTTTCATGAAACCATCCAAACACTCGGATGTACCATACCGAGAAAAACAGAGCGTGCCCTAGCAATAATGCAAGGCCCTTCGTGGGGCTCATCAGGTAGGCGTAGTCCCCAATTTTCCATCAAAATTATGTTTAATTTGAACCAAATTACACGACATTAGCGAAATACACTGATTTGCACACCAATTTGGTTTTGATGGGAGGATAAACTCAGACCTAGCTGATGCAAATGAATGTACTTCGTTAATTTTGTGCAATTTGGGTTCAAGTAGGACGTAAGGTTGACGGAAACTCGGGGACTTCGCCTGAGGAGCCCCAAGAACGGTGAGACCGGTCGTGGGCTGTCGAAGAGGTTTTGGCAACTTTATGAGTGGTGTATTACGTCTATACGTGTATCGCAATATCTTGAATATCGTACTAACTGAAACATGAGGCGGCCTCTGTGCAGAACAATCAGTCGATTACGTAAATGAGAAACGAGAGATGAAGCTGGGTTTGTGGTGGGTCTCCCGTGAAAACTAATCTGGTACGCGAATTAGTGCAGTTCGCTAGAGAGATGCAAATTTTGTACATACATATATGTAAAGCTATCATAATAGCCCTCAACTAGAGGTACTCATCATGAGAACTGAAATGTTTTCAAATGCGATGTGACTCCTGTTGAGAGTCTTACTGTCTGCTAGGACCTCTAGACATTTTCACAGGACCTCACGAGATGAAGTCTGTCGACCCTTCAGTGGCACAGAACTTGTGTTAGTTTCTGTGATTACCAAAACAACACTTTTCAGAGGTAGGATGCATAACTTCAAGAGTCCTACACCCCACAACGAATCAGGTTTTCTGATTGAGACTACTTAGGGAGCCCTTTTGAGACACTGTTGAGGTGATCAACCAAACATCCAGTTTTATTTGTCGAACTAATAATCTGTGAATTCTTCTGTCATTTTCGAAAAAAACGGTGTTTGCGCCCACGTTTCAGAGCAATCTTATTAATTCGAAACCTTTCTGAACAATGATACTCCGCAATGTTTAGTAAGCACTGGATGGCATTTGAAGCCAACATATTCATCCTCTTGGAAGTTCACTAAGTAGACCAATTGGTTTGCGATCTTTCCCAGCGTTATGAACTGAGCCAGAAGTTCCTGGTATTTTCTTGTCTCACATTACACAAATATTTTGCTGGGTCGGGCTCTTACTTCTTCAGCGCATAGACAACTTAACCTATCTCAAATATCCGACATAAACTACTCAGTGAATTTTCTTTAATAATGATCCAAAAGGTTTGCTGTTCACTTCGAAGTCGGATTGATCTACGGGGATAGCGTGTTCACATGCCTTCATTGAACCCATACCATATAGGCTCAACCAAATGTATCTTAATTTTTTCTGATTATTTACTCTGCTTACATTTTTGCATTCAGCGGAGAAAATCTAATTTGTATTGCTGTCAGCACTTCATGAAAATCAGAAAAATCATGAAAAGGCATTCAACGGTATGTACTTTCCACTTGTTGATCACTAGAAGTGATTAAGCGGGCGGACACTTCCAGCACCAAGATTGTGCCCCATAACTCATAAATATTGAGTAGCGGCTCTATAAGATGCATGACAAACTTTGAAGAGTAAACAAAAAATCCTGCGGTTTCATTATTTTCTCAGCCATGTCGTCCTTCTACGCCTGAACGCTCTAAACAAGTCAATCACTGTCTTGTCATAAACTTTTAATTTGCCCAAAACTGCATGTATTTTAGCTTCAAGAATTAGAACAACCTTATTTTCTGTAATGTGCTCAGCTAGCTGAAGCTGAATTGACAACCTAAAAACTGAGCCATTACGAAAGAATGCAGTTTGCTGACACGTTGAACGGGTATGGGCCTTGACTAAATAGTAAGACCAATAAATGTAAGTCTCACGCTTACTCGCTATAATATAAACAGAACATAAAGCTGCTTATTTAAGAAATTTGACTGCCGAGTACTTTAGTCTACAAATAGGGCTTGCGTAAAGTGCTTTGACTCTCCGTTTCCTGGAAGAGCAATCTGTGGCGCGGAGTAGTGAATTTAAAATTGCGAGTCTGTTTTGATGGTTCTGTAATTTGACCGTCAGTCCTGTAGTAACTTCCTTGAGTCTAAGTGACACTGATCTGCATTAGGTGGGGAGACAAATTGAAGGGGTTCCTGCTTGTCTTTACTATTTTTCTTACAAAGAGCTCGTCCTCCCCACCTATGTATGTTTTAAATCAAAAATTCAGTCTTGTGTGTAATTTTTATATCAACAGTTTGCCAGAGTTCCTTTGCCTCAATCCACTTTTTAGCAACAATTCGAGCACTAGATAAGCTGCGACTTCTCCATTTGGTCGACTTGGTCATATGCGGCGACGACGAACAAACTCATCCAAAGCCAGATCCTCACAATGGGCTACTTATCTGTGATAGGCTCAGTGTAAAGCCAAATGAGGTCGTGATGGTTGGAGATACTCCGACGGATGTAAAATTTGCCAAGGTAAGATCCAAACCCTAATTCCAAAACTGAATACTCAAACTGAAGTTCTTTCTTGTTAGACTATGGGTCCGACTAAAAGCCCAAAATAAAAGAAACAAAGAAGATTACGCACTCATTTTGCTTCATTAATTAAGCTACATAAATATGTCGCCGATGCTGGTCTCATTTTTAGCGTACCCCAAAGGTTTTCGTGTTTCTTTATTAAGTGTTACGTTGCCGAAGGAAGCGCAATTTATCCCGAAGTATGCTAACATAGCGCTGGAATCCTACTACATATGGTCTTTTTCTGGTACTTTAGTGAGTTGAAATCACACTGTGGATGAAGTGTTATTCCACTCACCTGCTACTGCTTGAAACTTGATTCTTCGCATCAGAGCTACTACCTACAGTATTCAATTGGCACTCTTACTTGGAGCCTATATCTTAGAAGGGAAGCGTAAACAAATCCTTTACTGTGCTCTTCTCTAACGACACGAATTTGTGGAAAGTTTTGGGCAACTGAAGGAGCTGTAAATTTAGTCAGTCTGCTTGATGCTACTAACCACCATACTTTCTAACTAGAAGTCAGGAGGGGTACATTTTTCTTAAGCGTCCACATACCCGTGGAGCTTGTGTAAGTAAGTTAGGGTAGGGGGGCCACCTTGAGAAGCTTTATTTAGCTGCATTCTTGTGTGATATACTCCCACTTTATTGCAGTTCCTTGGCTCATAAAGTATCCAGTCAGCAGAGCCTTACCATTGGGCAGACGTCTTTTTGTTTACTGAAAAAACATTGCCACAGCATCTACAAGGTGGTCAAGGGGACCGGTTTTTCATTGACAGCTCTATTTACTACAAGTAAAAGAAAACACGAGCCAAGCAACCAATTTACTATCATGTGGTGTCAGTTAATGTAAAGTTGTTAACGCAACGCATTCTACCACTCTTTGAAGAGCAAAATTGTGAACGTTTGGTCTTAAAGCTTGAGACTATGTTGACAGATGTTCATGTCCTTTTACCTCTGTTATCATATTGGTTTATAACACAGCATTATCAATATAGGTTAATAAATATCAAGATAGAATTCATTAGTAGTAGTAAAATATTTCGACAAATCACAGACGTAAGTATTCTACGGTAAGTTTCAGTTTGCTTAGGGAGAACGTGTATCTTATTTAAAAGTTACCTGAGTGTTTGTAAAATATGAAAAAACATTCTTGTGACTCTATCTTGAAAAATCTCCCAGATCTGACTAAGGTACAATTTCAAGTGTCACCAACTACCTTATATCGTTGATTGCTGTTTGCTGGCGAGCACTGACCTTAAGTCAGCTGGTTCACTAACCCGCAAAATCAGTGAACTCTGACCGCTTACTTGCACTAGATTTAGATCAGAACATGGCAATATCTGCTGAAATGTTTTCACTTGCAGTACCGACTAAAGGCAACAAAGATGACAGACAAAATGACGAAATCACCCGAAAACTGGACAAGGAGGAAGCTCAAAGTAATTATTTGGTTCCGTCGTCATATAGAAGTACACAATCGTGACAGAAGTTTATGCCTGATGGCAGTCGTTAGGGTTTAGTGAGCTTGGTGGAAACACTAGTTCGTAATATTGCGGTGAAGGGTGCTAATGAACCATGTACTGATTCATCATTTTGTGCCAAACATCCTCAGTTTCGGAGGTTCCAGAGTACTAAATATCCAACTATTCATTTTGGGAGAAGCAAAAGTTCCATTTTTCAAGAAACGTGTTTATGACTCCCTGGTAAAGTGAGATTTAAACATTTTATTTCAAATTGTGCACTATCGCCTTCATTAGTTGATCTTTAACTGAGAACACTCCAATCGTGACATTTTGAAGTTTTTCGGAAGTGCCTTCTTAAAAAGCAGAGCACTTTATGGACGTCAACAAAGTTGTTTCTAAAACTGGATTTGTGGGAAATGCCTATTTGATTCAAAAAATTGGGAAGCAACAAATACAAAGTCGTTGAAAAAAGTTGGAGTATGTCACAGCATAAAAATTTCGGTAGGTTTTGAATGAGAGGAAACCCAACGACCCAATAACTTGCATCCATCCTTGTTGCTAGAGGCAAGGAAAATAAGAATATTCGAATTGACTGCTTGTTACAAACAAAGTTATTCTCTTCCATTCAGATTTTGTTGTTAATGCAGCCAATTTATTCTGAAAATCCGAGAAGCACTGTATAGCAGTTCCATTCTTGTTGGGAGTAATCAGTAGTGCGCACCTCACGAAACTCAGGGGTTTACGAACCCGCGACCTACAGCCAGCGTTAGAACACTTAACGGTGTGAACACGGGTGGCTGATCGGCTCTATGGTTTGCTCTCCTTATTCATCTACCTTGAAGCTACTCACACTGCTGATCAAACGCTCGTGGCCTAGACTTTATGTGTTCATTCACTGGCAGTAAGGTTGCCGGTTCGTAGCTCTCTGAGTTTCGTGATGGTTCTCAACAGGAATGCAACAGCTCCATGGTACTTCTCGGCGTTTCAGCATATATTTGCTTTACTGACAAGAAGAAACCTCCATTGCAAATAGACTAATCTCCTCACTATCTTGAAGACTTTTCCTGTCAAAATCAGACCCGGAATTCATAGATTTTTTAGTGTCATCATATTGAAGAACAGTGATGACTCAGCTACAAGAGCTGAGGTTGAACATTTCGGCACTGCTGATGTAGATAAATATCTATACTTTAGTGAATTTCTACCCAGTAAATGGTGGCTTATCTGCTAATAAGAGGGGTCTGTATGAATAAAAACTTCTGAACCTTTGTTCAGCTCAACTTTGGGTACCTAGAATGTACCACTCGAAGTTATCTTTCCTCAGGCTCAGAAAATAGGACAGCGATCCTTTATCCATCATGAGCTAAGAGAGATGTTCCCTTAACAGCTTACGTTTCCAATACCAGGTTGTGAGGTGTGTTTTTGGGGTTTAAAAATGATGCTAACTGAGCACCTCATCTGAGATGCAACCAATCTCGGCATGCCTGCGCAGTTAACCAAAGCCAAATGGCCGAAACGTGCGCACAGAACGTTATCCATCTGGCTCGCTGATTCCCCTGTTCGCGACTAGTTACCCACAGATGGGAGAGAACCTGACACTTCTTTTCTTGGCATCAAGCTGAGATGCAAACTTGAAGCATCTCATCTGCGTTAGCACCGGAATCAACGGTGTCAGCTATGCCACTTATATATCCGGTACACAATACAGAAATGCTAGCATAATTTTGGCTGTATGGAGACAGCTCCCGTCCAGAAACACCTTTCGAGATGCCAACTAGTGTCCCTTTCACCCATTAAAATGTGGTGATTTGGTCTATCCGGCAAACTGTTGCTACTGATACGTATTTTCTATTGTAAATAAAAGCTGAGAACACTTTTATAAAATCGGTTGATAAACCAGTTAGATTATTATATAAATCCTCGTTGTGGACGCAAAATAGTACAATTTCGCAGCTATGCTTTTATTTATTACACCAAGTGCTCTGAGTGCTCCTAACTGTTAAAGCCCATTGTCATAACTTAGTCTCTCTCTAAGTGGTCTGATCAGGTACATTAACACCCAACTCTCTTCACTTAGTAACCATCTCTTGTGCTTTGCAACCTACTGTCAGCGTAGCAGGTTGTACAAAGGCCTTAATGAAGAGGGACACAGTGGCTGGTTAACACGTCTGAATAAAGGTTTATTCTAATAATTTCAGTAGATTTGAAAGCAACGTGCTCGCATATGTAAAAGGCAGGCATAATGCCTTTTGATGGTTCCCTAAGTAGAGAAACTACTGAATAAATTATTTCCTTTGGAACCATTTAGTTTGTGCAGAACAGATAAAATCCTTTTTCCTGGTGATTATTTTGGCGTCTGTATCTGCTCGAAGATGGCCTAAACAAAGCAACGTTCTTGAAACACTTTTCTAATGTACTTTTGTACAGTCTGATGCTACTCCCTATGCTGAGTAGTACGTACCTGAACCAAAATAACAAACCTTTGGACAGGACGGCCAGGTCCACTATATCGGACCTAGCTGTCCACTAGTTTTTTCAATCTGAAAAAAGCAGGTCTTTTTTCGTTTGAAGTTCATATGATGTTTAGTTCAAATATCTTATATTTGCGTTTGCAGAGTTTTTAGGGAAGCGACTCACTTAGTTATGCTGCCTTTGCACTTCAGGAAAAACTACAGCCTTTGAGGTGAAATAAGGTCCGAATCTCATTAGACTCTAAGGTTGAAAGCAAATTATGTTTTACAAACTAGATAACAGAATACTGGTTAATAATCGAGGAAATTTCCTACGGCTGGAAAATCGCAATGTATATACAGTGTCAGGTCATTAAAATATCTGGATATTGGTGTCTTCTTGGCAGTTATCGTACAGATTTCCCACAGTTTAGTCCGAAATGATCACGCATTTTTTGCCATCAGACAGATAGGGCATGGTTAGTTGCATCTCTGTTGTTAGTTTGCCGATAGAATGAGTCATAGCCTTGAAGAGATGAGTTTATTTTGACCATACTTTGTTTAGTAGGTCAATTTGTTTAAGACAAGTGGACTGTGGGCTGTCGGAAAAATTTGACGCCATTATAAAGGCGTTGTAAAATCAAGTAGTGAGGAAAATGAAGATAACGGATCTATTTTCACCATCTTCCTCCAGTGCAGTGCAATAAGGCTATTCTATGTTGCCATTTCTCTCTCCAACACTTTTACAAGAAACATTAGAAAAGCGATTAAACAGCTGTATGTCTCTTGCCAAACATCAAAAGCTACCTCGAAACTGAGGTTGCATGGCTCAGCGTGTCCTTCGCCTTCCAGGCACCCTTTGAATTCGGTGTAGATGTGAGCAAACTAACCTTAGATGATAAAAAATTGGGGGTTTTTGGCGGTTTTTTGCCTCAAGTTTTGTGTCGTTAGCAACATTAACAAGTATTCGTCAAAAGTTTCAAAAATTATACCAACTTTTTTGGTCTAAGAGTTTTACGGAACCAACAGAACACTCGCTCCACTATGAAAGCAGTCTACGAAGCTATTTGAAGGTCTGGTATTGAATATGCTGCAAAAACGTTAGGTTATTCTTTCCAAACCAAGACGGTTCATCTTCTGCAGGCTGTACCGAAATGTTACACTTTAAGAAACGTATTTCAAACACAAATATGTGGACCAACCCAGGTTTAAATAAATCGATGGTCTTCAAGGATTTTTTGTCTAAATAGATATTCTGCAAAATCGTCAACTTGCTTACCGAATCAGTAGAGAAATTACATGTTCTTCGGTTTTATTTTTGTCCTGATGATTTGGAATTTTCTCTTTTTACTACTTCAGAACTCCAGATTTGGTTTAACTCTCGGGGTGCTGAGTGGTGTTGGCCGGCGTAGCGACTTAGAACGCGCCTGGTACGGGTCGAAAAAGACAGAGCTCAACGTCCGCCAATTGCAGAATTCCAAATTCCAAATTATTCCTTCCGTAGCTGATATAATTCCAATTGTTTTGCCAAACGCCTCCGTTCCTGTACGGGTGAGGCCAAGACTTTTATCCGCAAGCCAATACGATCCAACGAAAAAATATAAATTGGTTATACTGGACAAGAATGGCAGCTTGACTGACGTGCATCCTCGTTGGTCAAATTGGGCCGAAGTTATCAGTTCTAGGTAAGTATGCTCCTCGGAAACCCATAAAAAGCAGACTTACTTCGAACACTTACTTTTTTACCGCTTATGAATGGCACATTTTGTGACTGAGTGTCGGCAGTAAGACGGTCTCCTCGTCAACTAATAAGCAATACCGGGTTATAGTAACTCCCTCCTTCTATCCTTCGTAATATTCATCCTTTTCAAACTTTGGCTCTGTGGCCTTTGTTGGGCAGCACTCCATCACTTGGCTGCATCAGTGCCCAACCTTTATCCATTGCAACCAACGTACCTCGCTTTGAGAAGTTTTTGGTTGTATGGTTTTGCGCAATAAAAGTGTTGAATTTTATATGCATAAATGGTGCTTTATTGCAGTTTTGTCGCGCCTGGACGGGCTGAGGCCCTCAACGGATCACTGTATGTTTCCTTGCCAATTTTATTGATCCGCGTTTACGGCGTATTACCTGGCTTACATGGTATGAAAGCGCGTCTACAAAAAATATACATTCATCCGAGGTTGCTCCGCCAGGTTCGCGCAAGCCGTCCATTGTACGGCAACCACATGAAACCGTATGCTGGTGTTTTATTTCAACTGGCTATTTCTGGTCTTATTAGACATTCTTCTACATTATGTTCATTGGAGGTTGGCTGACTCCTATTCAGGCACAGGGCGCTTCCATCCCTAAGAGGTTGCACCTCTTTAAAAGAATTCAAGAGAATGAGATGGACGAAAGTGTCTGTGACAAACCAAATGGACTGACTATTCCCACTTAAGCAGGTATTATGTTTTAAGCCTAATAAAAATAGAAGCTTTTAACAAAACACATTAAATTTCGAGGGGTGCACTCCAGTGTGACGGCTGCCACCAACCGCGGGTTTATTTCGGTACTGAGCCCGCTCAAACCAGTGTGGATAACAGTAAATTGGTAGTTTGTTGAACCTTCCAACCAATATTCTTACTTGAACACGGATTACAAATTCACATAGGACTTCGATGTAAATTTCAACATTGGTGGAGATAAACTGTGAATCACAGGAAACCAGTTCATCTAGCGGAAAAAGCTTGAAAGGTTAGTCTACCTTATTTGGGCTATGCCTTCAGTTTGCCGATGTGTAACTTGTCAGTACTGCGTGCGTAAGAAGAAGGTATATATGAACCACACGCAATGGACATGATATCCTGGACGACCATGCATGGGTTCGAATCTCTCCCTCTCACTTCCAAAATACGGCAAACTTCATATGCAATAACTAACTAAATAAGTGTCCAAAACTTAGTTCCATATTGACATGACACATTTGGGACGAAAAGTATCGACCGGCGGTTTTCTGTAAAAACATCAGCAGTTTGCCGTCTTTCAATGCATCGACAGATCGATAAACAATTCGGCAGCTGGTGAAATACACCCACTTAGTTTTAAGTTAAGGGAGGTTCAACTCAATCCCAGCTAAATCAATTGTCTACGGCATTCTGAATGTGATGTAGAGGGATCGCCATATGTTTTATTTGGTACAATGTTTGGGATATCAGTATACACTGTCTTGAGATAACGCAATGTTTATAAGATTACTAGAATCATTCCAACATACCACGACAGATTTTGCCCTTCTGCATGCTTAACAGGTACGCCTAAAGTCCAAATTTCCATCACTATTATATGTATGCTGAACAGCAAACAAAAATTCAGCTGGGACTTACCTGAGCCTTCCGTGAATACCAACGTGATCTACCGCCTAGTTGAAATTTCGTTTTAAAGTAGATCGTGAAGTTAACGGACGACTTGAGACTACTCCTACCTGATGGTTCCCAGCAGTGAGAAAGTGCAAGCAGGCTGTCCAAGAATTCTTAGCAAACTAATAGGTATTATGTTATGCGGAGACAACCTTGGAATTTGTTTGTTATCTCCGAAAGCTTTTAGCCTCATTTCCTGTACCTCATACGAATTCCACCTTGGTTAATCGTATTTTGCAAATCCACTGAACAGCTCTGAATAACGGTGACAAAGAACTCTATTTTAGAAAGAATTTGTCTTCGTATGACACAGTATGATAATATGTATATAGAAAGACAATATGAACTATGAAGAGGCAAACCTCCATTTAAGATCCATATCCACAACTAACTGTTTTATTCCACAGCTGGCACTTCCTGTTTGTCACCGTTTTCGACTAACTGAATTCGCCAAACCGAAATGAGTGCGTGGATTATGAAATATTGGACTGCCTCATTTTCAAAGTTTTAGTTTTTTTCGGCCTATCCTATGCTTACTGTTGATAGTTTAGCCCCATGAACGTTTTCTGTGTGCTTCTCTGTAGAATTTAGTTGAACACGGCACATAGTACATGTGCTATGTTATGCAATAGGGAAGACTCTGTACGCATGGTACAAAAATGGTGCTGCTGTCTAATATTTCCCCTCTCGCTCGCTGCTGCATATCGGTTATTCGGCCAACACCGCCTGCTTAATTTGACAAAGCTCACTAAAAAGGAACAAGGTATAGGTTTAGGGTTTTCTACCAAGAACCACATCCGAGTAATGTAAAGACGAATTTCCTTCTGATTTTGCTTGGTGTCAGGGGTTATGTTGAAGTCCCGGAAACTCGATACTACCTAGGTGCATTTCTGTGTTTTTGGCAATTCAATCCTCAGCACTTGAGTTGTACTAATATTAACAGTTGGAGAATACGTCTACTACGAACGACACTAGTCCACTATGAACAGTCAGCGCGACCAATAATGAAGAAGTTTTGCGTGGCTTGATACCCGGCTAAGGGTTCTCTCGAGTGCGGTATTTCCTGGAAAGCGAATTCACCAGTAAAAATTGGCATCTCCTGTGCTGAAGCCTCACATATAGGGGTTCTTCATGAAGGGTTTGTCACTCGTGTTAGTCTCTACCGCAACCTCTTGTGTTGACTACAATACAGAAAGTCAAATGAGACAGAAGGGGACTTGGCAGTAATAAGACAGCCTTGTGGTTTATGTGTCATCAGCTTCTGTCAAGTAGAACAAAGGGCTTATTTATCTACTCAGCGTGCGAGTCTGGACCTACTTACCACTTACATCAGACATGTTTAACAGCGTAATACGCCCTAAAGTCCAGCTCTCTAGGATAATTATGAAACTTGACGAAAAACCAATAGTATTTCTCTTTATTGGAAGCATGAGTTCAATTAAAGATTGTAATACTTCACTGTTCTTAAAGAATATGTTGGCTTACATGTTTAGTTCACGGTTCATATTTGTGCCCCTTAATGAATAACCATCGTATGATAGCCTGATTATCATTTACGTGCTGGTGCCAGCAATTCCCTTTAGTTCATTTAGTCGTATCTTAGTGTTCTCTCCATGTCACCGGCGACAGCGAACTGCCGCCTGTTTATCACGTGATTGACAGTTGTTCCGATATATATATATATATTGCAGTCATTTTTAACAGGAATTAAATACATTCCAAGATGTTTGCACGTTAGAATGTAGTGTCGGTTTGTTGACGACAAACAATAACAGTCCAGTTAGTAATCCTTTCGCAAGCTGTCATGTACACATTTTCATCAT
Organism: Clonorchis sinensis; assembly: GCA_003604175.2. Classification (NCBI taxonomy): domain Eukaryota; kingdom Metazoa; phylum Platyhelminthes; class Trematoda; order Opisthorchiida; family Opisthorchiidae; genus Clonorchis; species Clonorchis sinensis. The sequence continues at coordinate 83,619,473 of CM030370.1, read as the reverse complement.
GTGACAGACGTCATGTCAAATGTGTCTTCGAAAATCATGACTTCTCATTCAATAACTACTAAGAGCAGCGGGAAAATTCACTCATGTTCGCACCCATCCGCTCAAATTAAAGCTGTGCCAGTAGACCAATTTTGAATACAGCATGGATCTACTAACCCGTACTCCTCTGAGCGGTAGTCACGGTTGTCCTTACCTGATAATTGTTGCCATTCCATATCAAATGGATGAAGCGCTGGACTGGAGTTTGCTCCCGTTGGAGGTAATAAATAGTGCGGTTGTCTGTATTGTTAGGTGACAGCCTCGTCATTATTCGGGTAGTACGCGCTGGACGAACTAGAACTAACGTATCGAAGTAGGCTAGCTGTTCAAGGGTCGAGCTAATTCGAATTTCTGCTAAGTCCACCAGTTAGGTACTTCCTCCTCACAATCACCGAATATTGTTTAATATGACGTTTTGTTTGTGTCCGTTTCATAAAACATGCACGAAATATCGGGTCAAGATACTTAGTATGATGAATTAACCAATGATTACTGCGACCTGCTAGTTTTATACTGACCATGGTTGGATCCCAACCGACTACACAATAACTCGGGTCGACAGAAAATCCACTAAAAATAACAGATTCACCGAAGTACCTTTGTTTCCAAATAACACAGGGACCAACTTCTCAACAATGGTATTTTTATGGATTACGTGCACAGGTACAGATGCGATAACTCAGGCGAATCTAGCGTGCGTTAATGGAATAAAGGTAATGCACCCTTCTTGTAACTCAGATATCTGGGAGTAAAGTCACGCTATAACTAAAGTTCGGCACTGCTGATGAGCTCTAATAGGAGCGAAACTCGGGTCTGGCGTCACCTTTCCTTGGCGTTAACTAACCAAAATCATTCCACTAGGATATGAAGAGGACTACTCAAACAATAGTGATATGAATGAAATGTCTGCAAATCTAGCAACATTTTGCAACTCATGTTGGGGGTTATTTAAACTCATCCACATTATGCACTGTCAAAAAGATTTATGTGACTCAGGCATCAGTGCCTTTCCCAAATTATGCATGGTTAACTATAACTCGACATTAAATTCCCAATTTTGGTAGTCATTCTAGTTTGCTTTGCTTGGCTTTTGCTGGGGGTCATAACATTAGCGAATTAGGGTGGTTAAAGAAGTATTTTTCGTAATCATATGCTAACACTAGCAATACCCGATTGGATAGGTTTTCCCAGTCCATTCCTGTGCAACTTATTGATCTCAAAACGGCCTCAAGAAACAAGCAGCTCTGCACCTCATCTGGAAGAGACGCCCTCAGACTGAATTCAAGATTTTTATCACGATCACATTCAGTACCTGACATCGTCGGTATGATGGCGTGTTTTTTGTCGATGCGACATCCACTTTCAGTAGTGAAAAAAAAACAAAAGCCTTGAAACGTGCCCAACGCTGCAACTATACTTTATCAACAAATTCACGCAACTCCGGTATCGAAGAGAGTGTGGAAAATCCAAATACTTTTCTCGTGAAAGTAGTTCATGCCCCAGTATTCGATGCAGGTATCTGGAAACTTCCAAGAGTTCAGTAGATGTGATAGCCTGTGAGCGACAAATAGATTACAATGTGGACTTGTTTACTGAATTCTCTTATAAGACGGACAGTTCAAAGCACCTAGCCTTGTGACAGATCGCACACCCTGAGAAGATTAGACATAAGCTCAAGTCCCATGGCCAAGTTGAACTCCCCCTACTATCCAGGATCTTGCTGAGAAGTTGTTTCAAATACTGAAATCAGGGTGCCGACCTAAACCGTTAGAATCCACTCCCAACCTTATAGATGCAACAAGCATCTACCAAGTACCGATAAGTGGTGCAAAATTCGGCTCATTTTGTGACGAAGCCTTCAGTTTTCACCGACTGTCGTTGCACACAGCAGCAGGATGGGGAATTCGTTCCTTTGGAAAAGACGTGTGAATGTTCAGGTCACAAAACTGTCTGTTCAATACAAATCAGCTGTTTTCTCTGCCACAACATGAATCCTTTCAAGCACTCTGCAAACCAACAACCAACGACAAAACCTACAGCATCAATCTGAGATCATGCGACCAAGTCAGAACACTACGGCTACGGACACTGCCTAAACTTCCCACTATAATGGCTTCATCTTTGCTCATGCGGTGATTACTTCTCCATCGAGTAAGCGTATGAAGCATCGTCTATGATTTTCCAGGCCTGTTCTCACACACACAGGTCGATAGTGTTTACGCTGTCCATATACTGATGATCCAAACCTCACACACCCGATAACGCCACTGCCAGCTACAGTGCCCTTTGACCTGACAAAGAAAATTTGGCTCTCTCCTGCTTATCAGCCTTGGCGGTGCGCTTGTATGTGAAAAACGGCCACTGATCCTCTTTCCGGTCTCAACAATTCCTCTTTTGTATACCTAGGGGGCGTAGCTTTGTCCCACTTCAGGGCTAGAGCATGACAATCCAACAGCACACATACCTGACTTCGCTAGGTCAAAGGTCACGATGTGATTGGTCGGGGCAGTGGTGTGCGCCTGCCTCCGTAAGATCGAGGATAGGTCTGACGGGCAATGGACTATAATGTCCACACTATGGATGAGTGATGAAGGCCTGAGCAAAGATGAAACCATCACAGCTGCATATCTTTAGGTGAGTTCGCAATCTTGCTACCAGCCCATTTTGTGCCGCACAAATTGTTGTTGGCCGATGGACGATTGGCGGGGCGTAGACTTGTGCAGACTTTTCAACTAGCCTCATCACAGTCATAATAGGTTTTGCCAGTACAAGAGGTTTCACTCAAGGAACATATTAATGTGAAAGCCTTTCCTGATATGGACTTTTGTGAGGCTTATCTGGGGCGTGTCTTATAATAAGTAACCACTATGAGCTCCGGTAGTGTAACTGATTTCTGTTTGGTGCACAAATCGCCAAGCGATATTTCAGCGGATAATGCATTCAATGTCAACTGGATTGTTTTTTTCAATGGTCTTGCTAGATTACTAGCCCAAAATGAACGTCTAGAGGTACCGTACGTCAGGGTAGTAACACAGTGTTTCCTCTCTCATTTCCAGAAAAGCGCATTCACGATTTATGTAGCGTCACCTCAGATGTGATACGAACAGTAACGAACGACGTCATTATCCACGCAAAATATACGCTATCAGACTCATGTCGATACCACGTGACAAAGCTTTGATAAAGTTGTTCATCTTTTTTCTCAAATGTCTGATAACTGAGGCTCAGTAATCGCACTTTGGTGATCGCACAGTAAGGCGAAATGTTTCTGGTCACATAAGTCCAGGGAAATTTCCATCAAAGCAATAAACTCTCAGCTTCCCCTTTGGCTCACTCATTATGTCCCTTTAGAACACAATGTTTGGAGCGCATGTATCATCTTACTGAATTGGAAAGATCATGCATCTTTGCTTCCTGGCTGGTTAGCAAATGTGATGATGCAGCTGGCTTGCACTAGCTCGGTCTAAGATCTACGGTTTGAGGGATGAAGAAGGACTGGAAGTAATATACACAGCCAAGCAAATTTACAACATTCTTCGTGGGCGTAACTCCATTTTGTATTTGGACCGCAAACCCTTGCTATCCACATTCGGCACTAACATTCGGCACTACACTCCACAGTTTAGGTGTCTGAGGTTGGAGACGAAACGTGTGCGAGACCCAGCGTTAGAGTGCACGTGACCACCTGGACGAGGGCAGCCTGTCTGACTTACTTATTCCGAGGATTTTTAAAGGCTGGTATTGGTGGATGTCCAATGATCTGTTGTTGTGTGGTGGCCCAATAATCTTTATCTGAAGGCACCCCGGTGTTTGTTTCACAAATGTATTCTTCTTAGCTATGCGCATTGGTTTTTATTGTAACTTTCAAGCAGCTGAAAGGTTTTTTCGAACCTGCCATAAATGGGTCACTGCCACAGAACGTCAATCAAGCGTGAGCCACAGACTTGGTCAGCGCCACCAGGACTTTGGTCCGGCACTCGTGTTGATTGAACCGCATCCTGGATAACATATAATTTTTTCTCGTTGTTATTGTTTATTTTGGAATGAGGACTTGTTCACTGTGTACGATTTCAACCACAACAGCTTCTTCATTGTTTGCTCAATCTAACTCGCCGTAGACTGGGACTTGCGGTTCACCGCACAGAAGGCGCGCTGTGTAAAGTTAGTAGGTTCTGTCACATTTATGCATTGGAAGTTATGACGCCGACGGTACAGCTGTTTGGATTCTGCCCTTGTGAACCTGGGAAAACTGTGAGCTTTTTGCTCTAATGATTAAACTGAGCTGCCTACTAGGTCTGCGAAATACGCTAAACTGGTGTTTCCTCAGTTGCTGATTGGACTGATAATGCTAAGATGACAGTGCTATGACCATAGATAAATGATAGACGCAGAGTGGCATATGATGTCCTTGCGCTCACGATAAAATATAAGGTTTGCTTTCGTATCCCCTCTAAGGTGTGTTTTTTGGAATGGATAGAAGTATCTACACGTGTGAATGACGCTGAACTTTATTTAGGTGACGAAAAATTCCTCGGGACTCGAAGTGAACCAGCCTAACTCAGTGGGGATAACAAAATTCGGGGTGAAACTCCGGGTTGCTGGGAATTCCAACATGCTTTCGCGATATAAAGTCAGGTTTATCCAATAAAGCCAACCAATCAGCATTTCAGTTGACCTATCTTTCACAGGCATGGTGTCCGCGAACCCCAGGTTAAAGGACAATGACCCACAGAAACCTCTGTGCACAAACTCGCTCTACTGACTACGGAGCAAGAAGCTCTTCTTACTAGTGCCGTTTAATGCTACATCTCATGTTGTCCGTCAGCCTTGATAGGTACGGTCTTTAATCTCCATGTTAAGGCTTTTTTCAACAAGCATGTTTCCAGGTATGGTTGTAATTGTTTTGCTTTTCATCTAACCATCCACATGTTTTGTTCACACTAAACATGTACAAAATATGAAGACGGTTTCATACTTGATTCATAATTTATGTCAGACTGCGGAAGATCACCTCGGCACGAATAGCGGACAAGTTCATGGAGATGATTGGCTACGATGCGGAGGCAAGACGTGTTTCTGGGGGCATGTTGCCTGACTGCTCTATCCTTCATATCCGTGACTGTTTAGGATATCTTTTGAACCTGAATGGTTACGACGAACGGTGTTCCTCGGAAATCGTGAATAAGGTATGATGTTTTTTCGGTGCTTTGTACGGTGTTTCATAAATGTTGTTGTTACTTGTTTTCCTGTTTTTGGATGCGAAACGTCCGACTTTCTTAAACTGTCCTTGTTTGGGGTGACGACTTAACTTCATTTTGGTGAAGATAGAAGGATGCACCTTTTAATACCGCCCCAGTGGTATGATAACTTTTTAGTAGAAAATTTCGTGCTTCAATTCGGTGTGCGCTCAACCCTCTTTGATGTGTTACCCCCAACCCATCAACATATATTTACCAAAAGGGGTGGTGAACGGACCTTGCGCGGTGGAGTGAATCAGTAAGAGATCGTATATTAGCGGTGAGTTGATGACCAATAAACTGGAGTTAAAACCAGAAGTTTTTCTGCAAAAGTGTTTCAAAACACTGGTGTCCTATCCATGCATAATGTTTTAGGCGTCAAGTATCCTTGCTCGCCTTTTCGCCCAAATGTGATATTGTCCTCTGCATACTATATCACTACTTCGACAGTCAAATCTATCAACTCTCAGCTGATTTCTGCTGCGCAGTTAAAACAAACATGCACTGTTGACAATCTGACGTATTGGAAGGACGTATGAGCCTTTACTTGGTCAGTGCATCTGTAAGCCTCTGTTTCCCATCTGGTTCACTTTGCTTGCGATTGCAGTCCAACACTTGAACAAATGCAACTTGGTGCTAGTGATACCAAAACGTCTTGTAGAAATGGCCTATCCTTTAGCTGGAATTGGGAACATTAAATTAGCAGCTCTTTTTTGAGGCTTGGTGCCACACCTATGTTTATTATCATCCAACATATTGACAATCACTTAGTCCGGTGGAAATATGCTGCGCCATAATCGGTTATTGCGCATTATTAGCGACAGGTAGCTCCTTTCCGCATCAGAATTGCGCACTGTTGATGTTAATTTGAGTGGTAACGAAAAGTTTGCAACAAACTAACCAAGCCCGGTGAACAACCAAACAACATTTTCTTCTGTTCATTCCCAAGCGGCGTTTGGGTCTTTCTTGTACCGTCTGCTTCAGAGTGCTTCAGGCCGCTAGGATTACCTTCATTTCTTGACGAATTTGCGCACAGGTACGTTTAGTTGCGTTTGCGCCAAATATGTCATTGGACCACCTTTCGTAGCACAAAACTGCTCAGTGGACTTTGCACAAACTTGAACCTGTCAGAACCCAAATGGCTGTTTTTAAAGTCAAGGATATATGTGTCTTCGCGGAACCAGCAACAACTTTCAACTCCCATAATGACGACCTTGATGAAATAAACTCATTTGAAGATTAAGTTGATGGTAACTGCGGACTCCGCCAAATCTCATCTGAATCTTTCCCTTACAGTATTCTGCAGCTAAACGTTCCGTTTGGCGGAACGATGGAGGTGATGCAACAGGTTTTATTGATACAACATTATTCGTAAGGCTCCTGAATACCCTTCAGTAGCTCAAAATCTGCTTAGTTCCACTTTGGACTCATCGGGCAGATGAGTCCCCAGAGTTTTAAGCAATCTTATGTCCTATCTGAGGTGGTCTGTTTGAACCACTTTCAGTTGAAGAATATTATAAACAGAAGATGCCTCAGGGGCTTATGTTGATATCAGAATGATTACCAATGAGTGATTCCCGTCAGTTGCGTACAAGTTGGAGTCTAAAAGGAACATAAGGTTGATGAGAGACAGGGGACTACGCCTAATTTATGAGTCATAAAAACAGCAGAGCCATTCGCTGATTGTCGTTGAGTCTCTAGCAGTCTTCTGAGAAGTGGGCTAATCCAAGAAAAAAGTAGGCCTTTTTGAATTTGAATCACTACTTGCTTACGCCTCGATTAAAGACTCGCTTATTTTATTTTGCGAAACGGCTTACATTTGTGATTTTCACCGGACAAATTATCTACGATTTTATGGCTTCCTCTAACGGACACCAAGTTTTTAATTAATGAGACATTTTTTAGAGAGAATGGTGAAATTGTAATGGGACTCCGCTCTTACCCTGATATATTTATATATGTCATCATCGTCTTCGAAAACCTCGCAGCAGTGTTCAAAACTGGTACTTTATTGTCCTAATATATATATATATACACGCAGGTATCCTGGTTGTACGTAGGCTGGGATACTGTCAGGGCGCCCACACTCATACAGCAGGACGAGTGGGGTCCTCAACCAGAGCCTTTTCTTAAAAGCCTAACCGCCAGGCAGCGGTGTTTGACGGGAAATGCAAATGCATTACCCTTTCTGCAGAACACGTCGTCACATGTTCCAACCTCCAACCTGGAGGACCAGGAGACTTTGTCTGTCAGACCTCTAACCATTAACCAGCCTGGTATAAGACTCTGTGAGTGTTGCGAGGACGCCTCTCTGTATATCTCAACGGGTCCCTGAGGTGCGCAAACCGTCATACCACGATAGGGTCCAGTCTTTTCATGACGGTTTATATAATATATGTATATATATATATAAAGAGCACCTGAGACAGGAGCCCTTGAAAACGATTCAAGACACCCTGGTCCACAGAACTTGTGCTATATTTGAAGTATGCATAGCCTATGCTCAGATGCCGAGATTCCACTAGCTACAACATAATATCGAGCCACTTGAAGTCCAAGATAAAAAGTGAGCTAAATGGAAGCGTCCAGGTCCTGAATACGATACTCATCAGGTAAGCGATAGGCCGTTGTTGAGCAGCGTCTTCAGCAATCCAAGAACACTTGGAACTATCTACATTTTAACGGTTCTGTACCAACTGGACAAAAATGTGCTCCAGTGATGTCCCTCGTGGTATCTTTTCACACAACATACGGTAAATCCCAACGAGCATTCACTTAGAGGGCTTGAAACTGAAAGACATTCTTATTAGCCCAGTGATTTTCTTAAAATGAATAATATGCTGAACTGCAGACACCATCTTTACATTACAGGTGTTATACGATGCATCGTTTTGCCACTTTTATGTGCTATAGAACAGTTTGTAACGAACGTTGTAACAGAGTGATATATTCGCATATTTTGTATTATCTGTTCACGCATTTTTATAACATTGTTTTTTCGCATATGGAACGACCTCCTACTACGGTTACTTTATTATCGAGTTGTATGGCCCTATTTCTGACCGACGTTTCATTTGCGTATCTTTGATTGCAACCAGCACATGTGTTCAGGTGGTTACTCTGACTGTTTTAACTTTTTATGTCAGCCTTCTCAACTAACATGGTCTACTGAATATGTATGAGCTCCGCCCGGTCATTTACTGGGCAAAGGTAAGAGTGTGAGAGTAACTGTCGGGTTACGACTAAAATGCTCATTCGCAAGACATCTAACATCCTAACTTTGGGTCCTTTTAGACTACTCTCTTGCAGTGTTTCCTCCCGTTTGTTCGGAAGTTGACTTTATTTCAGCTTGTACAAGGTAACACTACTTGCTCTCTTTCAAGACCATAGTTGGTGCACTTGGAAATTGGGACAGTGTTGTTTGCCAATTCCTCTAATTAGGCAAGGGGATAGGACAAGTCAGTACTACATCGTTAAATGGCTTTCGTTTGCGTCCTATGAGGCGTGTTGTACAGCTTCTCACCTCATCGGTAAATGGCTTTCGTTTGCGTCCTATGAGGCCACCGTAGTAACTAATATGAGTTTCTAATCTCAGCCTGATTAAAAACTCGTGGGGGATGCTCTTACGCTGACCAAACAAAGGTTGAAAAAGCCTATAACTCCAAAACCGAATAAGTAGATGCAGTAAAACAGTCAAAGCATCACACCGATTCCGAACGAGTTACTGAAAAACGTCAAGTGACTGGTCTGAAGCCAACGGACTAAAGTACATGATTGCAATCCCCTGGTTTGACGACTCCATGGGATGATCCGATACTGCTTCCTGTTTGTCATACACTCTACGTCGACTGTACTTAAATCCCAAATGTTCATTTTCAATGGTCTCCATTATTGGCTGCATAAAGGTCCTCTATTTCTAGCCAATAATTCTGGGCTTCTGAAGAAGGTGAAAGTGCCTCTATAATATTGCCGACTGATACATATAGTTCACACAACTCAGGATGAAATGTTACTTGCAATAAGTTGGTGACAGAAAAGAATTTAATGCTTTGCGTGCTCCAACTCGTGTTATCACTGGAACGTTTTTGCTATTGTGAGAAATTAATAAAGGACAGCGTCCCCCACCTCGTGTGGTTGAGCAGAAAAATTTAAAGAGCCTTCAAACTTCTTCAAAGATTGTTTCAGGAGTAAACTGTGTTTCCAGACTGACAGGAGTTTCTCTGTCAGTGAGTGGCAGCACTTTGTTGGTACAACAAACCTGCAAAACCATCGTCACCACCCTGGAACTAGATCCTTGAAAATGACTGCTTGTTGCTTTATCAATCCGAACTTGAAGTATACTCAAGGAATTTATCCAAAAGCGATAGGTCTCCTTAAAAAATTACGTATTAGCAACTAGGTAAACGTGTTGCCGTTTGTTGTTTCCAAACCTTGTATAGAGGTGCAACGTGAACCGAAAATATTGCACTGTCCGTATCATAAAATGAATTATGGGTTTAATGGTAATATCCGCTTAATTTGACGCTAACTTGTGAATTTGCCTTACTAGTGGAGAGCATTGTTACGGTGTTATCATCCCCTCGGGTGTGAACAGTGAACTAGTACAGTAAGAAATGGTTGCTGCATAGGTCGCAAGATTTGCTTTACCAAAGGGATTGCAGCAGGATGGTGCCCTCTTTGGGGTAAACGGTAGTAAGTCTACCGGCACTTTGGCAATGGGATCTATATAGGTACGAATAACGTTGACAGCTGATATCGTTGACATCTGAATCCAATAGGGTATTGGAAGCAGATAAGGGTGGATACAGTGAATACACAAATGCTACTTGATTTGCAACCTGGTTGCTTGACGGTGCCTCAACCTGCAACCCGTCCAGAGCCGAACGGAACTGGCGGGTGCCAGCCCAACCAAATAGGTTAGTTGCCCACCATGCCTTATTTCAATCCCTTGGCTCGTTTCTACCCACCATTAGGTTAAAAAACAGCTATCAAGGGAATTTGAACAGTAAGTTCGTCTTAAGTGACTTTATTGTCATAACACGTATAGCAACGGCACCAAACCATTTTAACGACTTTCCTTCCAACCAGTGTGATAGCACTGTTGAGTGACCTTGTGTTAAACAAGAGCCGACTATTTTTAGCGGAGGTTATCACTGCTCATGCTTTCTGCTAGAGTTACTCCCCATCGAACAACTTGGAGGTGCTTCGGTGGCTTGGATTCTGGAGGCGAGGATGCGCATGTTTGTGCTAGCGAGTCTTTCCGATGAATTCATTTGTTGTACCATGTACATCCGTATCGAGTGTTCTGCTTCAAGTGTCCAAGAACCGTTATGCCGATTTTCGGACCACTTCAAGGTGCAAGAAAATACCACCTTTTTTACGGTTTTGGCATCGAGGTAGTTCAAATGCAATATCGTTCATTATATTAAAACTAGCCTGGACGCTCAGAAATAAAAGACTGGGGCAATGCCGTATATGGTTTGCATAAATGCCCAGTATATTTTTACGAGGTAGATGTTAGCCGAGCATTTCCCGTGCATTATGTTAAAATGGACAATTTTGCATTGCTTTGTTTTCAAGGTATGGTTCGTACCAGATTTGGACGCAGACGATTTGCTTCCTGGTGTGGTGGAAACTATTACACATCTGCGGCAGCACGGCCTAGCCATTGCTCTAAATACCTCAGACAGCCAAGAAGTTTCCAGAAAGTTTTTGTCTTGCACTGGTCTGGAAGGAAAGATAGACTACGTCCTGTCTGCCGAAGATGCTGGCAGGCATCCGAAAACATCACCCGATGCAGTTTATCATGTCCTGAATGCTCTTGGTGTGAGTTCAGTGTTTGTATATCCTATGCATAATATGGAGTCAATCAACAAATGCGAAACAGTGTGCCACCGCATGTGTCATGTTGGATGACTACACAATTTGGTGTACAAAGCAATGAATGCATGCCAGTCTTTTGGGCAAACTCGCTTGTAGTCATGCTGTTCTCAGATCCCCCAGGTTTTCGCTCAGTAACCGGTCACCGAGTGCTCAGATGAAAAAAAATACACGATGAATTTTAGAGACAACTTTTGTGGCGTAGGCAGTTCTAAAGAAGAATGCACAAACCTATTCGGTGGCTAATGATATTGATTAGGTCAAGCGCGTAAATAAATATGTAGAAACCTAGTAACACCAAGTGAGTACTGTTTTCAGCTTTCGGAGATGCTCACTGAGCGTTGCAAAATCCAAAAGAACTCGGTTTGCGAACTTTCTCCACAATCTTCACAATCTCCCTGTTAAGAAACACTTAAACATGCAAGTATACTGTAAACGGAAAACTTCAGTACCCTAAAGCTGTGGATCACCTTTTTCCAGCCTCAGAAAGCCACCCGCGATAAAGAAGTACCAGTGTCAACATTTCTGGTACATCCCAGAGGAGTTCCAACCCGAAATTTCTTAGAAAAATACAATCGCGTACAAGAAAAACCTGCAGCCTTATAATTATTGCCTGGTGACCTTGAAAGACATAAGTGGAAACCATTGTCATTGGAACTTCAACTACCGGATTCTGTACACTATGGCTGATTTAGTGCTCGTTTACAGGTGCTAGCCTTATGACATACGTACTTTCCTTCTGCCCCAGTGTTTTACCATAAGGGATCTTTATACAACTTTTACGCATAAGCTTCAGTATCGGTACCGGCAAAAGAAACTTTTCCTTTTAAATGTAAGTGTAGCACCAAAACAGAGGTTGAGTATTGGCAAACAGTATTTTATCGGGAATTTCTACAAGGTTAATTAAGATCCACGGAGCCATAACACCTCTTCTTGACCAAGTTTATTAGCTTTAGGTTCACTGTAGAAATTTGATGGCCCACAACCAGTTTCGCAGTTCTTTGGGCCCAGAATAAACCAGAGATTCCGACGGCATTCAGTCTTGTTCCGTTAGTACCAACTTAGTATGCAAATGCGTTCATTTTGCCGTAACCTATCCTCATTGATATGAAGATAGGTTAGAAGATACGACTATATGAAGATAGAAGATACGACTCAAGCTTTTCTAGTAGAAACGTGACACTTTTAACCGTAAGTTAGTTTACCTTTTAATTAGCTCTATTTTCACCATATCTCATCATAGTTGGCGGTCGAATACCAGTAGATCAATGGAGGTACGGGATGGTATTTTTGCCTCTCAGAAAGGATGAACATCCATTAGCGACCGAAAAAGACAATTCATCAGACGGTAATATCTACACAGAAGATCCTCCTTGAGTAGGCTGGAATCATATAGGCATCCATCCAAATAATCGCTGGTTAGTATTACATGATTAGCAGAATTGCGGAACATATCGATCTATTTATTTAAGTTACCAGGCACGTGGCTGTGTCACGTTGCACATTCACGAGCCCAGCTTGTAATTGAATGTTTTACTTGATAGATGAGTGTATTTTCTTTCCAATTATCAGTACCCATAACCCCAGGATCAGAAGTGTCGCGCTTGAGATTTCAGTTAGTTGAATCTATTAAGGCTATAGTATGTGCGAATACGTCAGTCATTGCAGGCAAAATGGAAATGGAACGGAGGTGAGTCGGTAACCTTTGTTAACCAGTGGATCAGACTCTATAGGAGTAGAAAGTCTTTCTGAGTTACATAAAATATAACCAAAAGGCTTTCTAAGATTTGCAGGTGATAGAAAGAAGGCTAAGGTTGTAGACGTACTAGATCCATAAATAAGCAGATTATTCGGTTCACATGTTTAACCGGGTCAACATCAACACGTTTGCCTGAATCAGGTCAACCATGCCGCTGACACTGCTGAGCAAAATCAAGTAACTCAGCCTGTTAGTACTCACCAGTCTCCACAAATATCAACAGAGACCCAAATGAAATGGCCGCAGGCCTAGCTAACGGTGCGAGTGATTATGCGAAGTGACTTGTCACACCTACCTGAAAAGCCTCAAATCATGGTGAAATTGTTGGTGGATTACCTTATCTGGAGTAACCCCACTCTGTCCCAATATTCTGTTTGCTCTTTTTGTATAAACAGCATCAGCCAGATGAGACTATCGTCGTTGGTGACACACCGTCGGACTTGATTTCCGGTCAATCGGCAGGTGTTGGCTTGACCGTTGGCGTGCTTTCTGGATTCTCCCGGGCTCACAATCTACTGCCCTATGCGAACTGGCTTATCCCAAACATTACTCATCTGCCGCGGCTAGTACTATCGAACCAACACTAACTAAACTGAGACCCCGTTTGTCTCACATCAAGTTACCAAAAACTTACTGGGCTTGAGTTTTCTCCATGATGTTATACTCCTGCCTGCCTTCCCACTTTGACATGCTTAAAAAGACTAGTAATTTTAAATTATTTATATTCACATAATTTCTAAATATGTACAAGCTTGCTGGACTACATAGAGCCTGTCATACTGAAACTCTCCTTTTTCAGTCCCTTTGTTCCGTTTGAAGTGTGCTGATTATATCTGCGTGTGGCCTGTTCACTTTCTAATGGTCGTGTTACTGAAAGCTCCTGCAGAAATGTAAATGTGCGTCTTCAATCAGTCACTCACTGTGTAATATAGAATGAGTAAATTTTTGTTCGGTGTATCTGGACAAGGGTAGGAATAAATACGCATTTTATTTCAGCCAGATGGAGCTTATTTGTGCAAACAATTTTACTGAACGAATCGGAAGCAAATGTGTGATTTGATTATGAAAGTAGCCAAGATGAACGATAAAAAATGTAAGTATGAAAAGACCGACAAACTCTGAAGTGACATGATGGCTTGTAGATCTGGAAAGTGGGTCACCAATAGCACTGCACTAACACCTCGTTGTCGCTTTCGAGGTGGAAGTAGCATCCCGGTCTAACTATCAGTTGGTATGCATATGACTGCAAATGGAACATACACCGAAGGGTTCCAATACAATTTACGCATGCGTTTTGACAAAACAATTTACAAGCCACCCACCAAACTCACACTCAGGAAAGTACACCATCGAGATTGCATGGAAACATGCCTTTTGTGGAAGTACACTGTTTTCGAGATGGATGTGATCATTTTGAATATTGAGGTATCGTTAAACGCTCAAATGAACCCCATTTGTTTATTGGACAGTGAATTTAGCTCTCACTGTTTCGCATCTGTGAGCCGTTTCACTCTTGTTTCACTTCTCTTAATAGAAGCGGTGACTATCTTACAAAGTCTGTCGTTTCTGCAGTGGAAGCTCGGTTTAATACAACAATTCTGGTCACTTTGAAGTAGTACTACTAACGATCTGGAACTTATATCCTTCAAGTGTACAAAAAATCTGAATGCACCCGTTCTCCTGTTTTTTTGTCCGGCTGCGACCAACGAAACATTTGTGGTTTCACTGGACATCTGGCCGCTGTAGTATAGTTCACAGTGGTAAACCAGATCTTCAACGCCGGTGTCAGTACAGGGCTAATTAGCATGGTTTCAAGTAACTGCTTTCACACGCTTATTTCAGAATGCTCTTCGTGAAGACGTTTCAGCATTTTCTTCCGCAGTTTTTATCGTATAACCACACGATCTCCAAACGCACACCTACAACCGTTTCGGGGCGAGCCAAACTTTGACACTGACTCCTGAACTACACTTAGGAGATTTCCACTAAGTAAATAAAGCTGAGGGTTGTATGCCAGTTAAGGACCAGTATGTCTAATTTTTGTATTGCTGTCAATGATGATGGGCAATGGTACATCTGGGGGTTATGCATGGTTTTCCTGGCAGTTGCTGCGGCACTGATAGGAAGATGCCGGACCAATATGTAGAAAATGCGTTACATTACCGTATCAACTGAAACTGTCAAATTTATTGTTTTCGTCCCGCTTGTTGGCTTTTGCTCGGAAACTAGATGCGATAGGGTATAGGGTGGGCAGACGATGACCTTGGTCTGAAAATTTCACTAAAATCATAAACTTGAAGTATACTGGTGTACCATTGGATGTCAGCCGCATGGACCAGGTTGCATTTAGGATACGAAAGCATGACGAACATTTTTTCGATCGATGTGGTGGGTAAAATTTCTGCCACTCAGCATTCTGTACAGTCCCATTACAGAACAAATCAGTAATTAGGCCTGCTTTTCAGTTTGTCTTTAGGTTTTCTGATCTGATGATTGTGAAAGAGATACGTGCCAACCGATATTTCTTTGAACGTGTGGAATTTTCTGTAGTAAGACCGCATCAGTTCATTATTCTAAAACATCGGCTGCAGCAATAACAATAATTCAGATACAAAAAGGCGTGTATAATGACAGAAGCAGTTTGACAATGTGTTGCCAGTTCCCCTAAGTGTTTTTAATTGTGATGGGCGTTGATATGCTCCCCATAGCTTCTATTTCTCAGGATCAGTTGTTTGTCCTCTAGAGTCTATTACCTTTTGCTACCAGTCGTGGGTCCCGAATAACGGTCATTGTGGATCAGAAAAGAATGCCGTTCTGGACGCTTTCTTGATCCAAACAATGTGAGATTATTGATAAACTGCGTGGCATGACTCAACTGTTCGCTTAGCTCGCCACTAACCGGAATCGTTTCCTCTAAATATGTCCTAGAAAACAATCTCGAAAGTTAAAGGAAGTCTGGTGAACACTAAACAACAAAAAGCGGATGTCTGTACCAATATAAACTGCGGTGTATTTATGGTCAAAAGTTTGTGGAAGGACTTGCATAGCCTCAAGTGAGAGTGGCATCTGAGGGTACGATGTATTAAAAATCTTGTCAGGAATCGAGCACAAATTTCAGGTTCTGGAAGTGGACGTGGAAAAGTTTCCAGGGCATCAGTCAACTCTTACGGAACTGTGGGAGCAGAACAATTCAGAGGGCTTATTTAAATGCGAATTCCAAGCGGCTAAATTTTGCAACTTATTGTGAAATCTCTCAAAATAAAGATCTTTTCGTGCTAGTTATTCGCCAGTTTCAAGATACAAATAAGCCTGAGTATTGGTGCACCAGCATGGCCTTTCCGGATTCCTCTCCAGGATTCGTAGCGTCTGCATTCTTCGAGTGTACTTTGCAGGTAAAAATAAGTGAATAACACTGTGGGTAGAAGTGTTTTCTACACTAAATTTAGCAAGAAAGCATAGGAGACTGTCATCACTGCAGAGTTGAAAAGCACACGCCACAGATTCAGCTTTTCAATGAGGCCAAAACTCGACACGTTTGGAATCATAGTTACATTATAGAAAAAAGTATCCTGTGCAGATATATAACGCAAAACGCACATCTAGCTATTCAGAATAATGAGGGAACCCAATATCCAGCGGCATTCCGAAAAACATGAATAGTTAGATGATGTGGGGCCCACCTGAGTATTATCCAGTTTGAGTGAAGTGTAAGAACTATATCCGACGATGTCTCAACTTGCAATGTACCGTTATGGCAACTTGTTCGAACACCTATATTTATTAAGGAAAATTGTGATTTGGATAAATTAGTTGGAGGTGTAACATTGCGTCAACTGGGTGTTGAAATTTGCTTCCCTAACTGTTCTACTTTTTGAATGGTTCTGTGGCTGTTTGTGGTTGATTATGCCACAATTGTAACAGACGTGGGTCCCGAAAGGATGTAGTTTCGCAGAATTCTCATCAGAGCAGTCGGAGCATCGTGAAGGTGGTCTTATTGCTGTTTTATCTGGGCGAATTACCTAGGTAGTGTATCGCGTTCACACGGAACGTAGAAGAATCGTTCCGGTCTTGTAACGTTTGCCTGTTATGCCCAACGCTGTATATTCTTTGCCTATGTCCTTTCCCTATGTCGGGGCTAGAAGTGAGATGTCTGGTCGCGACTTTATTTTGCAAAAAAGCCTCGTTCTTGTATCATTAGCTCCAGAGAAACAGAAAGCATAAACAAAATTTAGCAGTTGAGCTGATCTTAACTGAGTTCTCCGCAATTATCCGCCGAAAATTGTTTTTTACTGTTCCGGACTACGTTAGAAAATGTTTCGAGAATGTTTTCTTTCACGAACAAATATTGATTTGGTATCCTAAAACCTTCATCAGCTGCCCGCTGTTTAAATGAATCTAAAAGCACTGGGCTTCTTCGGAAGTATGGAGTTATTCATTTGGTTTGACGTTACGCAACAGCAAGTGGAGTGAGGATGAGTAATCTACTTTAACCTCACCGATTCTGAATAAATCCTCATACCACCCAGTAACAAGCCTCAAGGGTTCCTTATAAAGTGTGTAGTTGGGGTTTTTGTTAGAAAGTCTTGTTGTTCCCCGACATGTTTTCCCCGGTTTTGCGCAGTGCCTGGGAAAAAATGTGTTTCTCCCTTCTAGTCAGTTGAACTTACTCAGAAGCCGGCTGGTATGGAGATTAACTTTGTCTTACCTGCATGTGATTTCAGGGGGCCGTTTTGCTGATGTGGCACAAATGGGACAACACTCGAGAAATCATAAGCGCTGTATTCACTCTGTATATGGATCACAGGCATAGAGAAACGTTTATCGAACATGGAATAGGTTTATTTAGTAAGCACATTGGATCGGAACCACGTAGTAATTATTATCCGCGTTTTTCGCTGCTGTTCATTTTCAGCCAGAAAATGGACTATTCTGAGAGCAGAATCAGGCTTTATATATACCTCACAGTGAAATATATTCCTTTATATCATTATTTTTTTCCCTAGTTCAAATATTCACAATGCTGAAAACAGTCAGTATTCAGGGCAACACTTTCTTCAACTCGCTTGGTCGTTCAGTCCAAAGGGAGAGCCTGAGTTCAATTCTTTTTCGCGACAGTCCATTGTCATTTGTCAGCACCATAAAACGATGGAAGACAACGTATAGAGGAAATTCCAAGACAACATTTGACTACATAATCGTTGGAGCCGGTTCAGCAGGGTGTGTGCTAGCCAATAGGTTATCTGCTCCTAAATCCCTAACCAGTTCATTGCGGTCTCATGTGGACGCATCCTCGGTTCATCTTCTTGAGGCTGGGCCAACGGACGAAGGATGGTTCCGGTGGACAATCCGTATGCCTGCAGCTCTTATGTACAATTTATACGATGACAAGTGAGTTATTTATCGACATCGTATAATACACATTGTGCACATAGTATTTTGCATAGGGCTTCTGTGAGAAAGACCATGTTTGGAGAAGTCTCGCCAGTAGATAGGGTTTTTTAAGGATTCTTATGGAGGTTAGTGGCCCAAATTGGAAGATGGCGCATCAACAATAATGGTATTATTGTTATTTTGACAATGAAGTCTTCCAGCACGTTTTTTGGACCTCAAGTTGCCATGAGTTTGACGCGATGTGTATTGCCGAACAGGCATTACGTTCGTAGGGTAAACAGTGGCTAAACTGCTACTTAGGTTAAACAATCCAGGCGCCAATACGCTAAACCACGGAGTAATATGGTAAATATGTGTAAAGAAGGCACCTAAGAAAGGTTCGTGTGTACACGCGCGGTATCTGCAACAAGCCTGGGAAGCATGTGAAGTGCCTTGTCTTCACAGCTGGCCTATGGGCCTGGAGACACTGACTGCGTCTCAGACAACCCGGTGAAAATAGTGTTCATACTGAGGATGTCACTAAATTTCGCTATAATTCAAAATGTTTCTTCCTGTGATGTCGGTTTGTCTGTGTGCCAATATTTACATCGTAATTTTGAAGTAGTTACACCCTGATCCGAATTCATGAAATAGAGAAAAATGCATAGACAGGAAATGTTCCACACAAAACTGTCGTCACTCAGGAGAATTGTAAAGTTTTTTGATGAGTTAAGTTTTATGCTTAGGCGGAGTAAGAGCTACGTTGTATATTTCGTAGGTGGTTATCTGGTGGTGACCTTTTTGGGTTCACTGAGTGGAACTTCTACTGAAGTGAAATAATTAACTGCGGGTTTTTCTGTTTATTCAGTCGTTTATGCTCGATATTTCTTACAGTGTCCTTCAGACGGCAACAGTATACATCACCAAAAATGAGTGTGGTGGTGGTCCTCCCCAGGGAAGTCAAAATATCTTTTTACCATGTCCAATACGCCTTCTATGCTAGTTACATGGAGTTAAATGAAATATCTATCCGCTGTCTTATTTGACTTCACCGTCGTGTAGTAAAATCATTCAGTGCAACGCTTTTCGTCATTCATCCTAATGACCTTGTCACCTAATACAGTGCAGGCTTATCAATAGAATATTTCGCGAAAATTTTCCATAAACTGCGGAGAAATCTAGTGTTGTATGAACTTGGTTAACCTCCTAAAACAGATCAAGGTTAATGGAGGTTTCCATCACACCGTATGAGACTTTACAACGGAGATAAACATGCGGCTCATGTGTATTTTTTCAGAGGTTATCATGATTCAGCGTCGAATCCGAACTAACTATTTCGGCTAGCGTGTTTTTAATTCAGTTCAGCCAGCTTCCGTTAATATTTACACTGCGTAATGCAGTTTGCCGGTGATAAACAAAACATCATATGTCCAGAAAAGTCTAGAATTTTGTCCAGAATTTTTGTCTTGATGTTCTGACTGACATGTTTTGCAGTGACGTTGTTTGATCAGCTGAAATGCAAGAATACGAGCATGTTTTGAACACTCACCTCACTGCGCATTTTTTAGTGTATTTGTAGTGACGCAATTGAGGGGAGGCTGAGCAAATTTCGAAATTTTCCGCACCGTGTGTGTGTGTCTAGTCGTGTCTGTGTGTCTAGTCATAACAATTCACGTGGTGGCCTTGTAGCTTACTTAAAGTCAGAGATTCTTCCAACTCTCACAGAATAACTGACTTGGTCAAGAACACAGCCCACGAACAGAGAGGCTTCAGCAGAGGAACGGGCGCGACAGAAACCTTTATTTAGGATAAAAACCTGTTTTGGAGGGGATAAATTCATAAGCTGTCTGATCCATAAAATAGGCTGTGTTGTTGATTTCAATCACAATTTCGTATTGGAGGAGGCATTATAATCGGAATGGTGGAGTAGTTTGGCGTCACTCTGGTTTCGGTTCTGTACCTGGGTGAGAACAAATCACATTGAAAATTTCTGTTGTTGGATCTTCCGTGGAACTCCTCCGCGGGATCAGAAAGTAAAATGGAAGGGACGTAATAGAGCATTATATCGTGGTTTTGACAGCTGCTGATATTTGTAGTTGAGCTATTTGACCTCACTTCTAGAGACACCCCAAAAAATCAGAGTATTTGTTCATAGCTTAAAAAGGCACACACATTCTCACCAAGTTCACGATAAAAATAACCTGATCAGTTTAGTTTTGCTTTTGAGCGGTACCTCAAGAATAATCGCCCTTCATTTTAGAGGTCGGCTTTTATTAGAAAGGAGTATTTTTTGGCGTCAGTAATGCGTTTGGCTTATCAACTTATATAAAAAACTTTCTAGAGGTGTTTTTGGAGGCTGAATAAAGGGTTTTCATTCTCAGTAAACTATTCGGTAACTACCACTCTCTTGTATATACCACTTTTCGAATAGATGTACAAAACCAAGGTTGCGCCATATTTCATCTGGCCTTCATGCCACGCTATCCATGTTGCTGCCCGCAAGAATGACTGCAACCCGACGCCGGACGGACACAATTTTTTTTATGCGTATGGCCCATCAGGCACCCATCAGGCCCACCTGCAGCCCCTGCAGGTTCACTCAATCCTCAACTTATTCTGTGTGATCGGGCTGTGCGTATTTGGCATCTAGCTGGTGGCAATGGGGATTCCAACGGACCTTAGATAGACTTCGTGTTTATACATAGACCTATGAGATGGGCCTGAGGCAGAGCATGACAATTACTGAATTGTCGGCAGGTTTTCTCTAACCTTTCTACACGCAGTGAACCAATAAAGAGACTCATAGTAGACTCTGAGCGTTGGGCATTTCAACGGTTGGGTGCGATACATAAGCAGTCTCTTTCCTTCACAAGAAGGGAAATCCGCTTCCAGCACCCAGGCTGCCAACTGTAGTCGCCGGCTTTATTGGATACGCTTATAAACAAAACAAGATCAGAAGTGATGAGGGCTCTACTAAGGTGGTTAAGACAGTTTGTCGCGCAGGTGCCTTGAAGAGCTGTATACAAGTATTTCGGGTTTGTGACGACGTTTTTGTATGTGGAAGCTGGTGATGATTTTTGTTGGTGTTGTTCCATACGTAAATGGGGGAGGCGCGCATGTACGTTAATGCGCAAAGTTTGACTGACAGTGGCGTGAACAAGCGTGGTTAGAAAAATCTGCTCCTGTATGGACTATGCCTGCTACGGTAAGACGAAAATATTTAAGCGTTTTTTTCAAAAAGGAGACGAATATGACCAGGTATCGTAGAATCAGCCAGCATCCTGCTTAAGGTCTTCAAATTTAACAAATTTGCCTTCATCATCATCGGCAAAATACCAGCATTGTGGTTGCGCCATACTTTTGCTGAATCGGGCAATTTGGATGCAAACAGTGATAGGGGACATCAACATCATCTCCGATAGAACATCGCAGTTTATTAGGCGGAAGACTCGGCGTAGGGATAGGGAATGCCGAGGGAAAAGCATCAACTGCAGGAAAAAGCTGAATCGCCAACGTTCTCAAACACCCAGTTAAATAGTCTGAAAATAGACTGGAAACCAGAGTCTACTCCATTTGGAGGGCATATATTACGACGCATTTATACGGGCACAGAGATGATCGTCCGATTCTCGTTATTGAACTCCTCGAAGCGCCAGCAACCATACATTCTGTAATTGCATTCACAACCTTTACAGGGGTAAGAAGTTAATACTGTGCTTATACAACACTCTAAGCAACGACGTCGACTCAGCGTCTGATAAATATGAGCAAAGCGTCACATTTCATGGTGCTTTACTTAAATGATATCTGCGTAACCATACTGTAACAGATTCGACAGCGTATTGCCAAGCGTATCTCAATAATATCTTGACAAGACGTTACTTTTCTTGTAATTGACATTTTTTGACGGTGAAATGATAGTTTAAGTTAGGATAAAATGGCAATCTCGGATAATTCGCTAATTCATTTTATTTGCCAAGTTCGGATAGTTCTGCTGAGTTGTTCGTTTCCTCAAACTTTCTGCACCTATTCTTTCTACTTTGTGCCAATAATAACCGTTTTACAGGAAGAAAGAAGCCCAGGATCATCTGAAATTGCCTCATGGTAAAGCGAGGATTGGTTGAACTAAATGTTGACTTTCTTGCGAAACGTGTATCTTATTTACTCGCTGAATGGCAAGCTTTTGTTTGTTTACAACCTTAGGTACAATTGGTATTACCATACAGTGCCTCAGCGACACATGAATAATCGTGTCATGTATTGGCCTCGCGGACGTGTACTCGGTGGCAGTTCCTCCTTAAACGCAATGGTTTACATTCGCGGACATCCAATGGACTATGACAGGTGGGAACGCGAAGGTGCTACAGGTAAGCACGTGTGTGAATGCTTTGACGAGATACAATGAAAATGAGTGCTGACAAATGACCTTTTGAACGGCGTTTGTTCACTGCACGTCCACTGACAAGCAGAAATGCAATACAAAGGAATCCCTCACTAAGACAGATTCGCGATGGGAATCAAACTGTTCACAAGTGCGTGGGCATGTATGGGCATTCAGATGTCTACTCTGAAGAGACCAGTCCTGGAATGTGCCACATTTGGTTGGCTCCTTGAACGCGTGCCATAGGATAACATCTCTCCACCTCGGGTTGCGAAGAAAATATCTAGCGGAATAGAACAAAAATATTAAGCTGCATTTGGCCACATGCTCCAAAGGCACCAAATCCAATTTCAACAAACATCTTCTTGGAAATCCAGACCACCTGATTACTTGTCTGGGCTAATTCGTCCAAACGAACTGACAAGGTAGGATGTTGGCTGCAACCGCATATTCCCCGGAATTTGTGGTCTTTGAGGTTGGTCGGACTGGAGGACAAATTTCGTTTCAAACAGCTTACTGTTGCCAAGTACGAAATTCTATTGGGTTGTTACATGTTTTCTGTGGAATTCCACTGACATAAGAATCATGGTCGATTTTGTTGGTCTGCACTCTACTGATCCTGAGGCAAGCTATTTTCTTTGCTAGCTTATGTTGATGACTAACCATTATTTTATTTCGTTGGTTTGTCGATATCGGGCAACCACAACTCTCTGAGCGTGCCGCACTAGAGAAGGAGGATCCACCAAGCAAACGGCTGATGACCGTGCATCTACGTTCTTTTGCCGGTGGCGAGCTGATTTGCCCATGGTTCCTGTGAGCTAAACGAAGAATCGTTTGCGAACTATACTTATTTGCATACCAATCTGGTTTTGACGGGAGACTTACCTGGAACCCCGCTGAATCTCTCGTTTATGATGTGTCTAAGCAAATGGTAGTGCTGCACCGGGCCGCCTGATATTTCATTTAGTTTGGCATTTGATATTCGTTTGGTTTCATGAAATTTGATTTAAGGTCAGATGAGATAAACTACGGAGCAGAAGTCCCTTCTCAATCCAGCCAACACTGTCCATCTCTTCAGATTTGAAGCACAAATTATCAACTTTTTGTGTTGTTGATGAGGCGAATGAGATACTGAGGAATGCAATAGATTTCTGGAAGATATTACATAAGATTATCGGGTTTCAGCTGTTGAGTTAGTGTCGTTGAGCCTAACTCCTTACATTGCATGATCCAGGGGAGACTTGTGAACGAGTGGCTAATAATCCTGTAGTGTATCTTGGTAAATACTTTTCTATGCTAATGATCAGAACTGTCCAGCCCAGCTGACTCAATAAACACTGGATAGCTTCGAGATCAGCAGATCTTATTGCTGCCAGAAAGAGGCCATACCAGCAACTAGCGACTATGATGGCGCACGCAGATCCCTCAAACACCGGATAATCAGGAGCTTGAAGAATGACAGAACACTGGTGGATTTCGAGGGCCCAGGAGATGAAGAAGGATTTCGCTGCAGGAAACAGTCACACCGTTTCAACTGATTCGATCAACGGGTCAAAAGAAGGCAGGTGTCAGTGTGACAATACGCGAAAAAGACGGAATAACAATTCACTCCCTCAATCGCCGTCTTGAGCGGTGGGCTGAGCACTTCCAAGAACAGTTCACCTGATCTCTTTCGACACAACCGCTGGAAAAACCAAGCAGAACCCAATGAAACATTGACACTAACCCACCATCAGCAACCGAAATCCAGCGTGAGGTTTCAATTCTGAAGCGCGACAAGGCATCTGGCCCAGATAGTCTACACCCCGCGCTCTTCAAAGAAGGTGGCGAGGTCCTGGAGAACAACCATACTGCATATCTGGAACGAAAGCAAAATACCAGCCGAATGGAGATCCTCGACCGTCATCCGAGTTTTCAAAAGGGAGCAAGAACGTCATGTGAAAACCATGGTCTAGTATCTCCGCATCTAAGGTACTCTCTGGCATTATTTTGCGCAGCATGATGGATTATCGGGAGAGACGTATCCGTGAGAATCAAGCTGGGTTTCACCCCGGTCGAGGATGCATCGACCATATCTTTACCTTGAGACAAATTCTTGAACAGTGCCACTCCTTCAGACGTCCCACGCTGTTCGTTTTTCTGGATTTGAAAGCTGCTATTGATTCTGTCGATCGTCAGCAACTTTGGCAGTGTCTGGCGATCAAAGGTGTCCCTTCCAAATTTCCCTCCCTTATGATGGCACTGTATGCGAACTCTTGTGGTCGCGTACAAGTATACGGGAAGCTCTCGCCTGAATTCACCACGTCCAGTGGTGTAAGACAAGGCTGTCCTCTTTCCCATTTCCTCTTCGAATTTGTTATTGATATGCTGCTAGAAATTTCTCTGCCTGCCTCTGAAACCTCGGAGGTCAAAATGCTCCCAGGACGTTCGTTCACACACTCAATATGCGGGCGATATTGCTCTCCTTGGTTCAGAGCTCCTTCCCAAATGCAAATGAGTTTAAGTAACCTAAATAATTCTGCTGCATGGTTTGGTGTGCGTTTCACACCTGCAAAGTGTAAAATGCTGCTGCTAGACTGGATGGGATCAAACCCACACCTCATGCTTGCGGGTGGGCCAATCGATGTGGTAGATAAATTTATTTACCTGGGTAGCTGTATAAGTTCCGGTGGACTGGCTGGAGATGAGATTAACTTTCGAATCGGAAAGGCCAGGGCAGCTTTTGCCAACCTCCGACACCTATGGCACCGACGAGACGTGAGTTTGTCTGTCAAGGGAAGAGTTTACACTGCGGTGGTGCGATCCATATGGACCAGAGACGTGGCTTCTACGCGCGGAGGAAATACGAAGATGTCAGTGTTTGATCACCGGTATCTCCGCAGCATCGATCAGGTGTGTTGGGCGCATCTGATTAGTAATGCTGAGGCACGCCAGATGGTCTTAGGAAGAAGGAGCTCTCGCGCGATAGATGAATTACTCACGCTTCATAGGCTGCACTGGATGGGACATGTACTCCGCATGCCCGGAGACCGTCTGTCTCACAGAGCTCTTATTCCCAGCCCTGTGCTGAGTGGAAGCGACCTAGAGGTGGACAGTGTATGACCTTGCAGCGAAGTATGAAAACACTAACCAGTAATCTTAGTCTGGTTGGCAACTACCGCCTCCCTGACTGGGGACCCCGGGACTGAAATCACCGGTGGTTTATGGCATTGGCAGGAATAACCCAAGCGCGCATTCAGTGGCACTCGTGCGTCAAAGCTATCACCTTCAATGCGTAGCCACCTAGTTTCTGAACAAACTGAACATGCCTTCGCCTTCAAGGCTTGGTTGTATATTTGACTTTTCCGTTTTCCGGTGATCAAAACTGTAGCAGCTGGAACCAAAGTGCCTATGGCACGTAGTTTATAGCTGATAAATCGAAATAGGTTGATTGTGCTGATGATCGGAAAAATGAAGTTTAATGTGTGCTCGAAAATTATCAAAGCTAGATGCTGTGGTGTCTGATACGACAGTAAAGTTGTATACTCCTGACGATCAAAATACCTGGATGTTGTCTGAGAGCACCCAAGACTGATGCGCAGCTTTTCCAGCTGGTTGCTTAGAATGCCCAACAACTCTGCAGACAAGATAGCCAGAGCTGATGTTTCTGCAGAACCGAATCTCGGCTTGACTTTGCGGATGTTGAATGACACCGCACTTTTAGAAACCCGCGCAGCTTTATATACCATTTGTTATTTAGAATGTGACTGTTGTTTGGAAAATGTTGGGATGTTACGCATTTGACTGAACCTAGGACGTTCGTAATTCGGCTTGGAGACTGGCTTCCAAGCGAAAATTTGTGTGTTTGATGCATTCGGAATTTGTAGTTTCCTGATAATATGTTAGACTGAGTTTGAAATATATGCGCCGAATAATGTATTACAACAAGTGGGATAATTTCCACTTGAAATAGGGTGCAAATAAGACAAGTCTGATTGAGCAGATTGGTGAATAGGGATCACCAGGTAAGCAGTAGGAACCTTCAGATGACGTTGCACCGGACAGCTTATCATTTAACTTGATAGTGACACGTGCCAACCATCTGATAACTTAATTATGTCAAAGTTGTCTGAGCAGCCGAAAACACAATGGTTTCCGGTTGTTTTTTGAACCAGTATTTTGTTTCATCAGGGATTCTGTGCTACATTAGCTTGAAAAACAAGTTCTAATCCAACTAACCCTTTTCAACGACCAAAAATTCTTGCCTAAATTAGAAAGAAAACAAATTAGATACCGATGTAGTCATTAGTAAGTTCGAGGCCTGGTGATATGCATCCATAAAAGATTCACATTTCTGCAGAATGTTCCAGGCGAACGAAATCGTAGAGAGATGCTGCAGAAAACACCGCTTCGCCAAAAACCAAATGCATAAGTTTCTGTTACATTGGGGATCAGCCAATGCGTTCTGTGGAAAACCAAGAGATATCTCCCCTTTTTCATTCAGATGGTGAAGCACTGGTGGTATTCAGTAGCTCAAATTTACCGTTTGCATTTTTTTCGGCATCAAAGAACAGGGTGGGGATGCTGAGAGCGTTTCAACCGGACTTGGGCAAGAGAGGAAAAACAATACCTAGTTTGTGACAGGCTCCCATTGCATGAAAGATCGAAGTGACAGCGTGAACGAAATAGCCTCAACATAGTGGGCAGACAGTGGCTCATCAAGAACGGGGCAAAATACTCCACAGAAGCCGTGGATGAGTAACATACCAACCAACCTGACCGACCACTATGCACGCACCTATCGATTTGACAGTCCCTGTGAGAGTGCGAGAAAAGCTAAACATTAGAAGAAGTTGGGGATGGGGGTAGACCTAGACAATATCTGACTGAGCCTGTATTTTTGGGCCACTGGTTAGTTAATCATCATCACTTATTTGATAGGATCATATCAAAGTTCGGATTGTCAAATTTGTTCTCGTTCGAGTGGTATGGCGATTGCTTTAGCGATTCTACGGTTGTACGAGCCGTTGGAAAGAATGATTCCCATTTCCATAGGAATTGCATTTAACCAAAGCCTTACCAGCTGTCCAGAAAGAGTCCAAAAAGTCTATGAAAAGTGCCCGTAGAAACGGTCATTCAATAACTCGGTGCATTCTTTGGAATCGAGATTCCAAGCTGTGCAGCAACTTGATCACTGCACACAATACGTGGCAATGGGCACACACTGTAAAGCGTGTCTAGGACGTCAGCGAACGTTTATTTATTGATGTTATCTAATACCAAGTTGTGCTAGCTAACAGTAACCCATTCGCCTTTGCCGTTTCTGCTGAATTTCTATCCACAACTCTCGTTCTTAAATATCACGTACCTGACGAGAAGTTATGAAAGGCTATAGTTAATTTTCTCACTACTGACAAGTAGTATATCGGTGTAGGCGTAACGCCAAACAAAGTACGTTTGCGCTCACACACAGGTCGATAAAGGCGGGTGGCCACTTGTCTTCTATCGACGGAAGCACGAACTAAATCACTAACTCGCTGCAAAGTCACCGCAGTACGGGCAGTGCTAGATTCGATTGCTATTGCCTGAATCAAGAGCCTGACCGAGATGAACCCTAACCTCTGCTCCGCTACCTGTGCACTCGGATTGGAAAAGAATGTAGTTTCACCCCAAATTCACCACTGGGCTGCGATTTTGTTCAGTTGAGTACTTAGGGTAAACTTTAGTTGAGGACAGAGAGAGGTGGACACTAAAAATTCCTTGGCTGAAACGCGCGTTTGTCCTTTTTTTTACTGATGTCCGGTCCGACGACATACTTTATGGCCATCATACATCCAAGTGAGAGATAGCGTGGGGATTAGATCAGGTGATATTTAATACTCTTTTACCAATTCTTAAACCGACTTTCAAAGGGTAGTTACTTTTGGCAATGCAGTCAATAGACATTACAAAGTAGACTGACAGGGATCTGTTAGTCTGTGACGCCCGGTATGATTTCCAATGTTCTGACGTTAGCCACTGAATGATTATCAATGATAAGTGCAATTTAAGCGCTGCACTGGCCATACCAATTGCTTTTCTTGATAGTAGACACGGACTTTGGGACTTTTCGATCCGAATTTTGCCTGTAAATAAAGTTATTACGTGCTGAAAAACCGAGAAACACTACGTTTCTTTCATCCACAGTAGAGATCCCATAACTCTACAGGGAAATTCAAACACATAACCTTCCCGTTGGTAGCTGAATACCAGACTGGGTGGCTGTTCAAAAGCGTGATTAGCTTGAGCCACCCATCCTTCGGTAACGGAATTCACATTAAGTGGTTATCTTATGGCATCCGAGTAACGGCTTCCCGGATAGAAGGTTCAATCGTTGTGTGATTTATTCTTCTCCTGCAGTGCTTATGGATTTGTTAATAGTATGTGGAGTTTGACAAAGCGGGGCCAACTGACAAAGAGGATCCTGCTGGTTCTTCAAGAAGACATCGTATGACAGATCATACTAATGAGACATAACGGAATTATTTATTCTGCTCCATGGGACAAAGCATCAGAAAGGCTGTTCATACTTAGGTACTAGGCCCTTCCAACCCCACCAAATTCTAGTTTAGGCACACTTCAGGCATCCGGAGAATCCGCGACATACATACCACTTCTCACGTCTAACTTTACTCATTTTCAAACTATGCCTACGTGGATATCATGCAGTCCCTACTACCTTTCGGTACCGTAATTCTGATTTTCGTCATTTACCGACCGAAGGTGCTTGATGAGGCTTTGGTGCTGGTAATGATATGAAGGGGCTCACCACTATCTCATACCAACCCTGAGCTTTGTCCTTTCTCCCCCCTTGAATGCATTTTTATTAGCTCGCTAACAAACACCGCAAGTAAGTTCTTACATGGCGAAGTTTGTGCTTTTTATCCCACCAAAATTTTTCACTAGCCTCAGGAAATTACCACATCCCATAAATAGCCGTATTTAGTTGATTTAAGTATGGTCCATTAGTATATTCCACAAGAGCCAATGAAAAACCACGTGATCTATTGAGATTTAATCCTGCGCATTGCCGGGCCACAGAACAGAAGGTGGGAATCGACTTTGCTAAAAACGTATCGGTACTGCCATAGACTCTGGTGTAGGTTCAGTGATAAATGCTTCTGCATTTACAGTAAAACCTTGGAGTTCCGCTGTAGAAAGCACACCTGAAAAAACTTAGGTGTCAGGTTTGGTTAGTTCGGTACCGGCAACCTCATAAGTGACCCTCTGGTTCTACACTTTTTGAAGGAGGAAACAGTGTCTTTAAAGGGCTATGGGAAAGTGTGAGGAGAGGAGGGGACGATAAAATAAAGCTGGGTAGGGGGATTGATGACAGGAGATGTACAAGCGCTCGCTATAATGCATGCTTGTATTCAAGTGGAATGACTGTTTCGCTAACCAAGATGCGGATTTGAGTCGTTTTTCCAGGTAACTGTTTTGTATGACCTTTCTGACACCAACCAACTTCCTCTTCGCTCGTTGAGATCCTGGTAACGTAGCCCTTGGGCGTGTGTAAAGACGGTACTGTCTGGATCTGCTCGGTGTTAAGGGCCGCCGCTGCTTTGTGTACACAGCCACGATCCCACTTTGCGCTTTTTTGTTTATCTAAGCTGCTATCCATCGACTTAATTCAGACCTCGCATTAGCTCTTGTGTGCAGTGATTTCCAAACAACAGTTATGTATTTAGAAGATAGTATTGGGCTCGTGCTGGGAATGGTTTATTTTTGGGGCCATCATACCTGACAGGGAGTGTTGTTACATACGTTTCAGGAGGGGACCTCTATTCAGAAAGATTCTCATCGACTGGTTTGACTTTGTTGAAAATGGTGGCGATTGGTTGTAAAGTTTGAAAAACTTCGGTTTTGTCTAGTAGAAGGTATCCGCCAACTAGTTGACAGAAGCACATTTGACGTCCCGTAATCGGGGAGGGGGAATAAAGACAGAATTAATTACCAGAATATGTAATTCGTTCGCCTCCCATCGTCGAAAGTATACGGGTTTCACCAGAGTTGGGCAAAATACAACTTAGGAAAGGATAATTTAGGCAAGGTCGGACTGGTTGTGTCAACCTGGTTATCAAGAATTACTGGGAGTGTGGAATTCGTGCACAGACTGATAAAAACAACTTCCGAGCATATTAGTGCTTTTTGGCGGGAGTCGGGGGCAACTCAGCTTACCCTGTATACTATCCAAAAGATATAGGTTAACGGTAAATTTGGGATATATAGTCCCTGTTCTGGCAAACCACTTCGAAATGTACTGCTTTTATGCTGTGTAAGTCTGCCAATGCATCTGAATCCACAAATCCAGTCGAATCTATGGACTAAGTTGCATCTGTCGCGCAAGGTAGCTGGGAACTTTTTAAATGTGGTTGAAATGCATGCAGCTTGTTGAACACTGATGGTCTAAACAGCAGTGTGGGACGATGCATGACCTACCCTAGTAGGCAACGATGAAAAGACCAGCCTTTCGGTTACAGTTTAAAATACGTCGCTATTAGGTTGAGAGCTAGTTAACTTATTGGCTGTAGTAGCCGAAACACATACGGATGTTCACTAAGTGTTGACAACTGTTCACATGACTGACATTATTTCCTGGTATTCAGTGGAAAGGAGATGGGGGTAGAATTGACCTTGGACCTCAGGCTGGATACGACTCAGAACTTTGACAAAAGTACAGGGGAATGCGTGTTCAGCTTTTCTTGTTTTGGGGGCAGAATTGAAGATGAATGGGCCAATTTCCACATCATTGTAAAAGAACCCGAAATTCTACCTTGCTCGTCTATTGGTTCCTTAGAGGAATCCATTATAAAAAATCCTAAGCAGCAAAAGCGCTTGTTTTTTGGAGGTGGTGTCTACATGCATATCTCTTAACTCAAAGTGCAATGTTTTAGTGATAGCTTCGGTGGATACCATGAGTGGACACTCGAATTTGATTCCCTAGTTGGGCACAGGTCACAAGCACCACTAGGGAATAGCTGTAGTGATGGGCTCTAATAAGAGCGGACATCGAGTTCGGTTATCCTTCCCTTGGTTATAAACCATTCATGAATCACGAGGTCAGAGCGGTGTTTTGATTATTTTTCGACCATTTTTTCCCGTTCTTCAATCACAGGCCCCCAGAACATTTGAGAACAGGACACTACCGAACGTGTGATATAAAACAGGATAATCACCGTTTTGCCACGTGTATATTTTGGTTATGAATTTCAATGGAAATTATTTTTCAGGGAGGTTTATTTAGTTGTTTGTGCTATCGGGAACACTTCAACTTGGGTCAGTGATTTCATTCGGGGACCAGAGACGTGTTTATGTTCCAGGACCGTGGATGAGAATAGTGTGCTTCAGTGAATCGTCGATGGAATTTGTATAGCAGCTCCTGCATCCATTAACGTCCTTGCCAAGTTCATTACGGGGATGCTTGACAAACCCTGTGACATCTAATAATACATACGGCATTTTACACCGGAACATTTAGGAAACCCTGTAGTACATACATAATATTCATAAGCTTGTTTCTATAGGTGTTCCATTCGGCTTCTATAAACACTGAAAATTTATTTTACAGGATGGAATTTTGAAAACTGCCTGCCATATTTTCGGCGTTCACAGACCCACGAACTTGGTGCTGACGAATATCGCGGCGGAAGTGGACCCTTGTACGTGTCTCGGGGGAAGACCAATCACCCTCTTCATGAGGCTTGGTTGAAAGCTGGTCAAGAGTCAGGATATAATTTCACTGAGGACGTTAACGGTTATCAACAGGTGTGTTTCTTATAATGACGACTTAATTCTAAGTTGCAGGTACTAAGGCGTGTATCAAGCAGGTTTGACGCAATCGACATAAGAAATATAAGCGTGAAAATTGAAACGGATCTTTCAGCTGAGGCACTTGCTAGCATACAGTTTAATAGTATGCAGGGATTTAATTGGATCCATAAGTACCACTGATGAATACTGATTTGTCAGCAGCTGCTATAATACATTACATATATTTCTTTTTCGGTTTTGACTTTTAACATGGTCGGTCTTCCGTAGAATAACTTCAAATTGCTTATCTGAAAGTGAAGCATCACTGGCCTTGTTGTTGCCAATGGCCAGTTTTTGTACTGATTCCGGTCTTCTTGTAGGTCGTTTATGCCATTTTATCCTTTGTAATGTGTAATGAGGTCTGGAGACTACAAATTCGCCTGCTACACTAGTATTAGTCCCAAAACGAAGGGATCCACATATAGACTATATTTGTGATCTTAATGAAGCAAGCTTCCCAAATAAAGTCATTTAGCTCACTCGCATATGTATATGAATCAGACCTGCAGATTAGTGATAGAGGAGCCCCGACATGCATAAAAAATAAAGATAGGGTGTGGCTGAAACGTGAAATGACTCAAGCACTTGTGACCGGGTTCGAAAAGTCTGATTCGATTGTGCGCATTTTTGTTGAGTGACACATGTCAAAGTAATGGCCAATTGCAACTTCGCTCTGGAGCAAGGTGTGGACAACGCCTATAATTAATCAAAAGGCCCTCATTGACATAGGATAGCAGATTTATGAGAAAATAGAAAAATCCAGTTCAGTTAAGTATGTACTAAGTTTATTCTTTACCAAGTCTTTGAGCACCGTCACTAAAGCAGACAAACGAGAAGGTCCGTCTTTCCCGAGTTGTGTAACATCAACTTGGCGGGTAGCAGATGCTTGTAATGTGGCTTAAATAAAGTAAAAAATCTCCATCGTTCTTATCAACACACTGTGCTCTAGCCACCCAGCGGTACAGTGATTTTCGTCTTGAGTTCTCTGCCAGCTCTCTGACACTCGGTGGAATTGTTCGCAGCTATCATTTATCTTATTTTCGTAACTGAAATGAGAGGATTGTTTGGTCACTTTACCGCATCCGGTATTGCGCTAGTTGCTGAAAAAACCTCGCTTTCTTGTACAGAGATGATATCGCATCGTAAACGAAAAAATCTATTCAATCATTCCTTCAGTCTAGAACTGAATTTTGGAGAACCTTGCATTTCATAAAAGTTCCACTTCAAGAGTATATGGTTGCATTGCAAAAGCCTCTCGCCTTGTTCCAACGTTTGAAGCAAAACAGGACCCTATCTGTTCACCTTCATTTCATCCATCCCTGCCGGTGTAGTGATGTCTGCCTTACTGTTATGGGCAGGGGTTATATGTTTGCAGTGCACCTGAAGCTAATTTGTGCGTATTGAAGAGGAAAGACCATCTTGCCTTCGGTCACTCATGCCTCGTATTTAATATTACAAGTACTGGGTTAAATCGTACGTTATTGGTTAAGGTAGCTACCGGTTAGGCCGCTGACAGTCTGCAGTTGCTTCACATGCTCAGAGATGGTTTCCCAGGCGGGTGTTTTTGCCATAACCGGTCCTACATAGAACACTCTTTCAGGGAGCAAATTATGGAATATCAAAAAATACTGAAGGCTACTTTGGTGCGGGCCCGTTTGTTCAGTGTGTAGCTGAAAGCCCATTCAACTTGCGTTTGATAACTGAATTTGAGAAAACGACACCACGAAACCATAGGTGATTTTGGATAACTTTAGCTGCTTTTTCCTCAAGAATACAGGTTTTGTTTCGAATTCAGGGCTCCTTGTTTTTTATTATTAAAATCTTTGTTTCCTTTCTGGCGAGGCAACGCTTCAGAGACTAGGACCAGTATATTCCGGCCTGGCAGAACTTCCTTCCATGTGTGAACCTTGGTCACTGAATCATTGGTTAGCAAAATTTATCTGACTCTGTTTCTCTACTTTTCGGATTTCTATGTTAATTGGGCTTGTGTTTAATAAATCTAAAGATAAATCGAAGTGTCGAATGGAGGAAATCCGCTATCTGCGTCAAGACTAACGTCATATTTAAGCTTCAGCTGCTGTTGGCCTGCCACCGCTTAGAGGAGAAAAAGAGTTTCAATATCTGCTTTAACTCAGAAAAACATGGGCACTTCTGACTGGAGGGTATGAAAGCCAAAGTCCAAAACCTAGAGAAGAATTTTGATTACGTGTGTGGAGACTGCTCCCAAAGTTAATATTTACATACGCATACATATATATTTCAGTCATATATTAATAAATATATTTACTTTAACTCTATACTACGACACCACTAATTCCGTGTCAAGTAAATCATTAAATGTTTCTTTGCGCACCTCATTCAGTTGACAAATACTAGCGACAGGAGATTCACTCCTGTCTTTCGTTAATAAGAACTGTATTTGCGGCTGAGTTTACTTTGCCAAATGCTTAATATCTTGTGTTCAAGCAGTAATTAAGGTGAAAGTAAACCTGAGGCCTACGCCTACCGGATGAGCCCAAGTTAGGGCGAAACCGGTTATAAGCTGTCAGCAGTCTTCAACAGCCCAATGAGTATTGTTCCGTCAAGAAAACATACTGCGTTCGTTCGGATATCGCACCAGGTGAAACACGATACAGCCTTTGTGTACTAAGTTCCGTCGAAGAGTATCATAAAAGATAGATCCAACTGGGGTCCACCAGAGCCTGTCGTTACAGCCATATTATCGCGCAAATGAGTGTATTCCGCAAACTGTGTCCAAATCGGGTTCAAGCAGAACAAAAGGTTGGCAGAAACACGGCGACTGTGCCCACCTTACTAGCCCCAAGTAAGTGAAACCGGTTGTGGGCTGTCAAGGAGTTTCCGACAATCTTATAGGTTGTGCGCTGTGTCGTGGTAACAGACAGTTGTTGAAGGATACAGTGCGATAGTGCGGACGAACGGTATGGTGGTGAGCGGATTCTGGGTGGTCTCTATCAAGTGTACAGTTACCGATAATTGCTTTGCCTAGCTGAATCTTTTTGACTAACTCTGAACAACCACATTTGCAGTTCTCTGACTTGAGTTGAAGGTTATTGTTGACAAACGATGACGTACTTCGGATAGTTAACGGGTCTGAGAACTCCTTGCTTTATCACTGAAATCATCGGGACTTCTGGAAGAACGCTGGCAGTCTATTTTCAGGTGGTTACCTATTGTAAAATTTGTATTCCCGCCTCCGAATCTAGGTATGTTTTCAGAAAATACGTACTTTTTGTAGTTGACCTGTGCCATCAAAAGGACAACAGAAAAAGAGGTTAGAGCCATTGTTACATCAGCTTCAAAGCTTGGGGGTCTTAATTCGTAAGCACCCGGATTTAACATGATCCCCCTCCTAAACTACACGAGGCCAGTCGAGGTAATGCTGATCGGCTGTCGAGATAGGTTGGTAAGGTAAATCCCATCTAAATCAAGCTACTCACGAGTAGTCGGAGGTTATGTCATTTTGCTCTGCATGCATCTCGTCCACAAAGTGGGATGAAAATAATGACTAACCAACTCTCACGCCATGTTTAAACTCTTACTGATTCCGTGTGTATTTGGGCGATCAAAATGCAACATTACACAGCTGGCGAAAATTAGTGTGGTAAACTGGGCTGCTTGAATTTGACCGTCTCCCGGTCACGAATTGCATAAATTCTCCTGCCCATCGAAGCAGGGAAAGACGAGCGAAATGACCTTCTCGAAGTAACTAAATGCACATTGTTAGGCAGCTCCGCGATGCTGAATTAAAACCATATAAATGAATGCCTCCAACTAGGCTTCGATGGCGAATCAAAACTAGATTCCAACTTCTTACTGTATGCCACGCATTGTTTACTACCAAATGTGCGTATTGGGTTCCTTTTCGTAAGGCCCGTTATTTGGGAATGGTTTTTAACCTTCTTGCCTATTCGAAAACCGGTTATAATGAGATTGAAATTTGGCGAGAAGCTACACGATGTTTTGAAACCCCGACTACCTGATTATGGCGTTTCCTGCTTTCACCCCAGTCTTCCGAAATACCAATATCAAACTTAGTTAAGTGGCACATGTAAGTTCACGCTTAACTTTTAAGTTCTTTCGTCTCTTTCTAGGAGGGCGTTGGATATTTTGACATGACAGTTAAAAATGGTCAGCGCTGTTCAGCCGCTACTGCCTATCTTCATCCGATCAAACGTTCACGGCCGAATCTGAAAATTACTACGAAAGCACTGGTTACGCGCATACTATTCGAAGGCACTCGCGCCGTTGGTGTGGAATATCTCCAGGATGGTTCATTATACGAGGTAGGTCTATTAAAGCAAACGAAATCAGACTATTTAAAATGTGCAGCTGCCTATCATAAAGCTGACTATGAACTAACCCTTCACAAGGAGAAACCTGCGATAGATACAGAATTTTTTTGTCGGAGAATAAAAGTACTATAAACCGAGTTTTGTCGACGGATGTTGCAACCGCCGCGGATGACCTTATTCAGAACTGGAATTATCCGGATTACAAATAAATGGGAAGAAGAATACAAACCAAAGACTGCCTTTGTGGGGGCGTCACCTGATTGATCAAAGGGCTGGGTCCGCCTTTACGGTCTGAGGCACATGGTTGGTATAATTACTGATTGTTTTTGAGCGGAAAGCCGCCGTGTTTGCGCGTTGAGACAGTTTTTTTTTAGGCTGACCAGTATTATGGTATACTACATTGTATTATTTTACCTGCAATGTTGTAAAAAGTTGTAAAAGATTATATACCGCATAGCAGTCTTTTTTCAAGTTCCTAGGTAGATGAAATTCGCGTCATTGCAGAGTTTGCTAATTTTTCGTCACTTCTCACAGCGTTGTATCAAGACTTGAATGATACCTGAACCGAACACATAATTACGTCCTTGAAAACTCAAGGACGGCTGTGAGTCATATTTTTTAGTTGTTCTGTTGTGTCGAGTGGGAATTCATACTAATCGTGCGCATTACTACAGCTTCCAAAATAACTGTTTACTGATAGTATTATTGCGAATTTGTTTGCACAAACCTTCAGATCTCCCAACCACAGAAACCCTCACAATCTTACGACAACATTGCTCGCACTGCAGTTTGAGTGGCGGTTTACCTGTTGTGCTTCTGGCCTGTGGAGTTCTTACAGCGAATTCCACTGTGTTCCATATAACTATCTCAGCTAATGGAGCCTTTGAGATACTTAGAGCTCCTCACTGCTTCTACTTACTTTGCAATGAGTCTCTTCGGTGTTTGTGCATTCTGCAGCACGGCCTTGCACAGTGCGACGCAAAGCATAGGCATACTAGACAGTCCCTAGCCATCTCTTTTAGAAACGGTTCTGCCGTTTCGCTTCTGTAATCGTAAAAGTGGTCGTCTGCACACTCCAAAGCCACAAGTTTGTCGTTGGTTAGCATTTGTCCCTTGAGGATTCGGCAATTTTGTGGACTCCTTGCGACATATCACAGGAAAGATGTAAGCACAGGTACTTAAGGCAATCCATTGTGCCTTTAAATAGTCTTCCTGTGGGAAGTTTTGATGGGCCTATCACGTCGCCAGATAGTTAATGTTGTCTAATCAAGAGCCTTATGAATTTTCAACCTACTGTTTCTGTAAGCTTCTCCGAGCTCTTTTTTGATGAGTTTAGGATTTCCCCTAAGTTATGACAATTTCCGACGGATACCTTTGTTCAGAAATAAATATTTAAACCGTACAGTTAACTTTAGGGTGGAGTACAATTACTCACCACATAGGTTGTACCTAAATCTCTTAAGGTATCCCTGGTACACCGGAAAGCGCCTTCTCTACCACGGCTTTTAATTTTCTGGTAAACAGAGGCTATTTACATTCCACCATGTACTTAAGTGATTACAAAAGAGTTTGGTCTTTTCATGCCAGTTTATGCTTTCTGCGTTATGACCTCGATGGTGAGCATACAATCCTTCAACTGAAATCGGAAGTGACGAAAAGTGGGACATACTTCCACATGCGATGGCCTTGTGGAATAACTTACTTACTGACCCAAAGTTTGCACTTTTTTATCATGCTTGCTGTATTCAAAAAGAAAATCAAAATAAATTCGACTTTAGGATAAGAACCACAGCTGGAAAGTACCGTTCAGTGAAGGTTGCATCTGTCTTGGCTTTAAACCAGTTCAAATTAAACTACTCTGACTTTCAAATATGATATTTTAAGACA
This sequence comes from Clonorchis sinensis, assembly GCA_003604175.2. Classification (NCBI taxonomy): domain Eukaryota; kingdom Metazoa; phylum Platyhelminthes; class Trematoda; order Opisthorchiida; family Opisthorchiidae; genus Clonorchis; species Clonorchis sinensis. Next base: position 83,580,779 of record CM030370.1, on the reverse strand, counting down.
CGTTTTCACTTAATTTTTCGAATCAATTTTGTTCTGGTATGCACAGAGCCAAAAAAGAAACGCTATGGGGGTTATTTTTAATTACATGCAAAACAGAGATTGCAAGGTTATTTGTGGTTCATTAGTAATGGGTAGGGTTTTTACTTACCATTTTGTGGGAGTATCTTAAGGAAAATTTGCCGGAGCTCACCAAACTTGATACGTTTTTTGGGAAGGGGTTAGATTTTGGGGGATTCTTGAAGGACAGCACAACTTTGGGTTTCCTCAAGGATAAATACCACGTCAACTAATATTTTATATTTAATCCTGACTATTCAATGATGCTTGTGTGACTGAGTTTCTTCAAATATGGGCAACTTCGAGTGCTACGGAAAAGAAAATTGATTTTCATCTCTTACTGGATTTATTCAGTTATGAACACCTAATATGAAAGATTGTTCTTCCTGATAATCGGACACATGCTAAATGATTTATCCAGATATTGGATGTATGTGCTTTAATTTATATTCATGAGCTTTTCTTAAGTCATCGTTTGGTACCCACGACATTGGCGCAGAACGCAATATAACCGTCAACTGTGTGCCTAATCTCCTGACCGGCTGAGCAGTAGCGGGTTCACGCCTGTTATAATCACAATTATTATAAGAGAGAACAGTCGAATTCCTTCAAATGTGCCTTTTTAAGGGTGGAAATATATTTTTTGTCAGTAGGCATTTTGGCCATGTTTCCATTGGGTGGCTACTTATCATCCTACAAATGCTCTCGGATGCAAGCAATTGGATGATAACCTATTTTGATGGCCGAACTGTCATAGATTCTCTCATTAAAACGAAATTTATAAAACCCTGTGCGCGCATTTGTTTAACTGACCGTTTGTTGTAGGATGTTCCCCAACTAGCGTGGATAACTGAGTCTTGGTTAAGATAATGAATAACGCATCAATACTGATATTATGAAACTTCCATTTTCCAGTGAGTGTACGGATGAGGAAACACTTGCCCATTTGACTGCCTATTTGGTTTGTCCCTTTAAGATGCAACTCGGGCTTTTACGAGATGCTAAAGAGCGAACTTAAGTACGAATAGGAAGAATTAAAAGATAAGCTGGAACAGGGATCGAATCTACGACCTCCCATCCACCCGATGGATATGATGTTGAATGTCAAGTGAGGCAAGCATCCTTAATAGCTCGGTTGGCAGAGCACGTGTCCGACGAGCTGAAGGTTTATGGTTCGACCCAGCTTTCCAGTGAGCCCTTCCATTCATGCTGCGTGTAATCGGAGTCAACGGTTTTAAGATATCACACCTTATATACTGTACTATCTCCTGGAACGGATGCAGTCCAATTTGGTGTCAGCGGTGAGCCATTTTTGGACCTACACTGGCTCGAAGATCTCTAAATAAGCATGCAACGCTTTTGCATGAGGGGAATGCAACAGTTTCATTAGAGGGTTTTGTAACGCGAGGACAGTTGTCAAAATTTAAACGCTTTCAGCTACATCAGCCCTTTCGTGGCAACTCCAGCTGATTTCCTTCTTCAGCTGGGAACACAAAAATTCAACTCCTGGACCGATATGGCTATAAACAACCAAAATAAAACCTATGGCGCACACGACTTGGGTCCTAAGTTCGTTTATTTTTAACCTAATAACTTATGCGATATCTTTCTAACAAGCAGTATCGTCCATTATTATTTTTATTGTCATATTTTTTCATAGACTAGAGCAGAACGTGAGGTCATATTGTCTGGAGGTGCAATCAATTCTCCCCAGTTGCTCATGCTGTCCGGTATTGGACATGTGGACTATTTACGCTCGATTGGTATCGACGCATGGCACCAACTTCCAGGAGTAGGGCAAAATCTACAAGACCATCTCGAGGTGTACGTGCAAAATGCTTGTAATGAGGTAAGGTCTATGTTGCAACCACTTGAACCCAAAAGTTTTACAGGTTTTTAATTGTTTAAGGCTGCGTCAACTGCAAGTACCAGTTAGGGTTTCGGCATGTTCATCTGTCCCCGGATCCCAAAAGATTTTTCGAAATATTACGGAATCCAATGCTTGCTCAGCAATATTTTGCATGTAATTTTGACGTATCTACTCACAACGGTTGTTGGAATTCCAGAAAGCCTAATGCAAATAGTTGCGCGCGTCAGTTTGTCCACTCACTATCTATAACATGTTCTAATGCTGGCCTACACAGACCATGGTCATTCGTACACGGGGCTGGTAAGGAAGATGTAACTGCAAGGGAATTAATAGCTGAAGGATCATTTTGGTTCCACTTGCTGTGGTTTCTTTCAAGCTTCTTCTCAGCCTGAAACGCTGGCTGAAATGTTACGGAGGAATTCCAGTTTTATTCAACCATTTGAGGTTACATGACCCTAGATTTCCCGCTTTTTGTCCTGCATACTAATAAAGTATCCCACCGTGAATGTAAGAATTATGTAAATTAAGTAGCTGTGATTCAGCATTATAGACGACAAGTATTGCGCACGATAACAATCAACAAGAAACAACACACTGTGTGTTTTTGACAACGTAATATGGCCGCTGGCGTCACAGCCACTCTTGAACATCAGACACCAAGAAAATGTGTTAGGGGACCGAAATGCTCCGGCTCACCCTTGACTGAGACTTTTGGGGAAACATGACTAGTCCTTGTTACCCCAAAATCCACATACTTACTGGGCATTCACTTGCGTCCATTCCATATTCAAGGTTATTTATCACACTATACCCAGCGTACAACTTGAAGACAATAGGGGAAGTAGTATCCTGAGGGAGACTGTATTGATCCGAGAGGGGCAAAGCTATTTGGCTATGAGGCAAGTGAACTAGGTATTTTTGGGGGACAGTCTTGAATCAAAGAGTCCAAATGAGGGCTAGTTCCTCTCTTCGCAATATCCTGGGTCAGAACTCTTCTGTGAACTTTGTTGGAAACGTTGGCCGAATCAAGTAGTAGCAACTGTGCTTACCGTGTATTCAACCGACTTGATCAGGTATGTGTCTGCGTATAGAGATGTGCAGGGTAAGCGAGCTGATGTGAGTCGGCGTCAGGCTGTTACATAGGGAACACGATCTGAACATTTTGAGATGTTTTTTTTTCATTATTTTCTCGCTACTATTGTTCTGTGATTCTTGTTGCTGGTCTACGGCTATTTATTACCTCAAGGAAGTAATAGTGTTTGGGCTGATCAGCTATCGGTTACGTTACTAAATCTGTCAGAAAACCTGGCGCACGTTTTTGGACAGAAGGGAAAAGAGATCGTGTGCACCAGCTTTCGACGTTTGGAGATCCACAAATGGCAGCAGAGGGTGCTGGAGTAGTTGGAGATTCCATCCATTTATGGCTGAACTTACCGATTTTCGCCTTATTAGAAAGTGAATTTAACATATAACTACTACTCGGCTTTGGGACATCTAATTTTCCAAACAGGTTTCATTGCTAAGGAGCTTTTAAAAAACCACAGTCAATCGCCGAAATTCAAGCTTGCTTATTTGTATCAAAGTTTTAACATCACTTTCGCTCCTGTCTTCTTATGTCGCTTCTATTCGCTTTCTGAGCCAGTTCGTCAAATGAGGAGTGAAGCTTGCGAAACACCACATTTTCGAATTACGTGCGCGTTAACAAGGGACTCAGTTGATCTCCTCCTTAATGATATGCAATTTGTAATTGATTGTATCTCATCAAGTGGGCTCAACTTAATGTCCAAGTGAAGCTTGAAGCTGATAAAAATTCGGGAATTACAACTAGCCCACCGATAGTGGGCTATCGAAGAGTATGGTATCATGGCTGCTTGAATAAAAACCGCTTCGGATGGCTTTAAGTAGCTAATAAGTCGTTCATAATAAGGTGACATTTTCAAATTTAAAAAATAAAGAAGTCAGTATCTGGAAACACGGTCCTCCCTAGACAGATTTTATTTTGTAAAGATCAACCTTTTCTATGATTTCGAGGCTACTTACATAAAAGACTTCTGATTCCTTTGGAAGCAACAACCAAAACACAGTGACGGAGGAAACAAGAGCAAGGATATGATTTTGAAGAAGATACTGGCACCAGCTGGTTGCGTATCATGTCTCATAGAGACGTTCACCGCAATGAAAGAGCAAAGCTTTATGAGGAACAAGCTAGTGGATCCACTCAGATCACCAGAAAATGTACGGAAGGTGTTGCTGAAGTGCCCAAGGCAAAACAGTGGACTCAATAGTTATATCCCAAAAAACGTTTACTAATTTACTTAACGATCAAGGTTTACAATGCAAACCTATGCAGCGTTGTTTGACAGGCAGAACTCATGCATACACCATGAGTATACCATACACCATAGCATAAAGCGTACACCATTTATTCATACATCATGATCTCTTCATGTTTGTCAGGACATCATTCCCGTCTGTCATAGAATCTGGCCATGATGAGACAGGTGAACACCTCCAAAATAATATATCACACTACCACACTAAGCCTTTACCAAGCACTTCAGTGAGACTCATGACAAAATAAGTACTACTTTGGTACTGGGTTAGATATTCAGACATTTCTACGTCACTGTAGCGAACGGATATTGGTGGGTACCTTTGCTGTGTTCTGTGCTCCCGTCTGACTTACGCCATTCATCGAACTTTGTACCTTCATTTCATTCCTTTAAGGGCCGTCGATAGAAGCACGTTTCCGTCAATTTCTTGGGTTTTGGTCGGTTTATCAAGTTATAAGACAAGGATTTCATGAACCTATGACTTTAGGTGGGGAAACTCACTTTGGAAGAAAAATAAAAAGGCTGCTTTTTCAGGCAAATATGGTACTGTGCCTTGAAAATCTAAAGTGAATTTTGGAGCAGGATGACCTAGCTGATGTGGAGGGCTCCAAAATTCACTTATTTTATCGCGGAAATGCAACCTCTCAGAAGATGCAACTTTTTATTCCAGTGGTGCTAACTTTTCAAGTCCTCTGAATTTATGCGATCTGGTTTAGATTACGTGTTTTGGAATCTTATGCTTTTTTAGCAGACTTCCGCAAGCGCTGGCAAATTTCATTCAGAGTTTTCTCACCAGGTTTTAAAGCGATACCGACTGAACGTACTCTGTTTTCTGACCTACAGCCTATTACTTTATACAAAGCCCAATGGAAATATCCCCACGTCATGATTGGGATTGGACTGAGATGGTTCCTTACTCACACTGGATGGGGAGCAACTAGTCATTTGGAAACAGGTGGATTTGTTCGAAGCGGCCCAAATGTGGATCATCCCGATATACAGTTTCATTTCCTTCCCTCCACCATTCACGACCATGGGAGAAAAATGGGTGAACGGCATGCATATCAGGTTGTTCATTTTGGCTAACCAACAACTTTTGTAAAAGTGCATGTGCTAATAATGTATCTAGTGAACGAAATGCTGGGCCACCCTACTGGTGTTTAAGATTACAGATCTCAAATGCATTAATCTGGTATAGTTAGGAATTGACTGAGCAGACGGTCAGTTCGACTGGTATGGGAATCTGTTGCGCAACCAAGACTATGCTTTAGGAGAAGAATCCCACCAGATCTGTACTTCATCAGGGAGTAGAGAAGTTTCCCTTGGGAAAATGGTGCTTGTTAGGTTGTATTATGTTCTGGAACCATCTTGAGACGTAACTGGAGCTACGGTATCATACACCGTGGTTTGTTAAAAAAATACTCCTACTAGTTCTGAATTACCTGTTATGTTAGACAAATACCTACGAATTGCATCATTTTCTTGATCAACAGCCACTAAAAGTGACTACAGAGTTTTTCTGTTGTCTTCTGTTCAAAGGAAAGAAATATGCCTTCAGAAAAAAATTGTTATTGTTTCTATTTTGCGATATTGTTCAAGTAAGCTGGCTTGTGAAAACCCTATTCCAGCTTTGTTTCTAAGCTATTAATCGTAATTTCGCCATTAGTCATATGATATGCTGATACTGCTATGACCCGCCATCATATCGAGTTGAGATGCTCCATAGAGGTTTCAGCCATGATTTGTTCTACCTAGGTTCAGGCTGTTACCGCATTCCTTCCTTTCATCCTGACCTCATTAAGAGTAAAAAGTTGCTGTTTACTGCGTTTCATGCTCGTACTCCTTGTTTCCTCCTGTTTTGTTTAGTAGATGCTGGGCAGCAGACTACCTAGTTTCATCTATGGTGCATATGCAAGGCTTTATTGGTGTAAATTTTTTGCTCCCTTTGGTACGAAGAGAAAGCCGTGGGCATTTTGCCGATTTCGGAGGTTATCGGTCGCACACAACAGCTCCTAATCAGTTGGAGCAACTGTAATGCGTAGAAAGACGTAACAGGAGTTCAAGTGCCATACTGTCGGTTCAGTTTGCCCCGAAGGACACTAGTGTACTAGTGAAGATGGAAATTCCTTCTTGAATTTCGCAGACACATTCAAAAGTGTCTGTAAGCTTTTTGTTAAAGATGTTGGCGAATTAATCTTCGAAATGAGCCCTCAAGACAAAATGCCTATGAACTTTACAGGTGCACGTTGGCCCAATGCGACCGCGCGGTACTGGTCAGCTGTTGCTTACATCTGCTGATCCGAAGGCACCCCCAAAGGTCGATCCTAACTACATGTCATGCGAAGATGATCGCGAAGACATGCGCAAATGCATTCGCTTGTCGCGGGAGATATTTGCTCAGCCGAGTCTTGCAAAACGGTTTGGTGGTTACGAAATCGCGCCAGGTGCAGAGAAGAAGACTAATGCGGAACTCGATCAGTTTGTCCGGGAACTAGCTGACAGTGCATATCATCCGTCATGCACTTGCCGAATGGGTCTCAACCCTGAGGGCCGACCTGCTACTGAACGGGATATTCAGCAACGTGGCTACCTTGGCAACGGCATTGTGGAAGCTGCAGTCACTCGCCCTGACTGTAAAGTCTGGGGATTAGACGGGTTGCGAGTTGTGGATGCCAGCATCATGCCGTCCATCGTCTCAGGTAACCTGAATGCCCCGGTCATAATGATGGCCGAGCGAGCGGCCGATCTTATTTTATCTGACCGTGATGGCAAGTCAGTCATGTTAAGTCCGGCAACCGGTGTTAAATACTGGACACCCAAATTCCCAAAACAACAGCGTGACATGAAGCCTGAAGTGATATTTAAATGCTGAATTGGCTTTCAGGCCAGTATGATAACCAGCTTCGTGAACGCCATATGACATTTTGTACTCTACAGTAGTATTGTTTTGACTGTTTGCCAATAAAAATCTACCTAATGAGGATGCGTGGCTGGTTTTTAGCTTGACAAATTTAACTTGTATTTGCTGTTTAGTAGGCGTGCACAGCGAATTATCATTTACTGTTGTCTTTCGGTTCTGTGATTTTGTCAGACTGATTGGCTTATAATTCTGAAGTAGATTTTTGAAAATATTATCCTTCAGAAGCATATCAGTGAAAGATGAGGTCTGCCGTCTGGTCATCTTTGTACTGGATAACCGAAATGGCGGAGCAATGGAGACAGTGCTGTCGAAAACGTGGTCTCCAATCAGCTGCGTCCCATCAGTCAGAAATGTCGTTTTGAACTCTTTCCTTGACAACATCCACCAATAATTAATGTCACGTTGAATGGTACATCGTCATTATAGACAGTTTTTTAATTCGTCAGGCACATTCAACTTGCAGACAGACACCCACACCGTCCGTAGTAAGGTCTGACATCTTATTGGTGATTCTGCGAGACGGGAGAGTGGAACAATTTGTTGCCCAGTCAACTGGTTTGACTTTTTGCTATAAAATGATCTATAAGTTCGAGATAAGAGTGATGAAAGTGAGAATGGCGGATTGTAAATAATCACAGAAGTTTGGTTATACAACAGATAGAATAGAATATCAGATTTGGGAGTCCTAATGGTCATAATTACGCACTTTGCATCGAGGTGGCTCCCACTCCTTCCATGCGCGTTTTCAAGTTAGCTGCTGTTGCTCGACCTGAAAATTGTACACACAATAAAAGGAAAAAGGAGGGATTTTTGTATAATTAAACCACTAGTCTTCATGTGTAAGTCCCTTAACTACGCCAGTCTCTTTCGCACGATATGTGTGATTATGAATCGAATATCGTTGTGTAGTTACTTTGAACTGAGATAATTTATCAAATCCACATAGCCATAACTACCATTCTGAGCACATTCAAGTCACATGCTCTTGATTGCCACACAAAGGAATATCCACATAAAGAGCAAACTCAGATACAATGTTCATTCGCCATGACCTGACTGCAACGTCTGGTCAGCACCTCAAGCTTCGTGTCAGTTTCCTCAGAGGAGAAATTATGCCAGACCATTATTTTCAGATTCCGAACTGAGGTAGTGTTTCTGGCTGGCAGGGTTAGCACAATTACACGAAAGTTGAATTGATCTACGACTTATGTTGTTAGGTGTGTTAAAGTCAACCCAAAGTTACCCATTTAACTCCCCCACGAGGACATTGATATTCATCCTATAGTCGGTAATCGTGACACACTTGTTCAAAAAATATTCCTTGTACGCTAGTGGAGACAGAATTATCAACAACCACACTGCTTCAGCAGAAAATGCCGATGCACAAAGTTCATATAACCTTGAGGAAAGGACGGCGAAAGGCTGAGTATCTCTGTGTTGAGTCTACGAAATGATAATAAATGGTAAACGGGTGATGATAATGGTGTACAGGATTTGGCATCAGCAGTTTGTGCTCTAGTTCAGAATTCTGCTCTTTTAGCGGTTGGAGAGATGGTTGTAAGGTTCTACTTATCCGTTTCTGCGGTAACCGACGCTGTTTGCCTTTGAAACTGAGGTAATGACAAACCCTCTCTGAGAAGAGATTAACTTGTACAGGAGATGGCGTTCTCTCGATCGGTCGAAGTAATCTCTCTCTGGAGAGCAAGTGTACGACTGCGTTTTTTTAAAGAGACAGACTGTACGGAAGGTAACTTTTGTAAGTGATCTTTCCAATTGGCCCTTTCAAGAAAAGGTGCGTGACAGCTGTTTCAACTCCAAACTTTACTTGTAGGGATGTGCTGAAGACGATGTACATTCCAGTCTAAGAGGAACCTGATCATTCGAGAGGTTAGCAAGAGACAAAGTGCGAGTGGTCTTTATATGCAGAAGAGTCGTAGTATTTATGTGCCGTACAGATAAAAATAATGCAATAAGACTCAACCATCCAGGGGGACATCTTTATTTATCTTTATACATTTTTATTCTGTAAAAATAAGTAAGAGACCAATGCACCTACTTCACATCGTAGCCTTTGTTGGAATAGCATTTTGCACCAATGGTCTTTGTTTGCAGGCTCGGTGGTCTTTCAAGAGGTATCAGTTTCAGTAGTAATCTCACGGGATCAAAGTGAAGGCTTTTAATTTGGGGAAACTGATCTTTCTTGGGAAAACGGCTGTATATACACTGACGTATATAGTTGTAAGTAACTAGCAACCAGTTTTGTCAATCATTATGACGGGCCAAGTTTTCATACCCGCAATTTCAGTTTGGTATTTGCTTTATCATACAAGCCCGTTCAGGCGCATCTTCGTTGGCCGCAGCGGAACTGTGGACTGTACTTCCTAAGTATGTAAGAATCTTGATGGTCTAGTTTTATTCACTGTAAAGTGATTTGTGGCCTTATCCAAAAGGACATAATTGTCAAAGGATGCTTTACCTTACATGGCGAATTTGTTCTCCCAGAGTAGTTCACGATAAGGTCTCTAAAGACTAAAGTGTCTCGGTATGGCAGAAATCGGTCAACAGTAGCAGAGCCATTTCAAGTTGCGTTGATAACACCCTGGCCACTATATTTGATGGCGAATGACACCCACATGGACACACAGTGGAAAATACAAACATATGCGCTGAGTTGCTACCAGGCCCCCACTCGACAGTGTCCTTGTGAACAGATTCTCCATTTCTATTCTACCCTGACAGGAGCGCTGCGCGGTAAAGTCTAATGCTAATTTGTGGTACCGACATTTGAATTCCAAATTTTCGAGACAATTATCATGGATATCAATGTCACGTTAAACTATAACATCGTCATCAGTAATTTGTGAGATATCTCGAGATAATCCATATCAGCAAATGTATCCGGGACACTTTTAAAACAAAAAGACGGAGTTCCAGAACGGGTGATCTTTCCTCAGGGGATCACACAGTAAATTGTGCTCTTCTGAGAATGACGTTTTGTGTTCTACAGGGGATTGGTACCGATTTCAGGGTCTCTTCTTAATGGTAGTATTATGTAACAATTCACGCCGCTGTGTTTTAAAACAGCTTTTTAACAATCGCCGTTATCCTGTTCACGTATTGTGCATAAAATGAGGGGTGTTGCACATTTTGTTTTAGGGGGGGGGGTGATGAGATCAACCTTACGATGGTAGCATATTTCAAGTTTCCCGATCTCTATAGGCTATCTTAACAGGCACTGGTATACCTACTTAATCGTAAGTGAAGGAGGCAGCTACTGTGCTCTGTCCTTTTTGGTCTATTGTTGAGGAAGCACTGCAACATTTTTAGTCTATATTAACCGAAAATCAGGAGGGTAAACCTCTCAACAGTTTTTTGGTCTGCGTGTGTTCAGCTGCTTAATGGTGTCTTAATATGAGAGAACCCCGGGTCACGGGTTTTGCGACAGAATGTTCGTCAGGAAGGGGAATCACTCTTTGTGGTCGTTTGAAATAATCTTTGTTGGAGGGTTGAGGTAACTCCTCAATGACTATAATTTTCAAGCCAAGTTTAACGGCAACATATTGAATTGTTCTTAGATAGGGATGGTTTCTCTTAGGCGGAGTTTCTTTTGGTGAAGGGACCATCGTGTTATCCAGACCTACTGATAAGACAACCGCTGATTTGTTGCTACTGCGCACGGTAACGATGATCCGAAGCTTGGGTAAGTGCGTATGTGTAGCAACTCGTTGTGTGCGTATCGAAGATGACGCAACCAGCCCATCGATCGTTTACTGAGACGTGGAGTCATCCAGAAGTCAACAACGCAAACAACAGTTATGCTTTTCCAGAACTAGATATGTGCCGCGCTTCACTAACACTATATTCAGGTTGGCCAAATAATTTCGAATGTGTTGACAACGCAATGGATAACTTTGTTCCGCCTTCTTGAATGAGCATGGCTCCAGGGAGCATCGTTACACTATTTAGTGGGAGGTCAGGTTATCAGTACACGGCCTGAGTCTCCATTAAACTGTGCAGTTGCGTGGATTTCTGAAAAATGCCACCGGAAGAAGGCCAAATTAAGCGATCTACCGGTTTCAAGCCAGGGCATTTCGACCGCTTTTGTAATATTGCGATGAAAATAAAGCAAGTAACAAATGGAAACACAAATGATAAAGCAAATAACAATAGAAAAACCACTGGTATCCCAAGATGCACTTCACATATAGCAAGCTTTCAGCTGCTAGAATAAATGTCGGAATGCGGCGAAATTCCATGACATTAATTTACAACAAACCTCTGTGAATTCCATACAAGCCACACCGCACTTGTTGAGATCACGGAGAGCAGATGGTGTCCTTCGCAGGCAGTACTGTGTGCTTTTATTGACGTTTTTTTTACCAGACAGACCTGGGTAGTGAATTTGCAATGCCCACGATTTTGATCTGTTATAAGGATTATCTAGAAACTGGTTTAACAGACAGACTTATAACTTACTGCCTCCGAACCTGATGCCAGTGAAATGTGGAAAGCCATTCTCATCGAAATTCTTTCATATAAAATACGAACCAAGCGGTTACTAGCTCTTAGACACGAGAGTAAACATCTCATCTGCACATTTTTTGAAAAGTGGACATTCTCAAGCGTCCTCTTGAACTTTCTTGGATGTGCTTCGACTAATGAAGAATTACAAACGAACACTGCAAAGCAATTCCACAATTTCCATAGAAACCTTCACCTTCCGCCAGATACGGGGCGGAGCCCGGACATTGGACAGTAGACCACTTGCATGCCTCATCGTTACATCGCTACATCAGTAGTTATAATCAGTAAGAAACGCTTCATGCTGTTTACTGTGGCCAGTCGTAGTTGGACAGTAATGCTGACTTTCTACAATCTGCTGCTGTAGATTTCTGAGATTGCATCTTATGCAACCTGATGATACGACACAGATTTATTTCGTTGACGGGAGGTTGCCATACACGTTATTCGTTTGGTGTACAAGCTGACAGATGCAGATCTCCAACTTAGCACTATTCAAAGAATGTAATATGCAAGAACTTTGGCACATAATGATCTAAACATAGGTTTGACGTATATACTGCAAGCGGACTTCTCTTATTCTGAAAGAAGGGGTGGTATGCGGAAATCATGGAAGTACTGGATGATTCATTTGTACTTATTTGATGAGTTTATTCCTGGTGAGTAGGTTTTTTAAGGAGTGGCTCAGTGGGTGAGGCATTAGGAGCAGTTTTAATAACACCGAAGTCTCCGTCGTAATTTTCATACGGAATAATGAAGAAGTGAGCTAATTCTCACTTGGTAACTGTCTGGTCTGATAAAAATAATCGATTATCTGTCTACATGGTGCGTTATGTGTACGTGTGAGGAATTGAAAGACACAGCATCCTGATTAAGCTAAAATTACCACTTAATATTCTGATGGCGCCTCTTTAGATGTAGGCTCAATATTTTAAGACCGCCGGATCATCGAAAAAAACTTGCTTTGTGTGATAGGAGGTGATTCTAATCCTATTCAGTTTTGGTGGGGTGCACTGATTAGATTCGTTATCAGCCACCTTGTTAGTAGTCAAGAAAAACGGTTTTTAATGGTGTTTCAAATGCCTAGCTAAATGTTGAATAAATGCGTCGTAAATCCTCGGGGCGTGAAAAGCATCGACACTGATAAACAAATTACCAAGACTTAGGCCCATCTAATACCTATTCTGAATAGTCTAACTTTTGTCTGAATGAGTATCAAATAGACTTTTCTTATAATGAACATATACTCAGGTCTGATACGTTGGTAACACATTAGAACTTCAAACTTCTGATCAGTGTGGCAGCGGACGCTTCCGAATATGGAGCGGCTCCATTAAAAGGGCAAACATCCACAGCCGCTCATCTTCGGATTGTCAAATCTAACTTCTTCATTGCTGGGCTACCATGATTCTGAGTTATAACTTACAACCAGCGTCGTGTTTTGTATTTCGATGCACATGTGGATCTGACCTTACAATTAAAATGTCAATAAGTAAGATGGAGCCACGGGATTTGCATCAGTCTAAACCGATAGTGGAATCCGTTCAACCTTTTCCTATATCTGCTAGCGAAAATACTTGAGAAACTTTGCGTGAACACCTGCTGCAACAACATACTGGATATTTCTGGAATGAAGGTTAATAATGCATGTAGATATGTTTTTTTTTCGCAGAGGCGGGTGATTATCTAATTTTGGGTGACTGTGTTATCACATTAGACAAACTTCGGCTTCACGTATTGGGACAGTTTTAGGAAGGCCATCCTGTAAGTAACAGAGAGTGTCGTCACTCGAAGTTGTGACTACTGGCCCTACGTTTCGGTGAATATCCAGTAGTACGCCGTTTACTTTAGAGGTGACAATTCAGTATCCCTTTGAGACGTTTTCTTATAGAGGGAGTGATCACAAACCAGACGGGACGCGATCGAGCCAAGACAACAGAATTGACATTAAAAGTTCGTGAACCGAGATAAGGGTGATGTACTCCTAGATCACCGGGTATTGACAGCACGTCTACGGTCCTACACAAAAGTGACTCATTCAAACTAGAATACTGGCGTCGAAATCTTTGTGAACCGAAATCGCAGCATGTTATCTGGTCATCATCTGCGATCACTTGTACGTTTGTTTCAAAATGTCACATTAACTATGTACTGCTTGGTCACTAGTAGCCTATTCCTCCCTGTCTTCCTCTTTGGACGTTCATATGGGTAGGTGGGGCTTCAGTGCACAAGACCACTTTTTAAGTCAGTGTAAGCCTTTTTTGGAAATAATTCGCTCCGTTAAGCTTTACTGAGTTACATAGGAGATTATAGGGTCATCTGAGGTAGCTAACGACAAAGTTTTTTCGGGTGCAACTTGAACACCGAAATACAGTTGCGGTGGTTTGCACCGACGCATAGTTCATAGGCTCTTAGATACAGACAGTGTTGTCTATAGCTGTGCACTTGTTGTGTTGCAGTAGCATGTATCTCATTAATGAGATGATTTTCCTAAACTAGGGGTACTAGCTGGTTAGAAGTGATGGTAAAGCTATATTTGGACTGCAGTGAAACCACTCAACGATTTCTGGGTTATATCTCAAGCATACATTTCTGGAGTCAGATGAAAACTATTTAAGTGAAATCTGGCAGACTGCTCCCGAAGGCAATGAACTGTTAGTTATGGTGCCAGATGATCGCTTGGATTGATACAAGGTGTCCGGCGCTAGGGACAGATTGGTAGAAGGCGGAGCAAGTTTCATCGCTGATCACTTAGGCTAGGTAACAGTAGCTGTAGGTGCCAGAGTCAGTAGTATGGTAGACTCCGGCGGGTTTTACATGTCCTTTCTTTCTTTGCCAACTGATAACGTCAGCTAGCTGGTGGAACATGCTTTGTCAGATTAAGACAGGACTGGTAGAGCTGACCTCCGTTGATGCGACAAAGAAATAGGGTGATGCGTATTTTACATTCGGCGGGCCTGCTGAATCACTGAATAAATGTATTGAGTAGATGTTTCTTATACTGATCAGCTTTAGGAACCGATTTGGCAGTTGTGCGATTTCCACATATCCTCACCAAGATTGTTACCCTGTTTACTCATAAACTTATGACTCAAGTTCATAGCACCATAGTTCATAGCATAGTAATTCAGCGGGGAATCTCTTCTAAATGTCTGTACAATCGCATTACTGATAAACTACTAATTAAACTCAGTAATGTGACACATCGTCATGTTAACAAATTTATCGGTTCCCCGATGGGCGCTAGGTTTGGTAGACCTGGATAAGCTAACATGTGCAGTCATGTAACAAATTTATTAGTCGTTGATAAGTGCATGCGAGATTGTTAAATTGCGTTTAGTGAGCATCACGGCCATACTCTACGAGCCATACTGGATGTTACATTGACAGCAACTCAGGCACAGACCGAATTCGCATGGCTTAGACGGCCTCGAGGTCAAACTGACTGGCCTGCGACTTAACACAAAAGGAAGGTTTTATTTGATTTTCCACATAAAAGCATCAACTTTGAACAGGGCTTGGGTTGAAGACTATTATCACAAGCTGGAAAATTCGTTTACAGAAAGTGTGCCTGGTCCTTTGTCTTTGACGGTGAGCAGATGATTCTGCTGCATCCTATGTTAGTCTCCATCACGGCATACCAGGTCGGTTTCTGCTGTATTCCGGTGATCATGTTTAAAAACCTGATATAGTAGTGGCTAGGTTTTAAATTAGCTAAGCGTTTTAGGGACAAACAGACTTGAGAGATCAGGAGTTTGTTTTCGGAGCTAGTACCTAATCTACTACATGATGCGTTATTTGGTTGTATGAACTTAAGTCCGGCTTATTTTTGTCGTGAATTTTTATCTCCCGTGTTAGCAGCCCAGTAGGATGTTTGAAAAGGAACTTTGATGCAGGTATTGGTTCCCACCAGCTTTCTTAGGTTGACAGGTCTTTCAGAAGGTGAAAAAATTTGCCTCAGCGATACCGACTTTGAAGGCCAGCATGCTGACTTACCTTTTCTAGAGTAGTTACGCGATCCTCCCAGGTACTACCTATTGAAATAACTTCATTATTTTATTTTGTGCATTCGCTTTGCGTCTTGCTCGCCATCGTCCACTAGATGGTTTAGTTGGGTAGGACTAGGGATCGAGAAACATGTGTCCCGATCTAGAATACATGTCTATCTAACTAGACTGTCGGTCGCACACTTGGACTAGCAATTCAACCGGATGGGTCAAACAATTTGGGGTGAAGTTTCATAGAATAGCCCCCAGGCTTATTGGTCCAGGTACTCCAGGAATCCGGAGGACTTGGGGGAGTCCATGAACATTTTAAAATCACATGATCTCAAGACGGTGATTCTAAATAGAAACCCGACTTTATCAGCTCCGTATTAGTGCAAGTGTCCTATTGAGGTAAATTTCACGCTTACCGAATGGTGGATTGACGAGCGAGCAAAAATACTTCGAGTATTACGGTCAATATAAAGGTAAAACCAATACTTTGCCACTGTTCCGTACTATATTTCACCTTTTCCGTAAAACCATGACACAGTTAAAGTACCGAAATTACACGGGAACACTTTTACCTTCCTTTAAAGGGCGGAAGTTTTGGGGATGCTACTGAGTGACACGGACGTCATAACTCTTGTATATTCCAATCTACAACATCGTGGATGTGAATGAGACGGACCTGTTTGAACAGCCACCCAGTAATTGACTGAAATATCCTACTCATTTGGCATTCTGTTATTCACCTCCACGTTGGAGTGTCAGGTTGAGTGACACAAATTAAGCTCCTTTGTTTGGCATCCTTCTTTCGCTTTGGGAGTCAGCAGAAAGAGTTAAAAAACGTCGGCTGGTAATCACGTCACTATAGTTTGTCATACTACTAGCTGACTACCCCCCACACGGTACTAATTTAATAATGTAGTAGAGTAATGCAAAACGACCAATACTTGTTCACCAGTGTATACCGTTTCTTAGCGCATACCTTCACCACGCTGACCTCCAACACGACATACTATGGTTCATTCGCTGTTTGTTTTCTGTTTGTTGAGCCTAGCAATAAAACCTGTTACTGGTGAGTAGATTGTAATTTGCGCAGATGACAAGGTGGATCTAGCCCTATAACATGGGTCAGTTGACCTTATGCTAGTTCCTGACTATACCCTTATCAACCAGATTCAACGTCAGGACGATGTACCAGCATTTGGCTCTTTAGACAAAACACCTTGTAAAGGTGTGCGCATGCACGCGTAAGCAACTCGAACCAACCAGAACATTTGATGTGTAAACCTGTAGTTTGCAGCATGTATGTAGAACGATCAACTATGACAGCAGGCCTCCTCCAAACCCAACAAATGTCGACAGAAAAGTTTTTTTGCCGTGTAATAAGTCCAATAGAAACAGCAACACTGCTATTGAAAGCCACCAACATGAAACACTTTTTTGTCCTACACTCGGAAAGATCCCATGGATAAGAACTGTTGTATCTGGGATCCGTTTGGGGTATCTGGACGTTCCGTCTACAAACGAGCAGGCTCACCCCATTGCATAGTATGCAGTATGTGCATTCAGTCCTGCGTAATGGAAATCAGACTGTAAAATAGAAGCCAGAAATTGCGACGTTCCTAGTAAAAGAATTTTTACATGGACCATGAATTCACATTATCGGATCCGGTTTATTGTTGTTCTGCTTGTGACGGATCAAATCATTTGCTCCAATATACTTTCAGTGGTACTCGGTGATAGCTCGACTTGGACCTTGAATATCAACTTATTGTTTCGAAATTGTTACCCATGAGACACAAGGTGAAATCTTCGGGATATTGGCCAACCAAATACCTTTTTGTCCTTTATTGACAACGCACCATCAGGGGACAGAACTCAGCTCGACAGTGCGCCCAATAGATAGTCTGCCTGCGTTGACCTTATGATAGGGCCACCAAAATCTCTTATGACAACGTTGACGCATCTGTGGCTGAAACCGCTACCAAGCAAAAGCTTAGAGTCATGTAACTACAATCTGGAGTCATACACAGAGTCACACGAATAAGTTCACTCTAGTATTCAGGTTCCCTGAAGGAATTTGTCCCACCGACTGGGCCAAAAATCAACTTCACTTATATCTGTCATACGCTTATTGGCTGTTAATGGCCACTTGACGCTGTGATAAAACAGTGACCATCCGTTACCCATAGGGACCCGCAACCGCATCCACCTAATGATTCTCCGTCAGGATGGAACGCATAGAGGCTTGCTTTCTGAGACTATTCCAATTCGGTGTTCAAAATTTACTTTTCCGCATGACTGCAGGAGCACAGTAAACGAAGAATAACATCGAAATCGTCTTTGTCATGCTACTTGAATCCTTTTAGGTATTGTATCACTAATTCAGGAGATTTCTCATTTAGTGGCGAGAGGATACAATCATGCCAGCTAGACAGCCATCTCTATCTTCATGATACAGTACTGTTTGCTACACGTTTTCAAATTGCTTTGCCTTCCACCTCAGACTTTAACTATTGGAAAAGGTGAATAGCTGTGTTCTCAATAACTATGTGAATAACTGTGTGCTCTGAAAAAGGGGTACTTGGGTCTAGTCTATAATCCTTATTCGGCCTGCTACCCTCTAGTAAACGGAAAGCCGTAAGTTCATGAGCCGTCAGAATTCATTTGACCTACACGGCCGCTGTGCACGAGTTTGCGTATAATTTACTTGGGATGTGCATATTTGGTGAACGTGATCGGAGTGGTTCCTTTGGATGAAGTTTTGTTTGCAGAATGTCGGGATAGTACAAGTAAAATAGTCTTTAGCCGTATGACGACTAGTTTGGCTAATGTGGCTTGGTAATGAGGTTATAGTAGAATTTGTGGACTATTATGATAGGGAAAAACATCGTGACAAAGTAGACATAACTCGCTAGCTGCTTAGTTGTATGTAACATCAAGGAATGGGCAAAACAGGCAACGACCATATAGACTTGTGAATTTTGAGCTGCTGACTTCATTTTTTGGAGTGACCACGCCACATGATGGATGGCATCAGTTGTGGACAATTCAGATCTTAATTTCGGGTAAATTTTCTCAAACGGGCTCACCAAGTATATAAACTCCTCGAAATTTACGGATTCACCTGTGCCAAAACGACCCACTACCATCAGGTCACAAATGGTATGCTGTGAGCCCACCAATGGACTCTCTTATTAGTCCACAACTCAAAAAGTTTTTCTTTCGTTCCAAATGTTGCGCACTGCGTTTCAACGTTTATCATCTAGGGAATTAAACTCACTCTTGTTGGTTGCAAGACGTCTTCTTGGTGATTTTAGTAGGAAACGTCCTTGTGTCACGGATTCATGAACTTTAAACACAAAAGTCAAGCCTCACTAGAGAACAGTCTTCCTACAGTGCCGATGAGTTTGATGAGTCCACACACAAGCAGAAAGCACTAGACTCCAGTTTCGCTCTTATTAGAGCTCATCACCAGTGAATATCGATCGTCATGCCGGGGTTCATCGGGGGGTTCTCACACATTAACCTGAGAGCTGGACCAGCGCAGTGGCAATTGAAGCGAATTCCGGTAAGAAAACTCCACAACGCGCCAATTGTGGCGCTGAAACAAACCATACCGGATACTGATCGAGTGTAAATTGAACAGACACAATCATCCGGTAACTTGCGCGTCTATCTTTTCTATGTTTCTGTGGTGCGATCATGAAGGGGTGGTTTAAAACTATTCTGGAGCACGTCCAAAAGGAGGTAGCTGCAACAGATTTAGGGATTTGTACGGTTGAGTGATTGGACAAAAATCAGTGCTGCTAAAACAAGGAGGGTTTTCTAAGCCCTGCTAATCCACTGCTAATCCACTGGTTCGCCACTGCAGACCACATTGCGCCTGTCGCTAATGCCTTGATAAGACTATCAAAGTAATATGTCCAACCCCTCACTTCTTTTGCTCACCTTTATTCGAGATTTGGTAATTTCACTCAGTTAAAATAAGTTTGTCCGCCCCTATGTGTTCAGCTGTCTGATAATTTATGTTTAAGCTTACCCTGGACTCGACACTGAACGTGTGTAAACAAAGATAATGGAATTCGGCCGATACTACTATAACTCTTTCTGCTTGCACAACCGGCAGTTCTCTTAGGAAGGAATATCAACCTAAATTGTGTTACGTCTTCGTAGGCACTGCTTGAGAATAAACCCAAACATGCCGTTGATAAGTGCTTGGATTTAGTGTTCACCGTACGGTTCTCAATAAAGCAAACTTCAAAAATAATGATAGAATATGAAAATTTTAAAGCCTCTTAGGTTATTGTGAGAACATTTTCAGCCGGAAAAATGACAACTGATATTAACGAAGAAGAAATCACATGAAGTTCTGAGAAATTGTTCCCATACAAAAGTACCAGATTACTCAGCGCTGGTACTTACTAAAGTGAGGGCAATTTATTGGAGCTTGTCTATGAGAAGTGATATTTATTGGTTGGTCGTCTTAATCCCCATTCGATAAAATGGGATGGCGTAGCTCCAAAAGCGTTAGCGCTTGTGTCGCCGACTAAAATACTCGTGGCAACAGTCGCATTCGACGTAACAAGACTTGAAAACAATGAAGTACAATTACATATTCCCATTAAGTGTAGTTAATTCAATTGAGCTTTTCAAAATTCAGTATTTTTATTGGTGATTAAAGAAGTTACAGGGGGCATAGAGGCATAGGACATAGAGGCACTGACAAAACTGAGGAAGTTTTATCAGAACGGGGACTACTTTTTCCTCTGAAAATACTTGAAGCAGAAAAAATTGCGTGAGTACCGAACCTAAGAGGTTTGCGGATGTGATTACTTTCCATCTGGTTAAATATTTGGATTATTTGTAAGTTTTGCTGAGATTTCGTCCCGTAAGTAAAGTCAGTCTATGATTGAAAGCTGATAAGCATTGTACGGCTGTTTTATCCTTATTGAGGATTATCAACAGTACGCAACTCACGAAACCCCAGCAGGGAGTTTCGAATCAGTGACTTCCCGGACAGTGGTTTGAACACAACGTCTCAGTCACTAGCGGCTGAACTTGCACTTAATGAATGGATACGGAGGACCTGTTAATTGCCGAGCAATGTTATTATTATTTAACTGATCATCAATATGAAAGCTTTGGTCAAATCTCCTTACAACATCTCTGGAAGAACGATTACAGCGGTCATCTACAATAAACTCATGCTGTAGCTGTTTTGGAATTGCGCTCACAACTTCAAAGATAGTGGGGACATCCAAGCAAACTGCATAGCCCTACCTTGTGCAAACCTGTGTTTCTGAATGAGCGTTCGGTTCGGTTCTTTGATTTTTAGTTCCGGCATTTCCAAACAACCAGATTTCTAGTGTCTGATTGCCATCATTCTTTCCTGCTCCGCGCCCACATTGGTAGGGGCTGATGTCAGTTGTGATGGAAGCAAAGTGTTTAGGCTTTGCCTGTGAATAAGCAATGATTAAGTTATTCATTTACAGAGTCAGTCAAATTCGCGACTAGAGAAGTTTCTGCCGCCTCCGTGCCAACTCCACAATAACTTAATCAGCCATCCCACTTCACCACTATTTTGCAATGGAGTCTCCGATTGGTCACCTGTCTTCAATTCGTACTCCAAATCTCATCCTGAATCATCGCAGTAGAATTCAGTGAAAGTCGTCCTCCATTGGCTCGTATTTAACTGGCTATCTGGTTTCGATTTGCTTTCACCTCGTAGAAAACCACAGATTTCAAGCTTACTCTACCTAGCCCGTGGAGAGTTATACACAGACAAAGTCCTTAGTGCAGATAATTTTCAAGTATAACCAACTCGGGTTGTTACTGAATGACTGCCCAACGTGCAGTACAGTTTTATCATTCTATGACTCAAATGCGTTTGAACGCTTAAGGCAAACGAAAATATAAATGTGCGTTGTTTCCGGCTTCCTATGCTTCGTTATGCAATCCGAAAAGAGTCACAGTAAGATAGGCTCTCTACAAGGCAGCTAACTGCACGCCCCTTTTCATTACCATCAAGATTTTTGATATTGCACTGTTCCTTACAGTAATCATCCCCTACTCTGCTGGAGTTGATGGTCACGGGTGAAATAGGGATATAGAAATTTTGACTGAAAACAAAAGTGATTGTTCTAGTGATTGGGGTGATGAATACCTAGGGATGTTTGATTACTTTGGAGCTGCGAGTTGGGTAATAACGGCAGCATGACTATCAAGAACGTCTTTAGTTGTTCAGTGAAAATGCCACCCGCTAAGTTGTGCAACCGAAGCATTTATATTTCTAGATCTTTGCACTGTCTGACTGCTGGTAGTTCTGTTTCAGTCCCACGCGGGTCACTCGGGGATAACGGGCCACTCAACATTAGGGAAGCATGACTTACCCAGGGAATTTTGCTGTTTATAGGAGGCTTTTAGTTGAATGTTTTTTCCGTTACCATTTCACAAGTGTGCACCAATCACCCGAGCCACTGGCTATGTAAAAACGGAGGCAGAGAGTTTAAAACCGAGAGCCTTTGTAAAATCATGTTGGAATCCTGGTAATGGAGGCCTCTCACATGATCATTGAAAAGCTCATTTTGGTAGATGCCAAATTCGATGGCATGGCATGAATTGACATGACATGCTATATGTGTGGAGTGGCTTTCTTCATCTTGTGGGTGACCTCGTTTGAGCATAAGACCAGGATGATGGATTACTTCCAAAGTAGATAGATTTGTTTAAAGGTCAATTCTTCCCAACGCGATATCGTAGCAAACTGTCGCGTTTTGCACAGCTAAAGTATTACATTCCTCTTTCAAAGTGTTGTTTAAATAGGAAGCGGAACAATGACATCCATTTCCTTCTTGTCGGGTAGGACGCCATCCCCAGTAAACGGGAACCAGATGGATTTAGAGACCTTCACTCATCAGGTAGGACGCCATCCCCAGTAAACTGGAACCAGATGGATTTAGAGACCTTCACTCATGCGATACGTCACGAAGTTGAAGTGTTACAAATTGAGTGCTTGGTGGCTCTCACTTGGTGTGGACGATGACATGGAATGCTGTCGTGTATTTACTACTTCCATGCATCAAAGAGGGGTTAGTGAGCTGCGTGAACATGACCCGCTTTCCATGACGTAGTTGCTGCTGACATTTTTCTAATTTTGCTACGAGGGGTCATCCACTTTGAATTGGAAGCTTCCTTATTAGTACTTTTCCTATGGTGCGATGACAGGGTTTATCTTGATTTTGATCGTTTTGTCAGGCTTTGATTTGCAAAATATGCAGTACAAGCATTCCAGTATGTATACAGCCAACCAATGCTTGCTAGTATTAATGGTAACATTCGTCT
Source organism: Clonorchis sinensis (assembly GCA_003604175.2). Classification (NCBI taxonomy): domain Eukaryota; kingdom Metazoa; phylum Platyhelminthes; class Trematoda; order Opisthorchiida; family Opisthorchiidae; genus Clonorchis; species Clonorchis sinensis. The sequence goes on along the minus strand of CM030370.1, from coordinate 83,557,742 downwards.
GTATACAATAAACGCATAACGGACCTTTTACACGGTGCGCGTGAAGCTCATATTAGTGCTTTTTTCCCCACTGTTGCCTTCCTGGCTAGGCTAAAATGAAGGTCTTCCTGCTTGATTATATAAGCCGCATTGAGGGGGTGAAACTTCACGTTTGATCATCCGGATGCATCCCGCTAATAATGTTGCTTCCGCCTTGTTTTCGCGACCGTCTACACAGGCTGTCTAAGTGACTTCGTCACACCCTCATGGAGGTTTTCGTTGTGCTACGTCCGTTACCCTCACGCAAGCACGGAGATAGTGGAACGTGTGCTTGTGGCGATAGGTGTTCTTTCGTGGAAAGTGTGTAAGCATGTCGGTCCATGAACGTAGCTATAGGATTTCCAACCAAAAAAGCCAATTTCTCGATTCTTTTACCACAATTCAAAAATAACGTCGACGAGTCTTCGGGGCAGGCATTTTGCTTCGATACATGTAGGTTTTAATAGGTGTTGTGCTGACCAATACACGTGCAATCGGTGCAAATTTTGTTCGTGTCAAACACTTTATTACGATCCTGAATTAGCTGCTGCTTGGGCGGCTTGGCGTATATGTCAAGGCACCTGATCCGACGTCGAGCCCAACGTGCAAGATCATCTTTGGACTATGAATGTGGTGCTTCGGCTAGTCTGGTCGTAGCCATGCCTGGCTCAGCTTGGTTCTACCATATAAGCACACGATCGAAAGGTGTTGGTTGGAGCGTCTAGTGTTGAGTTCCCACCAACCGAATCGGCAACTTCCGTAGTTTTCTAGATTTTGTCCTGCTGGTTTACATAACCCTATCACTGTTCCATAGACACTATCTACTAGGTCGCAAGCCCGCCGTTCAGCAGAGGTTGCAGATTTTCTAAATGGTGGACGTACCCAGGGCTACACAGCATTGAGCAGCGAACCAAGTGTGCAATGCAAGACAGGCCAATAACGGGAAAGAGATGGCTGGGGTCATGATTCAGGTAGTTCACCGGCGCGTTGAGCCATGTATTTTATGAGACGTCACTGAAGCTGTCACGCGATGGCTTTTGTGATTCGGGTCTCCGTGCGGAAAACTGTCGCCAACCAAAACTTTTATGCTACAGGAAAGCTCACCCAATCGTCGCAGTGTGAGTGAATTGCTGCATGCGGATGTGGTTCACTGTTCAGTCTTTTTATCTAAGCAATGGATTGATACTTTTTCAACAGGAGAGGTCAATGGAGAGAAAGACACAGCATCAGAATATATCACACGGATGGATTTGAAACCGACATGGATTTTGGCCCGGATCTCCAAAGCCGATCAAAGAAGGTGAATAAAACAGTCCATGGACGTAGCTATTCCTTTAAGACACTCCCAGCGCTGGTGGTTTGTTCGCACAAGACGATCACACAGTCACTTGCAGATATGATTTCTTCCTTTATATTCAAAACCTACTTCTACTTTAGCGGATTAAATTATCTTGAATCAGGACCATCCATTTTAGTTCGCTCATCAGCTCGTATTTCAGACCGCGGATGTGATTTCCAAACTTGTTTGCTACTAATCTGGATTGCATTAAATTAGAAAGATCGCATACACGGTGAATAAACTCTTGTGACGCATCTACTAATCTTTATTGACTTAATTTCATCCAGGTGCTTTCATTGTTTGATGTGGACCCATTCTCTTCCATTAGGGCACCTGAAGCTGAATTCATCCAAACGCGTGTAACTGTCAAATACTAGGAAGGACCAACTTACGGCTTCTACGACAGCCGGCTTAATTAACTTATTCTCGTGTGAACCGGATGGCACGTTTTCATTACATTCGACGGCTGCTCCACTTAAGTCTTTGGCAGATGACCTTGCTCAATACGCATTAGTGGCCGCTGAGCTGTTTTGTTTAAATAGTCAGTGCTGTGTCAACCACTGCTACTCGTTCATACACCCAGGTTTCGTTTGGCTCCTCTTCTGAAAACTAGCAGACTGAATACTCAATTCCTCATTGTCGGCCACTGTCAGGAGGCACATGTCACAACTGAAGCACATGGAAATCAGCAAGGAACATGAACAGTGCAAACTTAATGAAAAACTGTAGGACTATAGATGTGGTATTAAAACCAGATGACCTACCCATAGATTGCCCTCATTTCAGTCTTACGAATGTTCTAACCCCAGTAACACTATTTCGGTTTGAGTGTTTCCCGGTTTGCACGCACGTCCTCCACCTCCTGCATCAGATTGGCGAAAAATCCGGTGTCTTTCCGTGTTTTTAGTGATGGACTTAAAAAAAGTAGCCTCATTCAGGCATGCAATGGCAGATTTTATAAACTTGGATATGAAGAACTGTTCTGTGCATCAATAACATGTCACACACCAAGTCCGGTGCTTGCAAGCAGTCATAAAGTAAGGACTAAAGGAAACAACACTCTGACTTTTTCTTCACTTCACATCAAAACGGTAGCTATTGGAGGAGACAGTGATTTATTATGTGCTGCTTTATTCTATTGTATAGCTTATCCAGAATTGGTACACATTGTAAATGGATTAACTTGATGATGTGGATAGTACTCAAGACACCGACTCTTTTTGTATGACATGAATCGAACTGCCATACAAGTAGCGCAGAGTACTGTCCTAGAGGCGCTTCCTCCTGGAGGCCAACTTTACCGATTCTGGGACGAATTGTTTCCGGAGGTAACAAGGCATTAAGAGGATATGACGTGTGATCATCACGCTCACGCCCAGCATTGACAAGTATGATGCTTTCAAAAATTCTGAGACTGTATGTTTGACATGTTATGAGCATGTTATGAGCGATCCTTCCAGAGTAACGTACATTCCTTTCATCAACGTATTTTATGAAAATTGAGGTTTAACATTTCGGTTTATCTCGGTGTTTTTCACATCTTTATGAAATTGATATCTGGCGAAATGTTTCCTCTGAGGAAATCATCTTTTGTGGATGCCAAAATGTCAACTCGACGGGAATGCGCCCTCTTGGGAATGGACATGAAAGTGAACCATCACCCGACAGTTGTATATGACTGTTGTCGAGATCTTTTTTCGTAATTAACTAAAAGAATATATAGATATACTTTGTGTGAGAAGTCTGAGGAAATCCTGGTTTCGCCTCTTGTTTATGATCCATTATTTTTCACCTTATTAAAGCAGGAGAAAGGACCATTCAGTGTACAATATTGTAGCAATCTCCATTTTTTTCACTCACCGACAGAATTATATTCATCAATGTCATGTTTTGCAATAAAAAACGGTGCGCTGTGTGACATTCGTTCTGTCATATCGGCGTAACTATGCCACTTTACTAAGCGCACATCACCACAATTTTATACCGATGCGAATCACACATTGTCACACTAGTGACAATCACAACGACAGCCGCACCGACTCAACAAATCGAACAAATTGAGGTTGCCGTCAGCTGATTAGTTCAATCCAAGGTTTGATGCTTTAATCAAGTATGGCTGCATATCAGGCGCAGCTGTCCTACGTACGATGCACTGACTAAGTTAGAGAGACCGGCTTCAGAGTGATACAGTGTGCTGCTGTGGAATTAGGTGAAGCTGACTGATGGAAGTTACACTGTCCTAATAGCCACAATGGAAAGAAACGGATGTGCAACAATTTATGGACCGACCAGTCTAGTATTATAAAAATAACTGTCAAAATAGCATTGTGTTATCCCCACTACTGTCATCAGGCCGCAGCGAATTATCATTTCTGTTGTTTAAGTAACCAGCATACACAAATGATAATGGCCAAAATCCCCATTCCAACTGGCATGGTAAAAAACGAACCCATCAATTCGATTATCCGGTTAACAGAGACAATAGATCCACCTAAAATACCACACCTCAACTGTCACGGCGTACAATATTTCAAGCAAGATCTAAAGAATATGTTCTGACGGACTTAGTCTGATGGTGGCAGCCGAGTGAGGTGCTTTATTTCGGTCAATGACAATGCCACCCCGGGGAGTAAATGACCTATTTCCAGAACTAGAAAATGGTTTGCCCACGGCTCTAGGGATGTGATTCTCCGAAGAAAACACGGAACTGACACCACCAACATGAGCGATTTTTCTTGAGGAATACCTTCGAGAGGTGCTGTTGTACCAACATGACCATACCATGTCTAGTCACGGTAGACAAGGTAAAATTTGAACAAGGTTGCAATCACAGGAATCTCGTTATTGCTGAGACCGAGCTCAAACTTAAACTGAAACTGCAAGAATATGGTCTGGCTCAGACTTGGCTCCAGTTTTGTTAATAACGTGATGCCCTGGAAGGAAACCAGGGGCAGCGCATCAGTTTTGGTCGAAGTAGAGTGAAGATTGTGATATTAACCAAAAGTGACATAAAACGACTCAAGTAGTGAAAACTAAAACGTCAACATGTGTTAAGTGATTCACTTTACGCTTCACAACGGTCTTGGAAAATGAAGTAACACTCCAGAAAAATTTCGCAACACTAGTTTTTAACGTCCCCTTCTAACCTAGCGATTCTTATTGATGTGTTGAGGATGACCGCAGTTAAATTTTTCATCAGGCTTTGCAAGCAAAGCTGCATGCTTCTTGTGAGTCAAATGAACGTGTTAGCTCAGTTATGTGTAAGGTAGCCTTTCGAGGTCCACAGAATATCTATTCAGAATTGACACACTACTCAAACACAGTACTTCTCAACAGCCGCCTCACGTTTCATTCGGCAACAGGTTATCTTGACGGAACGTACTACGCATAAGGTTGCTAAAACCTCTTCAGCAGCCCGTGACCGGTTTCGTCCTCCGTGAAGCACACCAGGTAGGCGCAGTGCCCTATCTGTCGTCAACTTCACGTTCTACTTGAACCCAATATGGGCGCAATTGTCGAACTATACACAGTTGCACATAAATGTGGTTTTACCAAGTGACTCAACTGGATCCTAGCTGAATCTCTCGTTTATACTATTCTTCAGCTGAGCTTCTGCACAAAGGCCGCCTCGTGTTTCATTTGGTAGGATACCCGAGATATTACAGTACTCTTCCTTGACAGAGCAACACTTGAGATTGCTGAAGACTTCTCTTCAATCCACAATCGGCTTTCCCCTCCTAGAGATATCAGATAGGAACAACTGTCGGATTTCCACCGAGTTCTTCTAATCAAACACCAAATTGTACGTAATCAGGGAAATACGTTGGTCGAAAAATTATATACTACAAAGAAGAAATTCTGTTTAGTCTCTCATTCACATCAGTTTAATCTGCAAAGGAGCGTGTTTTGCCACCTACATACACTTTTTTGATCAAATATTCCATAGTAGGATAAACCGAAACTCGAGTACTATTCCCACCTGACGAACTACTTTATTCAGTCTACTCTGGAATATACTCAGAAATCTGTTCGGTAGACAAACCGATGTGGTTGGTGACATTTTATTAAATGGAATGCACATATGTTGATGGTTCCCTGCATTAGCTAAAATACGTAGGAAAGGTTTTATTTTAAGGCTATCGGTGACGTAGAAAACCGTATTTTGTGGTTCCTGGCGAGTATTTACGGTATGCGGTTTAAAAAGAGAGCGGTGGCTGACAACATATTCATTTTGACGTAAAACCTAGCCAAAATTATGATGCATCATCAAACATTGGTTCTCAGTGAGTTTTTGAGCACAACCAACAAGTAGTTATGGAGACGTACTTCGTAGGCTAAAAAAGGATCATAACTTTATGTGTATTCAATTTTCTAATAGGACTTACAGTCCATCTCCAATACTTCAGAATTGCGGCCTAGAAGCCAAAAGTGAAATGGCTCGATTTTACCTACCTCGTAACTTGGATTTCAAAAACGGCTTCAGACAACTGGGACCCACAGTCAAGAAATTAGCTTATTTCAGTCAAAGTGATAAACGCTTTGGATGACCAGTAGATGTCAGGTTACAGAGCAGATCGATGTAACTTCATATACTTATTGAGGAAGAGGAGACTTCATATTCAGTCTTTGCACGTGCCAACCCTGTCGTGAAATCCGCGTTGAGCTAAGTAATCAGCCCACATTATATTATATCATCGTTATACCGTCACTTGTATTAACGACACATGACTTTTGCTACTTATCAGCTTGCACAAACGGCTTCTTCAACCAGTGAGTGATATCAAAATTCCGGAAATTCGGAGATAAAATCGAACGTTTATCTCCGAGAGCCATGCATGGCGGTTGCCAAGTGTGATTCTTGAAAATATTGCTGTGATCTTACCGTACTGGCTTGGTGAGTGTATAGATTCACCTTTTCTGGCGCCGAGACGATGAAATCAAATAAAGTCAAAAGACCCCATTCTCATTAATGTTGTTTTCATTAGTGTTTCTAGTGCTTACTTGTCTCTGGATTCACTGAACTACCTGAAGTTGGAAATAAAGCAGATTAGCCCATTATACTCCTGAGCAAAATGCTTTTGGTCGTTTGTGACGTAACTCTTTCATCCGTTCACTAAGGACCTATGCTGCACAAACTTACAGGCACTTCCGATTTGTCCACTACTGGTGCCTTCAGAAAGACGTTGATGATGGCATCAAAATAAGGACGTACCAAAATACCTTCAGTAAAAGTAGCTTATGCATGTTTTATGAGCATCTCACTTTCAATCTTCCGGGGACGAATTCCAGCGTAAATTTTCTGCACATGCACGTCAGTAACTAGGCAACTACTTGGTTCGGTTTTTGTGCATCCGACGTGCAGTCCAGTGACGCAATCGAGTGTTGGAAGATGCCTTCATATATTTGTGCACAGTGGTGTTAACCTGAAAAATGACCATTTCTCTCGCGTGCCTAGTCAGTTTTGAGATAAACCGATAGTCACACGGATATTTTTAGTGACGCTATTTCATTGGTAGTTGAGAGGAGTCGATACTGCTAGAACTGCCTGGGTGACGTACTTTCCAATCACCGCTGGTACTATTTCATTGGTAGTTGGGAGGAGTCGATACTGCTAGAACTGCGTGGGTGACGTACTTTCCAATCACCGCTGGTGTGGTTTTTTGCCAAACATACCGGCCCACTGTAGCAGCGCAATGCGTTCCGAACTATTCCGATCCTGTCTGGAATTAGTTGATTTGCATACGACTTTGAACACTAAAGTTATCTATCCTTCAAATGAATGCAAACGTGCACAGGAACTTCTGCTTGGTCGAGATTTCCCTTCCTAATATTCCAATTACGCCTCCTGTCGTGAAGAAAACTGCACTTGTACTCTAGTGTCCTGAGCAGTTTGCCGTATACCACATTAATCTTGGCTTTCAGTGATCAGAAGTCACTTATTAGATGACTGGCCAATAATTCTTTAGCTTACCATAAAAGTATTTTCCGGACTGTTCCATAATTAGAAGCCAAATCGCTAACCAGATATATGACCACATGTGCAGAATATTTGTACTCAGTATCCCGCAAGATATCACAGGAAATTGCACAGTGCCATGGTTGACCTTAAAAGAAAGCCGACAAAGAGGTATGTAAGATAAAGAATAGAAATTCTGGTACTCCAGTGTATTTTCGTGAAGATTTTTGGACAATGCGAGACTACATACATTATGCCTAATAAGTAAGCATCCTGAGCGTAGGGCTGATTACTCTATTGGGTAAAAAGAATTACAAAGTCTTGCATAAGTCTTGGTAAGGAGAAGAACAGAGTAATCAGTAAGCGGGACTGAACAGCACCGTTAGTATTTTTGGCTATTTTTAAGCTGGGAGAGTTGAATCATTTCACTATATACAGCCTGAAAATTCACAAAAAATGCATAACCGAAATCCAAGTGGAAAAATTCACACAGTTCTAGACGGAAGTAGGGGGAAACTAAAGCTACTCGTTTTGAAATTCTGATAATGCTGATGTGAAACAATAGCAAAACTCAGTACAATATATGGTTTGTGTTATATTTATGCTTAATAGATGACGAAAGGCTACTTGGTACTTTAGTGTTAAGCTCTAATTTACGATGTATAAATGTGTCTTTTACACGATATTTCGAATGCCACCTTCTGGAGCCCATTTGATAGATGCCAACCTCAAATTTCCATTAGTGTTTTTGTATTTGCAAACTGCATATTATATTTTGTGGAATTGTACAAGCATGTGCAGATTTATGTGTTGTTAGTTAATGATTTGCACAAGTCCTCAGTAAAACACTAGTTTATGACATCACAGAATATACGACGAAAAAGCCGCTCCGTTTTGAGGTCTGGCCGACTTCCAACGTATTATTCTTTGACTGGTTCATTTGTATAGCTGCTTGGCATCGTTTTGGGTTAAGAACGAGCATTAAGCAACAAGGTTTGAAATAGCATAGAGTGTGCACTCTACAAATACGTACTTTGTGATGACGCCTCCATATATGTTCCTCGAAGATGAAAGTCGCAGCGGACTAGTTTTAATGACGCTTGATTATTCTCACTTTATGTTCCAGTTCGCAACAAAAGCAGAGTAAAAATAAGCCAGAGAAGTGGCTAGGTCTCAAGCAAAATATGCAACTCTGGAAAGCGCGGCCGAAGGTTTCATTGTTAAGGAGAGATAACGTCAAAAGTCTCAACCAGCACACAAAGTGATAGCCGAAGAAAGAGCATGATCACAGTTGGCACCAAGCCATTGTGACCTTTGTAGCTTTTGAGTCCAGGACAACTTGAGTTCGGCGTTTAGGTGAAAAACTCACCAAACATTTCCCTAATGTGTGATTGCAGATCACAGCTCGGGCATCGTCAGAGCAAAAAAAATGGGAGATTCTGAACCAGTAGAGGCAAGAGGACTTAGTGCGTCTCCGTACATAGAAATAAGTCATTTTAACAAATGCGATGCTTCGCCAAACATTAATCCTTTAAGCAAACTAATTTAAGCACCTTTCAGATTGGGTCTGTTTGTTGTCGGTTTATTCTTTTCTTTTAAATTTCTGACCTGTCAGTATGCAGAGTTTTGACTAAAATCCGACCACAGTCAGATGACTTAAAAACGTTTGTGTTGAAACCGGTGGGAATACATACATACATACCCCTGACTTGAAAGAGGAAATTGCACCGTATTGACTTTGCATACAATTTCCTAAATTTCCTATGAATTACAACAAAAACCAAGCAAGGATTGCAGAAGTACATTTAAAAAAAAATATGTATAAGCCAACATTACACATTGCAAATATAAGAGTTATATCAGTTAAACGCATAATTATAACATATTACGCTCGTTCGGTTGTGAGATGGAGGTGATCGTACGCGTTTTACGCAAATGTTTACCATGCTCCAAAAACCTCAACATCATCCTGAGCACTGTTAATGTTTTTGGACTGAAGTGATCTGTATTTGTAAGAATACGGTGTGACCTTAGGCAAGGTTTTAGGTGCATGCTGTACCGGAATAAATGGATCAGGAGAACTAAAGTAATGGTTGCTTTTCAACATCACTTTTGGGCACTGGGGAGAAGAAATGAAAAATAGAATTTACATAACTAAAGTTAATGAATAAAAGTAGACTGGACATAGTCCAAGCGAAATATAGAACTGTAAGTTAGATTGATTTGGAACTGTTAAAAACAGATTTTAAATCTGTGTTGCAGCAGCTATGGGCTAAATGAAATTACGTTAGATAACGTGTGGGTTGTGGAGATGGTGAATAAATATGAGGGATAAATATTCTCGTGAATATTTCTGTACACAGATATGGTGCTATAATCGTCACCCATTAAAAGTCATGAAGCTACTACTTAAAAATTATCATCTACGTTTTCAGCTTGACCGCAATGTAACATTAGGCCGAACTTTCAGCAAAAATAAAACGAACGCAGTTGAATTCACACGAAAGCCCCTTGTTTACGGTGCCAAAAATTGTGGGGTGAAAATCCTCTAGACAAACGTTTAAGGAATGATGGTGTTCCTCAGGTAGGTCGTGAGTTTACGGAAAAAGGTGTTCCCGCTGGGGTAAACTCCGCAAGTTTTAAACTCCGAGAAAGTGTGCATAGTTGCATTAGAAATTTCAACCTCAAGGCGGATAAGTGAAGCAAAAGTCTGTCTGATAGAATAATATGGGTTCACGAATTCATGGCACCAGCTTGGCTGCTGATTATCGTTATATTAAATAAGTAGAAAAAGTAGAAAATTTTTAGCGAGTGCCAAATGACTGGAGAATAAGCAAACAAATTCCAACATAGTATTGGAAGGTTGTGAAGATGGAAGTTACGACTCCTAGTCTGCGGCGAGCTGGACCACCTCCTCGTGGTGCCGACTGGGTAGCCTGGACGCCAGTCTGGGTGAGCTAAGAGTTCAGCAACTCCAGACAGTGCTAACCACCCTGTTTGGTTTCAACGTGCTGGTTAATTTCGACAATGTACACTACAAAACATCTGGCGCCTCCGCACCAGTTCCAACCAGTACACAGGAGAGACTCGTGGGGGCTCACGTGTGAGGAATGTGGCAAGTGGTGTAAATCGAAAGCTGGCTTGGTAGCCCACCATCGAGTTCACGACAATGATAGTGTTGGTACGAACATGGTCGCCCAATTGGCCTGTGCTGATTGTTCCCGCCTTTTCCGACGAAGATTGGCCTGAGTCAACATCGCCGGCACGCACACCCCACCCAGCATAATGCAGATAAGCTCAGCCGAGTGAAGCATTCCGGTGCCCGCTGGTCCCAACAAGAGTCACAATCGCTCTTGCGCCTGGCTAACAATTTATATCCGTCTTGTGAAACGCAAACCGCGCTGTTCGCGAGACTGGAGCAGTATTTTCCTGGTCGATCGGCTATCAGCATCAAAACCAGGTTACGGGTGCTTAACTGGCAAGCACAACAGGACGAATCATCATCTGGTGGACCTGACCAAACCATCGGTCAAATAGCGGCCTACTCGTCAGAAGCCGATGACTATAGCGTCTGGTTTAAACAAACCGTGGATTGCGCCGTGTCACTCTTAGAATCCCATGCTGACAGTTCACTTGCTAGTGTTGACCTTCTGGCATTTGCCCGAGGGTTGCAGTCTGGCATCATGACACCGGAACAAGTCCTCTCGCTTCTGGACCTCCACGCCTCCAGGACATTTCCACACACCTGGAAAACCGTATCCCGACGCCGTCGTCAGTTAGCCCATCGGATGCCGGTCAACCGAAAGCAGATCCGCCGAGCCAACTACGCCGCCATCCAGACCCTATACCACCAAAGACGGAAAGATGCAGCGTCTGCTGTGCTCGATGGGTCATGGAAAGATCTGTACAAAGGCAACTGCGGCCTACCTCCAGACGCCGAGCAGTACTGGAAACAGGTGCTCTCAGCCCCAAAACACGTGGACAGCCGGCCCAGTCGCGTAGTAGTACCATCCGATTGGAGCTTGATCGAGCCCATCACAGGAGAGGAAGTCGGCCGTACGGTCCGTTCAATGGGCAATTCGTCCCCAGGCCTGGACAAGCTCACACCCAGGATGCTCCGCCGGTTCAATGCGAACGTACTTGCTGGGTATTTCAACTTACTCTTACTATCTGGGGTTGTCCCCCATCTGTGTCGTGCCCGTATTACTCTAGTTCCGAAGGTCCCTAATCCGACTTCACCGGATCAACTGAGACCGATCTCCGTATCATCCATTCTTGTCCGATGCTTTCACAAGGTGCTTGCTGATCGCTGGAGTCGTAGATTGCAACTGCCTTCACTCCAGTTTGCATTTCTACATCGGGACGGCTGTTTGGAAGCTACATCGCTGTTACATGCCCTGCTTCGTCACTCTTCAGCGACTGCTTCTAACCTCAGCTTGGCGTTCGTCGATATCTCGAAAGCATTTGATTCGGTTTCGCATGACACAATCGTCAGATCTGCCGAGGCGTTTGGAGCACCGTCACCTCTAGTTCGATACATCGCACAGTCCTATGAGAATGCTGTAGCAGTTTTCCCCAGTTCCGAGGTTCACTGCCACAGAGGTGTGAGGCAAGGAGATCCACTCTCCCCATTATTGTTCATCATGGCAATGGATGAGGTTCTTGGATTGTCGATGCCGCAACTGGGATACCAGTTCCATGACACCCTAGTAGATGGTTTTGCCTTCGCTGACGACTGGGTCGTGTGTGCAGAAAGTCAAGCTCGCCTCAAAGAGAAGCTTGAAGCTGCCGCGGTTGAGTTGGGAAGAGCTGGTATGAAGATAAACGCCCGGAAGACGAAAGCGATGGTGATCTGTGGGGACAGGAAACATCGGGCGACAGCAGTCTCAGTCGAACCATTTTGCTTCGCCGAGGAACTCATCACTCCTCTGGGTCCGACAGACACAGTAACATATTTGGATCCCCTTTACTTTCAAGGGAAAGGAGTCTTCAACCATCGACAGCATCTGCTCAAACTGCTCGACGAGGTGACGCGTGCCCCGTTGAAGCCGCATCAAAAATGGAGATCACAAGGAACTACCTGATACCGAGGCTGACATATTCGCTCGTGCTTGGCCAAGTCCACCGAAACACGCTCAAAAGGTTGGACAACTACATCAGGCAATCTATTCGCGGCTGGCTACGTCTACCGAAGGATACCCCGATCAGCTACATCCATGCCGGTAAACAACATGGGGGACGGTATCCCAAGTCTGAGTGCAACAATCCCGATGCAGCGGAGAGTGCGTATGGAAAAGCTGCTTTCTACTCAGTGCCGAGTACTACGCAATGTGGTCAACGATTCCGCATTTGGCAAGATTGTTCGGGATCTCAGCCTTCCGATCCGTGTCCATGGTTCATGCGTAAACACCAAGGAAGAGCTTGGCTGCTTGGGGTGATAGCCTGCACAACAGCGTTGACGGTCGCGGTTTACGAGAGTTGGTCGCTTCGCCTCTTTCTAATCGATGGCTTGTATTTCCAGAAAGAGTGTTTCCTCGGATATTTATCCGCGGTATCCAGCTCCGATGCAACCTGCTCAGGACGGAGTTAGAAGCGCTCGACATGGTCACGGTGGCCAGACGATCTTATGTCGTGGAAACTGTGGCCAACCAGAGAGTTTGGTGCATATTTTGCAGTCCTGCTGGATCACGCATGACGCCAGATGTGCTCGTCATAATCGGGTTGCAAGGGAACTCGCAAAACGCCTCCGTCGCCTGGGATACACCGTCTTTGAGGAGTTGAGAGCACCTACTTCGACGTCCTTCATCAAGCCTGACCTGATCGCCGTTCGGGAGCGCCGAGCGACTGTAATAGACGTCAGCATAGTCTCGGATGGGCGCGGAGTGACTGTGTGGAATGAGAAAAAGCAGAAGTATGGTGCTGATGAATTTTCCCTCGCCATAATCTCAGCCCTACGTGCAATTGGTTGTGATGTGGACTTTTTGGTCCACCAACCGATGATCATCTCTTATCGAGGGATCTGCTTTCCTCAATCCGCCAAAGCTGTTATTGGACTGGGACTTTCTAAAGTCACAGTCAGTGACTTGTGTTTGCTCGCCATTGTGGGTTCTCTGCGTACGTACGACACTTTTATGCGTGGCACATGGCGTTGAATGTACATTCTTGCCATTGAATCTCACACCAGACCCAGTATGACGGACACTTTGTGCCTGATGTGCGAGTCTTGACTGTAGCGCTTACCGCGCCTTGAAGAGCATTCAGCATTGTTTGTCCTTTCTTCGGTTGTTAGACTTTACACGCATGTTTCCTTACCAAAATTCTTACGTACGTTGGGATTCATCCTATCTGACTGGAACTGTTGGTGGCATGACTTCGAATGAGACATTTCTTTCTTTTATCTTCTCCTGTAACTCTTTCGCATTCACCGCTTGCATACATTGTTTATGTCTGTGACCATGCTCTTCAAAAATAAACGATAATTAGGTGGGAACAAAAATGATGGCCAGATAATCATCATGGAAAGGCAATTAATTTTAAATAACGTGAAGCTAGAAGAAACCTAAACACTGAGTATGGCATTTTATAGGGGCAGGATGATAAACTCCTTCAAGTTCATTCCATTAGTTCTAGCAGAATAGAATGATTGATTAAGCCACGTCCACGTCGATGCGCAAAGCTGCTTTCTTCCCTCCCGTAACCATTGTTCCTTATTAGCGGGTCCACATTATTTTCTCGGGCAGATTACGACTAGATATGTATCCACTGTTCTGAAGTGGTTGAGATCCAGACACCTGCCCTCTATAGGTGTCATGGGTTGTTTTTCAGTGGTAACAAATCATTAGTGATCATTTGCTCACAGCTAGTGGTATTCCCGTTCTAGCAAAGTTTATATATCTACGGATATGTTCATGTTTGGAGGTGCTGTTTAAGTTGACCAAAGTAGATAGACTGTACTATAACTTCGGAATGTGTATTCTTATTTTGGATATACGATTGGGTCACTTGCTGGCGGTAATCTGGTAAGAACTTCATACCAGTACGCAATTACTGAAAGTGTACGCAAAGCGAATGAGGCTTTCAGTGAGGATGTGTAACTTCCACCCATGATGATCAAAAGACGATACTTATTCACATACATAGAATGGTTTTGAAGGTCACTCGCCCCCTGTTAATAGACACAGGATACTAAGTCTTACAGAGGGGATTAACAGCTTGCTAAATGCTATTTTGCCGCGATCTTGTGGTACATTTCATGTTTCTCTCAAGTTGTGCTTAATCTGATATCAGATGTATTGTGAACTGCCTGCCATAAAAATAGGCAGCCGGTGCGACTTTGACCTTTGGCACTCGGAATCCATCAATTATCTACCGAAATGCTTAGCCTAGTCAACTATGTCCAGAAATTGGTTGTATATGTCAACAAAGATAAGGTATACCGTAATAGTTGAAACAGTTCATCTCATGTCCTATTTTCGAACATGAAATCACTTGGACTTGGTCTACAAATAGAAAAATTTCCTTGTGCTTGTCCTTGTGCTAAAATTTGGTACACGAATTAGATAAATTTGTCAGTGCTAATCAACTTCACAGTGTTTATAGGCTTTTTAGCATAAACCGACTTTAGTCGCGGGATGAAATCTCCATAGACTTTTTACGACTGCTACCTGCTGTCATCAGATCAGTCTGAATCATTTTTATAGGCATGTCATTGAGAACACCAGTCCAGTAATTGACGCCAAGACACAATAGGAGGGCTCAGACTTTATTTCCTCCTGTGAAACCAGTTGAATTTCATATTAATGACCTGTACGACTGAAAAAGGAAAACCCATCAGCTAGGTGGGCTTTTGGCTTGAATCATTTTGCGTCTCATCAGGCATCCAGATTTTTCGGCATAAGTTCCATAGGGAGCTTCTATTCGTACATGTGCTGTGTGTTCAAAAAAGTATGTTTATTCTTTCGAAAGGTCGGCCAAATTGCTGCATTATCTGCTGACTTGAAGAGCGAAACTCACAACTAATGTTGGTAATTAATTAGGTGTCTGTTGATCTGTTCGCCGAGTTTGGCGATTGATTTGCAAAAGTTTCGTTACCCAGGGCACTGAAGATGTCTTCTCGAATGGTGACGAAACGTTTGCAAATCAATTGTTAAGCTCAGCGAGCATATCAACAACAAGCTGATCAGTTACCAACTAATGCACCCGAGTTACCAATATTTCAAGAAATTACTCATATCTAATGTAATAAAAAGCGCTTCGATATAAATCATTGAGATCCAAGCCAAGAGACAGCTGCAAATGAGTTAGGAGATTAATGCGACTCTTACACAGTTGTGTAAAATCGAAATTTTACACGATGTCATTTTCCCTTCAGAATCTGTACACAGTGGTCTTATCTGTTACGTACTAGGCTTTTGAGCTCGCCGAAAAGGAAATCAGCACAAGACTGACTAAAAAGTGCCCTAAGTTTTCCTTCAGGTATTTGAAGTTCATTAACTGCAACACGCAATCTCGGAGTTTTTCCACTTAGACTGCCAGGGTACTGTATTCAGTTAGGGTGCAAACTGTTTCAATGGCTGATCGAGTTTTATTTGGAACTGTTGGTTAGTTGACACCCAGCAAAGGTGATATAGTGTAATTTCATGCTACAGATGTAAAGCAGGATCTTGTTTAGGTAAAAGGACAAAGATACCTCTTCCGTATATAAAGCATACGACATTTTGGTTGATGCTTTGTAGCAGAGCAACCAAAGACACCGTCGATCCTTGTAAGTCCGAACAGTAAAAGACTAATTGGTTGCTATCGCCTAGGCTCTGATGCACCCACCAAGCCGTCCATTCTATGTAGACTTTGTTTTCTTGACACTTTAGTTCGCTGTGGTTATACCGTTGACACTGCTCGATTATAACTTTTGTTAGCGATGTTGGTGGGATCTTCAGGCACTGGGCCTGTTAGTCAGGCATCGTAACTGTAACATTTCAGCTTCAAAGGCAGTAATAATCACTTTATCAACGGGAATACAAATCGCGCTGCCGCTGGAATACCGTTAATTCGGTCCCATACACTGGCCCAAGCACAGACAATTGACTAGTTATTTTAGAGAGCAAAATAGCATGATCCATCCTCCTTATCGTCATTCTGGAAGCTGATGTGCTCGTGCGGCTGTTTTATTGCCAAGATGAGGATTGGCGAGACTGTTTTAACTATAACTAAGAAAAGTACGCATCCAATTCAATGCACCACCACTAGCAACGCTGGTCGCACTATTCGGACAATTCGACTGTGAGTAAATATACGTCTTCATTGTCTCCGTTTTGTCCAACGTGGCTACACGCTTTCCAACCATGTGGGCACTTGTGTGAATACACTTGATCAAGTCATCCGTTGATCCAGTGAGCACATGCTTACCTGTTCCATTCTGCCTAGGATACCCGTCTTGTATGCTTTCTTACTTCATAACGACGCTCGAATATTATTCATCCGAATTGAGCTGATGGAGCTAGAGAGATTGTATTTTACTGCCATGCCTCAATTTCAGCTCTCACCGTTTTCCCTATTTCCATGCGGGAATTCAATGTGTACCAATCTGAAAACCAAATAATTGGGACTGCATCCCGCTGGTTCGTTTTCACTTAATACCACATCTCTGCGAACACGGAACGATACAGCGTTTGAGTTTCATGCTCTTGAGGTGACCATAAACGACCATTTAGCTCTCCAGTTAATAACAAATAACTTTGCTAATGAATACCTTTCGTCAGCTGCGTACATTCCGATGTTAAGTAGTATATGAACTTATTGGATTTTGAGGACTTTGTTTACCTAATAAGCAGTAGCGGGCTGTGGAAGCATTTTTACGAAATTTACCCAATATGCCGTGTCAGTTTGTTCTGAAGATGAGGCATATCATGTTATCTGCGTGTACTGTGCAACGAAAGCTTCTGGGTTTCGGGTACGTCAATTCATTTTGACTACACAAATGCAGTGTACTGCAGTCACAATACTACGATGAGTAGCGACTTGTGAAATTGCGCAAAAGAATGAAATAAACTAAACTGCATTTGCCGCTATTTCCCGGCACTGTGTTGTGCATACAATCTATCCCAGGAGGTAGTAAATTGCATGAACTTAATATTTATGAGAATATGGGTGGTATTTTTCGCGCCACATTTTTTATCAAGAGTTATCCAAATATGGTCTAATTTACAGGATTTTGAATGAGCTTTAGGACGCAGTTTGTTTCAATTTACTAGTGTTTTTCATCCCAATGCACCTCAAAAAAAATAATCAGACGACGAAATATTATCTTCACTTTAGCTTTTAATGTTGGAGACAATGATACCATTCGCTTTTTCAGGTGTGGGGATAAAGTGGTAATGCTGCAAATTTAGTGGTTAATGCTGTTGGCATACAAATAGGGGAGTTGGAGCCCAGGTTTTTGCCTCTTTGACGTCGCACTCTGTCTATTGGCAAAAGTAGGGCGCGAAAACATGCGAAGTCGTTATCAATAAGCGGTTTAGCTGACAAAAACGCAAACCACAATGCACCTGATTGTCAGCATTCCGACAACGGTGGAACCAGAATAATTATTCAGGTTCCCCATAAGGCATTCAGCTATTTCCTAAAGGGAACAGGCATGAATTTCTTTTATTCTTTTGTTTGCGTAAATCTGCGTGAAGCCAACATTCATGTTTAGCGTTATCAGCTGCCTACTATGAAAGCCTAAACGTTCAATCTCGCTAAAAAACATACACAGTACTATCGACAAATACATTCATCTGCAAATCAATTTGGTCTTCACAGGAGACTCAAGTGAATCTCTCGTTTATGATGTTAGTTGACCGAATGTGATGCACACAGGCCGCCTCATGTTTCATTTGGTACAGTATTCGAGATGTCACAGTATATTTCCATAAAGGAAGTTACTCACAGGGTTGCTGAATAATCTACCTCACCCAACGACCTGTTTCGCCCTTCTTTGGGCTCATCAGGTAGGCGCAGTCCCCGAGTTTTAAATAAAACATAAGGTTGACGGAAACTCAAGGATTGTGCTTAACTTATGAGCCCCAAAAAGGGCAAAACCGGTCGTGGGCTGTCGAAGAGTTTTCAGCAACATTTTGAGTAGTTTTCTTTATGAACATACACAATAGTTTGTTCTACAGGGCAATTTAAGTTATACCGGACGGTAAATGCACGGTAACTTTTTAGTCTACTAACTAGTACGATGGTTTTGCTCAAACTACGCGTTACAATATTAGTTATCCACTGGTAGAGACGAAATTCGGGTCTTTTTCGTTCAACTCAGGGAACTTATTTAGCAGCTTCAGAATTACGAGTTGTTTTATTGGTAAGTTAAAATATCTAAACGATCGCTTCCACCCCTCCAATTAACTCAATTCAGACAAATTTCTGGCGCCGTGATTTCAAACAAAAAGGATAATATGTCCGAAATCAACGCGATTTTATCAGGCATTTCTAAATTCGTTGCCGACCACCAACCCACTACTCTTACATTGACGGGGAAACGTACCATTAGTGAGTTATTAATATTTTTCATGTCTCAGTAGCGCAAAACAAAGTCGACAAGCTTAAATAAATCGTTCGTCATTCTTTCCAAATGTACTTATACTCAATCCCCTTATTTTGGAACTGAACAACTCAGTCTAAAGTCACCTGGTTAAATTATTTGCGGTAATTCATAAACTTATGCGGGGGGTCTTAAAAAGCATAGTGTAAAGTCCTTACAGACCCTTAAAACATCTAGTGTGTTGATACTTCAGATTCAGCAATGTGCACTTTCAACGTGGACTGTTTATTTGCTAACACATCTCCGAATCAGTGTATTGTTTTTGATGTACGCATCGGACAGATCACAAATCAAGGTGATTCTATTGCACTTGCTAAAGATACTAAAGTCAGTCTATTCCAAAAGCTATTGTACCTACCGTTAGGTATAAAGCTTCGGTGATGCTTATATTAGTAGGGTTGACAGAAGGCTGCAGATGCGGGTCAAGGAATATTTGAGCGCTACATCGTTGTGCGGACGGTAACTGAGCTTCAGTCGATAAGAAAAATCGTATCCTCGGTACACTTGCTTGCAACTAGGTTTCATTCCGGCATGCAGGCATCATCTCAAGTCGTCGCTCAATGCAGTCCGCTGTAGAAGTTGAAATTTCTCATAGCATCACTGATAGATCTGCTGTAGTCACTGCTATATTGTCACGGAGACTTAAACGTTACTACTGTTAGGTTATCATGATTTTGCTGACCGGGTCACGTCACGTGAGACTTAGGTAAGAATTATATTTCACTTCACTTTCCGTGGTTTATACGTTTTGTAGTAAACGAAGGAGTATTAAATAGATGCATTCCACCACTGTTATATTTTTCCATTTTACAAGCCTATCAGGGAAAAATGGTGTTCTGGACTTCGTAAAAACGGCAGTTGCTTCTTTATATACGTAATGCACTACTCCGGTGTTCTGGACTTCGTAAAAATGGCATTTGCTTCTTTATATACGTAATGCACTACTCATAAGGTTGCCGAAAACTCTTCGACAGCCCACGAACGGTTTCGCCCTTCTTGGGGCTCATCAGGTAGGCGCAGTCCCCGAGTTTTCCGTCAACCCTATGTTCTATCTCGAATATCGTAGCAACTGGAACATGAGGCGGCCTGGTGCAGCACATTCAGTTGCCTGAAAACATCACAAACGGGAGATTCAACTGGGTTCCAGGTGAGTCTCTCGCAAAAACCAAATTGATTTGCAAATGAGTGTATTTCTCGAAGGCAGTTGCTTCTTGTTTGGTTCTAATTGCCAGGAATGTATTCTGATGCGTTATCCTTTTTCTGAGCGACAGATTTGAACATATCCGGCAATTATTTGTTAGTTTACTTGTGTTAGAATGAACTCCAAGGACTACTACGGACCGTAGACCCAACTATGGGCAATAAATTTGTTGTAGTTGACGTCTAGAAAACTTAGATTATTTGGTGTATAGAGTGACGCAGTGAATACTGTTACGTAATAGTCAATCCAGATAGTGATTCACGCCTACGAGGACCATATCACAAAGAACCGGATGTTTCTTTCCATCCACTGTAAGATACAGATTAACTGGAATATATCAACTGAAGTAAGGTGATTAAGGACGATTACTGAAGGATTACCGCATTCTAAGATGATCATAAGTTTCGCTTGGTTCCCTTACATGGTAGGGTCACAGTTGGCACTTTAAGGTACAACGGGAGATTGTGCACTAACACCGAAATCCACTGTTGCGCACCGCGCACGTGTTAGTAACAAAACTCTGATCGGTTGGTCGGAAGTGAGGTATACATTCTTCCTTTCTTTCATCAATGACTCGAACATGGAGCTGCGATCCCTTCAGAAAACGATATAACGAGCATCAGCTGCGATGAAGGTGGAACGTTGACGCCTCAGAGTGATCAGGGTCCTGATTTAAAGGTAATAAACTGCTTTCGTTAATGGCCATTTGAAGTGACAGATAGAGGGAAAAGACATATAAATAGGAAAGGATATCTTTCAATACGCTGATCAACGTTAAGATAACGGAAGGGCTGTTGAAACCATAGTTTCGGTATTTTTGTTTAGGTGTTAGTTTAAGGAACAAGGATGCAAGCATTTTAATTAACAACAGGGTGCACTTAGAAATTCACTACTTTCTATTTGCATGCAGGGCAGAAAAATATTGCGCTACTATCTACGGTATGGTAGACAGTCCCGCAGTCGATAGCTGATTTATTTAGTTTTCTTTGTTATTTTAGGGGATGGTGAATGTCAGGTAACTCATCGATCTGCGCTGCCTTGGAATTTGCCACAGTGTGGTGGTATTTGCAGAAGTGAAATACACTCAGGTGTGACACATATCGCATCTCATGGGCCAGGCGAAATTTGCAACTTTTAAGGATTTGCGTTCTGTAAACATTGTTGTAAGTGATACGAACTCAAGTAGAATTTTACTGTGGAATGCAACTACAGGAATACCTAACCATGCGATCAAAATAGTTCAGTTTAGGATATAAACCTAATTTTGCATTGCAGCAAGCAGATGTTCGTCTGATTCACCGAAATCGTTTACCACCAAGGTTTCAGTTCAATTCCTTTTGAATGATGAACGCAAAGTCAGTGTTTGGTAAATCCAAATCACAAAAGCAAAACTAGTCCTGAGTACGTGAGAGACCTTCGTAAAAGTGAGTTGCTGAAATAACACTTTTTTTCCCGGAATGTAATTAACGTTAAGTAGACACTCCGTCCAACGTAGCCCGGGTATACCAAGCAGTCTGAAAAGGCCAATAAAAAGAAAAGAAAGCGTCAACAGTCTCACGCAGGTGGCGACATTCGCCTTTTGACTGCTGGATTATTACTGACGCAAATTTGGTAGAGATTTTGCCCTTGTAAATACGTTTTGCCGTTGGACACTCACAGTGCAGATAAGATAAAACACGCATGACACATAAATGACAGGTAAATCACATATATTTTGCAAGACAGAAAATTACTGATAGTTTTTGTGATGATTTTAGACGAAGTCATGCCACATCCGTCTGTTCTGTTACTAATTGCAACCCCTTAATTTTATCCCAAACAACTCAGTGCGATCACACGGGCAGTCCACATTTACCAGGGCGTGGCATCTTGCAATCCGGAGTCCTCTGCTTAATAAGACCCACGTCCGTTTCTCTCGGCTCATGAGTGAGTTTTCCGTGCTTCTTTGAGAGCACAGGCTTCTTTCCACCTAGATTTTGCTCAGTTGAATATATTAGCCATCTATTTTTACACGTTACAGTATGCCCATCATATCAAGTCGGTCAGAGCGCACTAGCTCCGAACGAACCCTAAATCGGGATGAGTGACGCCAAATAGAAAATCCTTTGTAGACGTAATAAACTGCTCATAAGGTTGCTGCAAATTCTTCGGCAGCACAGACCGGTACTTGGGGCTCATAAGTGGGCGCAGTCTCCGAGTTTCCGTCAACCTTATGTTTTACTTGAATCCAAACTGTACGAAATTAGCGAACTAAACTCATTTGAAAACAAATTTGGTTTTGCAAGAGACCCACCTAGGATCAAACTGAATCCTTTGAGTTGATTCCATTAGGTGCTACAGGTTTCGTCGTCTTTTTGCAGCATCAGAATCAGTTTCTCTATCCAGTTAATAGGATTTGTTCAGTGGACGCTAAGATTTCGGTCGATCTACCTTCCACTTGTTTGTCTGGAGACCGATTTGTAAGATTGGGAAAGTACGCAAAACGTCAAGATGGAGCACACCTTCAATCCCTAATTAATCAACGAACAGGAAACTTCATCCGGGGCTTATTAACGATTCAGTGTGCTAGTCTACATAGAACCTAACCAGCATGTGAATTTGTTTGGTCGGTCTGAGGAATCTTTGTGTCAAAAGCGAGACGTTGGTCAGTGACAAATCCATCTTCATTTTACCAAACCTTTGGGAACAGTGACTTCTGAACTGGTTCCCCACTTTGCTGCACTGCTAACCGATTTCTCAGTTTACTTGTTTCCAAAAGCAGCAGTAGTATCTAACGGGTGGGTGAATACACATTAACAAAATTTGTAGAAAAGACTGAAAATCAATCTTTCTCACAAGCATCTAGGATGAAACAACGGAAAACTATGCAGTTGTGTCTCATTCAACTTGCTGAATTTCTGATCAACGCTACGTGGAAGATGGGTAAGCTGAACAGAATTTTAGCAATGCTATACCTGCTGCAAGTCAGTTCTTTCCCGTTGTAGTATCTGCTGTGACGTGGTCAACGATTTCCGTCACCTTGCTCTTCGAAAACTAACAGATTTGTCAACTCCCCTTACCTTAGTTTGTTGATGGACTTTACTGTCAGTGGTGTAAGCCGCCCTGGCTCTGCGTTTGAACACAAGCGACGGCTGGACAAGTGTAGAAGCAGACAGCTCTCTGCATTTCACGTGAGCGATCGGCTTAGCTATTATTCATGTAGACGCATGAAATGAATGGAATCTTCGTCATTTGAAATCGAGACCACCGTCAGACTTTCGGCGCACTCATGTGTGAATGCACTTAAAAACGCACTGCCATTCTGCCCACAAGCTCATGTAGGTTTGTGGCCTGCCAGCAGGGTGCGATTGAGACAGTGTCGATAGATTGAGCGATCATGAAGCTGGTGAGAGTTCGATGAACCATTTGATTTGCTGCCGATTCGGGTGGCTTCTCGAGCTTAAACTTAAGGAGGCAGCTGTACTTCTAAGTACCGCTTGAAGTTCAGAGGTCATAGCTGTCTGGCTTGGTTAATCCATGATTTTGGTGACCGTTTGTTTTTCTTCCTTAATTCAGCACATCTTTTCTTGGTCGATTTTGTCCGTTATGATGGCGATGATGTAAGTGGAGTTTGGACCAGTGGTAGGGGCGACGAATACTCAACTTACAAAGCAGCTTTTATTTGCTGTTAAGCAGGTCGCAGTTATCCATGTACAAAGCTGAACGGTGGGTTTTTAGCATGACGTCAGGAGAATTCAGACTCACCAACATGATTAACATGTAGCTGAGTCAGGCGGACATGCTCATCGTGTTGGAAGTTGCGAGCCACTGACAATGACGAGGTTGAAAGTACATTCTTAGCTTAAACGGCATCGGCAGTGGCCATTCGCTTAACCAAGGGACCATACTAGCTCAGCTTCTCCTGCTTCAGCGTAGAAAGCGCTTCGATCAGTCAGTTAGGGTAGAGGTGAAAGTTAGTGAAATGAAATCCGCTGCACCTTAGTCCGCCGATCACTTTTGGGTTAACGAGAATGGATTACCCGGTGCAGTAAAGGAGCCTTCAAAGTCTGCTCATACGGCAAAGTGCATGAAAAATGTGCCATTCCCAGGGGTGACTCAGATTTTTGTGACTCGTCTTCTTGAACTACAGTCATTCATATCGGCATAGCATGTACGGGACTGCGTGTGGAATGCGGCACGCTTTCAAGCCACTCGCTATGAAAGTCGATCGAAAGTTTTAGTGAGCCAACCATGCCACTGTCAATAATTTCAAAGACTGAAAGAATCTTAGTGAGATCCTCCCCATTGAGTGCGATGTGAAAGAATGTTTTGTAGGTTGCTGAAAGGTTGGGCATTATAGCATTTCAGGAGCCAGTATCAAAAGGGCAGCCTGGTCCGAACATCTAGACACAAGTATTCGCAATATGTTCTGGGTTCGGGTGTTCTCTTCACGTTGGAAGATGTTAATTCAGTATACCAAATACTCAAATTCGTTGAAATTTCTCCTTTGCAGAGGGTAACATGCAATTTCTAATGTCAGGTTATTATACTTGCCGGCTGATTGAACCTCTTATCGACTAACAAGGCTGTAATTCAGTGCAAGTTTTGGGAACTTATGTTTGACTAAGTAGTCCGTCACACAGAAATCAGGAGAAATGGTGATTAATTGCGTTGCATGGATGTGTTGTTCAAGTTGGCATTATGATGACCTGAGTTTGTCAGTGCAGGTAGTACTGTGGTTTTGCGTTCAGCACAGGATGTATATGTGTGATAGGTGACCTGGATGATGGCAAGTCCAACACGCCCACAAAGGGTAAGGATCGCAATGTCTTATGATGATGGCCTCAGTCACTGTGATCGTACGTTGCTGTGCCGATCTGTGACGATTAGCCGGCGCCTTGTAAACAATATGAAAATTTTGGCTGGTTATCAAGCTGTGCGCCGTGTCTGCTGGATGCTGCGCGACTGAGCTGGTTATCGTTCTCTTAGTTCCAGAAACTAGTCTGGGTGAATTGTGTTTCTTCATTCTTTGGCCGAGTGGTCTTGTCATGCGCCCAATGTATTCCACTGCATGTCAGCAAGAGAATGAGTATACCAACCGTTTTGGGTGTGGATAGGCACTATATCTTTGAAACCAAAGGAACACAGACGATGCATTGTGTATCGGATTACGGCCGGGAAAGCTTTGTTCATACTGATGTTAACCCTTCTCTCCAGTAGGTCGGCCGGCATATCGCTGTTAAACGGACGGCTAATATAAAAGGGGTTTCTTTTAACTGTGTTGGGAACTTCATTTGCTTCTTCCCTGTCTAGATGCTCTATAATAAAGTTGTCGAGGAACCCGTTATCTCTCAAAACGTTGGTGAGAGTTAGGATTTCCTGCTTTAGAGCATCGTCAGGGCATCTTTCTCTCGCTCCTTCAGTAAGGCACTGGACCCGATTACGTTTCTGTTTCGGTGGGACGAAGCTGCTAAATTTGGTGTATTGGCTGGATCACGTGAGCTTTTGATACACTACTTCAGTGTACTCTGGTGACCTCGTTCAGGTCCAGCATCTAGGAATTTTCTCTTTCCAAGGTGAATATGACTGTTTGGTAAGAAATTGAGTGTGTAGGATAATTATTATATTACATGTTCTCAGCCACTAACTGTTACACTCGTTATATTTGCGGGGGCGTAGGAACGGTGGGCTTGCTTGAGATGCCGTTCAGTTGTCAAATTTTCTTCTCTTTCTGAAAGGCCACCACAGAACTCACATTGTAAGGATGTTTGAGGAATTTTTTGGATTGTAATCAAAAGGTTGTGTATGTGATCATTCTAGATGACATCTATGGGAGAGTATGATGCTAATTTTTGTCAGTTTGAAAGCTTCGGATTGATTCTAGCAGTCGCCTTAAGTGTCTAGGGCTTTCTATGGTAGCAGGTAGCAAAACTCGAACCCAGTACCGAATAGTGGCATCTGTCTCCCCAATCTCTAGGTGGCTTACCCACCTCCATGAGTTGAAATGTAGCAACACCAGAGGGACCAGTCTGCAAGCTATATATGACGAACAACTGTTAGTTAGCATGTGGAATTGCAATAACGTTGGTGAAGTGTAGCGTATCTGAGTAATGAATATTTTTCACTTATGTGGTACTGAGCACGGTAAGCGTAAGGCGAGATGAATGATTCTAGAAGGACCTCTATAGTAGAGCAGGAATATCTGAGAAAACTAATAAGAGTGTGCAGACGTGCCATCAGAGAAGTTTCATAACTAGGCCAAGGGTTATGTTAGGCTTTTGTTGAGCGTTTTGTTTGGCTTCCTTATCAGAACAACCCCGCTTATTGAAGCCTGTAAATGGTATGGCTAGGTCACAAGACCTAGGAGGATAGCCATGATGAGTATCATTTAAGAGAATTTTGATGGCTTCGAAATCTACCTCCAAAGCAGTACTGAATAGTATGAAACTGTTTGTGATCCAGCCTTGTAGGTACAGATGTGATATGTTGCAAGCGCATCTTGACTCAATGCCTACCGACAACGTACTGTTTTCCGTGCCTAATGGAATGACATAAGCGTAGGATAGGTTAGCCTCTAACTTATGGATGAGCATGAAATAGGTTGCAAAAATTCTGTGTATTCCTAGCGCGACCCACTTTCCAGAATGGAGTCTGTGTGTTCCTCTCGGCGCGCGCTTGGAGACATTGCAAGATACTGTTGCCACCTAATATCACTGGACATCCTGAAATAAATTGTTATCTAAATTGTTTGAATGAGTATCAGGAAATCTATGCACCTCAAAGTGTTAAGAGTAGGCGAGCACTAGGCCATTTGTCCCACCACCTATATTCTTTTTCACCTTAAGGTGTTTGGATAAATTATGGTTGAAATACAGCAGAACATTTGGTTTTACGCTGTTGATGAGAATTGTGGCGATGAGGACAACACTGACGATCGCGCGCTTGGAGACATTGCAAGATACTGTTGCCACCTAATATCACTGGACATCCTGAAATAAATTGTTATCTAAATTGTTTGAATGAGTATCAGGAAATCTATGCACCTCAAAGTGTTAAGAGTAGGCGAGCACTAGGCCATTTGTCCCACCACCTATATTCTTTTTCACCTTAAGGTGTTTGGATAAATTATGGTTGAAATACAGCAGAACATTTGGTTTTACGCTGTTGATGAGAATTGTGGCGATGAGGACAACACTGACGATGTTATAGAGACGACACCGGCGTTGTACTGAAATGAAAGGCAACGAAAGTCTGAAATCTGTCTCAGGACTCACCCGCTGCCACAACTCAGTGAAACTGCCAGCGTAGCATTGAATACCAGACGACATAAAGCTCAACTTCTGCGTGGAACAGGCTGGACAAACTTCAGCCCGCTCGAACCTAGGGTCATGAAATCGGAGGTCAAGATGAAATGCACATTTAAAACCAAAAGCATGCATAACCGATAGACCATGATTGTCAAGTAAGATGAGGAACACTGGACCATTAGAGTACAGCGCAAACACGGGGTGGTCTGGTGCCCCCTGCCGTTCACGTAGCACGCTAAACCCAAACTTGTGTAGCTAATTAGGGTGGAATATTACGCGCAGTGGTCTGAATTCTGGCAGTTGCAGAATGTCAACTCTATTACCTTCCTAGGTATAGCACCATAAAATGTTCAATGTTGAGCGGATGCAGAGAAGTGAGCTCTATATGCGTGGCACTAACTGATCTCATCTGCCTTCCATATTAAGCATGTCACTACAAATCTTGCACTCTCAGAGGCATAGCCTTCTTCTCTTCATGTAAGAATGAGTAACAGTGGCGTGGTTGGTCAGAAATTTCGGACGCAGATCTTCTTCTCCCGTATCAAGCATAACCACTGCTGGAGAATATTTTTGGGGTTGATGCATCTGAACAGTTTACACGGTCCTCTAATCCGACGTGACATCTGACCTCAATGCAACATCCAAAGATGGTAGTTGCTGATTCAAATCGAGGTTGGCGGAGCTTAATTAGCAATATGAATGGGCACTCTTTGACCGAGCTCACCATCCCAGTAATGAACATATAAGGCAGCTAAAAACAATTTACTGTGACAGTCAAATTGTTGTTATGCGACAGGATAAATGCTCGGGAACCATACTGTGAGCGAAATTGTGTAGAGAAAAGTTCTTCACATACCTTAGGTAACTATAAAATTTGCGGCTAACACAAAGCCTCCCAAAACGCCACAAAATGGTCGGCGAAAAATCAACAGTCTTGAAGCATAAAAGGCTACATGGAGGGAGCAAATTCAGCCTTTGGTCACCAACTGGTTCGATAACACCATGCATGTGCTGGCTTGCGAAACACGTGGTCAACTTCACTTTTGCGTCCGACGATCTCAAATGTCATCGCTTCGTATCACTCAAATCATTAAATAGCTTCTAGAATGCTACCACCAAACTTGACAAGTGGCTTGTAAAATTTTTGGCGCCGTTTGAAGAGGAATAGGGTGAATATTTTCCCTCTTCCTCTTTGCACTTGTTTTGTTTTCAAAAATATCTACGATAAATTTACCGTGAGAGGATGTTTGAAACTCATCGCGCAAGTAGATTGATTTGTTTGTTCGCAACCCACGTTGTGTTGTGGTCTGTTTCTTCTATTGAACATCATCTGTTTTATTCATGATCCCTTGTTTAACTGAAGACTTGCGTTGCGTTGCGTTGCGTGTGTTGTTTGACGAAGCGTGTGTCAGAGCTCTGCTTTCAGTGGTTCCTGTAAGATGTTTAGCTGACTGGTTCGTTCACATTTTACGTTTACTTTCTCTTCTCCTGCCTGGTCGAATTGCGTACCTTACGCCTTGACAGTCTACATCTCGCGGCCAATACGGTCATTGGGTTTGCTGGTCTTTTGTTTGGAGTTGTGCCTTCTGGTCAGATTAGTTTTTCCTTTAATTCTGACGTTTCATTTTCTTCCTTTGCTTGATCTTAGGGAGCAGATTTAGATGGTCGTGGAGTTTTTTGTCCTCTCTCTGTTCTCGCTTGACCAAGTAAAATGATATGGTTCCGGTTGGATCCGCGTACTTATTAGTCTTCAATCTTTCTGGGAGCTGGTTTTTGTTCGTTGACTGTGACTGATAGCTTTTTGCTCGTTTGCTTCACTCAGTATTTGTCAGCTTGCATTGAAATTTGTAGATGATGTTATGTGAGGTCATGGATGGATCCCATTTTGATTTGGGTAGTAGCGCCCGTAAAATATTTATGTTTGTAGGTCAGTGTTGTAGCATGTAATCCCAGTATTCTGTTAGTCATTTCAGAAACGTTCTCAATGCAAGAAAGTTTAATCCGTTTGTCTTCATTGGAGTTGTTGGGTTGGATTATTGTGCTGGTAACTCTACCACTATTTCGGCAAGAGAGATGCCTGCGCATTATTTCACAGTTTCGTCGTGTCATGTGGTCTACAAAGTGTACCTGACGAAATGGGTTTGTGTATACAAAACACAATCATTTGCAGAGCAACTTGGTTTTGACGAGAGAATTACCAGGAACCCAACTAAATCTCTCGTTCTTGATGTTTTTAAGCAAATGAACGTGCTGCACCAGGCTGCCCCGCGTTTCAGTTGGTACAGTATTCGAGATATCACGCCAGATTGTGTAGACTTAATACATTGCTCATAAGTTTGCTGAAAACAATTCGATAGCACTACCTGAGTTGCCTTCAGGGAGCTCATTAGATTTTGCCCTTCAGTTACTTAGGAACATCATAAACGAAAGCTCCAGCTTGGTTCCGGGTGAGTTTTCCGTCAAAAGGAAATCGATATGCAGATGAGTGTATAAGTCAACTTTCGTGCATTTTGGGCTCAAACAGAACATAAAGTTGACGGAAAGACTGTGTCTAACTGATGAGCCCCAAGAAAGTCAAAGCCAGTGATGGGCTGTGGAAAAGTTTTCAGCAAGGTTAGAGTAGGTTTGTGTATGCATTTTTTGATTTGCTGAAATGTGTCATGCAATAAACTTTGTCCGCCTGGCTCATTTAACACCCTTAGATCACTACGTCCAAGCAGGTGAAACTTTCACCTCATACTGACTAGTTTTTGATGTTGCAGCAATTTTTTACCCTCTGCATTTCTTTTCGTCCATATCCATTATTTGTACTCCTGGATAAGCTTTGAATAACAATGCGGCTTCTCATTTAATGCTCCTGGTATGAATCATGTTATTGATTTATTCATGCTGGAAAAATCTAATTTTGACCGTGAAAACAATATAAAGGAAGGTAGGAGTGTTTTCCAGATCGTAGGAAAACTAATGAGCTTTTTACAATGTGGACATTTTGGCCTCTAGAATCACGTAATGTCTATCTGCAATTGTGAGAGGATCACATCTCGAGCAAGCTCAAGGATGTACGGATTGTTGGAACAACGAGTATAACGGATTTCCCTTGAGGATTAGGCGAGTGGCAAAAGGGATGTTCAGTTTTAACACAGACCTCGGGTCTTCACAAAATAAGTCGTCATTTTTCAGTGCTTAGCTGGACTGCGTGCACCTTTTCAAAACCCGCTGTAATACAAAGCAGGATAAATTGTAAGAAGGGTGTTGGTTTTTAGGCTGCAAGCCATGCTGACCAGAAGATATCCGGATATTTCTTATGAGGCATTAACGTAGGTCTTATATTACCGACAGAAATCCGTGATTTTCTTGATAAGAATCCGACGCTGAATTTATTTTTCTTAAATTTTTTGTGAAGGATTTGCAGCACTTTGGATTAGATGTTACTGGTTGGATACCCTCTTCGTATCACATTTGGTTACCTTCAAATTTCTATCAGCAAACCTCAAAAGTTTTTGTGCCCATTATGGTGTTTTAGCGAGGCATTCTGGGAGAAGGTTTAGCCCTTAAAAGTGTCGAAATAAGTTCACTTGTTTAATGGTTTCGCAAGTGATCAGTGATATGAAACCGCACTGTCTCGTCTAACTCCGACTAATCATCTAAATTGCAAGGGGGCGTTGTTTATTTTCAAAATGTTTCCTAACTTATCAGTGAATTGACCATTTTTAAATGGACTATTTCTCGATACGTTTAAAACGTTTCCCAGAAGGTGATATTTCCTGTTGCATTGCCAGTTTATTTGTTCTTTCGTAACAATATTGGATTATCACCATAAATTTTCCACTGTTCGTAGTTTCTAGATCTAGCGTGTTGATTCATGCCTACAAAGTAGTGCTACAATCCACAAAACCACTGCACCACACAAAAATGAAATAAGTATGCAGAAACTAAGTCGCAGCGATGAAAATGGATAAGGGTGATATATTGTCAATTTCCAAGAATCTAGTAGGATACTTCATACCCAAAGTAACAAACGAAACTGGTCATTTATAAAAAAAACTGCTGGTAAAATTTGTCCCCTTTGACTAAAACGAGTACCGGGCAAGTAATCAAATGTTCCAAGTGGCAGGCAACAGGATAATGTCTGGGATACTGGTTTTTAATCAATTTCAATCGAAGTGGGCTTAAAATAAGGAGCCCAACGCATTTAACTGTCAGCCACACAGACTGTGACTGAATATTTAGCGGAGGGGCTATTTGATATTTGATAATGACTGACAAGCCAGTTCCATCACAAATAAACTGAACCTTATTGTGAGGTGAAGATCTGTGTGCTTTAATGAACCACTGAACTATACTGTGGAGTGTCCATGGGACCCTCGCAGAGTCTTTCATACCAGATTGTTCAGTGGTTAGGTGCTTGAGCAACACAGTCTCCCGGGCCTCCAGTTTTGTGTTTGAAATAAATCTGGTGACTTGCTGTTTAAAAATTGAGAGCCATTTGGGCTTCCCGCCGAACACCACTGCCAAATGGTCGGACTTTTGAGCCAAGTGATTTGGCCAAGGGGTCTGGCGGTATCCAAGCTCACGTACAACACTACTCCCATTTCACATCAGCCGTGGCACGGCAATATCGTTTGGGTCTTCTCATTTGCTACGTACACCTCCCATTATTTCTTTTTCGCTCGCTTTTCTCCCCTCATCCTAACCCGTTGGTCATTCTAATTTTGTAGGTCCATTTGTTAGGACTGGCGACCCTATTCGTCTTGCACGGGCCTTAGACGCATCGTTTGCGAATCGGCCGGTGCCTACAGCACCATGGAACTCGAAACCAGTCTTCAAGCATTCCAGTTCGATTGCTTCTGATGTCTGCACTAGTACCAGACCCGCTTAAAACTGGCATGTTCTGTGTACCATAAAAAAGAATTTGGGATGGAAGCATAAAGGTCAAGCAAACTACCTCATCACTTTTCGCTGAACAGCTCTGGCGATCAATAGATCGCTGCGGCAGGATATCCTGTGGTCGATATTGTCCAATTCACCGAGCGTGAGGATCCTTAATTGACTGGAAGCCCGCTGATAGTCACATTTGTGTGGTTTGTCCGACAAAGTCCGTGGAGGGGCCGCACAAAGGAGAAGTTGATCGCTGTCTGTTTGTTCCGTCTGCTTAGGCCCCAACCGACTCCTACAAAGCCATGTTGCGGCGAGCTAAAAGCTCAGATATCGTTGTGGTTTCCGTAGACCTGAGTGCACAATTGGGCAGGCTTGGCGCATATGAGACTCAATTAATGAGCCTACATGTGATGGACTCGGTAAGTACCAGTACTTCAACTATACGCTGACCACAGGCTATTTTTATACATTACTGAATTCAGAAATAACCAAAGTCGTCTGGCAATATGGTATTTTACAATAGGGTGTCAGCCACGGGCCAACTTGATCACATCGCCATCAGTTACTGATTGCTGATATTAATAACTGACTGCCACTCTTTTTAGAAAACATTTTTAGATTCTGAATATGTGCTTCTCCTGGATGCTTCTCACTTCATCATCCCAGACCGCGCAAAGGGTGGACAAATGAATCAGCACCTAAAAGACTGCAGATCGGGAAGTTAGACGAATTTATCAGGATCATCTTCTGGATTCTCTCTCAACTTTTCCGCTCTCGAGTGTAACTTTGAGCTGCTTCGAGATCGCAGTATGTTTACACAGTGCAGGGGGATTTGCTTGTAAAAGGCAATGCCAGGTCCGAGCAAGCAACTTGAATCTCAGAGACAGTGTGCTCGCCATTCCTGAACATAATTTGGTCCGACAAATTATCGTTCGTCCAGTAAAACTCAGCGCGCCCGCCGACCGTGAAGCCTTGTGGACACGAAAGGTTAAGGAAATAGAATAAGTGCAGAAAAATGGAAATGCCAGATAATTATTCTAGTTGACCCGTGCGACCGCTCTTCGGAAATGAAATAGGAGTGAAACCATCAAGAATCAAAGTAACGCGACCATCTAGAATACAAAAAGACGCCTCTAAACGCTCGGCGGAATGCTTTGAGCAAAAATTCTTGTGGCCACGTGCTACCACCCGAAGCAGAACCATTGACGGTGAAGCTGAAAGCGCCTAGGGCCTCTGAGGTTTGCGGCTGCACATATTCTTTTAAGCTTCGCCAAGATCCTGGTCTGGTTGATATTCTACCCACATTGTTAAAAGGTTGGATTGAAGTCCCCACTCAGTGACTGTCTGACTCAGTAGCCTGCTTCTGTGGAAAGGATCATCCTAGTCAACTGGGAAGTATTGGTGATAACGTCCGTTTTCATAAGGGGGCCCGTAGCGATTGTGGTAATCCTAGGGAAATCAGCTTGACCGCAGTCATAACGTGACTCTTTGCGTCAGTTTTTCCTTTTCACCTAACGGCGGTACTTGAAACGTTGGTTTAAGAGCAACAAGCGTGATTCCAGCGCCAAAGCATTTGCAATAACCAGATCTTCGCATTTCGTCAAGTGCAAGAAAACACCATACGTGTAATGACCAACAAATGTACTATTCCTGGGTTTCTGAGGCGCACGTGATTCTGTTGACCGGTGTGTTTGCCTCAACACGCCAGATCAGCAAGTAAACACCCGGAAGTGAGCACAAAATTTCTTTGTATTTTCAGCTTTTGAGGCGTGAGATGGTATACGAACGACTCTCCACAAACGGTCTCCGGAAAAGTTGCCAACTATCTCGATACCTATCTACTCTCATAACGAATGGTTTTGAAAGTACTGAGAAAAGTTATGACGTTTTTTGGCATGCGCTATTTACCCACAAATGGCAAGGTCATGTATCTGGAAATGCACTCACTGAACACACCCTTACAATCCATTAGGAGGCACTTGAAGTTTTGGAGCTTTTCGCGTATAGTCGAAGCTGTATTACCTCCAACTGCACCGTAATAGACAGTGAGATTAATGAAAGTATCTCTAAGACCTAAGTCGCGTTTTCTAATTTGAGATGTCTATGGTGTTAAAGCGAGATATACCTAAATCTCGGGGCAAGTGCGTATCAGGTTACAGTGAAGGTCGTTTTGTTCTAAGATTGTGAGATGTGGTCTTTTCGAGCAGTGGAACTAAGAAATCTCCAGCTCTTTGGTCACCTTTGTCTCAGAAGCATAGCTCATGTGGGTTGGTGTCGGCGAATCCGTAATGAGGAATTCAGAAGGCGGGTGTTCGGTTGTGTCACAGGGACTTTCATCAAAGAATGTGTCCAGCACCAGAGACTGCTTTGGTTAGACCATGTGTTGCGCATGCCGAACCATTGTTAGCCGAAGAGGGTGCTGTTTTCCGTGTCCCATTTAGAGTGGTGCAAGTAGAGAGTTGGCAGCTTGTGAACTAGGAGTGGGGTATGACAGATTACGACAGTGTGGCTCACCTCTTACTGTGTTTAGTTGCAAAATGGGTTTCCAACGGCGTCAGTAAAGTTCCTGTTTCAGTGTCCATCCAAATTGCCTGAATGAGTATTCGTAGGTGTAGGCTCCACGGAATGATTGTAGTAGGGTGGCTGTAGGTCCCTTCTCCGTCCGATTTTACTTTCGTTCACAATATGGCTTTCAATTAAATAAATAAACAAATAAATACATAAAAAATAAAGAAACAAGACATCCCCAAATAGTTTTGGTCAGACAACGTCGGATTACAAGGCCTAAGGGACAACGACATTCGGGTCCAGTACATGCTGTGATCCTGTTTGTACAAAACAGATTATGGACCCTCGGAGTAGTCACAAAGTGGAAATAACTTATCACGAAACAAGTGCACATTTCGTTGTCTGACACCCACTCTGTTTGGAAAATTTCATGCCAGTCGGGTTGAATACATTAGTGCCATTCGAACGACTGATTCTGGCTCAGATGCACTGAAAGATTGGTCTTCTAATGATCTGAGGGTATTAGCTTTACTTTGATCAAAGCGAAGTCTGTTTACCAGTCCTTCATTGAAGAAGCAGTCCAAGCGTACGTCTGAGCGTCAGTTACCGGCAGGCGGAGAGATTTGGACAGTCAATCTATCGGTTCTAGCACACCTTGTGGTAATGGAGAATCCCGTGAGTGTTAACACTGCACCCTGTTGGTCTAGACTGCCACATAAACCATATCTACCGAATGCTGTGTGTAAAGTGGAGGCGGCTGAGATTAGCCTACATAAGCTGGGGTTGTATGTGGAGAAATATTTCATACAATTCCTGCCACAACTTGTGACTGGCACACAGGTTCCATAGACACCATTCACGAACTGCTGACGTTCTGAAGCTGTGACGGAACAGGTTACCAGAATTACATGTGTGAATTATGCACTCACTGCAGCTCCCAGAGAAACCGTATCGTGCAGTCCACGCTTGATCTATATTTGATTACTTTGTCTATTATTTGTTTTGAGTGATTGGCTCTGATATATATATATATATATTTAAGCCAGCAGAAGAGAGGCAAAAAGGAATTCTTCGTCCACAATGGCCACTGACGGTCTTGGATATCATGTCACTCCAACTGTCTAAAAAGTAACAACCGAGGAATAGTGAACTCACTGTCTGCTGTGCGCATGACGAATCAAGCATGTTGACTCACACTGAGTACCGAAGTGCCCCGTAGTAAATGAATATGTCACACGACTATACTGTCCCGTACTGAACAACCTTTCTCGGTTTTGTAGAACGAATTCAAATTGAGCAAAACTTTCCCTCAGCATACTCTACTAGTAAAACCTTTCTTTGAGTGATAAACTATATTGTAAGGAAGTTACTGTTTATTTCTCAAGTGGATTCATTGTTTCGGGTGGTGGTCCACAATTTGGATTTTGAAGTATATGGGCAGAGGTGGGTTGGTAAGCATCGACTCGTAACCTGAGCTTAAAGTGATAAGCTACTCTGTTTGGATTGTTACTATGTCATCTGAGTGCGCATAGATTACGGCTTCGGTCATTAACTACAGCTATCGAGCGAAGACGTTAGTACCTTGTTAACTGACCACCAAAGTTGACTCTGGTGGCCTGCGCTTGTAGCTCAATTACGTATACTTGGATTTTCACAGTTGGTTGATGAACAAAAGAATGGCAAAATTTGTTCTATCAAATTTGTGACGGTACGGATGTTTTCGAGGCATCGTGTTCGATGAGTTCAGGGTGAGCTACCGGTAAACTCAGTGAGAGTGAAGATTTCAGTGAACAATATTCTTGTTTGATGCCCGGACTGAGAAAGTAAATGTTTTTTGGCCTGTTTTAGTAGCGCGGCTGATTTCACAGCAAAGCTGGTACCACTACGAGAAAAGTCGGACTTCGGATGGGCTCGAATGAGTGTGACTTCTCAACAATCAAATTTCCACTTTGGGATGCCAAGCATAACAGTTCAGTTGGCTGTTCTGTGCTAGCGCTAGAATGAGGTCAAAATATGCACCAGGAATACAACACAAGGAAAGGCGCTGAGGCCAGGACAGTAGCAGCTGGTCCATTCTTACGAACATGGGCACATCGCATAATGGCATGCACTTAATAAAATACCGATTAAAGCAGTGAGAAACATCAAATAAATGAGGTCAGATTGCGAGTTTGAAGACGTTGGACGCTGGCTGCAGTGTGATGGAGTATCAAGGAAGCGGATAGAGTGGATGATGTCATTCGGTGCCGACATGAGCATGGGTAAGACACAGATAATGGACAATAAAGCATAGTCCCAAGCACGTTATGAACGCAGAACAAAATGTCTCAAAACGTCAACTTTTTTGTGCTGCATGTATGAGCTATCTCACTGGTGGTACATAATTGTCGTCTTGTTCCTAAATTGACAGACAGCGGGACAATTGATTTCAAACAGACGTCGGTCCACTGTCTGCTGGACATTTCACAAAATTGTAGTACGTTTCACGTGAATAGGTCCGTCAAATTCATTGTTCTGTTAGCTATTATAAAGTCACCTGTCTTTCAAGGAAATGCATTGTGAGGTGAATTAACGGAACATTTAGAGTGAACTGGACGTATTCTTTGACGGATACCTTGCGTTTCAGTAATCCGAGTATAAAATGGTCTTCTTGTGCATCCACGATGGAGCACAACAGTCCGTAGGACATAGAGGTGAACCAAAATTGCCGCAGATTGGCTAAGTCTCTTGCAAAATGGGTGAATTTTACTTGACATACCATCAATTATAAGGCTGGTAAATTTTCTTCGGAAACCTAATGCCGGTTTTCCCCTTCTTGAGTTTCACAACCTAGAGGTAATCTTTTGGATTTCATTAGACATTAGATGGTAGGTATTGGGAGACCTGTACACACTTGCAAGTCAAAAACGTGTTAGTGAAGAGCTCAAATGAGATTTGAATAAATTTCCATTATTTTCCACAAAAAAGATATGGAACAAAGGAAGCGTGATGTTTCCAAAGGGAGGAGGCCCAAGACGTCAAGGTATGATTTTTGATATAAGATTACTTTCAAGGTTCATGAAAACTCCTCATCCGCCAATTGGACAAAACGATGGTGGTTTGTAGGATTAGTTTTACGTCAGGAAACCTACCCCGATGTATTGACTATCAAACCAATTATCGGATTTTCATGTAGTGCTTACAAGACGCAGGTGACTTTTCACACTGACTGATATTCACATGTATGCTGTTCAGTGTGGAAACATTACAGGGCACTTCTTTCATGACTCGCCCTGCCCCCATTGTTCTACACATTTAAATGCGGTGCATTAGTGGAAGATGTTTGGTATTTGATTTGCGGTGCTTATCAAAAATATTTTTCAGAGTGCGCCTTTCAGAGTATAGAAGAGATCGTAACACCTAACATATGAACGACTAGAGAGAAATGATGTTATTTGAGCAAACGAATTCTAGAATACCAATCAGTGGGCTTATAAACAAGAGAAATAAACGTAAGTGTATTTGCAATCCCAAAAATGGATAATTTTAAATGATGGAACAGCAGAGTCACAATTAAGATTTATAACTTTAATCACGGCGCATGTTGATAGATCAGCTTGTTTTGCGACACTCAACAAAATCTTGCGTTGTGTAAAACCATCATATGACTTTACAAATGCGCAGCTGAGAAATCCCGTTACAGAATATCATATGCCACGTTTCGTGTGTATCGCGAACGGTGCGTATGATGAGAACGTGTTACTCTCCAATCGGTCAAGCTTTTACGACATGAGAACATGTACTCAATGAATTTATGCATGGGCAAATTCAGAAGCGATCGATTTTTACGAAACGGCCCAGTCTGTTACGCTGAGTGCGATTAATTAGTTGATATTTTTGGGAAAGTGTTGCGGGCGAGCAAACAGCTTCATTCATTTAGGTTTCCTCTATTCGCAGTTTATAGAATATCATCTAACCCTTGAACAAAAGCAGTTGCTGAACGAATACTGATAGTGTCACGTTGTGGAACTCCTTAACATGTCTTCTTGATGAAATAATCCTTAAGCATTAAATTTTTCGAGGCTCACCCACTTTCGCTCGGTCTTAACTACTCAGCCTCTTTCTCTTGGTTTGTAATGAACAAACATTTTTAAGCGCAGACAAAAATTGGATGAGTGAACTATATGGAGGAGTAAAACAACGTTTTGTCGTGAAGGCTACAAGAACGTAACAAAACCTTTGTGCAAGCTGGCCAGCAGGAAACAGGTTGGCTGAGACGATTAAATATAATTCACCGCAATTTCTTGGGCGCGAGTGACAAAAATAACAAATTTTTCTTCCTATTTGACTAGGAGTTTAAAGTCTTCCGGTAAAATTTCGTGATATGAAATTGGGATGTCAAGAATCAACATCTCTTACACCTGGTATAAAATGCGCAGGAAATCCATCACTACACTCTTACTAGTAGACAGTTTTAACTGCAATTGGAACACTCCTTAAGATGGTGATTTCGTCTGCAACAAAATATATCTGGAGCGTTGGGTATTTTTAACATATTGAACTGTTTGAAATGTGTAGGAGCGTAAAGTAGTGGTTTGTAAATTTAGTTACTCATCATTGTCTATCCACAGGTGATCTATAAATTAATGTCTTGAGTAAAACAGTGTCAGAAAACATATGCACGCAGAAATCCAACATCAAACCCATGGCAATGAACACAACGATCGCAAACACTGAATGTGGACGCAAGGGATTGTAGTGGTTGCCGTTTGAGTGAAAGTGTATGGATTGAGGCAGCCTATTTACTTCTTGTATAAAGAGGAAATATCACAATCAGTTCAAATCGGCTCTCCAAGGAAAATTCTTTCTGAATGTCATCTTATTCTGGATACTCTTGAAAGGCTGCTTGAGAAGTCGAGCTGCCCACACCTTTTGGAGAATGATACTGCTGTGTGAAATTTTATGAAAGCGGCAAGAGTCTTCTCGTTTTCCTTATTATGTTCATCAGGCGTTTCATATCGTTGGACACTATTTGCACCCTGGGATAAGTTGGCACTAACGAAGATCACGCTTTCAACCCAAAGTTATTACATTTAGTTTGTCGATGGGGTTACAGGCCATCGTATCAAGGTGCGGTCAGTTTCCTTTATCGAAACATTTTACCACGTACTTAAAGGAGGACAAAGTAATGATGTAGTAAAGGCTCTGAGTTGCGTAAAACTCGACAGAAGCTGAAAAACAAAGTCTTATACTATGATTAACTCAAATTAGATCGACTAAAATACAGTTAACAGAGCCTTCGTTGATGATGGAAGCCAATCCGACATCCCAGGCTTTCTTCAGCCACAACGTGACATGCAATATTGTCACTGGGTTTAAAACCTTGGAGCTGTCGAAATTCTTTCGATTTTCTCTCTCACACAGGACGTGTTGCAGTAGTCTCCTGTTTATTATATGCTGAACGTTACTGGCTTGACACGGATACAAAACTGAGTTGTTTTGTAAGGGGAAACAGACAAGCTAAGGTCAGATAGTCCCAGTGGGGGGTCTCAGTAAGTTGGCGAGAAACGATGAGATTCTTAAACTTCATACCAGATCAGCAGGCCCAGTTATTAAACAGGTTTGGTCTAGTCCAATCATTTTTAGTCCCGTGTGAGATGTCACTAGTTTGAGTCATCTCGTTACTTCTATTTTCATGGACACTCCTTTGATGGAAAAATCTCGCAAAGCTCGATTTTATGAGAAATAACTAATGATTTTGCTTGAATCGTCTAAGTTATTATTGACAAATTAGATTTTTTCAGCAGCGAGCACTTTTGATAACCTCTGATTAGTTTCGTTTATCTAAAGTGGATAAAATAATCTTCACAAAAACTACACAACCTCACAATTATATCAACTAAAATATTTCCTAACACGGGCAGAATCGGATAATGAATAATTAGCGGAGCGCAGCGAAAATGATTACGTCCGCCGTGAGCTGATTCAAGCCTGCCCCATTGATAGATGAGAAATTCTTTGCATTGCAAGCTCGACTGTACTGTGTACCGTTATGATAGGGCAGCAAATGCTATCTCTATTCACAGTGTACGATATCACAAACTTAACCGATGAGCAGTAGGGCTGACTGTGCACCTGAAGCAGGGAAGATGAAAGCCAACTAAGCAAATGTAGACATTAAGCACAACTGCGAACGTCAGGTCCCGTTTGATTGTGGCCAAAAAGCTGATTCGAACAGTTAGTGAAAAGTATTTCACATGATCAGTTTTTACCGGCCACTGTGTGCCGTGCTGTGCAAGCCCTCATTCGTAAACAAAACATCAAAAGCTGCATAAGCTTTTAAAAAAACTGGACATGAATGTTTGACGGAGGCCGCATTAGAGGAAATGAATTGGACAGAACAGTAGAGGAATGTTTTGCGGGGAGAAGGACTTCGGTCTTATTACAGAGAAGATAAAAGAATGAGTGCATTAGACAGAAATACCGTAAATCCCACTGTTCAACTAGCCATTTAGCTTTTCAGAATAAAAACTGAAGAATTTATGACAGTGACCAAATCGAAAAAAAGTAGGTGAAGTGGAAATAAACAGCATGTTTGAATCGAATTTACGCAGCTGATTCTGGTTATCCATCACAAATGAGTAAAGAAACTATGTCTCATTTGTGAACACAACGACGCTAGCTTTGTGTGTTTTAACTTACGGAAGAAACCACAGTAAAGTACCGTGTGATATGACTTTAATTTTCTGAACATACGGCTGCGGTAAAATAAAACTCATACTTAACGTAATGAGTTGGAATAACTTTGCTGAATCATCATAATGTACTTGCTAGATACTTTGATACTGTACATACTTTTCACCGAAGAACCTATCTAATAAGGGCCAATTACGTAATCCGTAATCACAAGCGATTTCCTCAAAGTTACAGCTATTTATATCCGGTTGCAT
This sequence comes from Clonorchis sinensis, assembly GCA_003604175.2. Taxonomy (NCBI): domain Eukaryota; kingdom Metazoa; phylum Platyhelminthes; class Trematoda; order Opisthorchiida; family Opisthorchiidae; genus Clonorchis; species Clonorchis sinensis. The sequence goes on along the minus strand of CM030370.1, from coordinate 83,516,043 downwards.
TTCCAAGTGATAACTATAGCATCTGTTGTCCTCAACTTCGGCGAAAATCGGTTCAAAGGTAACATACGAACACAGCGGCTTTTTAAGGTATGTCCTATTTACTGATCCAGTCAACCAACTTGATGTTCCTGGATGTTCCCTCCACCTATTACAGCCCTTTGAAAAGCATTCGAAGAATGTGTCAGATGATGTCCAATTTTTTGGACTTCTCTTTTGTTCTATCGTTTTTTTGTTCTATCGGCAGTAGGCCTATTTCAAGGAAATCAGCACACACATTCCTGCTGAATCTTCGGAGTGTCAAACTAACTGTTAACTGTTGACGCGTGGGCCTTCAGGTGGGATTTACAATATGTGGATAACAGCTACATGTGGATTAAAGAGAGCAACTGAACAGAGGACAACTTAGGGGAAAAAACAATGTTTGAACTTTGACACGCTGCTGTTAGAAAAATGTGACTGCTGGATGATATCGTCCTAATATCTCTACAGTGACACTTGTTGAACGGTATGATTAGTACAGGCTGATTGCGTAAAAACTAAGGAAAACATGTTAGACGGACTTACAATCCTAATATCCAAACTGAAGCAGCTTGCGCAAACTACTCTTTTGTGTTAGAACTGTCCAAAAGCGAAGCTGCCCTAGCAAGTTTACAACATCTTTCCAAATCTTTGACCCTGAGTGTTTGGGCAAGTACGATTCCTTTTGCCTTGCTGTCTGCAAAATGGCCGCTGGTTTGGTCTCTTACCTGGACAATCAACCTGGCTGCAATCAAAATCTTTGATAGAGGATTCGTACTGTAACCGAAGCCAATCTCTGCGCAGAAAAGCCGAAAAGTATTGTACAGCTGCTTTATTTTCATTATGAATCATGACTGTGCACACCTCCCGAACTTCTAGAGATTTCTGGACTCCTGACTTCTAGGCTACTGGTGTGAACACTCAAGCGTTCAGCTACGAGCGGCTGATCAGCATTTTGATCCTGTCGCACTCACACAGGATACTGCGTTACTCAACATTCAGTCATGAAAACCACAGCATGCTGTGTCCTGTTGACTGGCTGCCCCAGTGAAGACTTTTCAGATGGAAGTTTCACAGGTCTGGCGAAATTGTTCTTCCTCTAAGCTATCTAAATTTGCTGAGAGTGTACGATGATTTTGGAGTCTTCAAGAGAGATTTCGTCATTTATCCAACTGGTCCAGCTCAGGGAATAAACCAAGGACCATCTGGGCTAAATGAGCTACCAGGATCCTCCTATGCACAAGTCATTGTTATGCAGACGGAGAGTCGAGTCTAACCACAGAAGATGTGGTTGCACCAGGTTAGAATTGGATTGATGTTTTTTCATTAGGCTGCCGGTTCTTTTCTGCCTGGAGTAAATCCTATCTGATCAGCAAGCTGCCGGACGGTGGAAAGAATCGAACATTAGGAAACATGTCAAACTTAATTGCTTAGTGTGACGGTGGTATATTCCTGTCTTTGGTGTTGCTGTAACCTTTACAGAAGGTTTACTTCTGGTTGCGTCACTCTCAGGTAATAGACCAGAAAACATCCAGTTGACCACAAAGAAAGATACCCGAAAGGAAAAAATAAACCTTAACCCAAAGAAAATTGTCTGGAGAACTCGAGCTAACACATGCCAAAATAATGCCAATCCCGGCCAAAGTCCCAGTTAGACGGTTTGGGGGACACTCGGCGAGCCCTCACTCAAACTCGCTCCACCGTTAGAATTTTGAATATTGAGGGTAATTTCTGACTACGGGAAGGGTTGGTAAGTACATCAAAACATCTTGTTGGATCCGTTCAAATGTGATGCTGAACGTGCTACGTCAAGAAATTTCCGATTGGTTACGCACTGAAGGCTAATTGGGTGGCTAGAACGTTAAAAATATAGATATACAACGAGAAACCTTCTACTGGTCGGCTCTAGTGAATATGAAACATAGGTGGATCGACAAAATCTAACGCGTGACTCAATATACTGCATTTCAATCACATGTTTACCATTGATTCTATCTAACTACCTGGATTCTAATTGCTATTAAACATTTTAGGTAGAATCTACATTATCATCATGTGTGTGTTACAGCAAGGACTCTAAAATGCATGATAATAAACGAATTTGAAACATCACAAACATTCATCTAAATTACACTCAAAAAGAAGCAGTTTGGGATGATCTTCCTGAATTGATTCACTGGCAACTTCATAAATATATTGTCGAAGCCTGTGATTTCTGCGTACAAAAGAGGCAGATGATCACAAGACCAGACAAAAGGGCGGTTGCTTTAATCAGGAACAAATTCGACTAAAGCAGTCAACTAAAGTCAGTCTTATGTGAAAATACATAGTTCAAACTGCTGCAGACCAAGAAGGAAGCAAAGCCGTAGCAGAAAGTTAGCTACCGAATCGTTCAAAGGAAGGTTAGTACAATAGTGCAATCATTGCACAACAGTTTGAACAGTTAGCCTACTGGTGCATATATTCCGTCCTTATCGCCTTCCTCATGTGCACAGGACTGGTGTATCCTGCATTCAATTCCGTAGATGTACAATTTGAGATACTACAAAAATATCAGTTGACTGAGTAAATCTCTACAGCTAGTCCGAAACCGGGTTGCTAAGTTCAAGGTAAGAGACTCTTTCGAATTCAGTACATGAGAGTTTTATAAAATATCATCCCTGAATACTTCATTGCTGTTCATTAGAATTCCTTTATCGAATATAGTTGAGTCAATAAAGAAGTCCCAGCCAGGTTACCACTCGATAAGTAAATGTTTTGACGTTAGTTCGATGTAGTATTTTACTGCAAGGCGGACAGAGAAGTCATTTGGCTTCACATACATGTATTTCAAAACTTGAGGGCGTTTCTTTGGATAATGATTTTTACAGTAAATGTATCGCTATGTGTATCGATGTATGACACTTATTTTGTCCAACCATCCATTTGGCTGCTCACAATAAAAACGTCAAAAGTTCTTATTAAATTTAGACATTACCAGGAGAGCTTCTCCAGAGGGATTAGTGGTTCAAATACATGATGGAAGAATTTCAAAACGCGTGCACTGTGAGCTCACGTGGATTCGACAGTACACTCACAGAATCAGGCAAAACCTGACAACTCATCTTTACATAAAGCCAGAGATATATGTTCAAAAGATGGAATGAAGGAAAATGGAATTCTGTGCAAAAGTGTTTAAAGGTAAACTATCAACGCAATCTTTCGGAGTATCGCTTGCAACCCAGACCATTCAAACTTTCTGCGCACGACGCACCTCGCAGATCTTTAGATCTAAGCCTGCATATCAAATTAAATTAAATTCTTCTATCTCCAAACGAACTTGCAATGCGGCAGAGATGAGTAATCTATGTCACTGGATGTGTCACCGGGAAAAGGTTGAATGACTATTTTTCTTTTCAGAGTACCTTTGCTTTTTTATCACTTTACCTATCCTTAAGAGGTCAGATATATCGGTCATCAGTGTGGATACCTTAAACAATTCTGGAGATTCGTCTGAAAGGACAGTGACGGACTGTTAACCATCCATTTTACCCAGGTTAGCATTGCAGTCCTACATAAAATCTTCTGTCCAAGTCAACAAAAGCAAAAATGCTAAGACACGACTGGCGTACGTATTTGCATTCCTCAACCTTTTTTCCGGAATAGAATTTACACAGATCGAAAACGCGCCTCAGCTCCATCTGATTGCCAAATATATTTGACGTTTTGGCCCGTCACTAATGATTTCCAGATTGCTTCATCTAGGTTTAGCGCTGTCGGCTGATTTTATCTACACTGATTCACACAAGAACATACCGAAAAACCTACCTTTGTGTACGGTGTGCCGTTTCCGATTAACACACTTTGGCAATATTTCTCATTCACTTATAAGAATCAAACAGTCTAGCGTCACATATAAGGCTTCCGGTTGTGGGAAGACTAGTGAATGAAGAATGAACCACAAATAACTTTTATGTCCATAGTTTATGAAACTCTCATAAAATGTCTTATGACTTGGCAAACTCACTGGCAACCTTCCCAAGGTTTGTGCAAAATCCACTGCAAAACATTGCTCTCCATAAGTGTCTGATATTCCAAAATGGCATCAGCAACTACGAAATTTATATCCAGGAATATTTTACTGGATAAGCTGATAGAAATAGTACATAACCTACTACCCTTCAGATGCAAATTTTTACGAGAACCCTCTTGCTTGACTAAACAGCTCCGTTAACATCATTCATAGAGACCCAGGAAGAATAACTTATGTGCACTAAATTTCTGCTAATAAATCCAGGATTTGTCTGTTCCTACAGAGGACTAGCAATAGCCCTTAATACATAGAAGCGTCAATGGCTTCGCAGAATTAGAAGCACAGGTCGCGTGATAGAAACGAAATGTGTCCTCTGATGATTGAGACAAAGCCTGCGTTTTTCAGCGATCTAAACGTCTCAGTAAACGGGAACAGGTCAACATGTTTATATTGGTATACATGTTGCAACAAGATAATTGGGTCAAGATATTGGGTCATTCAAGAATAGCTTGTGGACAGATAGCAAGCTTTCCGTAACGGAAGTCGATCCATAAAATGATTGAAGTCAGCTACCATATCGTACAATTTGAGACGGGCGAATTTTGTCTGTTTCCCGAAGTTCTTTGGATGTGGTCAGTTCGGAAAGCAATTTCTTAAATAAACAGACGACACCTCATTTTGCTGATAATAGAGCTCTAGAGGAAAGACCAACAGGTTCCAAGATGGCAAGAAACTCGTCAGGACTGTGTCTACATGCACCCGCTAACCGGATAAAGAAGAGAGCAGTGATAAAATGTTTTCTGATAATCATGGGGAGTGCCACACGTTTCTAACTCAGCGTGAAACGCAAGAAGCATTGTAATCAAAAAGCGACAAATTATTCGACTGAAGTCAAACTGAGGCATCATACATCTGACATGGAATTACACTCGGTTGTGTGCCTGCACAAGAGTATTACTCATAAAATTTGCATTCTACACCAGAGGAACTAATACGAAGTCCGTGATACAGATGGATGCTTGGATGATTCCGATTAGAAAACCAAATAAACGTAACGGAAAAGAAATCCGTGCGGTCCGTATCGCCGATTTAGCAGAATGTGATCTAGCGTTTGGTGTGCAGTTTCTTTTCCATCAGAATAAGAGTCTTTAATCGAGTAAATTTACCAGCTGTGGGAATGCTCATAGTACCCCACCAGTAACTGGTGGGGTAACTCTACTGTACATCCTCCCAAATTTTTTACTTCACTGTCCTGCATCGCCTAGCTGATCAGAAATTCTAATTAACACAAAATCCACAAAATCTATCGGTCGATAGAGTGATCAGGTCTTTAACTGAACGGAAAACCGAACCTACCACTAATATAGTCCAAATAGATGATGAAAGAACGAGAAAGGCAAGTTTTCAAAGGTTTCTATTAGAGCAAATATGTTTGGTAGTTCCGAAATCCAGCAAGATATGGAGGAGGCGCGTTTAAAGTATCAGTTGGCATTCAAGTATTACGTTATCACTGCGTGCGTTGGGTATGCGCTTTTAAAGATATTGTTTGTAATCAGAAAACCAATGCTGAAACTTTATTATTCAGGCACCTTTTCTAGAGTATATTGCATGATTAACAAAAATGTGCAAGCATTTATAATGACTGTTATAGTTCAAAACGTGCGAGTTTAACATATTTTAAACTGTAAGAAATATGGGCAAAACAAAAGTTGATCTTGACTGCGTTGCTTAGGATTCATGAACGCTAATAACCAGTGCAACCACAGTATTCAACTGTGTTAAAATCAGGTTAGAAAATGAAAGAATTATCTCACAACGCCTGGTGACACTCGGGGAAGCGAGAAAGTTTCTGTTTAAGCGCGTCCTTATTCCTGTGGTTTGCTGTCCTTATTATAATAATTTTGAGAAAAAAGCCCAAACTCCTCGCTTTTCGGTTGCAGGCTACTTAGTTTGGCTGGTGAAAAAGAAATAAAGTAGTTTCAATAAGTTGTAGAAAAGATCGCCTACTGAATGAGGGACAGCTATTGGAAGGGTCGCTATGCAGAAGTCCACAAACCAGTCTGAACCATTGAACCAATCCAGCCACAGCAGCGAAAATGGAGTATCACTCAAGATGTTGTCATGCAAGTGAAGTACAACCAAGAGGCACCATGTCGAAGTTTTATCCTTATTGGAGTTACCAAAAGTGCACGCTACAGAAATCTGCATCGTGATTCGAAGGCTCAATCTACCGGTTAACTGTTTAAGTTGATCGTCCTGCTGATCGGCCATTCAATGACGGACTCTGTAGTCCTAGGTACTAGCTGGTAGGTTGCGAGTTCCCTTGAAATTCATGAGCGCGCATTACTCACGGTCCCTAATAAAGAAAAAACATCTGTATTAGTTTGTATGGTCCCTGACCTAAACAGCAGTTTGGCTGATTGCTTACTTTTGAGGTCATATGCATGATGAGATATCTGAGGGCGGAAACCTGATGAAGTCCACCATGATCAAGTAAGTTTCTTTAGTTTCTCAAATATGTAGTCTGGGACGACTGCCCAAACACAGTAGATAACTCACAAACCTAATCGCCCTATCAAATAACTATGCCTGCTTAACAAGCCACAAACAAGTCACAATGGGTAGGACGCTGTCAGCGCATTTTGGGCGATTGTTCCTCGTTCATAAACAAGATAAACAGAGTCCCTGGGTAGCCTACATTCTGCATTTTATCCAGAGGAATATCAGTGTGCTATTGGATATGCCATCAAGTTTGTGTGTTCACCTATCTCCCACTGCATGGCAACCCAAAATGGGAATGTGTCAGTTATTTGACTTTTAGTTTAGGAACGTGAAGCCTATTCAGGGGAGAAGTTTGTGACACAAGATGCTCATTCAAAACTAAAAGCAATGGCTTCCAAAAGTAAGAAGGTTCCTTGACTCTCACAGTGATTCATATACAAATGCATTACCTATAAAATTTAGTCACGATAAAAATTGCTTTTAAAAAATACTGCCCACAACTAAATGACACAAAATTAGCGAGAAAGTGTACACAACAATAATTGACGTAGCTGCTTGTCTAATGGGCAATGACAACTATTAATTCAACTTGACAGTTCCGGCAGTTATTTGGTTTCGTCACGTTAATAATCAAATATGATACCTTCAGATAGCATCGACATTCCCTCTCCCCCCGGAGTGTTGGTATTGATGCTACACGGAAGCTAGATAGCTGCGTCGTACTGACGAAGTATGTAGACAACGCGTATCTCCTAATAATGACTGAGGTGTATAGGCTTGTACATGCATGCCTTGTTTCCTTTGGCCCGATGAATGGAACGGACGGAAATCTGCGTTGGAATGTTCTAAATCAACATCGTAATTTTACTCTTCAAACAAGGCGCAAGAACTTCTAGCGAAAACCCCTGCGGCATCAGCCTGGCAGTCAACGCATCAAAAATGCTCTCTGGCATTAATTTAAGCAGGTTAATCCATTTTCATGAGAACCAACCCTTTGATAATCAAGCTGGCTTTGCCCTGACAAAGTATGTTTTGACCGAATATCTACATATTGAAACACCTTGAATGGCGTGACTCTTTTAAGGGTCCCGCGTTCGTTGTTCTTTGTGGTCTGAAAGCTAATTTGTCAAGGCTGTTTTGTCATAGTTGTCCCTCCTAACTTTACATCCTATAGAGGGCACTGTATGCAAACTCATGTGAGTCTGACGGGATATTGGATTAGCATTTCTGAGGTACACCAGATTGTTTTAGCAAAAAGCAACTCTCCAAAGATGGGTGAGCTTTTCACACTTCATGGGTTACGTTAGCCGGGACATGCAGATCCGAGGCTGAATGCAAATGGACGGCCTTTAAGAACAAACGAACTGAGAGAGACTGGTGAATTCATTCGGGTTTACAACTGCCGCCTCCATAAATGGGGACTCAGACCCGAACCATCAATACTTACTAACACTGGCAGACATCATTCAATCACGCTGTCAGTGGCACACTTGCGTCAAAACTTCTGTCCTCAGGGCGTGATTGCCCAGTTTTTCGAACTTACTGGTCCACTATGAAATACATTACCTCGCCATGGCCCCAAATGCTTGTCTTTGTCCCCCACGTTTTCTCACTTTCTGGTGACCATGTCTGTAGCAGATGGAACTAACCTATCCTGGCACATGGTTTATAGCTGGTGAATCGATTGACCAACTATGTCACATTTGCTCTGTTACCGTTTCCACTGGGGTCTTGTCTTCAGTCTGCTGTGTTCAAATCCAATAGCTAAGAGTGTAACCTCGTCTCTTCTTAGTTATTCATCGGGATCAACTCTATTGGAAGGTTACTCTTCTAAGGCACAATTAGATAATAAACTATTGCTTACATTCGGCAAAAAAGCCAAACTTCAGGAGTTGGTGTCATTGTCAACAGACAGGAACTGCAGTATACAAGTAGCAAAAACCATCTTCGACGATATCCAACTGATAGTAAAGTAAAAAGCGACAGGAGTTTTCATCACAAAATTGTCAAATGAACCACTACAAACCATTGTTTGCAAATGGACAACACATATGAGACAGGAGCTGAGTCATCACACAAAGCTTTCAAACTGTCACAATTCTGCATCTGGACATTTTTCAAATGGACTGAGGCGCCCTGCAACATCTCAAAGGCCAAGAAAGAGGAAACGAAATACTTGCAGAAAGTTTGTAGAGAAACTGGCGACGAATTTCACTTGGCTACGCTGCAGAAAATCCAAATTGACCAAATCAACGACAAAAAGAGAAGGCAAGTGGATCACGCTCCCCTACAACAAGAAGACCCATAGAATGACCGTAAGGTTTCGACCTAGGAACTTGCGAATCCCTAGCAGAGTGTGCTATCGGAATCTAAAATGGTTGGATGCAGAGATGACAATAGAAGTAATTCGGTGCAAAAATTTAGGGCAACGTTGGGCAGTAGTGGATCTGATTTTTCTACTTGAGAGCAAGAGACACGATCAAATTTTACCCTTCTGTGTGCGGAAAGAACATGGTGGATACACATGGATACACTTGACTAAAAAAACGCCAACCACCGACCCATGAAAGGAGAGGAAAAAATACAGTTCAAAAACACTCGAAAGCACTCTCAAAAATTCAGTAAACATGTTGAAATCAATCTAATGATTAAAGCGCTGAGAAAAACAACTTTGGAGCTCCGGAATCCAGAGAGGACATGTATAGGGGAAGACGGTAGATCTAAATTTAATGAATTAATTCTTTCGGGTAGGATATATTTCTAGCCATTTGACTCAAGGAGTGACGAAGGATGAGATTTAATTAAACGCTGAAACTCACAAGAGTCGTCAAGTGCGAGGATGGACAATTAAGTCACACAGAGAAGGGAACCGGATAATGAAAGTAAAGAAAAACAGATGAAAAAACAAAAGAGTTTAAGCGAGGGTCATTCAAATAAAAGATGGAAACCAACTAAAAATGGAATTTTTCATAGTAACCAAACAAATTCTGCAAATACAGATCACAATGAGAAACAGGTTGAAAGAAATAATTCAAAAAATATTCGAAAACTTTATTAGAAAGATACCCAACAAACCATAGGAAAAATGGTGAACAGACCAATAAGTTGACGAAACGTCTTGCTATAATTGGTTGATTATCCGAACCACGTAACCTTTAACAGCTTACTAACGACCAGCAGTTAAGGAGGATATATTTATCCGACCACGCACTAACGGAACCTGCTTGATTGGTATAGAATTGTTTTGCAAATTAATTGCCAAGCTTGGTGAACGGGCCAACAGACAACTGATGAGCACCAGGTAAACACCAATATATTCACAGGGACTATCGACAAGGATATATAATTAACTAGGGAGAGCATGCAAAAGCCAAGTGCTCTAAAAGGTAGGCTATCTGGGGAGATTATCAAATGATCAACAGTTCACACATCGCATGGGAATCAAAAGCAGACAGAGATAGTTTGTGTTTCGCCTATTTTGGATCAATGCTGCCTCGATTATGCGCCAGGCGCGCGGTATTAGATTTTCTGAAGGCCTAAATATAATTCGAACTTAGCTTCCTCTCTGCCATCAACCAAAATGTGAAGAGTTATGAGGCATGCTTTTGGCTAAACAAACCGTGACCACTTCTGAGTAAACGCCTTCATCTTGATATGACAGTGGTTCAACCTCAGGGAAAGTAGAATTAGTGAACCCACTGTGAGCTGTAGTGAGCAGGCAAAATGGAAAGGACACAGGCCCATACCTGTGAGCTATTAGCTTATTCCAGAGATAAACTGGAACACACCAACCTCTGCTCAGGTCAACGAAGACCACTCGAACAAAAGGGCACGTTTTAACCCTGATGGTTTTATGCGAGACAATATCCATTCATCTCACGGTACACTCCATGAACCGGGAGCAAACGTGAAGAGTAACCCCCGTTGACACGACTATACACAAAGTAGAAATGGGTTGAAATGACCCAGATAACCACTGTGACTACCTATCCACATACTAGAAACACTCATTCCCAATGGCAAAGACAGTTGCGGGACAGAAGAGGTCCATTCTTTGATAGATCATCTCCTACTAATCTATTTCATTTATAAATTTAGGTAAAAAGAAGGATTCGTCATCGATTTCTTAGGGTATGGGATGCATTCATTACTGCAGCAACAGACAATTCCAGTATATTCAACAGAAAGCAAAAATGAGACAACAACAAATAATGCGAGAGTACTCACTTAAATTGTATACGCTTGTGGCCTTAATTGCAGAGGTCATCATGTATATTTTATATAAAATAACCTTTCTGTTTCCGAATATTCCACAATACAATGGCTAGAACGCTGCACTAAAAAAATCAAGCGACACGCCTTCGTTGAGTATAAAGGCACTAGGGGGTGGATGCAAGTTAGCTCACGCTGGTGACAGAACTTTGTTTGCCCTGCTTCAGACTTCCAGCACATTTGTTGCCGCAATTTGCTGTCATAGGTGACGACCAACTGGCGCTTTTGGGAACCAAAAATATGCTTGTCAGGTGCGCGTCAAATAAGCCGGCTAAACGGAAAATTGGTTTCCGGATGTCAGTCAAACTATATGTCTAATTTAACAATGGATTGCGTAGAGAATGGTTACTGGGAGATGCTTAGTTGTTATCCCTCATAGCCACCAATATACTTCCACCAATGACCCCTGTTTTAGACTTGCTACTTTCGTATTCAAGTAGTCAAGCTCCCAGCTAATACCGGATGTTACACCTAATGAAGGAAGTACGCTTTTACTGGGTGCAAAATCCAAGGAGCGCTTTATGTTGCATAGGCGCTAAATAATTTTGTAGACAAAAGTTTGATCAGGCCACTTGGCATTTTCATTCTTGGTTTGCCGTCGTTATCGTACAGTTTGCTTACAATGTTCATAACTTGTCCACAATAAAGCCTAATGTTTTCAGTAGTGTGATTCTACAATCTTATTCTGACAGACTACCCCCGCAAAAACCTTTATTTGTGCAAACTGGTCAGAATTTTGTCTGAGTTGATTAATGATTTAAAAACAGCAGGTTAAAAGCAGACTTTTGCAACTCCATTTTTCGATCACTATGAAGGATTCACATTATGTGTAGAAGTAACCATAGCACATGAGGTTGTAAACGGTTGAGATGATGATATGTTGAGGTTATGTCAGGATATTCAAATGGTAATTGGAATTTTGGTGCGCTCAGTGGCCAAATTTCACTTCTTAAGATGTTTTTGTCGTGGCCAAGCTGGTATCCACACTGCATTAGCCTCAATTGTCTTAATTTAGATACTACAATAATGGTTCTTCAACAGGTATCCCAAAGCCACCATGGGCATCATCTTGCGGAGCTGAATGAAAATACGATAAGTTATTTGAAAATCCAGACTGCAGACCACGGCATCTCTAGGACAGATGAAGGCCTGAGTACTTACGAACACAAAATTTGGTGACGCAAAGAAACGGGTATTTTAATAGGGCTTTTCAATTCAGTCCATGCTAAAAGACTGACAAGCTCCATACAGTTGTTTCGTTCTTACTGGGAAGCTTCAGCGGTGCGCATTTAACAAAACTCAAGGCAGCTAAAAACCCGTGACCTCCTGGCTAGTAGTTTGGACGGTTAAACCGCCGGTCTAATTAGCTTGCACTTAGACAGGATATAACATCAGTCATCCCTCAGTCGTGCAATCCACATCACGTTTTCGTTGACTGCCTTAAGTCATTAAACTACTAACCGAGAGGTCGCATGTTCTTGACTCGCTGGCGTTTCATGAGATGCATATTACTAATGATTCCAAATAAGACTGAATCAGCTGTCAGTGCCTCTCAGCTTTGCAGCATAAACTGGCTTCGCTTACACTCGAAATGTCCATAAAATTAAGTATTACCCTTCCAAGCGATTACTGTAATTTTCGCAAGGCACCCGTGCTGATAGATGAGGATAAGTTGTTGACAGTTAATTGTGTCTTCTTTCCGTTGGTGGAAGTCTACTTCATCATCCTCTCTAACTATGATGTCCACACAAAAACAACAAATGAAATGCTCACACTGGTTCGAGCAAGTGAATGCGAAAAACATCCTGCAGTTGAGTATGGGAAACTGTTTGTAAGGTATTGCATATTGTTATTTAATCTTAGCATAAGTGCCTCAGCTGAAAACTGCTTGAAATTTTAGGAGCTGAAATACGTTCATTGTGCTTGGTTGTCTATTGGTAAATCTGTACTGTGGTTTCTCATTCAAGCTTAGCACATATTTTTTAAACCGCGAAAGCTTTTTTAGGTTCAAAGTGATGTGGTTCTGCTGAATTTACCAATTTTAGAAATGATGTGAAAGGGTAACCTATGATTAGGGTAAGTGATCATATTGCCGTCCGTTGATTGGAACTTATTTCAGATTCTTCTTTTAGGGAGTCTATTAATCTGTTTATTCTAATTAATAATGTTAATTTCTACCATTCTTAGAAGGCTCATTTGTTGACTATAAAAGCAGCATTTGAGCCATTTTATTCATTTATAGAAATGAACAACACACAAGAAAGGAAGGAAGGAAGGAAGAAAGAAGGAAGACATTAGTTACTAGGCAGAATTATGTCTTAGTTTCGTTAGCCACATCACGTCGGGCAGTTTGGAATATTCTCAGAAAAATAACAAAGGGAAAGCTGGTACAGGCGTCTGGAGATGATCTCCATGTATATTCTAGATGGTGGTTTTAGCTAGTTAAGACGAAACGGGAACTGAGTTTGCGCTCGCTGTAGACTGTGTCCAAGTTAATTAATGTGTCGCTACTGACTAATTGACTGACATTCTCCCCTCACACTACAGCAGACTAGACATTGACGTAAGCTAGTTACAAAAGACATAGCTTGCAGGAGTTCCTTGTGTGATTCCGACTCAAGCTGAACTACTCAATGAGTATAAGGATCTCGCAAACTCAAACAGTCAATGCTTTATGAAGCCGAATTGTTACGACGCTGACAGTGAAATGATAGCGGCCAACGTAGATATTGCCACTCTGTTCTACTCAGACTCAAATCAAACAACCGAATGTCATGAGAGCTAACTAATTTGGATTCTATTCTTCTGGACTGTTACACTTGCCCGAAAGCGTGCTCCAACTACTACCTGAATCCAATGTCAGTCGGTTGAGCGAGCTTATCAACCAAAAAGAGATTATTAGAACTCAATGTGCTGCATTTTGGGCAATGATATATGTCATAAAACCTCGTAAATACTTTGGCTTTAGACAATCCGTCAAAAGGTGTAAACCTGCACTCCCGACACCATTTCGGACCCAACAAATATGTTACTTTGGATTTCAAAGACTTGGAACAGATAAAATCTATGCAGAAATAAAAGAATTATTACAAGTAAGCACTGGAGGTTTTGATTTATTTGGTTACCTACTCACCCGAATAATGACAGATGGTTGTAATTATGGAACTGGTTTACGAAAGTTGCGTTGCAGGTGGACTGGTGTGTAACAGTCAATAAATGAATACTAACAGCCTCACTTAGACAGCTATTTTGAATAAACAAGCAATCTAAACAGTCCGTGAAGGATAAAAAATAATATTGATGCCCATTATCAAGGGAATAATGCTCACTTTATAAGTAGAGCTCGCACTCTGTCGGGTTGACTAGTCTAAATAACTTACCACTCGTTTATCCACAAGCTAACGAACTTTTCGAACCGTCAAAAAATTGCATTTGAAAACCCCAAAATAACAATGAGGTAAATTCGAATGTGGGCCAATATTCTCGCGAACGAAAACAGTTGTTCTGGAGTAAAAACAAAAACAAGCGCAAAATAGTTGCGGAAACAAAAGCTGACACGCTTTGTTGTTTACAATTTGAATTTTTTCGGTGGTTTTGCGGACGGTCGATTATAAAAATTCAGATAGCGAGACAATTTTTTTCATATGAGTAGTTGGTTTTTACGCGTAGTTACAAGAAACAACGGGACTATCTCATTTATTTCAAAACCAGCTAAGCCATTCGGACTTTCGTTCAAGTAAGAAACGGATTAGCCCCAAATTTGAAACGATATGATTACCACGTGAATCTGAAAACATTAATGTGATATACGGCAATGTATTCCAAGATATATTTGTTGAAGTACGGGCGTCTCCTGATGAAAATCTCGAATCATAAGTGACATCGTATCATATTTAACTGAGGTTCAGTTACGCTGTCTCCAGTAATCAGACGATTTACCCTTCAACAAGCAGCTAAGAGTTTGCACGTTCGAATCATGCTGCAGATTTGTGAGATAAGCACTGCTAGTGATTGCTGATAAGGATGAAACAGCTGTACTTCTCTTTTTGACTCTTCGGCATTTACTGGATTCACGCGAAGAACGAGATATCCACCGTCTGCACAAGCACGTGTTACGTCTACTTGAAAAGACGCTAAATTTTTCCTAGTTTCACATCAACGGTTTCCCCTGAAAAGTTCGCGTTAAAAGGAGGCTGCATTCTGGAAAAGAAGAAACGACCGTATTTGCAGAACTCGTCGTTTCATGAAGTCCGGTGATCCCTCTTTAAGCATAGTCTACTGGGGATCACAAAGAAACTCTCATAAAATGGATCATGTCTTTTCGATAGTAGGCGATTACAAACATTGGCTTACAACAGTTATTTACCTACATATTCGGTCTTATAAACATGAGTGCACCTTTTCAATTGCGTCATCCAGATTTAATTAGAGACAGCGAATGGAATGCGTAAAACATTGATTTCCGTGGCAAACGTGAAATTCCCGTGAGGCATGTTCACTTCGCTTGTCTTGTTGATATGTTCAGATTCAGTGCCAGCTTCCTCAGGCTAAAATGATGTTTTTTTTGCGAAAGTGGAACACGCAATTTCTGCCTGCTCTGGTTGTTACATTGGCCGAATGACATCAGAACAAGGGTGGTATTCTTTACTTGTTGGTTGTTCGGCCTCTTTTCTTAAACACAGCATGGGTGAAGTTGCGATTCCTCCTTACTGATGGTAGCCAAATGACAAGAAATCAAAGCCTAATGCGGTTGTGCTTTATTCGCAAAAATGGTTTGATTGTAGTTTTGAACCTTTTGTCTTACCGAATCCGGGAGATATGGTCGGTTTAAGAGCAAATCAAATATTGGTTGAGTGAAACTGCGATACTTGTACACTGAAATGGTATATTTCAAAATTACTTGCTTCCTCCGTCCTGATACAGAATCAATTTCTTTACATGTAATAAAAAACAACTTATGAGAATGTGTCCACCTATACTGGTATACTCGCTTGCCTGGGTCACCAACTGCGGCTTGAAATTGTGAGCGCCTTCTTGCAGAAGAACAAAGCGAGTAAGACTGGCAAGCCTAAACAACCGTTTCCATGATCGTATGCCATTGGCGCTAAGCGACAAAGTAATTTTCTAGAAGACTTCGTAGTCTCATGAAGGATACTATGTACACCCAGCTACCATAAAGATAAGGCTGCTGAGACCGATCTGTAACATAGGCGGGGCCAGATTTTTTAATGTAAGGTGGCTTGAACCTTGAACGTTTTAACAAAACATTGAGCGGGTTTTTGTGAAAGTTGTTACGGACTTTGTATGGCAACGGATCAGCAAGTGAAGTTACGCAAAACGCAGTCAGCAAGGAAAGTTACAATCAACGTTAAACTCGGGACGTTTTTCTTGCGATGAAAATGACGTGTAGCGAAATGTCCCAGTTTTAGTGCTTGGTATAAATAAAGAATGAAAAAATGGTTTTCGACCTCTTCCAGTCTAGTCCAATTATTTTGGGCTCACAGATCATGGATTTGTCCGAACTGAGACTTGAAGGTCCTGAAACTCTCATCCGTAGCTTATCGGTGGATCGGAAGTTGTCAGATTAGTGGACGTTAACCCTGGCGAATGGGACTGACCAATAGCATTGCTTTTAGTCAAAACTGAGACAGTGTTATCTGCTCGGTTTTCAAGTACCTGCCAGTATACCTGATATGATATCGGGTTGGGATACCGTATAACTCAGGATGCGCATGTTCTGATCTACAGACGATAGTGGAATGGAACTTTGCCCATGAGTATACTGCCCACTGTCCACAGTGGTTTTTGAGGGAATCGCTAGTAGGTATACCGTTATGTTACAAGATAGCGACCGTAATTCCCAATAATAGTGGTATAATTGACCAGTCGCTCTTGCGTAAATTGTGCTGATTGGTAGCAGTCATCGTGTTTTTTTTACCAGAGTTCATAGGCTTCGAGTATCTGGATTTCTCTGAACAGTCGGTGTTGTTTTTTGCCAGTGAGCATCCTAGTGTAAATCACAGTTGTTTGGATTATAAGTGAAAACTGTACCAATAAACTACATGTTTGTTGTACTCAATCAGTTCAAGCCCTCTACCCCATGTGGGCAAAATAGACTGATAAATGCGTGCTGAACATATCTTCATCCTCACACAACTGATTTCGTCCTATAGACCTGATGACTTGCAACCAGAAAAAACAAGCTGATCAAATCTGCGGTGCATTTGAAAGGATTCTGTTGTCTAGTAACTCCAAGAACAGAAAAGCTATCCTCACTGGTCTCGAGAAGAGTCAACTGACTGACTTCCATCGTGAAAATCAAGGTACATGGATGAAGGCCAAATATTCCCTCTCCAGATGGACAACAGATGAGGCAATGTTCTTCAACAAAATAGGTATTCTGCTGGTCAGTGCTCATGACGACTAAGTGTGCATCGATGCCAGTGCGTTCTTTTTATCATGTGTGTGCATCCATAAGGCGTTTTTAATTCATTTTACTGTGACTTGTAGTGGCGTCATTGGTTCAGCTACATAGAGTGTTCTATGTTCATCAATTTGTCCACTCCAATTTATAACTTAATAATCAACTAATGGAAAACTATTCTTGAGGTTAGAATCTGGATGAATGCTACTTAGATAAGTCTTTTTGCCTGACCATCAGACATATAATCATACGGTAGAGAACCTGAGGAAAGGCTATTTCAGTGAGTGCATTTTTGTGGTGAATACTCTCAGAGCTGGATCAGTACAGGACTTCTGACGGTCAGCATGTAGCAAGGCATTTGAGGTTTTCACCCAGAGCAGTCCGCTCCATGGACGTTTCGATCGGGAAATATTTCTGATCCAAAATGACTGTCTCATTTCACATTACGGAGTAATGTGCGTTCGTCGTTCATGGTCTGTCCAATTCGTGGAGAACCCCATCTATGCAGCAACATATATCAAATACGGAAGATTTTTAAATATCAAAACAAACCATGTAATTGGATGAGATATGCAATGTTTGCCGTCAAGCAAGGGAGATAGTGTTAAACCGTTTCTGCTTTCCTTATAGATGGTGATCAGAAACGGTTAAAGCACCACACGAAACTCAAATGCTTAACTTCGTTTCATCACCATCCAGTGAAATTAATTTGAAGTTACTTGTAATTCCCAAACTGTGATAACAGACAAGTACTTGGTTTATTTATGTGGGTACAGTCTCATCTTCTAAGGATACCCTTCTAACGTACAGTTTCTTGTTACGTACCAGCTAACAGGTTGTTTACAAAATCTGCGCAATTTGGCAATCTTTTAGATTAAATTCCAGTCACTTTGTATGACTAAGTAACATTGAAGGCCAAACGGGATTGGAATGAACGTGGATAAATATGTATTTGGGGTAGGTCGTCCGGGACAATATAGTAATACATTGTGAGTTTGCTAATTCTCATGCCATCAGTTACTTTCGACGCTATTCTTCTATCGTTGTCCTCCCATCACAGAATACACATCATAATTAGCTGTTTGAAAGGTTGAACGATTTCAGTATGCGATTGACTTTCAGTGACTGCGTGTGCAAATTTTGTTGCTGGTCCTCTGGGGTGATAGTAGGATTTGGATATAACATTAGCAGCATACTTGTAATTTCAGACTGTATACGCTCACTACACTTATGCCATTTTGTACTTAAGCCAATTAAAACATCGTTGGTAAATTAGGATAAATTTAACTGCGGGTGCTTTCGCGCACAAAAATGTTGCTAGTGATTCGTGCATTCAAAAAACCGCAGCAAAACCAGCTTACGTGCAGCCATATGTCTGCTGGATTTCCCCTTGCCACTACTGACTTCATTTATTACTATTCACCCAGGAAACGGTACAACATTGAAGTTCAAGACGGCTGCGTGTGAGCATCAGCATGTATATGCAATATATCATAATTTTATTGCTATCAACATAAAAATTTCTTCTTCGGTCGGCTGAACCGATAAGGTTTATGACTGTCTGTCCTGGGACCTGCAGCTAACAGACTTGTTGACTTCGTACCTCGTTGGTGTGAACGTTGATCGATACTGACATACACTTGTGCATCATTTAAGCGATGAAGTGCGTATGTGCCTGGATGTTGACTCGGCTACACTTCAGCCTTATTAATTTGCCGGGCGGTAATTTTTCTAACCCTGATCCCAATAAACTGATGAGAACTGAATGAGAAAATAAAACAAAACTCCGAAAGTGTTGTACAGGTAAACAAAATTTGAAGGATACATTTTTACACATAAACTGGTTGTATTAATCTTCATGCAATACATTGAATGATAAACAACAATTTTTCTGACGGAAAGGAAGCCATTTTAAATCTAACCCCTGATTTAGATGGCATGCTTACAGCTTGACGCCTTCAAAATTTTGGCGACGGCGTATAATCTCAACCACATATTCTTCTGGTACCGTCTCTTGATTTTGCGTACCTGTGTACTGCGGTACCAGTGTGGCTGAAAAACATCAGGACTTATCTGATTAACAGTCCCAACGAAAAACAGGCTGAAAACAGTCAGACGACCACGATATGAAGAATTACATTAAGTAAGATAACACTTAACGAGGCTAGTAGTGTTTCATCCAAACAACCAGGACTTCCATATCCTGCTCTCATTCTTTCTACAAAAACGGTCTACAGAAGGTAAGTACTAAACACTTCACCATCTTATCCTCCAGCGTTCTCCCCTGACCAATAAAAAACTAGGAAATATGACAGGAACACTTCCAAAGGCTAGCAGTCAGTGTGCACAAACGCAGCCTCTAACGTATACGAAAGATTTAACGTGGTTCATACATATACCTCAATTCCACCAACTTATAGCAGCATCCAAACCTTCAAGTGGATATTCCAGCAGATATATATGTCATATCCGATCAACATTAAGAAACTAACGTCAAATTGTTTAGAGTTCAGTTGTGGAATCAGAATCTTAGCGCGCATGATAATTTTATGATAATATGACAAAATAATGTGTTGACCAGTGAAGGATGTATGTCCACAACGAGACCACTTCTGCTGTATTAATGATGAAATACCCCGCTTGATATCTGCAAAAAATTCACATTTATTAGACCAAATATTAGTGTGTCCTAGGACCAGTTTAAAGGAAATAGGTAAAGAACACGTCCAATTATAACTGTGGTCGCCTTAAAAGCGGCTTTGGTGTTACGTTTGTTTTATTGGTGGTGCGAGAATTAGCGCGCTGTCTGACTAACTGAAAGTGCTCCACCGGAATTCGGCAATCCCTAAGTCACATTCCTTGGGCTGACGTTGCGGGGCAAGAAGAATTGCGGGGATCAGAAAGGTTTTACCTGAATTTACCTGTCAGTTGTGTGCAAGGGAGGACTGTTATTCTTAAAGTCAATCTATATTTATATGAGTACACCTGTGGTTTCTGGGGCGAAAACGTCTGTTGCAAGTTCCATACGAACACACCGCTTACGTTTAAATCTTGAATCACACTGTGCCACTCTATAAAGCATTTTGTCCAGCACTTGATCCCATAGGTCGAATGTCTTGTGCCTGAACCGGGTTAGCTGTTAACGGTGAACTGATCTTAGGCCTGCCGTTATGTCGCGATTTTGTCCTTCGTAGACTCTCAGATCAAGCTCTCTTTAGGGTAAGAATCTATAGGTACTTTTCACTTGGCTCAAACAACGTGACTAAACATGTAAAAAGAAGTGGTTGGCTTCACATGCCTTACATACCAGATAGCTTGTGTGTTCGGGATCAGCTTTGTTATGTGCAGAATAGTTTGAAGGCTTTACGTATAAGTCGACATACAACCCTTAGCTTATCAATGTTTTTGTGATGACGCGGTAGCATCTGTATCTTGTTGCAAATGTTAACTTCTCCAGATAAGTAACTGAGGCAATCGCCTTTATTGGAATAGGTGTGTACAAGACCTCAGCACAAGGACAAGGAAGACTACTATGTATATATATATATATATATATAGGTTGTTGGTCTGTCTGCCGAGCTTGGCAGTTGGATTGCAAACGTTTCATCACCAGTTGAGGTGACATCGTCAGTGCCGGATTAAGTGGGTGACCCACTCGGCGAACAGACCAACAACCAATCAGCGCACCCGAGCTTCCTATATTCCACAACACTACCGTATATA
Organism: Clonorchis sinensis; assembly: GCA_003604175.2. Classification (NCBI taxonomy): domain Eukaryota; kingdom Metazoa; phylum Platyhelminthes; class Trematoda; order Opisthorchiida; family Opisthorchiidae; genus Clonorchis; species Clonorchis sinensis. Next base: position 83,495,092 of record CM030370.1, on the reverse strand, counting down.
TATAATTACATTTTATACAGTAGTTCTACAGTGCTAGAAGTTGAAGATGTGGTTATCCAGGACAAACAGGATAATTTGTCCAAGGAAGTTGAAATTAGTTCCATATTTGAAGTACTGAGAGGACAGGAGGAACAGAAATTAGTAGGAAGTCAGATATGGGTCACTCAGGGAAGATATTCTATCGAATTCAACGCTGCCGATAGATTTCACTGTGCTGTCAACTATGAACTACAGTGAACTGATAACGTCGAACAGTGTTTTCTACGAAACTTTCACTCTAGTAGTAGTAAATTGTTGAGATCTTTTGCAAGCCCCTCTTGACAATACCATGCGTATTCTACTTTGCGTCAGCGAACCAAAAGATAAGGCCTTATACTACACAAGCTCTATCACATGTCTTGTCGTTGAGCAAAAAATCTGCCGAAATAGTTTTTTCCATGTTTGGCAATGTCTTTAATAGTATATTCTGTCAATGTTTACAAAAACAGTTGTTTAGAAGTGATGAAACAAGGTAAAAAAAATCATACACTTGCACGTTGCTTGGTTCGCATAAGATGACTTAGTTATGATAAAACAGAATACAACTATTAACGGAGAACATAGGTTGGCCGGGACAGGGCATCCGTATTTGGCCACATTTTCCTGTTGCGGCGGAAACAGTGGTATGTTTGCATGAAACCCTTCCGAGAGCTGCAGTGGAAAAATGCTTTAGGCCTTGCACCACCGCTACTTAAGAACGAACCACAATTCAGTTAAAAGTTGAATTCAGCTGGGGCTACTCAGCTAAAAGTTTGGTCTTACAATCGGAAAAAAGCATGTCGTTTGCTTTTGCGTTTGTTTACCTCTAGCCGCAACCGATGAAGGAAGACTGACTAACGGACTACACTAATCATAAGTTTGTACAATCCGTTCGATAACCCACGAGGAGTTTCGCCCATCTTCGGAATCAGCAAGTAGGCACATTTCCCCGGTTCCCGCTAACTTCTCGTCTGCACACCAATGGAAGACACTAGCTGAATTTCCCCTCTATGATCTCTTCCAACTGAGTGTGCTACAAAAGACCGTCTCACGAACCTAAGCTGGTGGGATGAGTTGCGGAACGTCACTTCGTCTACATTCTGCTTGTAAAGTGAAGGATAACGATGAGTGGCATCTTGTTGATGATTCCACCGTTGTAGTATACAAACAAAAGGACAAATTGTATATCATTTGAGCTGTGCTCAGGCATTAGGAAGAGTTAGCTCACTGATATTGTCACCCAACACCAGGCATGACTATGGTATACTATTTACAAGAAATGTCCCCTATTGTTGTGTGAGGACCAAGTCAGTCCGTCCCACTGTTCACTCATGCAGACATTTGTGATTAGTCACTCCCTGGAATGCGGCTGCCATTGATCTACATAAAATCACGCGTCTTCTGTAGCTAAGCTTAGCAGTGTTATTATGCACTGAGTATTGTAAATTTGTTTTAGTCCTACTAGAAGTTGCTGCTTTTCAGTAGTAGGTGACTTAATCCGCTAACATAATCTCGGCAACAAATTTGTTCAACAAGACATGACAATGCAATTAACATTCTGGAAACGAATGAGTTATTGGCCATAATAATTCTGTGGGATTCCAGTCAGCTTACTGCATACATGTGGTAGACAATCACTTGTTTAATGAACTGAACCTCAGGAAACCTGATGTCCTCCGTTTCCCCCAATTGGAACATTGACTCGTGGCATCTACTGACATTTCTGTGTTCAACTATTCTATTTTCGGGTTTTCTACCAGTCTGAACAACACATAATTTGTCGTTTAGAAACCACTTAAACGCAAGCACAGGGTAAATTACATGCAATCACTGACGATGTTTGCATGTTCGGTGAAAGTTTGCAACCCATCTGCTAACCTCAGGTAGCAGATCGGTAACCAAGCCACACATCCGAGCCATTCGTATCTTGCGACATAGTTTGAGTTCGTTTCAGTTGAAATGGATGAAAAGCTTATATCATTATAACCGATGGGTTTAACTGTGAGGATTGTGCACATATTCTCACGCGTATGGCTTCGCCAAAGGAACTTTTTCCTGATAACACGTTTCCAAAACAATTTTATTCAGCGCTTAAATGTACTGATCGACGTAACGTTTACGAACCCAGAAATATCACACGGAGAGAGAGCCCATTCCAAAAAAGTGGTATTTTTTTCCATACGGTTCGTGTTTCAACAGTTTGTTTGTACGCTAGGTCTGTGCTGCTTCTGGTTCTATTGAGCTTCAGGTTCTGGGTTTTCGTACACAACAGTGCAGGAAGAAAGATCTGCCACAATTAGAATCCTTCAGAACACGCCTGGCTGTTTTTTTTTAAAGCGGCGTTACGAATGATCCTGAGGTATATTGAAAGCGACTGCAGTTTGATGCAGACAATTAATGCTCGATTTTTATGTAAATTTTCACGGATGATAAGGAAATCAGTGCTTGTGCAGCTATCTGGAAAGCACAACCGCAGTTTTAACAACGTGCAATTGTGCCATCGGTTTCAAGTAACTAGAGCTAGACCAAATTTGACAGCGAACACGTTTTATTGCAGTAAAAATTGACACATTTACAACGATTTTATTGCTCTGCTCGATCAACTGAATAGAGTAGCTTGAATTGTTAGAGCCCTTCTCGTAAAAAAACTACCCAGTTTTCTCGTGACGTCAGCAAATGGCTGTCAAATTTTTGCAAAAATATTTCTGAGCATGCTTTCACACCCTTGAAAACTTTGATAACTTACAAACAGCAACTCGACCGGCAAAACCCTAAAGTCGTTAAACGGCGCTTATACAAGAAATATACTTCGGTTGAGAACAAAATTTGTGTGAATGATGCAGAGACTATGCTACTGAAAACGCTGACCTGATGGGAAGGTTTTGACCTTAGAAGCCACTGTGGTTAATATCAACGTCATATGCTTTTCGGAAAAGCCACGCAACTAATCCTTGGCTGGCGTATTCGCACATATTTCCCTACGTTAAATAAATCTTGTTAGGTTTTTAGTGATTGATAACATTCCTGGAGGTCAGTGAGACTGAAAAATTGTCTCTCAATTTCTATGGTCTTCCGATTCGCTGTGGTCATTCAGAATCGCCCTAAATAATCACCGAGAAGACTGGATGAATAGTATGGTGGAATAAACAAACGAAATATGGACAGAAAAGTAAGCAACACTGATTGCTTCGCATATTTAACCCAGAGGCGCACGATGTCACAAAGTGAAAGGCTATTGAAGGCTGAATTTCTGTATATAGATGATTTTTATGCATTTCTGAACAGGTGAAAGGCATACCGTTTATCTTCAGGCAACCAGTTTATTAAGAAAAAGTATTTGTTTTGGTTTTTCCTAAAAAAACTTGTGAAACCAGGGGAGAAGGTTTGTTTGACTTGTTTGACTTGGCTTGTTTGAATACAAAATTAACTTTATGCCTGACTGACCTCAACAAATTGGATGTTTCTAGTTTTGGCACGAAGGCTGAAACAAATTTGACGTGTCTAGATCTCACAAAACATTACCATCCTCGGAACAGTATATGGTTTGCTGATGGACAGTTAAGTGCAAGTTTGACACGATGCCTAAAGTCTACTTGTAACCTATTTATCTGGAATATACCAGCGCTGACCAAGATTGCTTTCCAATGGGACATTCCCATCCAGTTCACTGTGTACATTCTTGCCGTGCTCACTAAATCCATACGACAGTAAAACAATAATATGTAGAGCAATACTTAGACATTCCTGTTGCCGAGCAAGAAAGTTGCATCTGCCAGATGAAGCCGAATGTAGCAAAATCGTTCCTAGGTTCCCGTTGAACTGGGATGACGGGTGTTGATTAACAAAAGTGCGAAACACCACTTAACTTTTGATTCCCAATTTATCCACCTATACAGTAGTATTTTGTGCTCAGTGATGCACCAGAACTCTCGTGGTACTCCAATATGCTGCAATATTATTACTGGAAATGTACACGCCCGCAGCTGGTTGATCTTCAGTTTGCTGCTAGACTAACCACAGTACTTCCTGTAACCATTACATTTCATCCTGGGTGGTAGTTCAGGTTTATCGCTTACATGCTACAGTAGATGTTACAGAAGCTCGGAAGTTTATTAACAAAAAACTTAGATTTGAAAGCATTTTGCCTAGGATGGACGTTATTGCGCGATGCCATATTTTTTATCACAAACAAGGCCGTTTTGGACATTCTTGAAAGAGCTTGAGATACATAATACTGTGGGGGTCCAAGAATAAAGAATAATATCGGGTACATAGAGCACTTAAAAGAAATGGATTCTCAAGGACTCTTATTTGGCTATCACCCAAATGCAACTAACGCAATAGCATAGAGAATGGGCAAATACGTCACATGACCATATTAAAATGCATAATTGTGATAACTTCATGGTTGTTACATCATCATGTTACGACAGCCTGCAAATGGAAAACACCTCTCAAGAAGCCCAAGGATGACTTAGATGTAATGATGAACAGCAGTAACAAGTACAAATTTAATGCAAGTTTCGTCACATATGCTACGTAGAGCAAGGAGAAACGATTATTTATAATGAGTTACGCCAACATAAACTTACTACCTGATGTTGACTAATTTTAATCCATTTCTGTCCACAAAGATCAGAAAAAACACGAGAACTAATGTGGCGAAGTTTACATGCTGGCTCAAGCAAAAGTAAATTGAGAAGATGGAGGCATAATACTCCACTGAAGACTCCAATAACAAACAGTTTAACACTGTCCCGACTTAGAAAAAAATAAAGACAAAAGGACTTCAAAGCTCAAAGCTTCACAGAAGAGTGGAGGATCCCCTATTTAAGGAATAAAACAATGTGACTAGAAGGAGAATGAAAAAGCCAATCCAACCACAACTTGATGCGGATTGAGGGACATACAATAAAAAACGGGATGCAAACTACTAAAGACAGGAGTTATCGGAATAACCAGTCAAGACGCCAGAAGGCAGACCACGGTAAAAAATAAGTTGCGGGCACAATAATCGCAACAATCATGAAAACTGTTATCCATCAAGCAAGCTGAGCGGGACGCAAACTAAAATTGACCAAAGAAACCTATATGAAGTTTACCCCTTAATTAGTCAATCGCCACGTTTGGTTGCAAAAAAGCGAATTCTAAAGCAATTCCATAATGCGCAAAATCAGGGCTAGCTGACGCATGACCATCTGATAAGCAGCTTGTATGCGTTCGTTAAAGTGCAACAGCTATCGGATCAACAGCCTACGAGCGCATCTGAGCTACCAATGATTAAATATTGTCAAGTAAGCGGCAAGGTAGCCGGTGAGTGCCCAAATGCGTCATGAGTAGAAAAATAGCAAGCATGTCTGTGAAATCGGCTTCATAACATCTGTCCCAGATGTGTTCAACGGAAACAAACAAGTTATTGTCTCAGATAATGCGTTCCAGATTTTGTGGGCGGATCGCACGCAATCAAACACCTTCCGTAGCCTTGTTCTAGAAATTACTTCTAGATTTGTCACATAGCTGGTTAACCGTGAATTGTCCAAATTCTTGCTAAATTCTTCAAGGTAACTACCTAATCATGGTTTAGAAGTTTTCTCTAAATATTAGTCAAAGTTCAGAAGTTTTGTGTCCTAGAAAGACAGCGGCACAGTGTAGGTTAGATTCACTTACCTAGAGTTTCTTCGTCAAGTGTTTGCCCACAGTTGTGGACAAATCGACTGCACACACAGAAAAACAAATGACAGCGACCACACATGGGCGCTTGTGCGCTTGAAATGTTTAGCGAAACGGATAACTTATGAGTGTTATGCTACATAAACTAATATAGACAGGACAATATCCTGAATTTGAAGATTTCTGACCTCTCTTTTACAGGCATCGTTTTCGAAAACCAAAAACGTGTGGTTGCACGGAAGCACAGATAAGACAACAATATTGCGAGGTGGTGTCCGTTCCGGCATATTTGCTAGCAGAAATAGGAGCGTCACGGAACAGTAAACAGCTTCCAGTAAACTATAATTGGGGAGGATTAAACTGATCAAACTCGTCGGGTGAAACAGGCTTCTGAGTACTGTCAGTCCTGCTTCTTATGCTCTGCAAAGATGTGTAGAATAGTTAGTATCAACCTCCCACTTCTATTTCTGCAGTCACGCGACTGTAAAAATGGAAAGTTTTTCAACTGTCAGATGTCAAGCTGATGGCTACAGAATATGCTCTGTCTGACGGCGGACGTCCGGCGTTACAAGCCATAGTATGCACACAAATTGAATTCATGTCTGTTTAAACCTCACCGTGATGAAGCCGACAACACTGATAAGAATACGGTATGTGATTTCGTATCACTAATCAACGCCAAAGCAAACGCGATGAACTTTGACCGTTGTAACGATTTACGTTGTTTATGTGTATCTGACGAGAGTTGAACCTGCGGATCAACTTGTTCTAACCTTGAAGTCGACTATAAGCGAACTGCTAACACGATAGCTAAAAACATCATGGAAATCTCAATCAATAAGTATTCACGGGGAACGGCCTCACCCATCTCAGTTTGAGGGGGAGACTTCTGTCGATAGAACAGCCGTCTGTTCTTCTTGCGAGCCAATAATTATGAAGATTCCTCAAATTTTGAGTAAAAGACAATATTACACCGAATTTCTTGCATCACGATGATGAACCTTCCGTAGTCCACCCTAAACTTAGTAAAAAAAACCTTACAGAAGCCACCTTTATTGTCAGCAAAAGCCATCGCTACTGGAAAATATGGGGTGAATCCATTAGAAAGCCACCACCCTAAAAGCACCACCTGAAGTTGCAGTAGAGACTTTTTGGATCTGAAATTGTGCATCATCCCAGCCTAAGAATTCCCATTCTGTTGTGAGTGCTCTACAAACTGAGACACAACCAGTATCGAAGCTGCCGAATGCCGAACAGTCGCCTACAGTCTCACCCTAGGCCGAAAATTGTAGTCTTAAGGTACTTTTCAGCCGATGCAGACGTTATATTATATGCCCGAAAGCAGCGCTCACTTATCACGCATATGAAAGTCATATTATTAGAACCTGAGCATTTAAGGCACACAACGCCTACTTCCTGCCCTTTTTAGGTGCTCTATGAGTGCAAAGACAAATTTCTGGTACACTCAGTTCACATCCTTGTCCTTAGAGGCAACGTCGGACCTGGTCTTGTTTGGAAATGTGCGAGTTTCCTTTTTGTGCGCTCAGTTTTGAGGCTAATCCAGTGAGAGAGTAAATGGCACCTATTCACGGGGAGGATGAAGTGGCTTTTTGAAAGCAGACTGTTGTGTATTTAAAACTGCAGATATTTTTAAGCTATTAGCAGGCACTTTTTATGTCAAACTGTCGATTTTTGATATCATACCCTCAACTGTAAGTTGGGTGGTGTTGTACCACGTGCAAGACACTGTTCAAAGCCATAAATAGCATTTTTTAAGTGTGTCTAAACAAGATCACCAAAACTGATGGACGTATGGCACTGTCAAATTATAGTACTTTGTGGAGCCGTGGGTACTGTGCTAAATTGTGATTGGTCTAAGTGCATGCTAACCAAAGGGGCGCAAAAGAGCGATAAATTTTCATGAGAATAAAGTGAGTGTGCTACAGAACTGGTTTTGGGACTTTACTCTTCTTTCGGTGACAATGTTAGATCTTTGTTGAGGTCTGTATTGTCAGATTGCTGAATCCAAGTAGGATCTCGGTTTGTTATTTTAATCATGATATTCAGGGGATCCTACTGTACCCCATTCGGGAAAGTGCCCTTTAATTTAGGGGAATCACGGTGGGTTCGTATAATTGCAGGTCATCTTTAGAAACCTCTTCGTGGCTGGAACAAACCTGTGTCACGTAAAGTTTTCCTAATATAGGAAAACCTAAAACATGAATTTTGGATCCTGGTCTGCTAGAGCACGATGATGCCCCTCGATAACATCTAGACTAAATGATGGCCTGTCACTGACATCGATTTCAAGTCAATTCTTAATGGACCAAAGTGAAATGACTACAACTAGGAGAGCTTAATTTGAGGGGAGGGAGTGTTGACTGCCCCAAATGCATGCATCCAATTCTGTAATGATCTTCTGGTTGTTCTCACGAGGAGCACGTGATTATTTATAATGCGGGACTGTTACAAATCATTGCACGAGATCTGGCACCGGAATTTGGTTGGTTGAATATGATTCCCTGAATTGTGCGGAATTGGTACTTAAAAACGGATGCACTATATTATTTTTGGATAAAATGCTTCAATGATCGATGTTGCTCGCACCGTCTTTGGAGTTCAGTCAGTTGGGTACATGGTTTTACAACGGTTATCCTTGTTGACCAGGCCGTTATCATACCAGATACATTTTATTCAAATTGTTACCTTAAGCTTTTGTTAAGTCACAGTTGGTCTCAAAGCAATTCACTTTCCTTCCTCCTGCTTCACACAACCTCATAACAGATATGGCGACCATGTAACTGGCGTAAACGCAGCGTGGGTTTAGGCAGAGATACTATCAAGCCAACGGATCAAATGCTTACTAGGTTTTTCGGTGACGCCATACACCGTGGCGTGAGGTCAAGTGACCAATAACTGATCACTGATAGTAAGCGACAAGCGGGTGCTTTTTTTCCGGTAGCTGAGGCCTAGGTTCAGTGGAGGAAGGATCAGTTGAGCAAGTAGTTCCCAATGACAATGCATTAAACAAGCACAATATGCATTTTAAGTGGAATACCTTTTGCTACGTTCCTGACAAGAGATGTTGGATCAACACTCTCAGGACATATTGTGCCACAGAAACTAAACGACCGTCTGGCATACCTTGAAGGTATGTCAGGATGACGTGCTTCACTACTCATGTTTCTCCATTCTCTTTTAAAGGCCACCGAACACTTTACTGGAGTTATGACTTTATGGAGCTTAACATTCTTGTACACATAAAAACTAAGATCCCCTTCATAGCGTTGAAACCCATAATTAAAACCTGGTATTTTAATGCTTTATCGATTTGGAACAGAAATCGGCGACTTATTAGGGGAAACCTACGTACCGGTACACTTGAACACCTGGATTCAGCGACAAAAATTTGTAGCATCGAAAATGGCGCTAAGCGGCGAATGTGATTCAAAAAGCTGAGATTCCTGCAGTAACTTTAACAGGTATAATTTTGTGGGCGGTATTTACAAATAACTCTCCATACTCTCCTCGGATTGCAAAAAGCATCTTCGGAGATTGAACAATCTGGGACATGTCTGTGCACTCCTAGGCCACTATGATGTTTATTACTGTAAGTTATAGTGCTTCAGTATTCTGTCCGCCTTTATAGACCAGAGGAAGGTCGTCAGCTTACGTCAGGGTCGGCGGATTCTCTCACATTCTCTTCATTATTTCCTCAATAACGGAGTTTAACCAAACTGAAGTGGATGGACATTCTTTTGGAAAGTAACCCCCGTGCAATCTCACGAAGCCAGAAGTTTTTGGATAGAAAAATACTGGATTGTGTTTGCGAAAATCTGCGTCATTGAGCAATGCTCGTCAGTAGCTCTGACCAGCCGATGCAAACTGAAAGACTCTTGTGCTCAAGAGGGACTTAAACTGAGTCGTGTGTAACTGAGATATTGAAAGGATGTGGTCGGTCGCGACCCCGGTTGTTGCTAATGCGTCGGTATGTCACCTGCCGAAGCAAGAGGTCAAATAAACAATGACGCCATAACTGGTACCATTTCAACACCTCCCGTACTATGCTGTGAGCTGTGGATGAGGTATTCGAAGACGCACTCACTTGTGGTATGACCTAAGTTACCTGGAAGACACTCTTTCCACCAGACAAGCGCAAATTAGCTAGACGGGCACTGATAAGGAGATAAATCTCGTCTTTGGACAGGGTAGGTTGGAGGGTGTCGTGCAGAGGAGTTCAGTGCTGTCTGAATGCATGCACACAATTTTGGGTCTGAAGCAAATGCCATATTCGTAGCCCATGTTTCCGCCAATGGCAGGCATTCCGGATTGAAAAAATATTAGATGCCCAACAGGAAGACTGCCCGGAATTTCCCATCCGGCGGTCCAGACATTATTTCTGCCGAATATTGGAAAAATATTTTTCTCCGATGGTCCCAGCGTCCTGAGGATTTTTCTGGCATTTTGGCTCTTAACACTGTATTTGCATTCTGTAACAAACCGTTTTCCCAGTCTGCACTTACACTCAGGTTGATGTCTTTGTAGGGTATGACAAAGTTGTTTGCGGTGGCGATCGGAGAAAGTCTCTACATCTCCAGAAAAGCTTTAGGCTTATAACAGATGTTGTGTCCAGTAAAGCCTACGGTGTTTAATCAGCGTCAGTTTTGCAGACTTCGTTTCATTAAAGAGAAGTTGGAGATGGCGGTACTGATTGCTTGATTTAGGGTGCACTAGTTCCTAAATAGCCAAGCAAGACTTGCATGTTTTGCGTAAAGCAGCAACAGACCTGTGCATAGACGGAGTCTACGGAGACGTTTCAGAAGGAACGGGTGAAAGTAGTCTATCGCTACCATTTATCACACTTTACAATTTTTGGCGCTCTGATCCGGCACTCGTCCGTTTGTAGGTGTTTTGGAGATTGTTACTACAAATAAACCATCTTTGGATTGTCTACGTCTGTGGTAGGCTCTCATCATTTATGAAGAATCTGTCTTCTAATTCAGGACAGCGACCTAATTCAGGGTAAGCGGCGCTGAGCCCACTTGTTGTAAACTGTTGTAAAAGAACACCTATCGTTTCAAAGAAAATGGCTTTAGCAGATTCCGAGCATACCGTCCAGCGGATGCACTTATTCAGTCGTCGTCTCAGTTGCATTGCTAACCATTGCAAATTCCGATAATTGGGTCTTGGTAGTTCAAATTTCCTTTCTCACTATCTTAGTCAGATTTTACTGTGTTACCAACTGTAACGCGAGAACCATTAAGAAAGTCGAAGTCGTCTTATACAATTTTCATAAAGTGTAGGTTTTAAACTAGGTTCACTTTGGGTGGCACGTTTCGAAAAAAAGACAAAAATCGGTCATTTTTCATTAAGTGGCTAACAGTTCTATTCATAGATCACGTAGTTCATTTTTTGGGTGCAGAAAAGCTTCGTACTTTAGTACTTTTCTCTCCCAACAGCCGCACAGCTGGTACAAAGAGAACCGGAAATGACCAGGGGGCAACAACATTGAAAATCTATGCCCCCAACAAAGAAAAAACACCAACATCGCAACGTCTCTTCGATTTGGGCGGAGGTCCTTGTTTGTCCTTGCCTGTGCGCCACAAATTTCCAACAAGTGATACAGCCAAATTTTTCTTTTAGGTTCTAGTTTCTCTAAGATAAGTCAAGAAAACAGAGGAAAGGCTGGGATGAAAATTGGAGAATAGCGAGCATGCAAATAGCCAGAATAAACCACCTGGCGAAAGATGCTGACTTTTGCTAGGCTACTTCCTAATCTACACAATAGGCGTTTCAGAGGCCCCCGACTGTATGGTGAGCGACCTGTAAGTGACCACTAAAGGTCCCATGATTACCAACATCCACATTCGTCCAGGGAGGACCATTCTTGTCACGTAGATGAGCTTTTTGAAACCGACTGGACCAGCAAAAATGAAAGTGGAAGGATCTATTGGAAGTGATTGCAAATAAAAGATGTTACTACAAGTGAACTGGCAACAACTTTGAATTTTAGGAGAAGCAGCTCCTCAGCAAAGAACAGGAGTGATAGCCTTTAGTGGAAGTGATGTGATGGCAAAAACTGGAGCACCCTGTATTCCGTGATGCCTGTCACAGTAATGTAATCTCTTCACGAGCTCAACCCGGAAGAACCCCGGACTCTGGTTCTCGTGTTTCAAAGACGTATCTTAAATATGCTGTCATGACCTCTGTGATTTCGGTCGCGTTACGTTCAATGAACTGGTGTGTTGATTGCGTCAAGCTAGCAATACATATAAGTTTACCTTTAAGCATTCCATAGGAGCTAATCTAAAAAATTTGTCCACTTCCATTCTCACAGAAAGATTTTGCGTTCGGTTTTGTGGAGTCCTCTAAAAAGGTTACCTTGGTGCAATTCGGGAATCGACATCCATGCCATCGTTGCTGAGAATTACACCGGTGCATTTTACTACTTGCTCGTGCGTGAGCACACCGAGAAAAGTAATGTAAGACGCTAATGGAATGATTCATTTACAGGAATAATTTGATTCTGATCTATCCCCTATGACTCAGTGGTTGGCTGGCTCATATTGGGTAATTTTTAGGGAACAAGTTGGTCTGCGTGCAAACCCAGTCTTACTGGAGATGCTGGAAGCGCTCGTTTCCAAAATGACTAAATAGTATCGACCCACTTGGATCTTTGATCTTTGTTTGCTTCCCCGTTTGTTTGTGCATTAACTGAATCATGCAAGCTGTTTAAATGACTGATCAGTATGCACGATTTGAGAGATGAAATCAATCTCATCCCATTTATGAAGACGTAGCTTTGACAAACCTTCAGAGAACTGGCTCAGTTAGACGAAATCAGGAAGAGTGTACTGAGTTAATGAACACTGGATCCCGCTTAGGATAGTTGCGTTCGGGGAATAATAAGATATAGCTAACTGCGTAACAACCCCCTATCTAAGTTGTCTGTTTTTAAAGGAGGAGTCCGTGTACGCGTAGCATGTACGAAAATACGAACTCAAACGGCAGACATTGACGGACGGATAAGCTGTCAACTAAGCTACCGAGGGGATGGATAAACGTCACGCATATTCACCTGAATTTTACAGATGATTTGCCACATCCTCTCCTTGCAGAATAACAATATCTGTCAGTACCATTAATAATTGTCTGCTATGTTTGAAATTTGCAAGAACTCGACAGCGCATTTGTCTCAAGATGCATGCAGCCCATCATGCATTCCTTTGAGATTCACCAGAATAATTCGCAAAAGGTTAGAAAAATCCTCCATGTCGGCATGTTACCCCCAGAGTTTGTACACTCATATGTGATGCAGGGTCACTGATTATACATTCCAAGCCTAAATACTCAAAGCACACTTGCAAATCAGGATTAGTCCAAGTGATGACCATTCCGGTTGGCAACAAAGCAGTCGCCCTCTGTGAATGAATAAAGTTATTATGCTCCGGGTTGTTAAAATACAGTGTAAAAACGATTTTTGTCTACATACAATGTTTTTCAGACAAAGCGCTGGAGCTGGACAACCTCCCTGATAACCGGTATTCCAAGAGTTACGAAAACAGGCAAACAATTAGACTTACAAAAAATCCCTGTCAATAAGAAAAATAACCATTGCGCCACCAGTTGTGATAAGCTAGATTAAATGTGGTTTTGTTGCCTTCGGATTCATGAATTAGTCCCCAGAATTAAACGGACGCAAAATATTGATAAACTGCTGGTCATACCAACAGTGCAAGTATAAATGTCTACTTTTAGTCATCGTTGTCGAAAAAAATGACGGTATTCGTTGAGTCTGAACGACACTTACAACCAAAAGTTAATACTGTCGGGGCTAGCGATGCAAAATAACGTGTTGAAAAATTGTAAGTTACGCAATTACTTTCACAAGCAGGAGACCTGACTAATTCGAATACCTAGTATGTACAATTAGCATGTGAGCAGCTTTCTCAGGAAGGTTACTGATGAGGAGATGAGTGGGATTTGTGCCGAAACTGATTATTAGTAAGAACAAAAAAATCAACAGCAACTGCGAAACGTTTTTGCTGAACATATGCAGATTCAAGTATAGGACATCATTGCATGCGTTGCCTGCAATAAAATCAAAACAATAATAGTTCTGGTTCTTTGTCATCCGGATCATTTTGAAATCGCGACCATATTGCTCCTAGCAGGTGATCTGTTTTACTTCGCATCCGGTCAAGAAAAGTGTTGAAAATGAGAAGATATTCAGACAAAACCATGAACGAACAAACCGTGAGCAAAATAGTAAATCTTCTGCTCCATAATGATTTGCGTTAATTTTATGAAGGAATTGTCCAGACCGGCTAGTTATGCTTTCTGGAAAAAATTAAATCAGCTGATAACGACAGCAATGCTATATTCAACAAAGAATGGTGGTGGAGGATTTTGCTCTAAACATGTTCGACTTCTACAGGGAGCTCTGTGGGATAAGGTTGAATCTGCTGACCACAATCCGCACTCTGGTTGACCGCAACAAGGGTCTCGGCCAATTCAGCGATTCAAAAGGACATTTTTCTGCAAATGAATGACAAAACTCTACAAGTCCTTTGCTACCTCACACGAAAATTTCGTTCGTACATATGGTTTCCATATAGGTACGGTTACACTGTAATTAACGGCTAAACAGAAGGTAAAATAAATCCTTTTGTATTGGTCACTGACATCTTATACAAGGCATTGTATTCCGGTACTCGTGTGTAATAATTAACACCGTGCTATGAACATGAACTATCCGTCAAACTCTTGATGGCTGCTGCCAGATCTACGTTGCAGAAATCTACGTTGCACGGTTTTAGCGAGGCCAAATAAACTATTCATGTGTTGGTAAGTGAATGTGGTCCACTCTTATTGAAAGCTGCGTAACTGAGTAGGATAAAAATGGCATCTGCTTCGTTTTTGTATCAAGCAAATGTGGTTTAAATTTCACACTCCGGTCCTCCCAAACCTGAAGAATTTAAAAATGAAGTAACGTCACCGATCGTGACCGGAAATTGTAAAGAACCGCAGTTGGTGATGTGGTGTCCAAATAGCATATGCAGTTAAGAACGTCATTTCCGGTTAAGGTTTTATTGTGAGTTGATTGTCAGGCCTCATTGAACGTATATGCAAAAACATTGGTTATAGCTAGATGTTAATTCCGGTTCTGCTCACTATTTGGATGGAAATCGTGGTCATGGTTTAACAATTTTGAAGCTTGCGATTTAGATGTAGTCTGCGTATCTACTTTATCTCTAGTTCTTAATTGAATGACATTCCCGGCGGGAAGCAGCACTTTCACTTCTATAAACATAGAGATACTCGTTAACCGAAGAAAATAAGTTGTAGTACTTGCAGTGGTGTAAATTTGACACCTTCTGTCTGAACCATTCAGTCGGGGAAGAGACAAAAAACGCTGTGCTGCTAAATAAAGGTACGCGAGTTGTCTGGGAAGTTAAACCTTGAAAGTTTACTTCCGGAGACCTTTAAACGTATTGCAAAATGACAGTGGTCATTCAAAAAATAAGCTTTTCTGCCCATTTGACTTTAGACACAGACGAATCCCAGTTGCGTCTTGTGATATCCTTCAACTGAATGTGTTTCACAAAGGTCGCTTCCTGTTTCGTTTGGATGGATATTCGAAATATCGCAGTACATCATCTAAAGGGAAAAAAATCGTCGGCTATAGAAGAATTTTCGGGAAACTTGTGAGTACTGTCCTCCGTTTAAAGTTTGTACTACAGTGTCTCGAACTAAATTAAACATGAGAAGAACTTTGTGTGGCACATTCAGTTGAAGAATACCATAAACGAGAGATGCGGTTGAGATTTGGTTTTGCCTCCTTTTAAGACCAAACTGGTTGAGTGTACATTCTGGGTGTACATTCAGTTTGAATTCCAGTGAAAGATATATTTGACGGAAAATTGTGAATTGTTCTTAACTGATGGGACTTGTGAAAAGCAACGTCAGTACGGGCTATCGGAGAGTTTCCAGCAGCCTTTGGGGTTGTGTGTTCCGTGTAGACCCTGACCCTTATTTACTACTGATTATAATCAGTCTCCAGTTAAATGCGTACAAATTAGTTTTATCTTAGATCCATCGAACATTTTGCCGGGCGTGAATCTACCGCTTCAGAAATGCACTCTGCTATGTTGCGCTTCGTTCTTTATAAAAACACTGTTTCGAGCCTGATTTTTTCCCGCAAACCAAATGTGGGCAGACAGACAATGAGCAACGAACCTTCGCGATAGAACCTGTCACACTGCATATGGTTTTTTGATAACTTGACACTGTTCGCTGTAATATAATGTGATGTATGTAAGCTTTTTCTCGCCAGCCACTAGTACACCCACAAAACCTAAAGGAGAGTTGACGGAATTTTACCTGTTATTGAAACTGGTCCGCTAAACCCCAATATCACGAAGACTAGTTTAGTAAAGTTCATTCACGGGAACAGGGACGATTCCGCGCCTACGATAAAGGCCGAGTTAGCAAAGTTTGGCTCTAAAGTCATATAGAGCGACCAATAAGCAGACGAAAGAAAGACTCTCGATCACCTGCTGTTCATAAAACGTTCTTGAGCGGCAATGGTAGCCTCTGGAGGCCAAACTCAGTGCACTCAGCTGTTACAGTATTTGGGTCTGATCAGTGCTTACCAAAACTAAGGAAACTCACGTCTGTCATGGGTCGAACCAAAAGGAGTAAGCAAAGAGGACACCTGTCAATGACGTTTGATATCCGACTGTTTGGTTATAGGTCTTATGATAGTATGTATGGCGCAACCAGTGAAATACTTATTCACTCAGTTGGGTGAGTTCACTTAAAACCAATCACATTTGCATTGGCTTACGTACTAAGCAAGTAGGTTGAGCGGATAACAAAGCAACGTATAATAACCGATAAAAAAAACATTTACAAAAATCGTTGGAACGTTCTTCAGAATTTGAAACAGTTCAAATGAATCAATGCACTCCTGATCGTCTATAGGTGTGGGTCACTGAAGAAGACAGTGCATTCTAGTGCAGTCTCAGTGAGCAGTACTGTATAATTGCAGGAGCAGCGAATCTCTTTGGTGGTCTATGTTTTCTTTCGATTTCCCGCTTCTCAGCAAACCTAACTGGCTCGTGGGGTCTGAAAATTTTGTGGGTGTAAAAAGATGGCTTTTTGGTTGATACTAAGAATTTGAGTACTTAGTGAAATAAACTCAGTTGCTTACCAATTAGATTTTCACGTGAGACTCACCTGGAACCTAGATGAATCTCTCGTTTATGGTGCTTTTAAGCAACTGCATGTTCTGCATCAGGCCACTTGGTACGATATTCGAGATATCGCGATATATTGTGTAGACTCAACACATTATTGTTAAGGTTATTGAAAACTCTTCTACTGCCCACGACCGGTTTCGTCCTTCTCGGAGCTCATCACTTAGGCACAATCCCCGAGTTTCCGGCAACCTTATGTTCTATTTGGACAAAAGTTGCACGAAAATAGCGAAATACGATCCATATCAGTTTGGCTTTGACAAGAGGCTCAACTGGAACCCAGCTGAATTTCGTGCAATTTGGTTTCAAGTAGAACATAAGGTTGACGCCTACTGGATGAGTTTCCAGAAGGGCGAGACAGGTCGTGGGCTGTCGAAGAGCTTTCAGCAACCTTATGACTAGTGTATTACGTCTATGAACTGAATACTTTTTTGATTAATCACCAAAACGACCGGATGGTTGGAGATCGAAACTGCGGCACCTTGACAGGATTTAAATGGATTTAAACAGTCAACTGTGATTGTGAGTAACCAGAAAGTGGAAGTGCCCCAAACAAGTCAAAAATTGCGTGACAGATTTCGAGAACCGAAATGTTTTTATGGTCGAAAGAAGCCACTAATTTAGATTCTAAGCGTATCGAACGAACGAGTATCAATAAACCTGTTGAAATGTCTGACCCATTAGCGAAAAAGGTCTTGCGGAAGACGAACCTTTTCTTGCTGCATCAGTCGAGGGGAGGTGACGCTTGGAGTGAGTTCAGTTTACATTATACATTACACTAATACACTCATACATTGTACATTACATTTCACTGATTAAAATGTTACAAATTATGCCGATTCTGTCAAGTACAACAGAAAGGGTCATACTAAAACCTAAAGCAGTTTGCGACTGATACCAGCATTGCACTGCTTAAATTCGTTCATTCCAGCGTCATGGTGATTGGGAGACTGGTGACTCCTAACGTCTACGTTCTTTCTTCTCGTGGCGATTCATTCAGGTTTTGCTTCGATTTGCCAGCACATCCCTTTTTGTGCAACCCCTTGACGGCATTATATCTGTGCTCAGATCTTGCGTGATCCATCAGCCTGTAATAGGCCAGTCGTCACCGGGCACGAGTCAACCGCGTAAAAACCATCTCGAAAATATTATAATTTTATCTTTCATGTTCTCCTCGCGTATGGTGTTTCAGTTTGCCAACCAGTCAAGTTTATTTTGGGCAGTCAACAACCAAACACCAGTCAAAACCATGATCAGTAGAATGAATGCGTTGCATGCCATTAACTGATCAACGTATGTACCGGGGTTAGATGAATCACTCAACTGCATTTTTGGTGAATCACAACAGGCATTGTGGCGTGCACTAAGGCAGTGGTTAGTTTGTTCATTGCCTGTATCATAGTTGGTCAATTCGATAATCGTAGCTGGTAGGTGATTCATGAAGCCAGTGAAAATGAAAGTGCCTCGAGTGTTTGAGCGATTCATATAACCTCAAAAGTTCAGTAACCATATTGCGTAGTTCCCGGCCATAGGTTTTCGTGTAGATAGGTGTTCACAGTTAGAGATAAGTCATTTGCCTAGCTGACTGGCTGGCTTGCACTGGAAGTTGATTGTTATATTTGTACGCTTTATCCACCGATGTTCACTATATAATGGTCACCAAAAAAAGTCACTCTAGTAGGAATTCCTGGTCATCCACGTACTGACATCCTAAAATAGCAGATATCAACTGGAATGCACAGAACGTCACTTTATTTGAGTGTGCATCAGCAAACAGTTGAAATATTGCTGAGATGATACATTGATATGTCATTCAAAGCCAGCATTTGGGAAATAAAGTGTATTCACCGAAGTGTCTGGGGCATGCTCTATACTTTATTGAAAGTGAACAAGGTTCCAAGCGTGATGGAAATGGGGTATCTGTCATTCAGTCACTAGGGTCATTGGTTATCATTGCTGATTATCAGGTTAGCTGTGGGGTTTGCATATGGATGCCGAAGTATAACACAACCCAAAGGTCCCAGCGTCTGTTATCAGCATGCCTTGTCTTAATTTATGTCGTCCACCTGACAGTTACGCCGTTCACCTTGTTTGTCATTTCTGTTGCGAACGTTCGGCCATTTACTTAGGCGTCATCATTAAAGCGCGGTAGGTTAGTGACGGGTGTGTCTTTAGGTAGAGTGCGTTGCGTCACATGTGTTCGTCAGTATTCTGGTATATAGAAAGTGAACTTAAATTATGACAAGCCGGTTAAATGATCTATCATACTGGACCAATTTTATCCCGATTGGTCAAATTCTTAATGAGGTTGGAGATACGCCTACGTCACCTGCACCAACTGCTGTTGTCTTTTTGTCTCAGATATTAGCACCTGGCCTAAATCATTATATAATGACTGCTTCCATTTGAGTTGCGCACAAGCGCATGCAGGTTACGCGTAGTTTTCTGTTTTGGATCGGTAGGTTTTGTGTAGAGACAATTTGAGAACCACGGTGCTCAACAGGCGGTTAGTTTCAGCAACGGGCTTTTCGAGGTGGCTGGTATGATGAGTGTTACATCCTTGTTAGGGACAAGTTCCAGACATTCCACATAGAGCTATTTTGGTAAATCATCTGAAAGAAGGAAGACTTTAGAAAATCTAACTGTTGGCCGGCACCGTCCATGAAGTATAACACGTGTGAGAGTTAATAAAGAAGTGTGACCATCACGTGTATATATGGTAGACCGTGTAGGCAATCTTAGTAGAAAAACCACTGGGAGTTATCAAATGTTGAAATGTCGTGAGCCAAACTACTCCGCTTATGAAGTCCTGAACAAACTTAGAACGACTTGGGGTGTAATCAGCGTTCAGTGTTTGCCTGAGTTGCGTTCAGGAGCCTGCATAATGAGAACGGAAATGCAACCAACATGATTCGCCGAATGCTTATCACGAACAAGCATTTAGACCTTTCATGCGCGCCTTAAAACTTATGGCTTCTCCACATTTTTAGATTATATGCATTTTTTGCCTCAGGAGGAACTGTGCAAAGAAGATATGCAAGAAGATGCATATCCCGAGTAACATTACAGTCGGCGATATTGGATCTCAAAGGTATGCTTCAGAGTGACAAACGGTAAGTAGGCTATGCTTACTAGATACTTCACCTTAAAGATCTCCTGATGTATAATTTATATGCGTTCTTGGATTTCACCGGAAGCAACGTTTATTAGAAAACTGACTCTACAGTGTACAGGATAAGTGCAGGGTGGTAGTGCAAGCTACCATTCCAGACAGGCAGTTGATGTGGTGCGGACCACTGGAGAGGGGTGTTAAATCGTTAGAATATGACGTGCGTTCGTAATTAAACAGGGCTTTATTTAGCTTGGAAGTCCACCGCATTGATCGCAACTTCCCACTTTGGCTCACTGTATCTCCATCCTCATAGGCGGAGCTAATGGCATTTTGTGTGGGATGGTTACCATTCATCGTTCTTCACCGTATGCACGGCGGCAAAAAAGTATAGGTATCCATCAGTGAATACCTAGACACCGACCCATGCTTTGAATTTCGACGTTGCAGCACCTCAATCAACCAAATGCACGTGAACGAATTAAATATGTTCCATTCATAGGCATCCAACCCTCAAGTGTTTTGTCGTGGGAGATGCGGAAGTATTTCTCTTAGGAGTCAGGTGATAGGGACTACCTTATATCCCAGCCATTGTGTTTATTGCATTGAATTCCATGAGCTCGATTAGATTTTTCTAAGTGATCTCAGCCGGTGCGAACGTTGTTTACCATATCATGCAAGTAAATCATTAAAGCACCACACCGTACTGTAGACAATCGAATGCGCATTTGAGACATTACATGATTGTTCGGACACAACTAAGTATCTGCTGATGTTCTAACGAACGCAGGTGATACGTTTCAAGAGTTTCACATTACTGTATAGACTGAGCTCATGTTGTGAGTTACGTAGAATAATTCGCATTTAATCTCTTCTTAATTGCCGTCCTTTTCTTTCATTTTCAACTTAAGTACGTTTTTATATCCAGGAAGCCGTATGTGGTATTTGCAGTGTTTGACCGGTCACAGTTCGGTGTTCACATCGAAACCCCGGTGCGAAAAGCATGATTTCACTGTACTGTTTAACCCATTGCTTATTTGTCTGAGAACGTTATTTTCACAAACTTCTTGTCATTTAGGGTGAAGTTTTTACCTAAAGTGATGGAACGAATGTGGCTATGTTGGCTGTATGACGTCATGTGAGTTATTCACAGAACAAATAAATTAGACCTGAAACAATCTTATTTGCCTAGCTATTATGTGGACCAACTGTGGCCGAGTGAATATATACGTGGTTGAGCAATCCAGTTGGTTTGCCCTGGACTGAGAGCCAGTGAGCCACTCTAGGTGCATCAGTAACAGGTTTCACAAAGAAGAACAGCGACCTGATCGTAGTGATATGCACGAAAGAATGCGTCCCTTCACTGTAGCTGCAATGATTCAGGGATTGAAGAACATGAAGCAAGAACGGAAACATGCATATTGCTCTGCAATAAAAACATTCCTTGAAGTAGTACATGGCACCGGATCCAATCTGTTGTGTTCGTAACTCGGTCGTATGCAATGATACTGGGGAAGCTAAAAATCGTCATCCGGCAGCATATCGGTCACGGTGCGATGTTTCACCGATATGTTTACAGTGATGAAACAACTAGCTTCGCTTGTAGATTCACGCCCGTCTTTGAGAGGCTAAAAATTTTCAACAGGGTTTCTAAAAATAACCACATACAATTTCCAAACTGAGACCACTGGTATGAACTATTCTGCAGTTCGTTAATTGTGAATAACTTAGGTCAGATTTTTTTATACCAAACAACAACGTCGTATATTGTGGAAGGACAGTTTCGAAAAAGGATTAGCTTTGCTCGCGATCCTTAGTCAGACAAGTTGCCCAGAAACCAGCCTAAGTAGCACTTTTCAGTTGATTTAATCAATATACTGTTCATTTTTTGGTGCCGTTTAACGCGGTGTGGGCATACCAGTACATGAACCTTCACCGCTTTCCTAATTTTACAGTATACGTTTGGTTCATTTCCACGGAGCCAAGCATTCAACTAGAAACAAAAGATTGGGCCTTTTTTGCTCAGAATATGTGACCGACATACAGAGGCGCGGTGCTCAAAAGACGGGTTTCGACAGTCGGGTGACATCTGCGGGTGTCAGTCACATTTCGATTAAAGGATTGACAGCTTCATTTGCACTTGGTATTTTTTCAATAAGAGTGCACCCTAACTAAGAGTTTGATGGTCATGTTTGGGTGCCATGTAAAAGTTTGGAGTTGTATCCCTCTTGACGGCAAGCAGAATATAGTGGCGCGCGTGATCCCAACAACAGCTTGACGGACATCAGCGACCATCTTACAGGAGAAGAAAACGAATTGATCTAACTTGCACTGCAAAAGATTTTTGCACAGCGGGAGAACTGTGAAACTGAATGAAGTGTGATGGTCCATTGTCAGCATGGTATGCAGCATGTTAGCACAGCGTATAATTTGTCATGCGTCAAAACTTTTTGCGTACGTTCAAGTTGATATAATCAATTTTGTCTCTCCGATAAACATGTTACAGTAAGTTATACTGAAACCAAATACTAAGAGCGGACAAGATTTTGATGGGATTACTGGAGCTCGACCAGCAGCATCGACCAGCTAATCTATTCTGAAGTTGACAGAGTAGAAAGAATAGGCAAAGCAATCAGCCACCATGAAAATAGTTACAGGAAAACAGTAGATAATGATACCAAGAGTGGAAATCAAGCGAATTGCCGCACACACCGATGTGGTTACCAAGGTGGGAAAATACGCTGAATAAATTTACACATGGTCCCTGAAGGCGGAAATAGCAAAAGCGTTCTGAGTTGGTGGGACTTAAATCTTAACTCAAAAATATCTGTCCTTAGTATCCATATATGCGGGAGATTTCAAATGCAGGCAGACATTGCCCAGCTCAGGTATGTTGTTTTTTGATAACTAAACACTTCGAATGTCATTCACGTACCACAGCAAATTGCTACTTTCGCAGCAAGGAACCGTGCACAAGGACCCTTCAGTTAACATTCTGTGTGGTTGGGGTTGTCAAGTGGGCGTCCACACAAAGATGATCGAAACAGGTGATCGTTGGTTATATACGAATATGATGTGCGGTAGGAACATAGTGGAAGCATTCTAATAGATATGAGATTTTCTGCTACGTGTTGAATGCAATGAGTGTAATCGAGATTGTCCACAAGATCTTCCTAACAGGTGTAAGGACGTGGTCCTATAGTACTAGTTAAGGTGTGACTAGAATATTTCTTCTTGTGAACACAACCATACAATGTCAAAACTATTAGTGAAAAAACAAACAACCTACTAATTACGGGCTTAGACGATATAATACATTGGTAGAAACAACCAGCAAGGCAAGGAAACATTGGGCAAAACATCTGCGAAAAACGCTCTTGGTCAATATCAACGTCCTTTGTTTTGTAGAATACTTTGAAATCGAGGACATAAAAGGTAGTCGTCTCCAGCGTCTTGTACACATTTCGTAGCATTTTTTGTGTCTGGGGTCAAGTATAGCATACTTATACGACATTGGGTGATAACCTCTAATAATTAGCTGGGACAGCTTGGCTGACTATTTGATAGGCACCCAGCAAACTGTGGTCAGCGAGCGACTGAATAAATGCATGTTAGCTGCACTATATTTTGTGTTACTGGCCTAAAAACAGTAAAAATACAATTTCTGAGCAGATTGAGTTTCATGAATTTGAACTTCCTGCGCCCTTTCGGCAAATTAGAGCCAAACTGAAAAGCTTGATTTCTTTAAACCACCGGCCTCTACATGGGTTGAATTTTGTAGACGCAGTTTATGTATGCCTCATAAACTTTCTTTGGTTTTACCGGTGTGTGCATATGTTAGTGTTCCATACACTTTACAGGTTGAAATATTGGACGTGTGATTCCATTCAACAAAATAGCTTTTTTAAGACTTATCAAGCATTGAACAAGACACTTAGTGAATGCCATATCTGTCCTAATGTGGTTTATCAACTGCATTCTTTTGTGATGAACGATGACGCAAAACGTTTGCTTCTTTACAGATCATGATTTATGAAACTAGTGCGCAAAATTCAGCCCCACAATAGATTAACAGAAATATCGTAACCACAGGGGGAGAATGTTGGTAGCTCATGTAGCATAGACGGTTGTTGGTTTGTTCGCTAAGCTGGGCACTTTGATTGCAAACGTTTCATCACCAATCGGGATGACATCAGCAGAGCGTTGTTAGAGAGCGTAGTGGAGCGTAGCACCACCAACGACCCATCGCTACGCTCCACTACGCTCTCCAACAACGCGTTGATGATGTCACCCCGATTGGTGATGAAACGTTTGCAATCAAAGTGCACGGCTCACAAAACAAACCAACGACCATATCGTAACCATGCTGTCAATTCTAAACTGTTTATGTTAGTCATAACTCGTTCACCAACGGGAGAAATCACAGATTGAAATAGAGAGTCGGATAAAACCACATCTGCTGCTTGAGGAGAGCAGCCAAATATGTTTTGGTTCAGGCATGCCACTTTAAGTCCCTTACTGCTAACACCTGTTATCAGACCAAGTGGTCTGCAATATAGATTTATTGTGGAAATATATGCATGGATATTGAACATCCTTTTGCTCTAGAGAATACAGTACTAATTATAAAGTTACTGAAATTATACGGCAGCCAACTTCTTGAATCCTAGTCTCTGGGGATGATCAGAAAGAGGAATTTCCAGAGTTTCTGCATATCTCATGAACATCGTCACGAATATCATATTGTTTACAACAGTCGAGACGCACTCAGTTGCAAACGATTTTGGTTTTAATGGGAAACGTGCTAAACAAAGGCTGCTTCGGGTTTTAGCTGTTATGATATTTGGGATACTGCAGTGCAATTTCTGGAATGAACACACTACTATTAAATTTGTTAAAGTCTCTACTTAGATGTGGGCACTTCATGCACACGGCATTTGCCCACATAAAACACAAGACGATAAAAATCAACCACCATGGCCTTAGAATCCGTTCAAGTGACTGGGAAAGAGTCCCCATGAGTTGGATGTTCTTCAAAACAGCTAAACTTAACACCTTAGACCTACTGTCGAATCACCCCACAAATATAAATCTTGTACCATATTTTTTCAAGGATACAAAATGCTTTAAGGTAGAAACAGTAAAGTTAGTATAGTATAAAAACAGACAGTTGCACGCAGTGGCTGTCCTGAACAAAAAATAGTAAAGGCCTTGCGGTGGGCTAAAAAAACTCGGACAACATAAGAAGATTCGGTGCCCCGCGTCAGGTGACTAAAAATTGATACTCTTTGCTCTGACCGCAGCTTAAGTACAACCACGTCAAATTAGTAAATGTCGGTCACGGAAGACATACCAATAATGCGTCACAGGTGATGCAAGCATTGCCTAAAATGCATCATAAGCCGTGTTTTCACCAGTAACCCGAAATAGGTTTAGACCAACCCAACATTGTACCTCTATCCTCTTGCTGTCCAGACGGCAAACCGGACCCAATCACAATTGTAGTAGTCAAATTATTTTACTGTGAAACAACCTGATTCCTGTTCCACATATGGAGCAGATTCATTTTATGCAAATGTTCGATGTAATAGTCATAAAAACTCAGAGATACTTTTTAATTCATTGCCATCGTTTTGGAACGTGAAGTCCAGAATCTTGAATGCGACCAGCAAAATGAGTTGTAACTATTCATACGAAGGTTCAGCAACAGACAACGACCATTTAGAATCACATGAGTATCAAGGTATTCCGATCAAACTAATAATCCGGAGCTTCTATTGATCGGGACGTAGTCTAAAATACGATTCCTTTGCGGTAAAATTTTGCAGAAGAAGTGGAGCTAAATCAATTTTGAACTTATTTGCGAGCAGAAAATTCATGTTGGCTAAATTCCTTAATGCTGGTTGCATGTCGGATTATTTTCACACCAAGTATACCGTTAGGTACCTTGCACACAAGAGGTAGAACTAAGTGCAAATTGGAAATCAATCAGGTTGCAAGTTTCGTCTTACCCACCGTCACTTTTTCGGCTATTGTCTGGCAGCGTGTAGTTTGTAAAATTTTCCATGTCATGGTCTTTTACATGCCATGTAACTGTAACCTACCATAATAACTTATGCGGCCTTCACTTAGTGTGCACAGTAAAACTGTAGACAGACTGGAGTCATGTGATGTCGGAAAGTAAAGTGTCGTAATTCTTCTAACTATAAATAGAGCAATATAATCTGTTCGAGCTACAGGCATCAGGTGTGAAAAATAGTGGGACCGGGTGCATGTGAAATGGTGACTTCGACTGGCCTGTAAGATACGGTTTCGGTGGGTATGACATGCGCACAGTTTGAAATGTACAAACAACGCGCACTTGAATATGTTGCTTCGGGCGCATCATTGAACAAACCAGAACATAAGGGTTGGCAAGAATATTGCCAAACCATAAACTATTACCGCCATATACAGGATATGCATAAAGGCATAATGGTGTGCATGAAAAATATAGTATCAAAAGTTCATGACGAAGGCCCGATTGGTCCATAATTTCACTGTACTACAGCGATTCAGAAACACAAATTGTGAACCATGAAACTTAGTTCCTATCATTGTCATTAATCGAAAACACGGGACAATAAAATTTGCGGGGATTTTTGGCGGTACTGGTCATTGACTTTCGCCACTCCTGCTATGCGTACCCTCCGGTGGTATGACAAGATAGGTACAGGCACAATGGATGCAGACATTCAGTAGGTTTAAACAATGAGTTACTGGCCACGCAAAGAGAAGTGGATACTAAACGGTGTTTTGTTCACATTTTCTGTGATTGTTCTAGTACTGTAGTAAGTGGTTGTCAAACTAAATCTGATGGGCAAATACAATGCCAAATATCTAAATCCGAACACTGCAACTGCACTAGAAATGACCGGTCAGATCCTTAAAGATTTCGCACTGTCCGATCAAAGCTAACCCATTATCTGATGAGCGACAGATCGAAAGATCGACCTGCGCATAATAAACACTGAGTAAATATCCAAATCAGACAGTGTTGGTCCTACTTGACACTCAAGAGCAATAACGTTTACGGTGGCGAATCTGTATGATAAACGGATAAGCCAAATATTGGCTTCAATATCCAATAAGTCGAATTTGAGCGTCTACTAAATTTCGGATGACCGTTTCCTGAGAAACTGGCAGAACTTTTAAAGTATATAACGCTTAACCCCTGTCTGTGACTGGTTGAACGTAGGTAGAATTCTCATTGTGACAATTTATATTGACTGAAATTATATGGACCATTTTAATAGCCCAATTATGAGATTTGGTAGAAAACATAATTCCATCTCCTTCATCCTTTTGAGCAATGATGCTCCAACCTTTCACAAAAAGCACTCGTACTTGCAAGTATCAGGCACAAATTTCTCCAGACCAGTGTGAGCAATTAACGTTATTGACATGGACTGGGGTTTGTGATTGTGAGTTTTGCATGGCTAGCCCAAAGAAACGCAAGGTGACTTGCATATAATTTAGAGACAGTTCACATCCCAAGGGACAGAATCCTTATTTCAATTATTTCATTTCATTATTTCAATTAGGCATCGACTGGACGCAAGTGTACTTGCACAAGTTTTGTGATACCGAGTTACGTGCCTATTTGTTTACTGACAATAAGGTCAGCTAAAGTTTTTAACCAAAACTGACCATGATTATAGGCCCGAAACTAAAGAAAAAAATCTGGACTTCTTCGACCAACCAATGGGCAAAACTTAAAGAGCACATATCAAAAGAATTCAGGCTGAGCATCTGATGCCTACAGTAGATGGATGGTTGGGGAAAGATAAATTCCCATCGTTATTTCGAACAAAACGTTAAACAGCCAGTTTTTCCAGTTTGCGGTTTTCAGCATGACAGAGAAGCAGGGGGAGAAGTAGCTGAAAGAGCAAAGACAACTGTACCATACGGCTTTGTTTGAAATTGTGTGGTTTACGGTTGCATAGATGAAAGTTCCCAATGAAACGGTTAGTCTTCTTTGTCGCCAGACATTTCAGAGTTAGCGTCTGAGCGGACCGATTTGGCGCATAAAGTTTAGTAGAATTGCGTAACCACTGAATATAACGTCGGCACCAGCAAGTGAGAGAGTTCATCTAAACCAGACTGATACTCGGTAAGCTACCTGACAAAATAAAAAAATCAGGCAGCTTCATAACGATTAATCCGACGCCGGGTAGACAAGTGGTGCAACACAAATTGTGAGAGCCTGCACACGAATTCAAATAATAAATCTGTGGAATCGGTCTTGCACTGCCTGCTTAAAAGTACACAAAAATCATTTTGGTCCCAAAGTAGCGTTTGCGTATGATGTGATTTGCTTGAAAAGATGCACCATTACGGAACGAGGTATCAGCTCTCGTATTGTGATTAAGCTGGTGGAACAATAGTAGAAATGCATTGCGATTTGAGAGAATTGGGTAAGCCAAGGCGGTAAAAACAGAAAATCGTTTGTCATCCTTAGTGGACCTCAAATGACCTAACATGTCAGGTAAACATAAGCAACTTTGGACGCTGACCCGTCACACCACATTTAGGGCTTTGTTCTCCAAGCGAATTATTATACAATACTGCTTTCTTCCGAACTCACTGAGGGCATATTTGGTGACACTTATTTTGTATTGAAAATGGTACAGGAGTTTTTAAAAAATGTTGTTTGCAGTAGATTTTTGTATTTCTCAAAACCAGCACACGCCCGCTGTGACCGCAATTATCATACTTTGACCGAGTATAAATACGGATGATTTCCTGAAAAGTAGCGAGAAATTACTTGATTTTACGGATTTCTGGGTTGTGCTACTATCATCGGATTCTTGTGATAGGGTTGTGGGAATTTTCTTCCAGCTAACGGTTTTTCAGATGCGCGCATCGGCGATGGCCTCTTGAGTAGTGGCCAAAGCTTACAAGCCGATTACCAGGCTAGAAAATGGGTCAACAGACAGCTAAGAATATTGAGTTTCATGTAGCATGATTCTACATTCAGGATTAACAGGATGTAACAGGATTCTACATTCCAAAACATGTCACAGACGGATTTTTAATGTTACACTGATAATTACTATGAGTCCAAAAGTGACCATATGAAAAGACTTGTTTTGTTCGATACGATTGATACAAATGTATTCCGAAGTGCTCATAGAAACTTGTAGTCATCAATAATGAGGAGTGAACATGAAAGACGAAAAACATAAGCAAAATATATTTAACAGCAGCTCTCATTTGTTGCACCCGACTCCATTTGCTCAAAACCGTTGCTAGTTCCATCCAGATGATTTAACTTACGTGAAGAAATGTATATTAGATGTGGATTCGATTTGAAGGCTCAAGGGATAACAGTCTGTTTGATAGGGTCGAATTATCTTTAAAAACATAAACTAAACAGCGTAAGAAAACTCATCTATAGCATTCAGCGTCAATGAATCAGCATGTTACGGACAACTGCCTGTGGGTGTATTGTGTCTTGACTGGTATAATTCTTCATGACTCCAATGTCAACCGATATGTCGGTACAGTATTCTATAAGTCTCACAAGACAAAGGAATTTTCAAACATTTGCCCACAATAGTTGCGTGCGCGTTTGAAAGCTCACTAGGGCTGCGAAGGCAAGCATTTTTTGCCTTTTCCCCCGATCACTTTGTTCCGTTATGTAAATGAAGCCGACTTCTCAGAAACGGTGAAATGTTATATCAGTCGAGGTTATGCTAAATACAGTGCCATCGACAGTCCGTGGAATTGGCCCTGAGGAACAATGGCGACAACGTGGTTTTGGTCTGTTCGCCCTTTTTCGCAATTGGACCGCAATATTTTTGCCACCAAACACGAGGAATCGTAAGTGTGCAGTTTGCTGTGGTCTCAGCCCACCATCCCACGTTCCGCAACATTTGCAATGATGCTAGTGTACTGCAAATATGGCATCCAGTCGACATATGAATTTGAAAGATTTCGTGACGCGATTCAATGATAATTCATTGTTGGCGGGGAGAACTTACACAAATCAAATTTTTACTACTTCAACTCGCTTCGATTGCGTATTGTCAGGAGAGGGTTGAACAGCTCCTTGCATAGTGGTTTTGTGTTCAGAGAGGTGTTGCAACCACAGGTAGCAGAATAAAATCTCACTGATTTTTAAGCTGCCCTGAGGCTTTGTTGCACTCTATACCAGCATCGCTGTTCACAATCCGTACCATCTTTTCTTACTTTCCGTTGGTCCGACAGTTTATTTGAATATCATCATACAACATCTCTGAAATAGCTAACTGATTAGCTTCCTTTTCCATCGTTCCAACACAGTTTACCAAGATATGTATGCGACTGGCAGTCGGTCTGTTCCCGTTGCTTCAATTAGCGGTTTGAATAACCAGTCTGTAGTTGTTTGCCTGATACCGTCGCTTGAATATTTCGCCGAAGACAACTCTGCCAGGAACTCCTGAAAATGAAGTTCGAGCAAAAGTGAGACAACTTTTAAATGAGAACTTACCGTGCTTAGTAGAATTGATATCACTTTTGAATTGAATTCTTCTCTAACCGTTGCTTTAAAATAGATGTGCAAAAAAGACAGACTTATACAAAACTCAATGGTGTGTTTTCTGCAGTCTGGATTTAACTATCCAACTTACAGAACTTCGTAACTAACTGTTTTGGTCTGAGTGAGCAGCGCTACTGATCTTACGACTGGATTTAGTTCATCCAAGCAGATAAGTAATTTCCGTCTGGATGGTTATGGCAATTCCCATGAACTTATGAGAATACATTCAGTCCTGTCACTCTCATGTTCTTTTTTAACACAAGGGAAAATAGGGGTGAGAAGGTTATATGTGTGGCATCTTCCTATATATATAATAAGTAAAGCATAAAATGATACTTGATGCTGATGAGTTAGACAGAATATTCTCGATCAACGAACATTCAAAAGATTCAAGTATATTCCCGAAATTGAATGATTAGAAGAAACTCATAAGTTGAGATATGGTCTCCCCCTTTATAAGAATCGCCGTCAAATAACTCCAAAATTGTACTTTGTTGTGTACATTTCGAGACAGATGTTCTTACGACTTTTCGTAATTCTTTAGAGGCCGTTTATCAAATCGTCCTTTTACATGAGTGAGAATGACATGTGCGTGCACCATTCCTTCTTAAAAACCAGGCAGATTAGCTTAACTTTCAGAGGACCACGTATCAAAACGTACTTGCTACTAATGTTCCAAATATCCTGGCTGAATTTGCCGCGCAGACTAAGCATCACGCTTTAACTGAAGCATTTGCAGTCCAACTGATTGTCATTCCCTTATTGTTCCCCACCCGGTACCCTTCTGAAAAATGCTATGTATCTAAATATTTCAAAATGTTTCCGCCTAAACGTTTTCTGTAACGCGGTTCCAGTCATCTGGGTAACAAATACGTTTTGACCTGTTTTTAGGCTTGTGCATCTCCCACCGAGCTATCGTGGAGTTCGATTTTAAAATCTGAAGTTAGGCTGAGTGTATCAGGTTACCGACAAAAATTCTCCCAACAATGATGTACAACGGAATTGGTGAAATACACGCATTTGCAAACAAATCTGATTTTGCGAGAGACTCACCTAGAACCCAGCTGAATCACTTGCTTATGATGTTTTTAACAACCGAGATTGTGGTGGTATTTTGGCCAATCACCTTCTGTGAATGTACGCGTGTGTAGATAATGGATTATGGAGATGCCCAAAAAGTGTTCTTTTGAAGGGCTACGTTTCAAAGTAGCAAAATTGCCGTTGTATTACTGGTACACCCAAAATCTAGGCAGAACACTTAAGATAAAGAAAAAGAGTTCATTAGACTACGTGACCTGCTTGACTCCGAGTCCAAATGGACGTCAGGATTTAAAAGAGACGAAAAATTCCACCTGATACTGTCACTTGTTGCACTGGGCTTGCCTTGCTGCTAAAACTCGTTTTTCATCCTGGAATACCTCCCTAAAGAACAAAAAACGGTTGGAGGTACAGTATAGCCATTAATGGAATGAAGTGAGATAATCGAATGATAATACGTAGGTAATTTATGATATTATGAGCCAAATGACGTTATGGTGCTTTCGGTCACTTTTACCGTCAGCACAAAACAAGTTGTTGATAGTGTTGGAATAACGGTGATCGCATATTGAAATTCTTTAACAGTTATTTGATAGGTTTAAAAAAGTCTTGCTAACCGTACCCAAGGGTACGTGTGGTTTGGTACTCACCTACGAACACAGAGTGAAACTTTGTAAAAAATAAAATATAGAATCCACTTGCCAATCTTTTCCTTAGGAAGGTTTCTAGTTTATCAAACAAATGGGACTAAAACAATTTGACAATTCGGTGACAAAGCTTTGTTCCGGTCAATAATATTAGTAAACGGAATGTCAATTTTCGGTGATATTCTTTTCCTACCATGAGAAGCCAAACTGATTGGAAGGTACATTCTTCTACTGGGGGTACTTGAGCGTGATCTTACGGTAGCAAATCAAAGAGTAAGGAACTGCAGAAAAAATGGTTTCATATACAAGTGAAACCTTTGTTTGCGTCGGTGCATTCTGTGTGCCTATTGATTATTATCGCTGATCACCATTGTTATCATTTTTCAGTGCCAGACTGTCCCGAATTAGTTTTCCTGACATCTGGTAACAATATTGGAAGTTTTGTTTGGAATAGCTAATCAAGTCAACTCATTAAAAACTGACTCAAATGTGGCGAACTTTTTGCTGTTAGTATAATCAGGATAAATATCAGATTATGGATTCTGCCTGCAAATGGTAGATCAATCTTTCAAGAATGCCGCAATAACTACTTTCATTACCAACATATTTTGCTTGCTAAACTGTTTTCTAAACGCAATTTGGTTAAAAAGCAAGGGAAAAAAGAGTTAACATTATGTGGGGGGAAATGAATCTGTTTACGCAATCAAAAATTACTTCTAAAATTTACTTCAATTTCAGCGACTAAGTATGCTCGGTGAAGATTGTTTAAATTTAATGGAACGACCAAGTTAGTTCAGATATTTATTTATGTAAGTCGTAGATAAAGTTATTGGGGTTCCTCTTACCGACTCCACATTTGTGCAACTTCAAAAGCAGTGCTTGCTGAACAGCCAGACGTTTTTTTATCATCCCCGCATTTCCGCAAGAATATGTTTGTTCACAACTACGAAAATTTAGCAAATCTCGGCTTTCCGCAGAACATATTCAGCCCACTTTATTATTATTATTTGTTATGAAAAAGAAAATTGCTCACATGGAAACGTTTGGTAAATGAGCAAGAAGCTGGATTTTTAATATAGTAGGCCAAACTGTGGTTGTCGTGGTGCCAAACAACCTCAGTGCGTGTAAGCTCCTAGAGGTTACAAGAGACAATCAAATGGCCGGTGGTTAACATGTCTACATACTCATAGGAAAACAGCTGGGAGAATTCGCCAATATCAAACTCAACCACCTAGAAACATAAGACTATGTGATATGCAACACAAAGTACTGGTCAGGATTCTAAGAATGTATATGAACACACAATAGAGAATAACTCTTGTTGCTGAGGTGATTAGAACAAAGTTGTGCAGTGAACAATTAGTTCGCAGACTAAAATAGAAATAAAGCCTGGTCGCCTTGAGAATTTTTCAGAAATATACAGGTTCGTGCTCGTTGTTCTATGCAAGCGTATATAGCTTCAGCTTAATGACACCATCCCAAATGGCCTCTAGTAATTGGGATAAAGGGACATCCCAATTATAGCAGCTAACCATGACTTATTTGAAAGACGCCTTCATGTTTTATCCACTTGGAACAACATAAAGAGCAACAAAGCAAAACGGTAATGAACCCATCCGTTTATCCAAGTCGCTTCAGCAAACTCCTGGAGAACAAACCGGGTTAACTTTTTCCTTGTTTATTGTTCGCTTTTTAATGCAGCAGTAACGCTCACGATAAAATTTTATGACCACTCTAATTTTGGACATCATTCTACTTCATGAATTTCAAAATCCTGGTCACTGATTAACCTGGAGTGAATGATCCTTTGCGGTTCAAAGTCACCTCGAACTCTGACGACGTCAATTTCCATTGTAGGCACATTGTCATTCCAGCTTCTTTGCATTTTCGACCTGCCAGCTTATTTGTAAGAAACACAGAAATTAGGTTGCTGTTTCTTAGTATAATATACTTAGAAATTCCTGAGGATGAAAATTAGTATGCGCAACAGAAATTTCTGATTAGAGGTTTCTAGTCGAATATGCATTGAAAAAATGATCAGAATACACAACCGTGTTTACATTAGGTCACTCGGTTTTATCAGGGTCAGAGTGAAAATGAACTATTATCGCGAGGGTGTTATGAATCAAGGAATAATAACGGACCGTTCTTGTGTTTATCAAAAGTGGTTGGGTAAG
Source organism: Clonorchis sinensis (assembly GCA_003604175.2). Lineage (NCBI taxonomy): Eukaryota > Metazoa > Platyhelminthes > Trematoda > Opisthorchiida > Opisthorchiidae > Clonorchis > Clonorchis sinensis. The sequence continues at coordinate 83,460,611 of CM030370.1, read as the reverse complement.
TTAATGAGTTGTTGTTTTGTTGCTGTTCACGTTGGTCCAAATGAGTATTACGTGGCTCACTCGGTGAAAGCGTCCCCCGGGTAAGTCAAGTTTTCTGGTGCAATTGGGATGCTTTTGCGTTCAGCTACTTGAGACTTTTAGAATTGTCACTAGGCTCAAGCTATAAATGTGTGCATAAGCTATCAGGACCTGGAAGGCCGAGGACATCTGAAAAATCTTTGAGGTAATTAAACTTGGTAAATTTTGACATATACGCTCATTTGCATATCAGTTTGGTTTCCACGAGAGACTCAAGTGAACCTTTCGTCCATGATATTTTCGTTTTCTCTGATAAATAACATGTTCAAAATTGCCTCGTACAACGACATTGTAAATCCATGACGGTATAGTATTTTTGCACGTTGCTTGGACTATGTTTATGTACGAACAGGCTGTTCGTAGTCATTTTGTGAGCGCATCCGTCCTCGAATTTTGATGTATTGATAAGGCTCAGATAAATTCAGAGACCACTACATTTTTGCTCATCGGAAAGTATCGACCAGGGAATTAATACTCAAGTATTAAGAAGGTCTACCTAGACAACCGTTTGAAATTCATTTTTCGTAGATCTAGGAGGTTGAATATATAGGCATTGAAAGCAATGGCTGGATCCGGAAAAGTCACTGGTTGCGCAGCAGACAATTGCAAGGCTATGTCAGTGACCACTTATCAGTCTAGTATGCGTCTGCATCCACATGGGCAACGTTCGTCAACGTGACCGTTCAGAGTTTCTTTTCTGGGACGGAAATTGTTTAGAACTCGGTTTATTCAGCTCAGAATTGGTTTAAACAAAATGCACTGTGTGGACGGTCCAATGACACGCAAAACAGATGTCCTACATAGGGAAACATGAGGAGCGCTATTAGCAAGTACATTTCGGGAGAGTTCCTTCTGGCTGTTCGTTTGTTCGTTGGGCTGAGAAGTTTGGTTGCATATGTTTTACTTTGAGTCAAGGTAACATAAAAAGGTATGAGTGAAATTGCACGCATAAAACGCGCACATGTGTCCTGATATTAGGACTACTCAGTCAACCTTGACTGATCACTGGTCTCTGGTTGAACAGTCTTCCTCGCTGTTTTTCAACCTGTTGCTTGCTTGGTAAGTACACGATTCGTCTTGAGACATAACCTTTCTGTTTTCTCCACTATGACCTTTGTTTCTTCGTCTGCACAGTCATTCATGTTTCAAGTTTCATTATTGTGATGGTCAATGTCTCCCAGCGTTACCCTCCAGTTTTGGGTCCCCCGTTTGTAGCAGTGATTTCAACGTACTGAAGAACTGCAGCCTTGTGGAGTAACATGTCTCTAGGGATTTCTTCCCGTGAATGCTACTGCCAAATGTCAAAACATATGGGTTTTCTAGATTGAACTTTTCTTCTAAATGACTTTGCTACGTAGAATTATAATATGGTGATCATTTCTTGTGGCAGCAAATTTTACCTCTTTGACTCGTTTATAAGTTTTTATTTCAGTGCGTCCCCATAGCACTTGTTACCTTCCTTGCAGTTGACCTGCCCCATAATGTTGTCCCATGTTCCTTCGTAGGTCTTGTATTTCGGTCTCAAGTAAACAGCTTATTTGTGGGCTATTATGATGCACTTTGGTTTTAGTAGCTTCGCTCCTGATACACAGAAAAACCGCACGTTTAGTTCTTTAATCATGCTGTCCCTGCGGCTACCCGGATGACTCTTCTTCATGATTCTTTGTTCAAGCTTTTTGAGGCATCCGCTCTTTTAATTTAAAAAGAAAGGCAGTGATTTTCGTTCTATCTGTGATTTGCTACACTACACTCTGTCTTCGCTCTTTTGAATGGGAGTAAACTGCAGTGTTTCATGCAAACTGAAGGTCGGATAACGTAGTACTAACCAGATTGCTTTGTTTTTGGTCGGTCTGCCCTGACGTAAACGACTGTAAACGTGACCTAATTTATCTGCCGCGTCCTTTGGCAAATTTGTGACCCTGGGAATTAGGTTTGATTCCACCCAGTCTCGCAGCATTGCTTCACAAGTTGCGGGTATAAAAAGTAGAACGACTTAAGGCAGACTTGCTTCGGTTGCATAAAAAGGCTGGTCAGTTATGCAATCGGGATAAGGAAATCGATACCTTCGGCAGTGTTTGTAAATAAACTCCCCTAGAGCCTGTCGGCTATTCGAACGATGGGATGAAGGTAGAAGAAGCACAAAGAAGCACACCAAAGTCGAAAAGCAGGTGAGCAATACTTTGAAGAAAATGCGCGAAATAAAATCCTCGTGATGGAGTTGTCCTTAGAGGCTCTTGCTTTTGTCAACTTCTGAAGGTTAATGCTAACTTCTTCGCTGTGACGGTTTTCGTCTGGTTTAAGAAATGCAACACCATAAGGATGATGTTTTGAACCCAATGTACGACATATTGTCAGACACTTAAATTATGTTTATAACAAGGATTTTACAGTGGAAGGCAAGTGTTTAACATATACGTACGTTTGTCTATGACGGGGATTAGCTCAGTCCCTATCGTCGTTCCTGTTTTAGTGTTTGTGAATACTTGGTTGTGGGTAGATGTAAACAACACAAGTAAAGATTGTAGCAAAATGTTTTTCATGAACTTCACCACGGCTTCGGGAAAATTGACCACATATGTGAGTATATATATGGCATATATCCTGCCATGCCGTGGATAACTTGGATATAAGTTGTGACGCCACTAAAAACATACAGTCTGTAAGCGTCCTTCTAGGCGGTATATAAAGTATGTGTAAAAGATGCTGAAGATTAGTACGATGGTTATGCGATGTTTTCCAAGGTTTGATAAAAGTGAACTTAAAATATCTCTGAAACACGTGCGTTTTGGAGGTGTATGTATAAAAGCTTCATAACAAGACAAACTCCTCCCAGGCTGAATTTTAAATATCGATACAGTTTTCTTTACGCGGACGAATCGATATGTCGTCAGTTGTAAAAAGAATAGGTTATGAACAAGGAATATTCAGCTAAGCGAAACAACCGGCAATTTTTAGAGTTCTAATCAGACTTTAAGCATGTCCTGTTAACAATGAAACTTTTTGGCAAGTGAGAATAGTTTTTTATCAGCTTTTTAATTTGAATTTTATGGCTTGTTGCCATACACTTACCTTTGAATAGTTCTTCCCACGGGTTAATCGCACTCTTCGTTTTTCACCACCTTCAAATAAGAAAATGGCGTTGGTTTTTTCAGGATATATTAGATACCACTGGTTATTAATGTATGGTCATGTTGTGACAATGGATTTATTTCTTGTCCTTGTTATCAGTGAAATCACTTTTAACCGGGGTGTGGTTATGCTGAACAAAGAATTTACAGTCATATTATTCCATTAGTTTTTCTTTTGGAATATTAAGGGTTAGGTGGTGCCTCTTCCAAGCAGAAGTGCCCAAGTGCTGCGACGGTTTACTCAGTTTCATCTTAATCTAAGTAATGACATCTTATTTTATTTAACCAGACATCGGTAAACCCCAGGTAAGTATGTAAACAGTAGTTTTTGTATATTTGCCTTCAATTGCTGGTGCTGTAAGGCACATGTAGGAATAGTCAACAGTTCAGGTAGGTCAAACTTCTTCATATTTGCTTCAGATTGTGACGATTGATCGAATTGTGGAAACCGTGCCATGACGGCTATAACTGAGGGGAATCCGCCAGTTGAGCGTCTGCCAGACAGGCAGGAAGATGTCGCAAGTTCTCACTGCCCTTAAGCGGCTTAAAGGATCCTTGGTTTTAAACATACCAGGAGAATAAAAATGTGTGATGTGTTGAGGTATGTTGGTCACCTAGTGCTGTATTCACCGGGAAATTATCAACCAGCTAGTGCTTCGGAAATGTAGACTTATTTTAGGGGAGTGCAACTGATGTAACCAATTTTTTGGAAACATAATTCTAAGGGAATTTCACTGAAAAATGTCAGTTTAACCTGTTTTATGATTTTAGGCTGTGGGCTGTATGCCTGTTGTCTTCTAGTTCAAACCACAGTGCATTCACTATCCGCTTCAAAGTCCATAAGTTGGTTCCGGGACAAATATAAAGCTAGGTTTGGCTTGCCGCAAGTATTTCTGCAACTGAGCTTTTCGGTGCATCTTTTTTTATTTCGTTTTGCGATAGCACCACTGTCGAAATATGAGTGCACGAGTAGACTGTTTAACCCGGAGTCTGTAAACCTTACCGAGATCCTTCGGAATTGAAGTTCTAAAAGCGCAAGAACATAGGCACAATAAATAAATGGGATGTCGGTCTTTTTCCTTGGAAGAATTATAGGGTATTTTTTCCGTAGCAATGTCTGATTTGACCAAGGAAGAAATGCAACTTCGGTCATCCAGTAGTTTTTTTCCTAGCTGGATTTTTATTTTCAGTAGCAATCGTTTAACCAGTGTTCATCTTTGGAGGTTTAATGTCGCGTCCAGTTCATCCATGCATAGGCATAATTAATGTTCAATTAGCGATTAGAACCAAATGACCCTTAATCTTAATAACTCGTTTGTCTCCGAGCCCACAGTGCAAAGAAATCGGGTCGGCCACTTTTGTTTCTCTAAATTCTAGACACCTTAATAATGCATTTCAGCCAAGCTTCAAACTCCCTGGAGGAAGTTGAGCTACTATCCCGTACAGCTGGCCAAAAGAATCGCCAGAATCTGTAGAATAATAAGGTGTGTACTTTACTACTCCCAGATTATTGCCAAACCCTTTCTTGTCACTTTGAATTGTTGGTTTCTACGGGCATGTATTCAGCAGTTAATGCACACCGTAGGTGTTTCAGATTGGTTTCAGCTTGCGGGCAAAGAAAACAGCATGAATAAACATTCAAATAAAATTTGTTGACAGACAAAATGGTTTCCGGACCGGAGTTTGAAAACGGTTTGATTTTGTGATTTGGACGCATGGCTGATCATTGCTATGATTTGAAATTCCTGGTAAGGATTTCTCGGTACATGGCGCTTTAAATAGCATGCAACCGGCCAACGGCTGGGTGACAGACTTTTCTACAGGGGGCGGAATTTCCGATTGTAGGAGAAAGGTGTATCGACCTGCCAGAGTTAGTATGTAACCTCGTCACTTACTGTGATTAGTCATCGGGCGTAGGCTTGTAAGACCAAACCAATGTGCTTCCATGATCGAAACACATTTCTGTTGGTAAGGATTAATGCGGCTGGTATCAAAACTAGCTGTCCGAAAACTCGAAACGCCTTAGCTTTCGGAGGTTCAAGCTGTGCGCAGACACTCCATCAACATTTATGTTTAAAAACCAATATACTTATCCACAACAGCCTAAAGTTGTACGGATTTGTTTAAAAGAACCTGGTTAGAGAGGCAGTAAAACTCTACTTGGATTAAAAAACAACCCAAAGCTTACGTGACAAACTCAGCCTATTTTTGCGTTGCAAAACCTGTGCTTTTGTCGGCGAAAAACTTCTGAATAAAGACTACAAACTTAGTCTATAAACAGCCCTTGACTGTCTAGAGTCCTAAGACAGAAAAGACTGTCATTGTGGGACCAAGTCACCAAATGACAGAGAGAAAGTTTGTGAAATTAAAACACGAAATCAATGTAAATAAAACAGAATTTTTCTGTGAAAGACCGATAATAACCGAACGTTCTACCATGTCAAGCCTGACAGGTCACTTCCGACGCCATAATTGAATCTATATATTGTTCCAAACTTTAACAAATGCCCGTTTATTTTAAAACAAACGTTGATTTGTCTATTCGTTGGCAAACATTTGACACAGCTGGACCACTTTTCCTGTTTTAAATTAGTCTATGTGGTGTACTAGACGAAATTTGTTTGGAACACCAGTCAATAATGGCATTTCCTTTAAATTTTTTTATGTAGCGTTGCTAGTTACTTTAAATTTCTGCATTTTTCTAAGTACGTGGTTGCTGCTTTTTAATTAAACAATTGTTCTTACTCTTGTGCGCGAATGCATCTGCTACTAGTTTTTCTATATTTTGATTTTGAGTTCGGTCTTGATGATACCTCTATAATAGTTCACATGAACGCATCATTACAGCTCTCGGAAAATGCTGTTAATCAAAACTTAAAATCCAGGATAAGTGGGCGGGACTTCATGGTGTGTAGAGCTGCATCTTTCTTCAATAAAATCTTTCATGGAGTAGAGATGCGTATTAAAAACTATTATGTTCATAAGTATGCTCTTATATTTCGCGTATCCAGGAGCTTCGAAGACTGACAGAATGAGCGACTTTTGGTTTGGTTCAATGTATATCTACCAGCCGTTGGCTCCCGTTTATGTTCAAAGAATTAGAAGCTTGTATTTCAAAACCATGGCGTTTTTGAGAACCAGCAGGCTTTAAACGCATCGCGAGTTAACGGTTACGTTATGGTTTAGGAAATATGTGATCTCACTTTGGGGTAGGGCTGACAACGTTGAAACCATTGTTTGTGCCTTGAAATTGGGTCAGAGGTGTGGAAGGGTAGGAATGACGCCTTAATTTACAAAAATACACCCTTAGAATACTAAAGAATAGTGGTATTTTGAAATGTACTTTCCCTGGCGTTTATCAAGCCTCTCCTATTATTTCAGTATTACGTTTCTTACTCTAATGAATTCCATCTAACAGATGAAGCCGATTTACCGCGGCTATGCCGCTAGGATACCAGAACAAGCCAACCCACCATTTGAAAATTATTCACGGGATTTTTTAAATGGATATATGGAATTTGCATTTGAAAGAACTTTTAAAAACTAACCATGCAAGGGAATTCGTTGGTTTAGGAGAATTACATTCATTGTTGCATTCATAATACGAACTTTTAAAGACTTCTCTGAATTAGCTGTCAATGTTTTGCTACAATTTTACCGAAGCAAAAGTTTCACATCGCTCCTTCGGACGAACAAAAATCTCGAATAAACCCCAATATACTGCACAGTAATATAATGGGTATTACAGTGGATGCTTCGGTATCGCACTATATATTGTTCATTTTCACACGATACACAATCAACAAAATGCATTAAAACAAGTTAGAAGTTACAATTTCTACGAACGGGGTTATTTTGGGTGCCACAGTGTGTAACCAAGACAGGCTGTGTTTATCGGTCATCAGTACAATAATGTTGGACAGTTTAACTGTTTTTGCAAGTATTTGATTTTACTCGAGTCGTCCGTCCGTTCTCGTTGTTGGCGAATGTGCCACAATGAACGTGGTCGAATGAGTACCAACCACGAAACTTGGTCTGTTTTGAATTGATAGCATTTCTAAGTTAATAGCCCCTGTCTTTGAAATTCCAAGGAAATTCCTGGGTTGATGATGTTATTCCACACAGTTCTCCTTAGTAAACGGTGCATTTGTCAATGACATTCAGCGTCTCGTTCCGTTTAAATGTCATTACACTCAGAAATTAATTATACCGTGCTAAATATTCCGATGCGCCCAGTATAGTTTGAAAAAAAAGAACTGTGTATAGCGAGTGACTGATGTAAAGTAAATGAGTCCAAAAATGTTTTCAGTGTGACTGAAAATAACTCGGGCGCAATATGGTGGATGTATCACCATCCTACTTAAAAATGTCTTGGTTTAGACTGAGAGACGTGTAATCTCATGGTCAAACGATTTCTTACCCAGTATGTATGCATAGCCTGTGAGAATTGGAGTAAGTGGTTTATGTTAACCAATATGTAAGTTTTCAAATTCCACATTAAGTATTATCTGGGCTAACTGTCTGACAAATCCGATTTAAATTAGTGGATGGGATTAAGAGTAATTCTGGTTTTCGTCCTGTCGACAAGGCCACATAAAACAGAGCAAAACGTGAGGCTGATTTTCTGTCAGTGTTACGTTTAAAGTATACGTTAAGATGAAGCATGATAAAACAGGCGAATGTTTCCCAAAAGGCAATCATTTTGATTTTGGTAACTTTCGTGCCTACTATATTTCCATAAGAATTAGCCGAGCTGACTGCTTTCAGGTTATCCATAAGTGAAAGAATGAAAGAATAATCTCACAAGATGAGGGAGACTTCTATCATGAAAGTTGCCGCTCGAGGAACCAGGCAACATGTGGCCACGTAGGGTGGTTCCTGTGATCGAAGGGTTGGCGGCGACGTATCCTACCTAAGTGGAAGTTAATCACCATGCTAATCAAATGCTTGAAACCAGATGTACAGTCAATTCAGGTTCGAACTGGATGAAAGGTGCGGTTTCGAAATTCCGCGTTTGGTGAGTTGTGTACTTTTGACAATTCACGATAACGATGAAAGAACTGCTTCACAGTGTTTTAACATAAGTTGGCCATACTGACAGCGAAAACTCAGTTAAACCGCGTTTGGTTTTTGCCTTTTTCTATGCTTGACAAAATGGGACTGTGGGGATCCACTCGAGAATTCTGCTGGTTTGTCTAGTCAGTTTTGGCGTCAGGTGTAAGATAACATCAGCAGTAATTTGACACGCATCGGCCTACTTTAGAACGTTTTTAGTGCTACCGTCGGCAGGCAGGAAGAGTTTAAACAGAAAACAACAATTGTGGTTTTAACGTTATTATGATTTTTCACCAAAAGGTAAGTGGAAAGTCTGGAATTCTAATCTGGTTTTCAAGCTGTTCTAACTCAGTAGGTCAAGGTTTACTCATGCTTAAAAATTTGGACAGGAATTCACACACGCAGCAAACACCTCAAAAAGTGAGAATGAGAATAGACCCAATGTCTTGTCGTAAGCAGATTCCAAATACAATCTCCAAAGAACAGGATATCAATCCGCTCTGCAAAATGTCGTCATGAAATTAGGACTTATTACTGTGAAAATCACAACGGGTCTCCATCAACTCAACCACTGGGAGGACCAAGCGATTGCGAGTGGGAAGTTAATATTGGTTCTTCCTAGACGAAGAAATTCCAGCATGCCATTTCATTATATCAACGCAATGAAGCATCTCGTTTAGATGTTTAGCATCCTGCTCTCTTCATGAAGGGTAATGTGTGGCTAGCCTGACGACTCCGTTTTGAAGCATCCGAAGTGAAAAATAACGATAGAATGTGGAAAATAGACGGTGATTTCTGCTTGCAAAATGGCACAAAAGTTGTTCAAAGCCTACCGGTCTCGTGGCCATGGCTTTCACATTGCTCTTTGGTATTACCCTACAAAGATTGTTTCATCATCGAGAAAGCCAGAAACGCAATAATCGGGTTGACCATTACTTTATCTAGGGTTAGATTAATCGTATCCTTTCTTTGTTCCTTCCGATGACCAAAATTGAGCGTATTTCCCGAGTTCATATTGGATTTTTACTGCGTCGATCATTAGGAAGCCTGGTAGTGCCTGTCAATGAGGAGTATTCCTTCCTAATTCTTATCCCTTATAAAGGCTTTGTATGCCTCCTTCCGTGAGGGCGTACGTGCCTACAGAAAATTCTTCCCTGAATTCACCACACCAGTTGGTTTCAGGCAACTTTGTCCTCTGTCGCTATTTCTTGTAGTTGATGTTCTGAGTGTATGTTATTTAGCTTCTAAAAGCTAGTGAATCAAAGTGCTTCTGGGGCCTTTGCTCATGGACATTTAGTACGCCAATATATTGCTCTTCTTGGATCAGTCCGTTTAGAAGTGCAAACTATTATCAATTACCAAAACGATTCTGCTGCAGACTTTAAAATGCGCCTTCTACTCGCAAAGTAAGTGGGACTACTGAAAGATTGGGTCGGTGAACCGGTAGATATGGCAGGTAAGTTTGTTTCTCTGGGAAACGCGTTTATCCCAAAAAACTTTCATAAGACGAAACCAATTTCCGAACCGGGAAGCCAAGTGCAGCCTTTACCTAAATCCGACACTTGTGTTGTGGAGGTGATCTTGCTTTAATTCTCTAGGGTACAGTGCTGCGGTCCGATTTGTCCTAATTTGTAGGTCAAAGATGAGGCCACTGCGTTTAAAAGACCTTAAAGGCACTTTGTGCGCCCCTCCCCAAAAGTTGCTATGGTCAGGTGGAAACATCACACCAGTGGTGCTGAAGGCCATTCACTCTCGACAATCAACTGGTTGCCTTCCACAGGTAATGCCGGTTAGGCCATTCTCTTCGTATGTTGGAGGACCCCTTGCCATGCACAGCCAGGTTTGCTTAACCTTGTGTCGGATGTTGAAGGCCAAGAGGTGTCAGCCTATGTCTTTGAAATAATGTTCATCAGATTTCCCAGCTTCCGAGTTTCTTGTAGATTAGTTAGAAAATATTTACTACACTCACGATGGCTAACTACTCATTTTTATCTTTTCGGAACTAGGTGCTCTGAAACTGTACTGTTTCCATTGTTTAAATCACAATGCCCAAACTGGTGAAATGTAAGGTAAATACTAGTTTTTACAGGGTAACCACGATATAAGCAGCAAATGCATCCCATTTTTATCGAGAGTAGATTCACTGATTGTGTTTCCGAAGTGATTCTCGAATTGCCCACTGGTTTGAGTGAACTGAGTCTAACCTGCTCAGGACGAACTGAACTGAACTTACACGTTCTTTTACGCGTTAAGTGCGCTGAATTATTGGACTTGTTGACTAGGCTTTCTATACTCCAGTTCGGACAACATTTGTGATTTCTTAGGGAGAAAAATGACACACGCTTTTTTATTTATGTGAGTAAAACTTGCCTGGAATACGTTTATTGCAAAGCTGAAGATTATACCAACAATATGAACTTCATCCTGTACACCGAAACACAGCTAGTATAACTGGCAACTACTCACCGAGGGCTCAAGTTCACCGGATAGGACTGATTTTTCAGATGTGCACAGGAAACGACGGAGCGGAAAAACATGATATACAGCTCTCGCCACAGCAAGTCATAAACTCGATTCTAAATTACTTAAAGCAAATTACTTCAGGACCCTTTATTTTTTCTTTAATGATAGCAAATCCCCCACGTTAGGACAATTGTTGACCATACATTTAGAAGCGTTATGATCTCCCTACTGGTATTTTAATATAGGGTGAAAAGCAATATTAATAAACCCTCAACACATTTAGCCTAAAGTGAACCGTTTTTATTGTTAAAGGATATTAGGGAGAATATTTTTACAACTATTTCCAATGCAGTTTATGTGCGTATTAGTAGGCACCATTGACATAAGTAATATTAGGGTAACGTTCAATGACACTCTTGTAAACTATAGTGACTTGCTTCGCCAAACACAAACGAAAAAGTTTTCACAGTTTTATACTGTAAGGATTTAATAAGGTAACGGATGGCATGGGATTCATCAGAAAATTCAGGCTCAGGTAATTCATCAAATACTCGCAGGAATACTGAGTGATGTCCCATTGTTTATCAATACGTGAATCAGTGCATGGTAATGTGTCTTTTTGGAGATGTCACACCCAGAGTAAAGATAACCAGTAAAAAACCGCCGAACGCTATATGACAACAAGTTTTCTCAGGCTAATTTGCATGGTGCCAGATTATACAGGCTGGACAAGTTAGAAAAATATAATCATCGGCATACCTTAAGTGCCCACAACAGGTATTTTATCGGCATATCTCGATCATTTGGGCACAGACTAATGAGATAAATCCATTTTTTGTGATTTCCACGCAGATAAATAGAGCTGGCGACAAAGATCTCAATAAATCTGTTTTCCTTTTGAACACGCCTAGTGCCTTGTCTGTGTTTGTCATCCTGTGAAGTTTAGGATTGGTGTGACATGCCTTGAATTGCATGTGCGGATACCCAATCCCGGAACCTTTTGATTATTTGAAGAATCCCCACGATGATATCAAGAACGACGAAACGCAGTGCAACAGCTTTCAGTTGGCTCCTAAATATTCCTCGAATTAAGGTATGGTTGGCGTGACGAAACAACGTAATTCCCCAGTTAGACCCGTCGCTGAATGTAGAATGTCACTCAAACCTGTCAAAGTCCAAGAGGTAGTTGTTTGATCAATTCTTTAGGATCCTAATTTGAAGGACCCATTCTCGATAGTTTTGCATTATAATTGGTGCTCTGAGGAAATATGAAGATCCATTTTGTGCTATTAGTCATTTCATTCGGTGATTGTTTTGTCTGGTTACTATGCACTGCTAGCAGTTCTTGGTGAACGCCATGACACACTCAGTGTGTCTTTTTAGCTAATTGTATTAAATTATTTTAACTATACTATAATTTCAGTGGTTCGGCCGGAGCAGAATGTTCCACTGCATACTGGACTACCTATGAAGAGAATTCGAAAACGGACAAATTCCTTCAACTCAGTGCAAACACGCCTAAAATAGTTTTGTCTTATCGGCAGCTTATTTCACAACAATAACAAACACCCCATTTATCTCTTGATTTTATCAAGGTTCATGAACAGGAAGTAGCTCTCCTACCGAATGGCAAACTACTGCCTTCACAATGTTCGGAAAAGATAACGTAAAGCGTATGTGTACCTGCTTTGGGTATGGCAGCGTTCGTGTATCCGCGCCTATATATATTTACGAATTTTTTATGAGTGATTTTATTGTTCTTGGGGTGCATCAAGTAGACGAAGTCTTAACTTTTCTGTTAACCTTATGCTCTATCTGAACCCAAAGTGGAGGCAACCCGCGCATTATACTGACTTGCACACCATTGCAGTTTTGGCTGGATGCAAAATCGAATTCCAGTTGAAATCCTTACTCACGAATACTATAATAATTGAAACTGGGACAGTCTTTGGCGGTTAAAAATGAGGTCACAGTTGAGCGATTCAGCTTTATTTATTAAAAAGTTTGATAAAACCAAATAAATATGTTAGATTTGCTTATCTAGCACCTGTCTTGATTGACTCGTCGGTTATCCTAAAGAGTACACTTACGCAGTCGCGAAGGTGGGCTAATTTCCGGCGCCTAACTAATGCCATACCCATAGAAAAACTGCCAAATAATTCTTTTTACAGCTTGTCTTTTTAGAAATTTTAGGTTGCATAAAATAAAATTGGCGACTCCGCACATAATTCAGAATCCTGCTGACATAAAACACCCATTAGTTAATCATGTCAAAACAGTTCAGTCGCACTCGGAACACATCAACTTATAAACACAAAATTTAGATGGAGAGCAAATAATGGGAGTTTTACTGGATGACTTGAAAAAAATCCAAAAACTGAATTCGAAACACCGAAATGATTTAAGAAAAAACAATCTACTAAGGTTTTGCGTTCAATATTGTGTAAATTTTGTTTGCATCAAAGGACACAACATTTTTTCAGTTAGTTTTTCACGTCCCGACATTTTCAGGACAGATGCTTGTGAAAAAAGCCCGGCAATTATACATTGTTATCAAAAAGGTAGTCACGAAATTTCAAGGTATTTTCAGATGCAGACAATAAGCTTGGAATTTCAAAACAAATGCGTCACGCTATCCTTTTGTTGAACAGTAAAGACTGCGGTATGCCATAATGTCTACCTGTAGGGCAGATATACAGAATTACAATCCAGTTAAAAAATTTTCGAGTTACCTCCAAATACGTCTTCAACTAATCGCAATAAAGTGAGCGTTAGCTTTCTCGCCAGGCTAAGTAAGGACCCAATATTTTGTTGCCAACTCTGTAGTTGTTTGCCTTCGTATCGGTGGCTACATCGGCAGTAGTATGCATAGTATGCATCCATTGGTTAGGTTCTGCAGTAAGCGCCTGGTAGCCGTGAACGCACATTTATAAATCAAATTTTAGCAACTCACTTAGTCATTCATGATAATATCATCATACTTAACTACTAACCATCCACTGTAGAAAAATTGCCTTTTATTACAAGCTGAGCTGGCAGTCTTATATTACCCCCTAAATTTGCTTTGGACACCGATTTTACAAACTTGTCAGGGTCTGAACAAACTGCCATCCTAATCGACCCGTATACTGCCACGCTTTTATGCAGCCAGCCTGTAACCAGCCTGGATTATTTTAACAGTAAAATGCCTGCTACCCCTGACACTAGTGGCCTTCGCCCTAGAGAGACGTTGTTGTAGATCTTACCATTAAAGGCTGGTTTCTCTAAGCCATTTTTTAGTTCTACTTTGTTAAAGGTGAGGTTTAAGTTTTCACTACACATTTTGCATACAGAGGACAGAGAACAGATGATTTGTCGGCGAAAACGGCATATTTCTTCCTGTATAAAAAATCTGTAGTCTTTATTTTCTTTTTCTCAACGGCTTTTTATGCAGCAGAATAACTCAGATTAACTTTTGCATGGCTTCTGCTAATCGAAACAACTTATATTCATGGAGCACTGCAGGAGTATGTTGCAGCCACTTAATCAGTTGAGTGTTTTGAATATGGGTTTTGGAAAACTGAACTCTTGTGCACGAAGTGAGTCGATCACATCCTGTGCTTTGCACTGACTAGACTAGGCCTCTTCTCTCTACTTTGATTTCCCACAGCAGTGTATTTCGGTGGACTGAAAAACGGGCACTCTATGACACATTAACGAAACATGACTGTACAAACGATCAAATTTAGTCGGGTAGATGGCACTCGTAGATGCAGATGGCGCATCTAGACATCTAGCGCAGCACTTCCATTGACTCACAGTACGCAAAAGAGTGAATTATTTATAAAACTCACCATAGCATTTGATCGCCCCAATTTACGCCCCTAATTTATGGTAGATAAACTATATCAAAGGAAACTGACGAGCACCCGTTGGAGTGTCATGATTCAATAAATAAAATAAAATGAACGCTTCGAATCAAAATTTTCATTTGCCGGTCATCCTGCCGAAAATTTTAACAGTGACACCAGCACGTTTGTCTTCTATACTGTTTAGATATTCATTTGCCTGAATCCTATGTAACCCCCTTGCTATCAGGTGATTGGCTGCTGTTATAATTCTACCTCTCACAACAAGTGCAAAGACTAAATTCAAGAATAATATATTCTACTGCAGTGAGTTTGAAGTTAGGTAAGTCTTTTAAATTCGATGTATTTTTATTTCGGCTCTTTATTTTACAATTGAATGCCTCATGTTTCAACCATTCTCTTCGGGGTAACCCACAGCAAAATGGCCAACACCTCGTATACTGTTTAGCTTACATTTCCCATGCGTGTTCTAAACTTGAGTATCCTTCAGGAGGACAGCATTCATCCTTGCCTTGACTGTAGACACAGATGTTGCCAAGAAGCTCGGCCGCGTGCATGATGTGCAGCTTTAGCTGTAATTCAGGATCGAAAATTCACTTAACCATTAGTGTTTATGAATGGCACAGTAAACAAATCATTTTGAGGTTACTTTTAAAGAAAGCAAAGCGTTTTCAAAGCAAATGCGCACTTCGATTATGCTATATCGATTCGATGTAAATACATACTTTTTCCAAACAGCAAACATTATCATCGTTTTTTCCACAGACCTTAGGGAACTATTTACTCAAACCGAAATTCTGCAATAGCTTGGCTGTCAACGGTCTTGTAGGCCAGAAAAATAGTGATGTGTGTAATGTTTTTGCAGAAAAAATCATCACTGCCCTTCGTACTTTCTTAACTTGAAATGAATTAAAGTGAATTTTTTGAACAATTGCCATACTAATTAACTAACTTGTGATACCCAAAGTGCACCGCTACTGCAGGGTCCTTTAAACTTGACCGCAGTTTTTTAGTTTTAAAGCGCTTTTTCAGTGCATTCCATGGAAACTATTTTATAAAGTTTTTGACTAAGTTTCGTGCATGTTTTTGGCAGAATTTCATAGGAATTCGAGATGGAATCTACTTCACTTGTGTTTAATACTGCACAGCTTATCGAAGCGAGAAATAAGCCCCAGGTCAGTGAGTACATATTTAACAGAAGCATCCATATGCAAGGTGCATGGAAAATTGCAGGGTGAATATGCCTCACTTGCCGCTAGTCCCCTCACCATACACCCCAGAATTATGATATATCCGCATGAAATTTGATCACTAAAAGCAAATATAATGTATGGTCGCTCACAGAAGACACCAATATAAAATACGACTTTCACTTCCGAATCATAACTGACATAGTGGAAAGCAGTCCCTGATCTTTGCGAATTGCATGTTTGAACTTTTCCAAGCATTTGTACGATACCGCATAAGCAGGCGAGGTTGGCTCCGGCATGCTGGGTGAGTGAACAGTGGCGTTGGCGGAGGTTTCCTAATTGGCTCACCACTGGGGAATCACGTGGGACCTACGTAGAGTATTCGGTTGAACTTTAGAATGCCACTTAGTCAAAGTTGTCGCTCAAGTGTATGCGCATCCGAGGAAATAAGCGCATGACGCAGTCCAATGAGGTGAATGCGCTTCAGCTCCCAACATACTAGTACTTGTGCTAGAACCAACAAAATTCGAGTGACACAACTGACAATTGTCAAACCTCGAAGCGACTTTGCAAATAAACATTACTTTCTGCCCAAGTGCCTGCCAAAGTTCTGTTGCATTCAAACATCTCGCGTTGGGTACGATTTAGGTGTGTTTTCTTTGGTTTTCGCTATATCGTCAAATATGTTTGCTATACCTTGAATAACGCAAAAAACTCGCACGAAAGAGTGTCGTGCTCTTGACTGGAAGTAGTTTTAATGTCAATGCTGGAGGGGCAAGCACAGGCACATTTCAAACGTAATATTTCAAAATGCATAATTCAAAAGTAATTTCGAAATTTGTTCCGCATGAAAAGAACATGAAAATTGGAGCATTTATTAAGTAACTTTTTGAAGACACACATCAAAAGAGAAACTTTGAGTTTTCATTTTATTTTTCTGCTGCGTGTGAATCGACTAAATAGTTTCGAGCATGTGGCACCATCAGCGGCCCGTTCATGGCTTGTTTTCTCCTAGAATAATCCACCTTTAAATCTGATAATAAATGCCCTGACAAGAGCTTGAATATTTTATGTTTACTGTTGGTAGTCGAGACATTTCCGTGGGGCGATCTTTCTACGAAGGAAAAATAGATTGTCTTCACTGAGTACAAACTCCTGAGCTGGTACTCCAGAACGCCCAAACTCAGTATTATTCCGACTTTGTAAGTACAGTCTGTCTAGAGCGACGAAAGCTCCCATAGACAACTGGAGTATTACTAGCGGAATATGGCTGTGGGTGACGGTTTTACTTGGTTGCATTTCTCAAAAGGATTATAGGCTTAAGTAAGTTATTATTTCACTCGTACAAAGTTTTGCTGTCAAGCTTGTTTATCCGCGGGAGGGAAGAGAATAATTTTGTCTGTCAAGCATTTGTCTTAATACTGCGGTGCATTCCTTCAAAGTCTTAAGATCGTGTGAAACGGGAAGCAAAAATATATTCGCTTCAGTGATGAATAAAATGTCTAGGCAACTTTTAGAAGCCCCGGGTGCTGAAATTAATTGCATCAACTAGTGAAGCATCTTAAGGAACTGACCGGAGGACATTTTGCGTTTCTTACAGTAGAATTGCGAACGCTTTGCTGGATGGTCATGAGACTTCGATTTGCACACTTTGCTGTGAAGATGTGTTTTAGAAAAGTACATTTACTATCCACGTGCAGCAAATCTGCGAATAGCGGACTCCCCCTGTTTGCTGATGCCATCGCTAAAAAGCGTTATCGAGTACACCAAGAAATATTTGTAACATGACATTCTGTTTTCCACTTGGCATATCAAAACCACGTGAGCCAAACTGCACATGTGCAGCTGTCATAGTTGATCAGGTGGGAACACGGTCCAATTAAACTATTGGCCGAAAGCCATCACCTAGTTTTAATGACATGTGGTATAACGGCTAGTGCTAAACAAAACCAGTTTTGAGGATGCTGCGGAAATATGAATGATCCCAACGTTCATATGTGAGAAAAGACAACAGCACTATTTTCCGCGGTTAACAACTTCTAGTTACAAAAAACTGACAAGTCGCTTATGCCGTTAGGAATAATTACTTCGGGGTTCATTCGTACTCAGTTTACTCAAAAGCGATATAGTGGGCCATCTGAGAGCGTGATTTGAAAGCGCAGTGTTTTCAATACATCTTTAATACTGGTCCCAGGTTCAAGACATGATCTCACATTTTTAAATGACGCTGGTTAGGCTTCCTGCCGTAGGTCACCAGACTGTTTCTAAGGTTGTGATAAGTTTTTAGGAATCTCCCCTAAAGTTGTATAAGTGAAAATGTAATCCCGTCAATGAAACCAAAACACCACAGGTTTGGTTATCATATCAGGCAGCTAGATGACATTCGATTTCAAAATATGACTTCCAATTTTCACACCGTAAAAGTATTCCCTTACGTGCACTCTTTTTGAGATGAACGTCATTTCATTATTTTTAGAATCTACAAAAGGCAAATCACGCAGTTGCTGTATGCAGTAGTGGTGCTGAGAGTTAACAAACGGAATCCTGAACATTTAGCATTTATTTCACCTATATTCCACAAGTGCATTGAGATTTCATAATCACGTGTTGAACAAATGCAGACAAGCCAGTGTGCGCTTGGTGGTAGGAAGGAACATGGATCATTGTGCAGTTTTTAGGAACGCGAAGTAAATAGAGTTCACTGGTAAATGTTTTCTGCATTTTCGTGTGATGCAAGGATGGAGTTTTTCGCATAAAGTAGATTCGAATAAACAGCACATCGCGTGTAGGCAAGTGAGCGGATTTAAGTCGTTTCGTGCACTAAAATATCCAAAATGTTGTCACTTAGTGGAGCAGTCTTTTTGTAATAGGAAGGAGGCTTTGTTGTTTATTTAGACGGCTCTGATCGGGTGGTTTTCATAGGTACTTTTACGGCGTCTCATTTAATGCAGCTTTTGGGGAATTAGCGTCACCGACATACAGGTATCATAGTGGAGTATATTACGCTTGACTGTTTCGTCTTCCTGACATAAGATCACTAGTTTGTAGATCTGGATTTGTTTCCTCTGTATTTTTTTCAGGAACTTAACTCCTATTTTACAAGTGAATGATCTGCCCCAGGCCGCCGCATGTTTCAATTGGCACGATATTTGATATGTCACGATACATTGTACAGACTTATTACATTACCCATAAGGTTGCTGAAAACTTTCAAAGATCCCCGACAGGCTTCGTTCTTCAATTGGTGTTATAAATAACAACATAGACGAGAGATTCAACTGGGTTCCAGGTTCCGTCAAAACCAAATCGGTATGCAGACGAGTGTATAAGTAGAATTTCTTGCAGTTTGGGTTTAAATAGAATATAAAGTCGATAGAAACGCTGGGATTTTCCCTATCTACTAAGCCACTAAAAGGGCAAAACCAATCGTAGGCTCTCGAGGACTTTTCAGACCCTTGTGTGCAGCGCGTCAGATCTGTACAATATATCGCGGTATCTCAAATATTGTATCAAATGAAATGTGAGGCGGCTTGGTGCAGGGCATTCGGTTACTTAATAAACAGGAGAGTTAGCTGGGTTCCAGGTGAGTCCTCGGTCACAACCAACTTGGTAGGAAAACCAGTGTATTTAGCCTTTTTCGGTTCATGTTTCTTGGCTATAAACTGTGGTTAGGGGTTCAGCTCCCGCTGGCTAGCAATGTAACTTCATTTTGAGCCTTTTATGAGCGCACCCAACCTGTAAAAACCTCTGAATTTATGGTAGTCAAATGACTGCCACTAAACATAAACACCCAGATGAAACGAAGCAACCGGACTGTAAAGTGCACACAATTCATTCATCAGGACCTGAACACATGTATATGGCTTTACCGACCACACCGATATAATGAAATAGCTTTTAGCAAAAGTGACATCACATCTTTGAGAAAACCTAAGGTGAGTCACAGTGCAATAGTTGGCTGTGGGTTGTGCTAGCGGTAGTCGGCTGTAGAAGTTATTAAAGATTTTGGTGACGAAGCTGTATACGGCGTCACTTACTAATTCTCGTAGTATGAAGAGACCTCTAGTTTTCGTCTGCAGAAAACTGAGTACTTATAACTACTGAGGGATAACGTCGGTGGATATCATTGTACGCAATGAGTTATAGAGTACTATGGCTTCTTGTAAAAAGTCGCTGAATTTTCGTCTTTTTTACGGCTAGCACTGCTGTGGTAACCTGTTTAAAGTGTTGTTTCTAGGGTTGTGAATCGACTTTGTACGACCAGTCAGTGTATGTCAGGTCTCTTAAATGGCGCATAGGTCTCGTAAACGCCATAAGCCCAATAAAGTGCATCGTGTCATGCCCGTCATTAGCATGGTCTGGTGGGCCGTCGTTCAAAAACAGATACTAGCACATACATCCCAGTGCATATAAAAATTCAGCTAAAGGCACGTGACCGTCACAAACTTAATATTGTTTCATGATCGTGAAGCGATCAAGTGCAACCGAAATTTCACTTTTGTTTTCCATCGATTTGACCATTGGCAGACACCATGAAATTTCTGACCGCATTATCTGCGCTATTTTTTTTTGGGGGGGGGACTGCTTACTAGTGTAAAGCACAACCAAGTGTGTGCTAACAACGTGTGAGAGGTGGACAACACAGCCTGTTGAGTTGTAAATCTTTCCACAATCAAATTAGCTCGTGACTGCTACAAACCCTTTATTTCAAGCTGTTTACGGATCTAAGCCAAAATAACAGTACCAGAAACAGCCGAAGCTAAAAAATACTTCATTGCTTTCTTCAAGTGCAATTTTGTGGCAGGAATGTTGGATAGGCGTATCTCTTCAGAGATATGATTCACATTTAACTTTGCTAAAAATTGTGGAATGTCTTTGAATCAACTTTTCTGTCCACACTACAAGAACAAGTCGACAATATCAACCTTTTCAATGTAATTTTTTCTGCACTGTAATATATACGTGATGCGTCTCTGGAAACTACAGAGTAGAAAATTCTTTCTTCAGTTCCAGTCTAGCAGGTAACTTTGCTCCAAAGTTTTTATATATGTGTTATCTCGAGGGTACTTGCAGATCGATTGGAGATGTGCTGTATGCCCAAATACAGGTCATGGATATGAAGAGTTGATCGACTATTGTTGTCGTACATTTGTACGTTGGACAAAAGCTAATCCTTCGCAGCACGATACAAAATGCTCAACAGACAGTGCTTATCCCATGGCTGGTCGGTATGGAAGCCTCGGCCATTTTATAGTAAAATTCAAGGTATAATACATTCAACCGCGTGGTTTACGGAGTCGCTAAGCTAGATTCAATCTTGAACAATTCTGGAGATGGCCATTAAACCTATGGTGCGCGGCCAACAACGATCGGATATTTTGTAGTCTCTAAAAGGAAAACAGAAGGCAACTTCATCATGTTCACTTCACAATGAATTGTATTGGCTGTCTAATGCAAATGACCTTACCAACTTTGCACAATAAGACAGCCGGAATTTATACTTCTTTCGGAATTATAAACTTAGTAAAGTGTAGACGAAGTGTTTGCAGCTTATTTCGTCTTGAGGAACTGAAGAACTATCAATAATGACATCTGCAATGAGTGGCGCGGGAAAGGACGTCGCCTGTTCAAGTAAATAAACTTGCAAATACAAATCAAACTACAGAGGCTTAGACAACAATAGAATTGCCGCCGATTCATTAAATAACTCGTTTTGTTTCAAAAAGTGGTACTTACAAAATGGTTTTCGGCATGTCTGAGCTTCCCCCTTGCTAAGGGCGTTTTTTAAAAAACGTGCGGGAAAATTTGAAGCGCCATTTGAACTAGTGAGTATCAACAAAACTAATTCCAAGGTTAAGTCCGGTAAAATCAAAACCCTTGAAACGTACTTGATTTTTTCTAATCGCCGCTGATATATATAGCTACATATATATATATATGGAGAGAGAGTAGAATGATTTAAGCAAAACCAGTTTTATCGGGTAGATTTGAATTAGGAAGCATAAGCATAGTGCAAACAATCAACCATTAAATACCATGACGTAAAATCATAAGCTGGCAGCAGCGATGCCGTTTCCAACGATCGGTTGAGTAGAATCTGGTTTAAGCATGATGGCTGATCTATCCAAATGGCATATGATTAGTTGGGTCAAATCTAAGGAAACAGGGCTACACGTAGTTCGGCCTGGTTTGGAGCCAATTATTATTTAAATTGCAGCCATAAGTCACACATATCAACCAGTTTACTAGTTATACATCATACTAGAAAGATCCCAATCTTTTGATAAAACACGTATTTGGTTTTGGCCTTAGTAGTCGACTCAATTTATCCTTCGCTCATATTATTACTACCAATGGTTTTTATATAAATCTTATCCAGTCTTTAGCTGCCAGACTCATGTCACAGCTATTTTGATTATTTCAACAGGTTAAATGGTTTCCTTAAGATAGGGAAGCAAGACAGATGAAAGTTGAAGAAAAAGCATAATAAAAGAGTTGTTAGACACTGGCCTCTACAGGGGACAAATAAAGAACATTGGTTGAGGTACTGAGGTTCCATCTTGGAAAAATATCATGCCTCAGTCGGTGTTTCGTTATATTTTTATTGCTGTGTGAAAGGAAAACAGTGTTACTCACCAGAGTCTTATGGTTGTAAATTGGCTGTCCTAGAAAAGTCAGCATATTAGCTAATCCTAGCATCCGTAATATGAGTTCTACTAACACTTGAGTAAACCAAGTGAATGCTGGTTACAGTTTTCAACAAGGAAATACGTAAAAACAACAGCGCCATATTGGTAGGCAGGTGACAAGGAGTTTAGCTTTCCGGCTCACTCTGCGGCTTTGTTCACATCCGGTTGTCAGAAACTTCACCGTCAAAGATAGAAATAAACTGAGAAATCACCTCGTGGCCTACAGTATTAACTGAAAAAAGCAAGGAGCAAGAAACGGAGTCCGGAAAACGCTAAACCCAATAAAAATTGCTTGTTTTACCGAGCCGAAATGTTACTACTATACTACCCAGGCCATAAACTTTCAAGTATCAATAGCTCCCTTTTTAAATTTGAAGGCATCTCCGTTTGCCCCAACCTACTATCTTGTGAGAGTCACGTTGAAAATTTATGGTGCAAAATGTGAGTATTTTTGCTTCTCGGAATTCAAACAAACCGACAAACTGCGTAGATTGTTTGACCCCGGCTGCGAAAGGGATTAACTGCGTGATTGGGTTATAATCCGTGCCTTATTTAGAAAGCCTCCATAGGTTTTCTTTAGACGGGTCACTGTTTAATCACTAAAAAGGCTGTTATGTCCTGAAAAGCGGCTTCAATACAAGGTAATGCACAAGGCTATGCTTTTGGCTGGTGATCGTGAATTCCATTCAGGTCGTTCATACCGACAGCCATTTATTGATATCATGCACATACCACTTGACTTATTGCCTAACAAAATAGAACAATTTCGACCAGTACCAATCACACCGAGAAAGACGTTAGAGTCCCATAACACAGGCGGCAATAATCGTTGATATTGCTAATAAACTTGAGCAGGACTGCAAACCGTTTAAAGAAAAAGTTCTTTGATACTTGAAGTGGATGCTTGACGAGTTGACTTAGAGTAAATTTTGGATGTTCGTGAGGGAACAAATTTTGTACCTGAAACACTGATAAGCAAGGCGTTGGTTTGCCCCCTTCTTGTGTCCCCAATTTTTCGCTCCTTTTTCTCTGGACAAGAGCGCTATGTTCCAATTTAGTTTTCCGGGTAACCATGTTCTACTTTTGTAAAATATTTTGAGTGCTATTTTGTAAAAAAATGATCCCAAGGCCTATAGAATTGTGATTCTATTTGTGTGCATCCTCCATCGTATTTCGATCGAAGTATATCTGATAATCTTTGGACTCAGCATAATTCATGTCACTATAATTCTCAGCAGGTCTACAGCAGCAACGGGTCTGCAACTAAAACAAACCGTCAACAAACTCACTACAGTGTAAAAAGCTCCATGATAAGTGGTACATTGTTTGATTTATTAATCCGGTATATCTGTCAGATGACGCATTTGGAACAACGAGGTAATCAGGCAAATTAAATTTTAAAAAACCTTTCACAATACAGCTTTGCGGCAAATTTAATTTTATTAGACACACTCATAGAACACAACTCTGATGATGTGTTTAAATGTCGCATCACTGTTAAACTGTACCAATTTCAACGGCAGCCGCCAAGCTAAATAAAATAACAAGCTGAAAAATGATGTCGAATGCAACGTGATGATTTTGACCCACTTTGGCGTTGCACGGTCATCATAAAGCTTAAAACAATAGTGGTACAGGTGGAAACAGGGACTGGCTATGGAATATCCTCCAGGATAAATTCCTGCGGACATATTTAAGATCAGTTTAGATTAGGACCACTATAGCCGATAATTGATGGGATCGACTGCCATCATCACTATGTGGACGTCTTGCTGGTTGTCTTGGAAGAAGAGCTGAACTTGCTAAAATTACTGGAAACATTGTCTATGATGCACATCCCCGGTATAATTTAAGCGGAAACTATAAGTCTCTGACTGTCTGCATTTTTAAGGTTTAATGCACAAAAGGTGAACTGACGGTTTCGTGCAACATATTGTATGGTAACAAGTCGCTTGAAAGTTGCACCATAGTTTTGTGTCCACTGGCAAGAAAAGTGACCTGATCACTATGCTTCCTCACAGTAAAAATGGTCTGTTCTCAAAAAATCTTCAAGAAGAAACAAATAGCTTGGGAACCGCTCCGTTGAAGAATGTTTATTCCATGATTTTTTGCAATGCATCAACCTGGAGCACTTTCGCCGACTGACGATATGCATTTTTTTTTATTGACACGACCCTTTTCCTAATTACCAATTGGCAGCTGTTCTATCAGAAGAGTGATCAGCCCCATAAAGAAGACATAATGTACCAAGGCCAACTTATACGGAGGTTATTACTCTTTCTTTTGCTATTGTGGACTGAAGTATCTAGGTTGGAAGCAAAGGCAGTTATAATAAAGAATCCGAGAGCATTATTCGTCATCATAACCGCAAAAGTCCGGCACTCAACCTCAAGATCCATACCAGGCCGTTTGGTGGATGCTAACCATCATGTTGATCTAAAAGCTGGGTACAAATTGTATATTGAACACCGCCATACAAGTTCGTAGCTTGCGGAAATGAGTTAATAGCGGCAGTCTGAGTTTATGTTTCAAAACCGCATTGTGCATTGGGGAGATCCTTGATAAAGGTTATCCACGGCAATCTAAGCGCCAGATTATAACATCATATTCCACTGCGCTGTTTCAACCTTAAAAACTTCCATAGGATATGCATGCTCCGTTACTGACTTGACGAAAATAAGTCCCGTATACCACGTTAGAAATGAATTGGTTGACAGACAAAGAGGAGCACTGAATTATATGGACATTATTGTGATGAGCACCTTGTAAATCATTCCACTGTCCTCATTTTTGTGCCGTTATATTCCGAATGCCTTATATTACGGCCTACCTGCCTGTCTTTTTCCACTTAACGATTCTACGAGCCAGTTTATAATGTTGTCAAAAACCTTGCGCAAAAAGTGTGTTCAGACTAGATTATCAACTTTGGCTGTGGAAACGAAGCGGAAACAAAATCATATATCAAATGGTGCAGTTTCTGAAGCAATGGGTTCTAGGAAAATGTTGCCCGTGTGAGACTGTCACCAAATGGGCATAAAGTAATATCTAGCCAAACATTTGTCTATCCAACGATTAGACACACCATACATTGAGGACTTAGGTGTCTTTTGTTAAGATGAGAAAACCACCTTAACTCTGTGTTTTTAAGACTCGTGAAGTGTAAGATATTCAAACTAGACAATGGACGGAAATAAGTTGTCGACTCCAGATAGTAAGTAAAGCTCACTTACCAACCAAATGAAAGGAACAATTTCCTTCACTGCAAAGTTTCAATTTCTTTTCACACAGCCATTGTAATTGGGTAACGACATAAAGCCAGCGTCGAAACGAAACAAAGAGTGTGCCTTCTCTAAACTGAAGCTCACCCACGAGCAGTTAAATGCTACAAACCAGTATGTAACCTGAGTGATTAATTTGTTGCTAAGATTTTCCTAATCTTGTACCTCTTATTTTTTCACCCGTGCGTCCGTGGATTTATTCAGGTATACACGTAGCTTTTGGTGTACCAGCTAAGATAATCAATTACAAAAGGCAATTCTTGTTGTATGTCTCCCTTTTTTCTCCAGTGTCTAAGCTATCCAGGATGTTTGGTCCTTTTTAATTACCACATGTAAGTAGCAAGGCTTATTTGCTTGTTATTTTTAAGTCAAAATTTGGAAGTCTTTTTTAATGTGCGCCTTAGAAATTCTAGTGCGATAAATGAGTAGGGGTAAGCAATGTTAGTGAATGACCATTGGTATAATAGAGCTCGCATACAGCTCTCGATCGCGACTAGCAGTCGGAGTGTTTGATGTCACTGCACTGGGATTACTATCTTAAATTCGCGTAAGGCGTTTATATACTGACCAGAGTGGAAGTAAAAGAATATAACGATTTCGGGACGCGGAGGAGGGTAGGTCAGCAGCATTATTACGATAGGCTGAGAGTATTCCGAGTAACACAGTACATCCGAGAACTAGGCAAATCTTACATTTCATGAGTTCTATGAAGATGGAGATATATTCTTAGTTAAGTTGCATGCTGAAGAGTGATTTCTGAGGGGATAAAACATGGTCTAGTACAACTTTCACGGGGCTGTAAGTGCGACGTCTAAAAGCACGTGACACTGCCGCTGACAGTACGATAAAGTTTTCTCGATTCATTTGGAGACTACTGATGAAGACTTAATGAACCTGCATTTATTCAACGGATTTATTATTAGTACTGCCACCATTAGTAAGCCATTCTGAGGAAAATTCCCTTCTATTTCGATCCCATATGGGTGGCTACCAAACATACTGTGGCACCGTCTGACACCATATACTTTTGTTTTGAAAAGGGTTTGAGATTTCTATACATCTGATGGTAATCAGCGCTAGCTTGATAAACAGTAGTGTGCACAGTGGCCTTCACTGACAACGGTACAATTCGGTGATCACCTTGGATGTTCCGATGTGGGAAGTGCTTCCCAAACCTCTTTCACCAAAAAACCCGCTAGAGTTGATGTTGTCTACATATTAGCTTACGAGCCAAATCACAATAAGAATTACACCTGAAGCTAAGTTAGGCTTTTCTGGGACACCTGTTTTGATAAGGATATCTGTGCTTACCAGTCACCCTAACCAGCGGCTTGCTGCCCCGTTATCATTCTATTTACCGTTATACGCAACTACAGCGCCACACTGTGCAAGGCTCTGAAACAAAGGTGCACTATTTTTCATCGACGCGTTTAGTTTTTGCTGAAACGTGAGGTTTTTTAAGGAGTCCATAAAACATGACTCACTCGTTGCATCCAACTCCCCTTGGTATGGCTTGTTTTGAGTTGCAGGCGACTGTTGCCTGGTCGTTGTGCACAAGTTTCGGTAGCTAACAGAAACCGTGGCATCCTCGCCTCCTGTGTTATAAGGTGCATCTATAGATGTCCCAAAACAAAACGGATGCGGTCACATTTGTAGTCAAAACTCAAAAGACATTGAAAAATGAAAGTGACGACTGGCCACATCCTGCCGGTTCATCTGATAATGGACCGCCATTAATGCTGTGTAGTAAGTCCAAGTACTTTGGCGATCTTCGTCGGTCCGCTACAGGTGTTGAAGGATTATTGCCCATAGTGCGTAATACTCTAGGACTTGTGAAATCAAGTCGATTCACCAGAATTTTAAACAACGCAGGTCACACTCCAGTGGTCAGTAATTTATTCGTGACCTTTTCTTGGAAGAGCGTGAAGCCTTCCAATGGAATGTAAGAAAGGTCACTCATCGTTTTAAAACCTTGTGATTTGCACTGCTTAGTGCTCTATACTATTCGCAAAGTTTGCGTCGGTACACACAGAAAGGCCGATTACAATGGTTTGATTATTACATTCATAGAGCCCAAACTCTCCCGTGAAATCGAATCTTCCGTTTATCGAATCAAAAATACATTTTCAGCTTATTTACCAGTGCATTTAGTTCGACCTAATAAGTGGATGTCACAAGACTCTTGGAGTTAGACGCAGTAACCTTGTCCTTTTTCTTCGTTGATTGATTGTTTCGGCATCTATGGTCGCAACTGGCTAAATTAGGTCTCATTATAGTTGTTTGATTTTTAATAAAGTTATGGCCCACCAGGTTATTTCAGATGTACACAGAGCTGATCGACATGTTCGGAATTACGTGGCACAGCCGATGTGTTTAGTCGTTCAAGCCACTTCAATTGAGTCCATCGAAGTTTTTCACCATGAATACCCAAAGCAGTGGATCCAAGAAAACACTGGAATACCAGGAGGTATACACGAGGTTCGCAAATAAGATAGAGAAAATTATCCAGCTTAGATTGGAAAAATTGTGACAGGAATGACCTTTTGTTCAAGTAAATTTCTGCAAGGCATTAGTAATTCGCATATCAAATAGATTACCTATATCATAAGCAAACGGTTTCCAAATAGAGTATTTTGAGAAGTGAAGCTAAAACGGAATTTGTACGGGTGGTTATTATGTTCTAGTGATCTTTTTACATGTTCTTTTCGAACTTGTCTCTCTGGAGAGTTAACTCAAAAGCATTATTTTCTACACCTAAGCAAATTGCTTCACTGATGCTTCCATGTGTTCTTATTGGACGAACTCATCCAGATAGAAACTCATTTGATCTGGAAAACACTTACTATCAAGCAATAAGGTTTCAGTAGTCCTTGATTCAATGAGCTACCGTAACCAAACTTTCCCTTGACGCAACATCCCTTTTCAATCCAATTTGTTCCCTGTGGCTACACGAAAATTCTGTCTCACTCAAACCACCTAAAATTTGTGCACTGGATTCTACTAACTGTACACCCTCACCTCCATTTCTATTTACTCAATAACATTTTTACATCAGTTTGCTAATTACGATTCTTAAACAAGATTTCGTCCTGTTAGTGGCAAGAAGCACTGTAACCAGTCTCATTGGTGATCATCGGCAGCGCTATTCTCAGGAAACTGAGACAGTTTCGAACCCGCAAACCTTCGGGCAGTGGGTAAACACTTAATAGTTTGGCCACCAGCGATTTAATGGCGGGGTATTTAAATATCACATTCTCTGTCTGCCTTTTGTCTGGTAAACCTCTTCCACAGCCACGAGTGCTAGTATACAGGATATATATGGTGGCAGGTTCTGAACGCAGCAGTTGATTTCGTTCATTGTTGGATCACGAGCATGTTCAGTCACCCATATTGTGAACTGTTATAAAGCTTAGAATCGGGAATAGACGAGGATTCGGCAACACACAAAGGGAAGTGACGGAAAAGTGACCTGGTAGCAATAAAATCGATGTGTGTACAATAAAATTCTTAAATTTCAGTGGAAATAACAAGCAAAGAGTAAAAGACTGAAAATCAAAACATTGTTGATTCAACTTACCTATGATGATTTTTATGTATAATCAAGCAAAACATCAACAACTCAGCTCAGTGGCTTGTAATCGTGTCGTAGATTTTCTAACTGACAAAATCAGTTGCAAGCTATTTGTGGTCACTGTAATTCTCAGCTCTCTAACAGTGATAACCTAGGGGATTTGGGGCAAGCAATTCATACGAAAATACCTTGGATGTAAGAATGTTGTTTTAAGGGAGTGATAAATGTGCCCCAAAAGACGGGGAAACGAACAGAATGTGCTATGATTCTCCTCAGGGCATAGAAAGGTTCATATACTCAGCACTTTTCCGCAACCACCATTGAAAATTCAAGTACGAATTTATGGATATTCCACACTCAACGATTAAGTGGATATTCAGTGTATATTAAGTAACCGTACTCGCTAACCACTACATGGTGGGAGTTTGTGATTTTACGTACATGTGCGTTTTACACTTTGCGTGAAAATAATTTCCTTTTGAGAATGGAGGGTTCTCACTGATTTCCGGCATTGCTTCATTTGTTTTTCCAGCTTCCTCAGTTTTTACCTTGAATTTTGTGTCCAAGCGTAGTTCACCTAAGTCGTTGCTGCATTCTTAGTACATTCCGCGTTATTCCTCAATACTTTCGGAAATACCCTATTCTTTTGCTATTTTACTTGACCGGACACTAGTTAAATTAGCCAGTGGAATGAAGGAGACTCAAAGTGATTGCCGTCAGTTTGGCCGTTTACCGTTTTGACGATGTCAACAATAAACGGTGATCCTATCGGTGTGGGTGCGCTGATTTGAAATTCTACTCTCCTTTAATCATGCCCTTAAAGGGAGACAGCAATTGACCAGCAAGGATATTTCGCGTGAGAGTTGAGCCATAGTCGGCTAGACTATCACTGCATACATCACTTGTTTGTCATAATGCGTATCGGACGAA
Organism: Clonorchis sinensis; assembly: GCA_003604175.2. NCBI lineage: Eukaryota > Metazoa > Platyhelminthes > Trematoda > Opisthorchiida > Opisthorchiidae > Clonorchis > Clonorchis sinensis. The sequence continues at coordinate 83,430,381 of CM030370.1, read as the reverse complement.
GTGATGCATGCATCCGGAGTTTCAGTACCAGTCACAATAAGAACTTCCGGCAATGCGTTCAGTTGATATAACCCTATGTGAAGTCCGAGGATGGCAGAAGCGGGAATGCGTTCTTGAAACAAAAGCGTTATGACACACTGTTATATCATTCGATGATTCAGTATAAGGAGAGGACCATATCGGCATTCCAGCCAGTAGTTTGCTTTTCTTCAGGTGCAAAATTTAGAAAAGCCAACCGCTACTGTCTTGTAAAATACAAGCTTAATTAAATTTTCGTCTGACAAGCTCGATATACTTTCCTATTCCATGAGGAAATTCAACAGTCTATGGACAGGTTTTCCAGCTATATATTCCCAAAACTACCAGTATGCAGTAGAGTTTGTTTTGGGAATTGTCTTATAACCAGTGCCCAACCTGGAGTCAGGCACACCACATGAATGTAGTGCGCTTAATTTTCGGTTTTTATCAGACATCATGCTTTCATTGTGAGGCTGCCAGTTAGCAAATAGATGTATTCACAACACGCGCACTTAAATTTCGGAACCGAGTTGTGCCTCAAGAGGCTATGTTTAGCCTGCATGAGCCACATATTTAAATCCGCTGAAGACCAACTACCCATTGATTAGTCCTGATATCTAATCTACAAATAATTCACGTTAGCAAAGGGACGGTTTCCTCTTTGTAAAACACAATGGGTTAGAAGGAGGAATGCGGTTTATTGTGTGATCCTATTTACATGTATACCCTTTCACCCAAACGCAAACTAAAAGAGTTAAATCTTTTTGATTGCGCACTTTGAAGATGCAACGGATGAAGCCGTTGGAGTTCCATGATCTCAAGACAGTAAACCCCGTGTATCTTGAAGGTATACCCCAAAGTCCCTCTGGATTAGCACGTGTTTTTCTGGGTTGAAGCTATGTGCTGCTCGGAAGTTCATTTGCACTGTTATCTCTGTGTATAAAACCGGACAAACAGTATGATCCACGGAAGAAGAATGGATTTTATCTTTGTTTCGTTAAAGTACACTAGGCAGTAGATCAATCCAACGTGCGTCACTGCTTAAAATGAATGAACTAATTTGGTTTCCGTGATTTCATCCAGCATTTGGTTTCTCATCAGGATTGTTCACTGGGTTATAGCAGCGGGCTCCACGAACGCAATTCAATATGGACGACTTATTCCGTTTGCCGATACTTACTTCAAAAATGTTATTTCAACAACTATCCTCTAAGGTTTTTCTACCGAAAACACTGACTTCCAATTCCAAAGCTTGGGGACAAAATGAACCGTAAATATGTCTGTATTGTGGGAGCTAGTCCAATATTGCCCTAGTTAATGGAAGAAACATCGAAGCTAGATATAGTCTCCCAGTTTACCGTCAGCAAGGCTCGTATCCTGTATCATCTCATTGTACGTCTGTGATTGAACACGTCATAAGATGGCCTGAACAATTCATACCATACCTTTTCATTGTTCCGGTTCCACTTCATAAAACTGACCAAAATTCCAAAAAAATGATTAAATCTGGATAATCTATGGCATTTGTGAAGAAACAGCGGTTTAATCAGAGCTTTGTTGTACTGAATACTACATCTCATCGGTATGACAACTGATGCTCAAATTTTAAGGACGCTTTAAGCTCGAATCACAACATAAGAGTATAAACTTTATAATCAAACGTCTCTTGGTTGCCATCGACAAACTTTTCCAAGAAATTCTACATTCAGTACTCAGGTCGCTTGGGTGTTTTTTGAATTCTGTACAAAAGTTTATAAACCACACAGTAAACAACCTAAACTTTGAAATTTTTCTCCTTAAGACTTAGCACTCCACGTCAAATTCAACTGATGAAGTTTGGTTGGAGCTTTGACATATTTGAAGTGTCTGTTTATTGGAACGTTGCTGAAAAGGAATCACTGGTAGCCTCCTATATCTAAACAGACTGAACAAAATAAACAAAAGTCGGCGAACTAAACGTACAGTTGTTGGGCACGAGCTTCACTTGAAATAAATAATGAATAATATTCAAAGTGGAAATAGTTGGTTTGAAAACAAGAAGTTCTTTATTCATTTGTGGATAGGAGTAACCAATGAACATATCTTATTACACTCAAAATCATGAAAAAACTAGAGGGTCCATGTGTTAGGCTTAAAAAACTGAAATGTCGTGAACAAAAATGCAGTCCTGTAGATTGATCGAGAACCTATTTTGCTCTACCGTGTTACTTACTCCTACATACGAAAACAACGAACAAACCCGCTAGGATATAAGGGTGGATGTCGTAATTACTGTTTTTACGTAGCATTTGTCACTCCTAATATAACGCATCAGTGTGCTAGAAACTTTGTTATCTTCATTTTGAAACACAGGCATTTTAGATTGTTGTTTTTGAGAGCGTCAGTTGCAAATACCTAGAGATAGATAGGTGTATTTTCAAAAACCTACAATGAGTTGAAAAAAATTGTCGGACACTTTTTCTCCACATCCAGGAAAGAAATGGCGACAGTTTGTTGACCATGTAAACAGAAACTCCAATAGAAACACCGTAAAATCCGACAAATTAACGGTCAGCTAGTTTATGTGGCAAATAAAACAAATTTAGCTCGGTATGTAATCATTGAGTGCACGCCGAATTTTTTGGTTGTTTTTTGGCTGACCGCTAATGGCCTCAAATGTTAACCAAATTCTCCGTTAAGCCAAATTGATACCCATACGTAAATTTAACTGTGCGCTACGGCAAAATTTGAGACTTACTTTTTGAATGTGCAGAAATCCCCAGATCAAATTTAAAGGTCTACAAAAAACGTCTTGTAAAACTGCTTAGCTACGACTAGAAAAAACAAAGATTTGTATGTGCGAGCCACCATTAGACCATCGGAAATTTTTTGAATCACTGATTTTGCCTCAGTCCCCAACAACTATCAAAATAACTAACTAACACGTTTAACTCATTTGAAGTCTTTAAGGTGGTTTCAATATGCAATTAGATGCTTTATTGTATACTGCAATATGCATTCATAGATGCCAAAAGCTGAATTAGAGATATCGCCAAAAATATTCTTCACAGCTTGTTTGACGATTACTGCATTACTTACAGAATAACGACGTCAATGCTAAAGGTATTTTAGTAGTTTTTGGTGGACCTAAAGTGGCACAATGATTTCTGTAATTCGAGTTGGGTAAAAGATCAAAACATAACCTTGGCAGTCACCGTAGCGCTGCCAGTTTGCAGGTGGGTGCGCTTGCTGCTTTTCAGTTCGTCACAGTATTCAGTGTTCACAGTGTTCACAGTTCGTCATAGTATGCCCAGTGCTGTGTTTTACTTCTCTAGGTGGAGTCCTTTTTACTCTCATATAAATAATTTACACTTTGGTCACTCACCTTGTGACTTGTTTCTTTCATTGAAAGAAAAACAGCCTATACCCCCACCGGTCATTTTTGAGGTTGTAGTGCTTCTTGCTGATTTCGGCGTATTTCATTGCTGTTGATTTAGTGGTTGCACAGTTTCATTAGAAGCGTGAATCTTCTGGATTCGTTTTATCGTTTGACCTTGCTTTCTGCCTGGATAGCCGGAATGATTCTTTAGAAGAGCCATTTATTTAGTTAATTGAAAACGTCGGTGTTTACTCCGAAATCTGGCTATGGCGATAACCAACTGATGTTGTGCCATTTTGTTTCCAGTTGTTTCGGCTGCAAAAATTTGTTCACAGCAATATTTACAGTCTAGCCATTCTGTAGTTCTCATAGTCCGGAGGGAGCAGAATGGACCAACTTCGATGTGTCTGTTGATTAATTTTTCTGCGCAGCATCATGATTAAATGATATTTCGTCTTAAGCTTTTGCGCAGGTATCCGCGTGCATTCCGGATGGAATGACTCCTTTCATGAACGATAACAAATGACGTTTCGTCATGACTTCGTCAGCAAATTCGAGCCTATAAGCTTTGGCAGGTAGATTATCAAGACAAACGTGTCGATTTTTTCAAGTTTAGATGAAGAGGTCGTGTAACTTCAGTCCTTGTACACAGTAAGCATGTTTGTTTTTAGGGTGTTAGCGGACGGTAACAATTTTTATATTCCCGCAAGTTCTCCGCAATATTCCTACGAGGTCTATATAAGTTTTTTCCAACGTTTTCAGTTCATTTTTACTTTACAGGCAACTCCAGCAATTCGGGACTTTGAAAGTTCTCTGAGTGAAACGACACAAACCCGACCGGATATTTATTAAAGTAGAAGATCATCTTTTCAAAAACATGAAATTGTCAAAAGAAGATGAACGTTTTGCATATCCACGAGGTGTATGTTATGGCGCACTGATTTTTGTTTCCAGTCAAACTTGTTTATGTGCTGTTGGTTTAGAGACACTTGAAAAATTCCCAACAAATTTTTTGTTCAAGACTTTTTAGTGCTGCTTGCCGGGCTACTGTGCGTTTCCTTCATGTGTGGTTACCTTCGTACCTTTATGATAAATACACCAGAAATTCAGGTCATCATTGTTGTAGTGTTGATTCTGAAGACGATCTCGACAACCACCCTGTGGCAATTGGCACGATTGAATGTTCCCATTTTCCTCTTCATAGAAACGGAGAACATCAGTTCGGTTGGGAAGACTTCAGCTGCCAAAGCAACAAAATCCGGTGGACAGCAACTCGGAGATGGATAGTGGGCATAAGATGCAACATTTGAGAATTGATGCATTCCTCAGCTGGACTTCAGTAAGGCTACAACTTGGATCGGACAATAAAGCAGACAACAAAACAAGCCATTATTACCAACATCAGCGGAAGATTATGGAAAGTGATTCTTAGCGGTCGTTTATGGGTGCACACGCCTTCAACAGTCACGTGTGTTCACCATGATAAAAGACGCGTCAACTACTTTTGACAGAGTTAAACAATTAAAAAACTGAGATGGAAGTACGGTATTTCTTAAATATTCGATGCATTCCAAATTTCCATGACAGAACCCCTTGTGGCTCAAACATTCCGGGTTCTAGCCAAGTACATTCTAATATATTCAGGTATTCGAGGGATTATCAACTGTATTGTGGTAAGGAATTACCACTTTGAGTCAACTTTATGATGGTACAGTACCAATCCATTCGTTCGAAAAGTGTTAGCCAAAGGTACCAACACCACTTCATACAATTTATTACACCTTTTACCAAATTTTTTTCTGGAAGATTGTGGCCTGATATTTGTCTCATATTTCAATTGAGGAAATCATAACGTGTCCGTTATACTACCTCACCAACTCCTTAAGAGATTTACGCAAACAAGTGACACTGACTGGCTGATCGAATACTGAATATCACCTATTACATTACCATTCTCACCCGCGGCCAATTATATCGAGAAAAAGACTATGACTTTAAACCCCGAGTATACTAGGTTATTCTGTTCATATTTCAAATCACAACAAACTGGAGACCTCACCAGCTTCCACTCGAAGCTAAAGGAGTTGTGGTTACGATTGTATTGCGTGCTGCACACAGTGCGTGATGCTTGATGATGCGTCAAAACTCCGTGGTTAGACGAAATGGGTTGCCCTTTTTTCAGGGAATGTGAAAGCAAGAGATCAGTGAAATATCTCAAGATGTATACAGCTTGACGATTTTATACGTTGAAAAAAATTCGGCACCCTTGAATAACGTTTTTTGGAGAATTTAGGGAATTCACTTTTCATCACAAAGCTTGGCTGACATACCCCGTCAATTGCACAGTGTAACTTTTCAGGTAAGACCATCCGTCAGAGTGCAAACGCCCTAACTCAAAGCTCCTCTTCATTACAGTTTAAGTAACTTACATCCACAGTTTAAAAACACCGGTGCATTTACTCTAATCTGTCTAGACAACGCGCAAGAGTGTGAGAAATGGAGTTCACGAGCTTTCCAGGTAATTAACCAGCATTACTCACCTCTTAACGATTCCTAAACAAAGTTGTAATATTCCTCTAATAGATTCATGTTTAACATGCATTACGCACTGTGTGAATCACGTCACCATCGACGCCTTGCAGCGGAGATCCTAACAGTTTCATTACGTGCTAGAAGGGGAGTTTTAAGTGCGTCTAAACTTAACTCGGAACTCGTGTCTGGTGCCTTAAAGATGAGTTCTATTTTGTCCAAAATGCATATGTTTTCACATAAGTAGATAATGGGGAAAAATATTGATTGATATCGTCTAACAGTGTACCACTTTTGATCAGTGAGGGTGAGTCCGTTGTTTACTACTCAGTTTAAAGACACTATAGATCTAAAATCTAAGTAACAGCAGCTGCTTTTCGGTTTACCAAATTGACCAGGTACTTATTTGTACTCAAATATTTGGGCACCCATATTGAAAACGGGCCTTTATTTTAAATGAAACTTGCCGCCCTACTTATCGACTGCTACAGCTGGGTGGAATAAGGCTAATAGATCTTGATATGATTGAGCATGCGTTTTATTCCTTTAGTGCTTAGAGCTACATACACAGATAACAGGCCAAAATGACCATGTTAAGAAAAGTTTCACAGATATTGCTCGTAGGCCGGTACTTAACTACAATCTCATGCGGGCCCAGAGACGAACGCGAATGCCTACCATACTGATTATCGTCGGGGTAATGTTTAGGTTTGGTTTGGAGATCGTGGGTCAAACCCCTGGTTTCCGAGAAAGAAACACTCACTAAGGTTTGGTGTTCGTGTTTTAAAAAAAACGCAATGCTTTCGGTACACAACTTGTACTTTTGGTATTCCGTTAGATGAATAAAAGGTGCGAATATTGTCATAGATTGACTTATACCCACAGGTCGAGTTTGTTGGTAAACTGCTTGATATCGCCCTAGAAACACTGAGGCAATGGTTACTTGTAGAAACGTCATCCATCACAAATGGCGAAGAATAGCATGCCTCGGGAAGTTGCCAAAAATTTTAAGTACATCGTGAACTGATAATTATAACATCAACCATTAGACTCCACCAGAAATCAAGAAGAGGCCTGTAGCTCTAAGAGAAATCGCTCAACGAGGTTGTCATCACTTATACAATACAACACAGAGAACCTGCTGGTTTGCACGTCTCGCGGGTCCACGATGCCTACACAACTGTCGAGATACTTATAGCGGACTGCTGAGTGAACCTAACCCAAGCACTCCCGCACGAGCTAGTCAGCGTGCCCGGCAATTGTTGTATGGCATACTCCAGGCCATCTGAGGGGTTCACTCTCTTTTCAAACGAACACTGGCGTTGTCCAGACGACTGTCGGTCACGTTGCCAAAGTGGATCAACCTGGATTGTGCATGAGCAGCCTAAGGATGATACACAGCCAGTGTGTCGTGAAGTAAGAAATGGATCGTGGGTTCGTGTGGTGTAATATTTGCAGGTAGTGGCGAAACCTGTGTGTTAGTACTATGATAAACAGTAACCTACTGTGCGGTATTGTCTAGACAAGCCGAAAGATGGAAAATGCGCCAGCTGTTGGTATAGAGGGTCTATGACCTACGTACACGCGTTTTCTATGGCAAGTACGCATTTTCTGGAAGCTTTTTGAATATGAAAGCAGCATGCCATAACATCACAGCCTGGTCACTTGCATTTCTGCCACCAATTTGTCCATGACGAAAGCCTTCACTTCAGACTATTAACCCTGAACAACCTAAACAGCCTACGCATGGAAGCAAATCGGCCCTTCCCCACAAAGGAATAGATGACTGGACGATCAGTGCCCCTGACTTGTGTGGTCGGGAATGTATATAGCTTTTATGTACGTGCCATACACTAGTCGCTTGAAAAAGACCCATCCAAATCGGTTTGCCGCTTGTGTTTCGTTGACATTTATGACATTCGGAAAACTTGGAACAAACCTGTCTGCTGCAATCCGGCAAAGCTTATGTGGCTGTAAAGCCAGTCAGGGCATATCTTCTTCCACAATGAAAACAAACCATTTGTCACTTGTTCAACAGTGCCGGTCGACATATCCCGCGATAGTTGCAGATGTCTTGAGTGGCAAGGATCATACCGAATTCATCAGCTACAAACTACCGCAGTTCACACGAGAGCAGTTGTGGTTCCTTGTCTGCCGATTATACAAACACCACATATTTATCTCTCATGTATTCATTTAAAGCCTTCCCAAATGCTGTGGAGGATGAGACCCGGAAAGCTGCCGATTTCTCAACAGACAAGTCTGGATGTGAAACCCACAACTTTTGAGTCATGGCAGTTCAATTTTATAACTAAATGCCGCCACGTTTACGGAAGAGAGCAAGCTGCAATAAAAGTAACGTAGATTATAGTGCTTTTTTGGCCAGAACATATATACAGAGGAGCGTAATATTTTAGTGCAAACGTTTTCCTTCGACACAGCGGTTTTGGAGAAAACTGCGCTTGCCGGATATAGATAAGCCAGGGTTTAAAAGAGCATGCGAGTTGTCTGCTTCTTTCAGGGAAGAAACAGAACAGTCTAGTTGTTGGTGTACGTGGATGGGTGTCAACGTTTTTCCTTAACATGATGCAACATGAAAAATTGCTGCTAAACGCTGAACCTCGTCAAAAGCCAACTCGCTTTTTGCGGGCGTGGCGATTGTACCGGGATGAATGCAGAGAGGTACATATAACTAAAGTCAATAATGTGTGAGTGCTCGCCAGTTTCCATACGTCACATCCCCTTTGGCGAGAATCATTCATACTGACACTTCCTACCGGGAAGCATGGAAAGACGCAGGATCAGTTGCCTACTCAGTAGCGAATGTTCAATTTAACTAGCCAGAGTATGGTTATCTCTGAGTGGTTCCCTGTATTCGTATTTCTCCATATTTGTGCTGCTGGAATGGTGTTCGCCGCAGAGTCATAAATTACAGCAAGGAACTGCACGGTTACTAGTAAACTCATGCCACGTCGGCCACTGCTTGATGTTGGCTCACTAGCTGCGAACAATGAATAACGGGCTACCGCTGGTACCTGAAGTTCCATTCCTTCTATAGGTCCTAGCACCAGGCAAAACAACGAGTCAACTAGGGAATCAACGCACTGCACTCAACCACTCACACCCCATCGAGTTTGCCTTTTTGGTCTTGCTTGCTCTCCGTTTTTTCTTCATTGTGCGAACTTTTAAATAGGTGCACAATTAAGCCACCTTTGCGCATAATCCATATAGTTTACTGATGGTCGTCTGCTGTCTCTCCAGCACAAGACTTCGCGATACAATCACAGCTCTTAACGAAATTTCAGTAATTCTGCAGGGCTGCACCGGATTACTCCGTTATTGACATACCAGTCAGTTTTCAAGCGAAGCGGCAATACCTAACGTGTAAATGAAAAAAGTCCATAAAAATTCCCTCCGATCGGAATGGTTACCGATGTTTTTAGTGGCCTCCATTTATCCACCATCTAACTTTACCCCTAATCCGTCAAAATTGAGCTCTCGGAAAGCAACAACAGTAAAAATCTTTGCATGCCACAGGCGAGGGGAACATACCAAATCTTACCACGAGGGTTATCGACGACCCCTTAAAAGGACACTGGTCATGAGTTTAACCACAGCTGGAACTGACGCCTCGGCCTCTATTTGTGGCTTTTCCGAGGGCATACAGGGAAATCATAGGACTTCAAAACGATCGCCAGGTTTCCTTATTTCAAAACATTCTACGACATTGGGATCCACCAGAAGAACGATCGGAAGTATGTTCAAACATGCCCTGTGTGTGGACAGAGAAGCATGGTTAAATTTGAGTTTTGCGGAACAAAGATAACCAGTGTGGAAAATAGGAAACTATTCATCTTAGCAATCTAGTCAGATTTACCCATCAAGGTGATTAAAAAAGGAAAAAATGACCTGCTGCAATCCAGTTTATAAGAGATAAAGCGAAAACACGCCCATCACCTAAAGTGGAATGTTTTCAACAACAGAATAGTTGGCCTTTTGCACTGGACCTAGGCGTTTCATTCGACCGGCTCATTTTGAGCCCTTGACTACCAGTTTAGATCCGAATCAATTTATGTTGCACTAATGTGCCTTTCTGCTGTCATTTATCTCCGCAAGGTACTCTAAGTGAGGTAGTGGAGTGGCTTTATGTTTCGACAAACCCTCCGTACATCTGAATTGCGGACTTCCCATCGTTTTTGTCTGAAACTTAAGAAGAAGAAACTTGTGCTTGCTGGTCACTTCACAGTGTTGGCAGCTGTGTAAGCCGCGAGTGTATTGTGACAGTTAAAGTAAGTGCACAGATAATTAAAGCGCAAGCCGGATTTTGCATCTTGCTTCACTAGATCGTCAGGAAACAAGTTGGCGCAGATAAAGCCGCCATGTATACAAAATAATTATAAGCGATGTCTCCTTCGGTCCGATGACATTAAAAGTCATCAAACTCCTGATAACCGGGATCACCGCATCAAAGTATAAGATAACCATGTGCGAAAAGCGACCAACAAAGCTTCGCGTATATGTGTTTGGTAACGGAACATCATCTTTCGCTTAGAAGAGTTGGGACATACGTGGCGCAGGCGAAACCGTCGTCTACCCAAGTAAGCGTTGCTATCTGTACCAGGTAGATGCTGATTAAAGGCTACCGAGAGACAAATTATAGTGCGGTTAGGCGAAATAAGAACGATTACTGTCGAAATGAGTGTTGTAGGGTCCTTGCATCTCTCTGGCTTGTGCCCAATTCAACCAAACCACGCAAGCCATATCGTGCTCTACCTGCCATTTCCAAACCGAAATGTCTAGCTAAAGCTCACTTGTGGTTGTACTCTGGAGTGTTCCGGCTCAGGTTCGCGGAGCACGTTGGATCAGTGCTGTATATGGAGTTTTGCTTTGAAGTGAATTTCACGTGTGTTTATTATAATATTGTCGGACGGGATGGATAACTAGTTCATTGACGTTTTCAATAAGCTGTCAGCCGCTATCGATTAAGTCTGACATCCTTCTTTACTAGGACTTCATTTCGTCACATTTGTCTGACAATTAGGCATTAGTACCTGCTGCTGATGTGTTGCTGCCAGTGAATGTTTTATTGCCATGGGTGGGTCAAACTCGTCTAACAGGATAACAATTGAGGATCATGTTCTCAGGAGTCACTGACAAACACGCTCATCCATTGTAAGCCAACGTGTCCATTGTGACATGCATGTTAGTTCATTGGTTAATTTGGTGTTATAGCCATCTACGTCACAGACTGAAATACTTGAGAAAACTTCGATTATGGCCGTTGAGGTTTAACATACGTACTGAGCACTGGGGTGGACTAGTCGTACCACAAGTCAGCGGTTCTGACTGAACTGATTGCCAGTCTTTATTTTGGGGGTGAACAAGTAAGACGGACGCTTCTGCGGTAAGCACTTGTTTTGAGTTGTCGTGTCCGGTTAACAATGCGCAAAACCGTGTCTGCAGTGTTACTAGACTGTTGTCCTACTCCAACCTCCAGCAATGCTCTCTTACACGTGCCTTTGCCCGCCAGTTTGACTGACAGCGTTATGGTGGGAAAAATCAAAAGTGGACATATTTGCAAAATTCAGAAAAGTAAAGCAGAGAAAACTGAGGAGTACTGTCTCTAACATTTGTCAGAAAACACCAAATCAGGCGCCAAATATCCGACCAAATGACATATTCTGCACCTTTTTAATAGGCGTCGACGCTAGCAAAGCAGCTAAACCGTTGATGTTTCCGGTAACATTAGTACCTGAAGAATGCCAGTGGCATTCAGAAGCTATCCGGGTGTGCACTTTGCATTTACCATGTAATGCTTATAATACTGTGGTGACAAGTAAGAACGAGCAGTTCTACATGTTGGTCATCGGATAGCCACTGTGCGTAACTAAGCCTCATATACTAATTCGCTAACCCCAGGATGTCAACAAGAATAACCGGAAATTAGCGTATCGTTTGAAATTACTAAACAGTCAAAAATCATCAATCGGACGCAGGAAGAAAGTGACGGAAAATTTAATTCCCTCATAAGTAGAGCTAATTTGTGGCTGAGGAGGTATAAGTCTTATAAGTGACGCGCTGCAATACCGGCCACTTAACTCTTTCAGGTCGGACAGCCTCCGCTGTCACTGGAATTTGGCGCAAACTTTTGTGACATTGATGTGGTACAACAATATCACTGGATGATAACCCCGTGTTTGGGCCGATAGTAGCGGTACATGATTCGGTAATATGAAACAACGTGATTATGTGTACGTTCAGTAACTAACAAGATTGCCTTGAAGAGGGTACATAATTTTAAACTGATGACTACGGAAAAGGTGACAAACAAATACGGGCGCTTCGAGTTCCTTTCTCTGTATAAAAAATTACGGACAGAGAAGTACAATATACTGACCGCCAATTAAAATCTCAAGTCGCAATTTCACTGGGCTTAATCAAGTTATCTTGGGCAGTACCATGATGAATTACAAAGTGAAAACAGACTCACACTAGCGCAATTCCGAATTGAAAACCCGGTCCCAAAATGCGATCATTCCTTGAACTAAACAAGGTATTGTGCGCCTCGTATCGGTTTGGACAAGGTCTTAGAAACGGAAATACTGTGAAATGTGTTTAAGTTGTACAATCTCATCCGCAGCGTAACGTGAATAATATATAATATATATAATATATAACGTGAATAATAATGAAACACAAAGGTTGTTTCATCTGTTATGCAGAACTAACAGGCAGCGGGACCGGCTAATGCGTATATAGCAGGCTGAGTAGCCAGTCCTTCTGACTGCATTGTACAGGCTTGGGTCAAGAAGGATTCCAAGAATTTCACTCTGTGGTGCTGTCTGGTTCGTGGTATGGCCTAGACTGGGTAGCAAAGCTCGTCGCTGAGTCTTGACTGCTGCAAAATGTCAGGTGATCATTAGTTTGGCTTCTGAATGGCTCATATTTAAATTGGGGCAGCGCACAGATTCACTTGGGTAGTATCTCTTTTCCTCATGGTTTCAGCGTCTGGTTGGCTTTCTAAACATAGATATCATCGCAGCTGCATACACTTTGCCGAACGCAATGAATCTAATGCGGCACTGACACAAAGCTACTAAAAGATGGAGCATGCCTCAAGAGTTAACTGCTTTTCGGTAAATGTTTGGAGCAGGACTACGTTGAATGTTCATGTGAATCAGATTAATGCTTGATCGCTAACGCAGGAAACCACTTGATACGTAGAATTCTTTGATACGTATTATTCAGTGCAGTCTTAGTTAACATCACCTTAATTTTCGTTTGAAGCGCGTCAAGGCTGGACAGTATCAGAAGGATACCTTCATTGGTGTGTGTACGCAAGGTTGTGCAGCAGAAATGAGCCGATTTTTTATTAGACGGATGAAGTCTTCGATTGGTAAGACCGTGTTAAATACCATGTCCCTGCCGCTGTGATGAACACACCAACAGTTATCTCCCGTAAGCAACTAGGTCATTAAGAACATAAGCTCCACAAAGCCTAAAGCTAACCTCTGTCTGAAATGGTTTGACTTTCATTCAGAACCTGGCATGGAAATTCACCAGCTGACGGACAAAACTGTGTTTCTCGCTTCGGAGGGGGTTAAATTTAAATAAAGAACACCGTAGTTCCCTCCTAATCACAAGCAAAGCAACTGGTTGCCCACATTTTGCATTATAACTTGTGCGCTTGCTTGGCATTTTGGCACGACAAGTTGAAGAAAACGATGCTGACGGTATAATAGAGGATTTGTTGCACCAAATTTGATAACTATTATCAGACAATAAATTGATGGTATTTACTTCAATTTTAACAGATTAGAAATTAAAATAAAAATGACTGATAATTACTTACTGGTCACAATTCAGCATCATACCAACCGCGATCGATTATGGGGTGCTTGAAACTGACATTCAAGGCGTGCTCTTTGTCGATGGAATGATTGATTCCGGGCCAGATAGAATTTAACTTAAACCTGATTTCTTCCATCCACCACTCAGGGACACGGAATGTGTCCTAGTATTTTGTCCGACAATTGCAATGATCGGGAAGAGCATACGAATAAGTAAACAAAGTAGCTGGTGGTAGAACACGAAAGTGCGTCCTTCATCCGAAGTAAAACCAAGTAACACTCATGCACGGAAGAGTGGATACCTACCGAAGGCTTGTGATAGCTAGTTTGTCAAACGAAGTCGCCTTTGAGAAAGAGCACTTTCTACCTGAAAGTTGTTGATATAAGTTTATTCACTGCAAATTGATCATGCCTCAAAAGATACTCTCACACAAAACAACTTCTTTGTGCCAAAAACAAAAACGGAAGATTAAGCGAGTCTACAAAATGGCCCATCTTTGAATTTTACTTCTTTTACTCCGTTGCTCCTGGAAAGCACTTCTATGGGTACGGTTCAGAAGCCGTACAAAATCTGACTAGTTCGCTATATGGCAACGACTCATGAGTTAATGCAGTGCTTAGGGATTGAATAGAGTTGGAAAACACGATGTGAGTCAGCGTGCAGTATATTTTGGATTATGGGGTGTATGGGGGGTGCACGTTTTGCTGGTTTGTTCATACAGTCTTACCATGTGTTCCACGTGTTCGAACATTGCAGAAGTGGTTGGATGCTACTTGCGACTGTATACACTAGTAGTACTTTACAAACCTGCAATTAGGTTGAGGCAAGTTCGTACAAAACTGATGAAACAATCAATTGAGGAGCTAAAAATCTTAAGTAGTGCAAAAATACACTATTCTAGCCTGTATGAGACTCTTTACCAGATCACATGCTTGTTAGAAGGAGATTAAATCCTGCGCTACAAGTCTCAGTTCACATGACAGAGAAATCAGATAGTCCGAAAAAAATCTTGAATACTTATTCTAGGAAGAAGATGCATTCTCACGGGAAATTGTGATCCGGAGAAAAATCTATCAGTAAGTGCTACTATTACCACTACTAGTCAAGCGCAAAAACAGATGTCAGACGTAAAAGGATAAAAACCAAGAGATATACTCCAGAACTGCTCTGAAGAGGAAAGCCTTAAAGACTAGTTACAGCATAACCAAAAATTGCAAACAATGGTTACCAACACAGGAATGGTTATGAATGGAAGATCAATCCAATGACAAGATGGCCGACCAAATCCACGCAATTTTCATTTGGAGGACAGCAACGACGATCCCGACTAACAAATAACTGCTTTTATGCACCATCCGAAGAATAATACGGTCTGACCATCGATAAAGAACACAACCAGCGGCTCAGAGATAGTATTATTTCAAAGGATAAAAAACCGTTCGCTGTTAACTTATCAAGCTGGTCATAGACACCGCCATGTAAATATTAGTCGACACTGTCTGACTTTTACCAGCCACCACCCATGTATTGCTTGCAGGACAAATAACACCAGGATTTTTATACTTCACTCTTGTTTTGGGACAGTCTGAAGCGCCATGCAAAGATAAATGCTCACAAACTTTATGTAAGCCCCGAGCTGAAAACATCATTCTTCCGTGAAACTCATTTTAGCATGCATGTATTCTTGAGCGTTATTAGGAGGCTTTTTGAGGCGGTATAAGTACCGGTAAATTGGTCTATCAATCTTTGCTGTATTAGCTTGAGAAGATTCGGCTTAATGACTGTTATTTCGAGGCAAGAATGGAAAGTGATAAAATCTCTTAACCACAATTGGACCTTTGTGCATTTAAGTAGGAAGCTGCTTTGAGTTTGTCCCAAAAAGTGTTTTCCGCAACGCTTTCAGTGAATCATGTGTGTAACGTTGATTTGCTATATGGCTTTTGAGTTTTATTTTGACATCGACAGATCTTCTAATGTGTTGTCATAGGCCCGTCGCCAGTTCTTTATTAGTAACGTAACATTATAAATGAGCTATAAATGCTTTGCCGGCGGAATAGTGTCTGTATATTCGCATAAGCGTCATGGAAAGTTATACTGTTGGCTTCTAACCCTAAATCAGCCACCATAGAAATAAAACCTTCAACGGTATATTATTTTTACAAGGTAAGAGTGTGTTCTCCACGATAAGAAATCAAGCAATCCATAATAGGAGTTAAAGTTGAAAGAGAAATCCACATACAATAGAAATTTGTAGGACTGAAGGAAGTAGCGCAATGTCCGAGTACTGCAATAGTAGTAGTCCCACCGGGAAATCATTGGAGGTGTCTCAATCCCCATACATGATATTCACCTCACCCATTTTTGTTTAGATGCATATTGTCTATAACCCCAATTAATTTTGCCTGCTATTCTTAAGCTCCAAAATCATCAGGAAATCTGAACCTTGAAACAATTGCGGAATGTGAGTATCGGGTCATTTTGAACAAGCCAGCAAGAACAACGTTGCTGAGAGATCAATTAATTGCATCCAATCTTGTTTGCCACAGGAGGTGTTTAAAAGTAGAAGATGAAACAAAACATGAAAATGGTTGTCACGCTTGAATGAAACCCAACGTTAAAATTACTGTCTTACAAAAACAAGATGAACTAAAGCCAATTCTAAAGTCTTTCTGAGTAGAAAGAGCAGTAGACAGGGCAGTAGAGACCCAAACCATTCCGTCAGTCTTGTTCTAAGGAACTAAAGTCTAAATGAGCAGCTGTTTCGAGTTATGACACACTTTGCTTTGTTCAAATACCTGCTGATATATGACGATTTCCTACACGTTCCAGTGTATATCCGGGTCACTGTATTGTTTATGAAGTTTTAATGATGCTATTTTTGCTTAGGAATCAAATATATTGTAAAATAATTTTAAGGAAATTAAAGCAAATCATACACTTGTATAATTATCATTATTCAACAAAATAAAATGTATCTGTAGCCTTCAAGGAACGCTTGTTGCCTTCAACTGAATGCTAACCATTGGTTCCATACTTGCCGGTCCTCTAGGTCTGGACAATTGAATTGGTTGTACCTGGCTGATAGTGACAAAGGAAATCGTGCTTAGTTATTGGATCTCCTATTTTAGGCTGGTGTTGGACACAGTTGTCTGATTGGTTACCCTGGAAAACGAATAATATTGGTCAAATTATATTCTTTGTTTATACGACCAGTAGAGTGATACTGTACTTGGAAGATACACCTGCTTCGGATAGTAAGGTGATCAAAAAGCCCGAAATTAGTACAGAAGTTTGGAATTCATGAGGATGAATTGAAAGCCTAGTAAGTTTTTTTCTTATTTTGCATAGACGTTTCTCTACACTACCAATTACACTTGCCGCTAATGCGATGCCAGTTTAAGCATTTTCTGTATTCCATTGTAAGCAAACGGGGGTAGATAAACGATAAAACATAGTTCGGCGATAAAATTTGATTTGGATGACTACTATAGTCCCGCGTTGAGGCCAACTTTAGTTTGAGAAAACTTGCTTGATAGAAGGGATGTGAAATCAGGAACCGGCCTCTTCAACAACTAAACACGGAGATAGCCGGAAGAGTTCTCAATGTTGCGTTATCAATTGCAATGTACGGCTGTTTTCATGACCCAAATCTGTTTATGAGTTTGTTTACAGAAATTGTATTTGGACAAAGCAGAGCTTTTCTGTCCGTAGTAAAGCCGATCCTTTAGGAAGTCTGCATTACTGTCCAAATTAACCACAGATCACGGGATTGTTTTATTTTTGGGTTCATCGGAACTACGAATTCTCAAAGGGTTTACTGTTTATCAACAGAGAGGAAAATAAATTTACTCTTAATACGAGGACGTGTTCTAATGTGGTAGCGAAATCACTTAACATTGAAAATATAAGAATCATTAAACTTGTTGTATTGTTTTATTTTCACTTGAATTCGCCTAAGAAAATCAGAGGAAATCAACATAATCCTTCGAATTATAATTTCGCATGTTACTTTGGTCTCATATATTAAAATATTTGAAATAAAGCTTGCTGGTGTTGAACTATTGAACTAAGGACATCAACATTATCCAATTAAGATAACGTCAAAGGGTCTCAGATGCCTCAGCATTGGAAAATGTTCTCCATTTATTACACTCTTTTCAACGTATTGGTTACCTTTTTGGAAATCAGAAGATGGTTATCGGAGTTTGCAATGAGAACGCTTACCCTGAAAGTGCCTGGAGTTTTCACTGATAGTGGACTTTGTATAGAAGTTTTTCGTCATCTGTCAGGAAAACAAAAAAGGAAGCCCGAAGTGGTCTGTTGTGAGAGGTAGACTTCTGACCTACTGACGCATTGTTCTACTCCAACTATTGTACAGCAGTACTCCTCCAAATAGCTCGGACCTCTCATTGGGAATTACCCAGTGAATGGAAATGTCCTGCGGTCCCAGGGTGACAAATATTTATTTCTTTCCTCTCTCACTGAGATTTGTCACAGAGGTTTACTTGAGTTATCAGCTATTTTACGAAGGTCAACTAGCGATGAAACTGCTAATATGAAACCCATTCGCCACGAAAAAAATTCGTACGGTGCTTGATGGTGTAGTTTGCCCCAGCAGTTTTCTGTACCTAGAAAGACCAGAGCGTATTGGCTTGATATTGGCCTCGTCTTACATGCAATAGCAGAGTTATGAACGTCCCGTGTGGAATGCTTACAAGTCCAAATTATGACTAGCCGCCTTCAGACTCGGAGGCCCAGAATTCCAGTTGCACATACGGCATGCAACTGATCTGAAAATGATTTGGCTGCACTTCTGATCTACTGAACTATTCTGCAGGACTTTTATTTCTTCTCTTGAGTATCTGGCAAGAGATATCTAACTTATATTGTCAAATAAAATAACCCTGTTCAGCTCTTATAAAATCATTGAATTGCCCAACAAAAGCATTTCTAATGACATTGCTTTTGTATAAGATCTTTGGAAACCGACTATTGATGCAACAAAGTTATTTCTGCAGCAACTTGATTCAGAGGGCCTCTCGATTAAACGTTTTATCTATGATTGACAATGCATGAGAGATCACAATGTTCATTTTGTTTAAATACACAGTAAGCAGTAGGTGAGTAGGTATTTCCATAAATAGCCTCGAGCTGTATCCTGTCTTCTCAGTCTATTTTGCCAATTCAAGTGGTAATGTCACTGTCTGAAAAGGTAATAGATGTTTCTGGTTTGATGTTTTTCAGGCACCAGCCTTTTGTTTACATTAGTTTTTAAATCATAACCCCCCCAATGAACACGAACTTATTAATGAGCTTCCGGATTTCAATCACCTTAGAATTAAGAGTACGCCAGTGAAAATATCTATCCTTCATGTTTACGGGTCAAAATTTGGGAACGAAGTCCACGAGCCAAACCTATGTGGAATCCTGTTAGTCTAGCTTCAGTAGGATCCAGTCTTCATATAAGAGGTGACGGGCATTCAGTTTTGAGTTTCTGATATGAAGTACAAATTTCTACAAAAACGAAAGATTTACTAAACTAATATGACTTTTTATGGTTCTCTGGGTCAGGATAGTACCGATTCTCATACCCAAAGTTAGAAATTGCTAAATATTCAAAACTTAGCTGAAATTATTGCACTAAAGCCTTGCTAATTTATCTTCATCTGTGGCATCGCTGTTATATTTTGTACAGTCGTGTTTTTACTCATATGCAGCGTTTGCAAGTTTTTATCAGTCATTGATTCCGGTAAGAATGTCTGATACGTAGAATGGTAATTTTGTTCCATTCTTTCTCCTCAATTTCCACGTTGGCTAAATGAAGGAAAATACAATTATGGAACGATTAGGTTTATACCGGAGTTGAGATAATTTTCTTATCCATTAGGATCGTTTTGCATCATTTAGCTGGGAAATAAACAGGACATTAGTAACTCCGACAATGACTACCAAAATCCTGATCTTGCAATCCGGGTTTGGTTCTCACACATTCGTTAGATACGACGACGTAGTACACGGATGGAAAGCAGAGTGAAACCGAATTAATTGTGCATTAATTTTTAAGATTCAAGGATGCGTTGCAAATGCCCTCGAGAACACGAGACGTCTGGCAATTGCAAGAAATACAATACACAAGGTGTGGTGATCAGTGTTTTATTTTATTTTATTCTAAAATAAATGAAAGCCATGAAATAAAATTGGTAGTCTTGGGAAATAGAGACCGTTTCACTCTCGACGATTCCAATGAGTTGTATTTCCGGTGCAAGGCATTTGATGTTATTTATTTGTTCCCAAGGGACTTAGTGGCTTTGCGCAATATTTTGCCACCAAGTGCTACTCAAAAACTGTTCATCAGTTTATGTTTGTAGTGTAGAAATTAAATGGCAATTCAAATGTTTGCTAAAGATTTCGGTTTTCTAGTTCTTCGAAGGTTGTGTGAGAATATAATTTGTTTGTGTGACGCTCGGTCGTTCTGGTAATTCTCTCAATAGAAGGCTTACGGATCATTCTAAAAGAACATTCGTTAAATGTAAGAGAAACTATTCTTTCCGTATCTAGTTCACTTTGTGCAACATTATAGAGTTAACTGAAGAATAACAATAAAGCTAGTTAACGGAACTTAGACAAAAAATCGCATACGGTTTCCACCGGATACAACCATTGATTAGAGCTTACTTGCAGCTTTCAGTCCAAATAATAGTAGATTACTCCAGAATGCACACTTAGTTTACAGGTTGTTATTTTGGCGCAGTTTCGAAAGCAAAGATTTCGGCGGGTTATTTAATAAGAGTTGACACTGAAAACAATTTAGATGCCTGATTCTTGCTACATTCTTTCATCCCGCAAGCGATGTTGGTGGCTAGCCACCGGGTTTTACACACTGGACACTGTCCATTACTAGCAAACCGTGAGCCCACAACCTCCCAGTTTTACTGTTGGTTTAGAAAATCATCTCACTGGGTTAGTGTGGAAAACTGTTAAAAGGATAACGCTTTGCTAAAAATTAAAAAAACCCGGAACAGAAAAACCCGATGAAAAGAAATTGTACGACCGGTTTGAGGAGCCTATTGTTCCAGCGTACTTGTTTGTGTTGCCAATAAATCCTCAGTCAGAATGAACAAAAGTCACTCGATGCCTTTCGCATCAAGATAATAGGTTCAAATTATCGCTTGCCGTAAACTCTTTGAAGTAAGCAGATGTGGGGAAAATTTTAAGCACGGTCACAATGTAGTGGCTGTAGTAAACCGAAGTTAATCGAATTGCTCCTATAAGCGACTACACGGCTATCCGAATAGTAGGTCCGGGGGTTTGATGCTGGCCCAAAGTACTGACAGGATCAAATGAATTCAGGTGTAACGTGGTGGATAACACAAGTTTTGGTCACGTACGAGATTTATTAAGTAGTATATATTGAAGCCACACAATGGGTGTGGCAAATCCGATGCAAATAAAACCTGCGCTACTCTGAGAACCAGTACGAACAACTCAGCTTTTTCGAGAATAGAAATGAAGCCTCAGAAGACCAGGGTTGATATCTTGGAGGAAAAAGGGGGTTTCTGTGATCAGGTTAACAGTCCTGTTCATCAGAACTTTCATTTACATGCTCTCAACGCAAACCTTGAATTCTCAATGCCGATATTCAAAGCCCACAAACACATTGATAATAATTTGTGTTGACAGTGAAAAAATTGAGGCGTGTGCGTGCTGAATGAAATTTAGCTGTGTTTCCGAACTTATCCACGATGTCTTCGCGGGTGTAGGTGAATGCATGCAAGGTCCTCAGTAGGCCCCAATATCAGGTCACCGTGATTGCAGACCACGTGATCATGATAGGAAAGACCAAGTGTGGCGCGTGATCCTCGGCGTGCAAAACAGGAAAATGCTGAGGTCAAAATGACAGTTTACTGTTCACTGTCTTTTTGTCGAGAAAGTCTCTTGACACGCGCAGCGTGATGACAACTCCATCTTTCTTCCACGGATAACTCTGTATGAAAGCCAAATACATTCGGTCAAGGCAATCCAAATAAAAGACGGGTTTTTTATCATGCTACAAATGCATTTCTTATACCTCTATTCTCAAGAACAAGAAACGACCCCTATTCACATTCGACATTATTACGTTGAATGTAAATTCGAAATGATCATAAGTGTTCTCTGGAAGGGCAAACAATCTCCCATTCACCTAAGGCCAAAGATTTTTCATACAGCCTATCTACCGTAAAATCCCTCACAAAGGGATTTCACTAGTAGCATACCTGGTCATTCAGTAGTTTTAAACAGTGTCACTGGCAGTAAGCAGTGCTGCATTTTTTGTGCATTCAAGCTTAAAATTTTTTGTCATTAAAGCATTTTGAGTCTTGCCAATTATTTTGGTACATGGGTTTCATTCATTTAATAAGTATGACAAACAAAAAAATGAAGTACATAATAGTTGTGCAGCAAAGTTTTCCACAAAATAAATAAACGATGCAGTGCTTTTGATTTAAATTTCCAAGATACAACGATGTCGTCTGCTTTAAGTTTTCTACCATTATAAATATACCTAATAAAAACGATGAGAATATTTTCAATCACTCGCTGGGCAACAAAGATTAATTTGTAAAATGAAGTTTTCTCGTTTACAGATGATTTATTTATTATTTATTATTATTTACCAGTATTGTTTATTTTTTGAGAGACACGCCAACGAACGCCATGTGCGAAATAAGTGATTTGATCAGTAACCATCTTTAGGCTTGTGACAGAATGGAAAGGCACTGAAATAAGTGTCACAGAAAATCGCCTTCACGCACTGAGGGATTTCATAGAGATTTCATGATTGGCATCTGAGAGAAAATAAACAGTTTTCATAGGGCAACAGAGGAAAGTACGAACCATTGTGTTGTCTGAATTATTAAAATTGTTTTAGGGATAGAGTGACACTACAGCCCTGTGACGTCTTCCGTCTCATGGGACCCCTACGTTTTCAATTGGTGTAACTGAGATTGTTGTTTTTAGTCCTCCTCGAAGCTTTTAACATACCACCCTAAATTTTCGAGTTCCACATCAGTGCTTTTCATCAAGTTAGGTTAGTTTACCCTTTCCATCAAGATGCACGCGATATCTGAAACTGAGTCACTAATAACAATGACAACACGTTACTTTCTATGATAATATTCTTATCTGGGACTTTATATAATCTACTAAGGGACATTTTACTGCCAGTGATTGAGGTGATTGACGACTGTTCTTCAGCGCTGAAGAAATTCCACGGGCGAGTACGGTAACCGTTGGGTACTTCTTGTCGTTCCTGTCCGTTGACAGTTTAATAATATTCGTGCAGAGCACGTCATGATTGAGTGCAACACGGAACATAGGCGGGTAATTTTATGGGTGGCGTACTGTGCGGGGGCCTGACCGGTGCTGAAGACATACGGAAAGGGAAGTGAAATGTAGTCGACCACAAAATCACGTAGACTATTTATACATAATACCGAAAACTACGGCACCATTTGATTGCGTAGATGTAATATATACACTATCTCTTAAAGTCATCGTGGTTCTTTCTCCCTTTTGGATGGTGACTGCAATCAGTATGGACTTGAAACTGGCCTATTTTACCTGAGTTATTATTTGCGATTCTGCGGTGAGCGTAAAGACATGAAATGACCCTTTATAGAAGAACTTAACGTCTTGATCACATATTTGCGAGTGATGGACACTCATGATAGTACTTGCGACATTCATTCCTAGAAAAGAGTGATTCACTTCCATAACCAGCTGGGTCGATAAGATTTAGGTATGGCGGATTCTTAGGAATTAAAAAATCAATACGCATATTAAAAAGCAAGCCACGAATCACAGGACGACAGAATAAACAAAGAAAAAGAAAACAATAATTATTCAAAAAAATGGGATTGGACATTTTGAACACTGGGACCTGCGGTCCCTGACACAAGGAATCATGTGATTGAAGCTCATCTCTATATTCGGGCTAGTCTACACTAATTCAGCTGTTATGCATTCTTCAGTTTGCCTTTATGTCTGAAACCATCGGATCACATCAAGCAACTCAGTTTCGACGACAGAGCTGTATCTTCACCATCAAGCTGGCCGCCGGTTCTTATCTCGCAATACTGCACCTGGACTTTTTATCTGTGAAGAAATTAAGACAGCATTTGAAAAATGGTACAATACAAAATAGCGTCAAATTCTGTGTCAGGTACAGAGAGAAGCCCAAAGCTTAATTGACCGTCGCGCCACACGCTGGACATGGGTATTTTGGCATGGCGTTAAGATTATGTTCTCCTAAATTGAGAACAGCATGAAAAGAATATTGCAATCATACCTAAAAGTCGAACAATAAACAACCTCGTCTTTTATGATATATCTGCACGCCTACTGGCTTTATTCTGAAGGCGGAATGTAAACCAAATGTGGTTTTTGAGATGTTTCTTAAATGAAAGATTGGAAATTTGTGTGCATCGATGAGGAGTTCCCTATCTATATTCCGTCGGGAAGTGAATTTCGAGCAGTATCACCATTCGTTCAATGTTTAATGCCACTACGCTTTGCAGTCAAATGATGTGCCATAATATTCCGGAAGACAAAATACCATGTGACACGTCTCACGTAACTAATGTGTGCAAAAATTATTTCAAGCGCCCGAGGTTCATGGACCTTAAAGCCAGGTTAAACGGAATGCATGACTTTGATTCCCAATAAAGCCTTTCCATAGGCCTATGTAACTTATAGATATGCGGCTAAGAAGATATCGACCTTTTCAGCCTTAAAAATATATAATAGAGCGACAACAACTTATGGGAAGGCATATACGCACATGGACACTAGACTTGGGAAGCTTTGTCATTAATCTAGGTAATTTATGATGGAATAATTGGTTTACTGGTTAATGCGACTAATCAAATCTATCGCAAAAAATATTATGCGAAGACTGAATAGCCAAGTGCTTTGTTCTTTCGCCAACGAGTTGTGCTAATTTCCTAGTATGGTACGCCGTTAGGGTGATTCATTAATGAAACCAGAAAACGGCTTTACGGGTAACCAAGAAAAGCCTGCCAAAATCACTCCTAAAGTTCAGAAGTCATTAGCTTACGTCGTGACAGCCTGAAAACAAATTGTTAAAAGCAAAAACTACTTTTTATTGTACGCAATAGATATGATTGGTTTTAGCCATTAAATGAACTTTTGAAAAGGGCTTTTGATGGATGAGAAATCTGGCAAAATAAAGCTGGGTTGGACATGTCTTTTTACATGTCTTTTTACTGAAATATTTAACACTGCATCTACTCCGGATGGCAAAAACCAATAATTTTTTACAAGTACTTCTGTGTGCGTAACAGTCGGTAAACGTATTTGGTCATTATCCCTAAAGTTTAATTCCACAATCTCATACCAATATTTTTCCACAGGAGCGTAGACTGTATATATCGTGAACAATGGAGCTGAACCTTGGTAGACTTCTTCGACCATACTAGGTATAACTAGATGTTGGACAAATTCCACGTATTGCCATGATTGTTTACCGGTTCTGGTTGTTGATTTACTTAACTGAATCAGTAACAACAACAAACAAAGAGGCAAAGGGTTCTCGGATGAACAGTTAATCTTGAGTTCTTTTGATGCGAGTTAAGCAGCAAAACTCTTATTACAATTCAGAATGGCTTGGAACAATTCGTTGAGTTCGGCCAGCTTAAACGGTGCCTGTTGGAAGCGAACTCCGTATTTCCTTCTGACAATCGGATCGATAAATGCCCAAGTCTTCGGGAACCCAAGGTGAACTGTATTGTCTGGTCCAAAACCTTTTCCGACTGTACGGGATGGAACACAAGCAAATTGTCTGCCTACCCATGATCTGAATGTCCCCACTAATTCCAAGCTCATACTAAAACCTGTGCTGATCCAAGGTTTCAGAAAACATGTATTTGAAAAGTCAGTTTTAAGTCAATGTTCACTAAATGTTCAGGTTATAAACAAAAAGTAGAATTGCGTGATTATCTGGAAAGAAATCCACAATGTTGCTTTGACTTTATCCGAATGGGACCCGTGTAGAGAACTTGTCTACTCTGTAATGCATTTTCTCTCACCAATCAGCCGATTTCCTTTTGGGTGTTTACTTCTCCTTGGAATTTCGCAAAAGAACGGTATAGCGTAATAGGTGACGATAAACTGGCACTTAAGCTCGCTAACATGAATTTTGCAGAGTGAATCGAACCGGTGGCTCTGTCAGGGTCGTGGTTCTAGGAGAGCACGTTTGTACTATTATAGGAGGCTTTGATGCACGACGGGGTGCATGTTGTTATTTTGAACTTTTGCTTTATAGCCCAATGCATTTCCGCACACTACCGCAAAGTCCTTTCTTTAGACCTGCTCTTGAGAGATATAACTGAGCCCCTAGTCATCTGTCAAGCTGAAACATGAAAATGTGCATTGGCATTGCGAAAATTTATTCATAAAAAATGGTCAGTAATTCAACGGGGATAAATGAAATCAAATGGTGCTATGTGCAATGCCGATGCTAACTAATCTTATGTTTATTCATTAATTTATTTCGAAAAACATCATTCGTCATGCAGTTTTCCTGCGTACTGATGACGGTAAAGCAAAAACCTTGTTTGGAAAAGACGTGCGCATCTTTTTACGGAAAACGTGTAACCGGATCGCTATCGCTTGACGTTGAAAGCTGCCTCTGTAGAAGATATTTTACCAGCAAACCGGTCACTATAGCTCATGTGTATCTGAGGGACTTTCAATATATGATGAATATCTACGTTTCCTGTATGAACTATATCAAGCAAGTCTGTCCGTGAACAGTGCTTGTTTAACGACTGTTTTACAGTTCAAGCAAAAACGGTAGTACAGTGTCATAGATTTTTTTATTTTATGCAGTTTTGAAACCCTCTACTCATGCCGATTAACTAAATTTTTACTTCCTACATTTCTAACTTCGGGAGTTTTTCGATTTCATCATGCATCTAGCAAAGTGAATAGACAGCGATATACTCCAGGTGGCTGAATGATGTAACGCGTGTATACTTTTGTTGTATCGGTATTTACTGATTTAGTAAAACATTTTTTAGTAATGTTCAACCGTTTTTTGGACAAAAGCATAACTTGAGGCTTCTGCAAGCCGTGGTGCGACACTGCATATAATGAGAATAAGAAAAAGGTAACAGAACAGCATGAATGTTGCCATTTATGGCCCGTCGATTTGGGATGATTTTGACTCACCACTTATCCTAAATCGTAATTTTAATCTAGCAAGCATGTACGATTGTCACTAGGAAATATTTATTCTGAGGAAAATGCTACAAATACGCGGTTGAATTTCACCTGCAATGTGACCCCTGAGACAATAGACGTCTAAGCTAATATCTCTTGAACTGCTGTCCTCCTTTCACTTTCCGTTCTTACTCCCTTGCGTTTATGCCAGGTATAGAGCTCCCACGTGGATACACGAGCTGCTTAACCCAAACCGCATATTAAACTTTCCGTTGTATCTGGGATGACAGGCAAGCCTGAGAGGAGATACTAACCCAGCATGTACGTTTATATTTAATAACGAAACGCGGTTCACTAAATTTCGGTGGTCGCGTTCATTTATTGCATTGAGAGGGAGGAAACAAGTGTTAGTTTGTTGATGACCTATAAGCACCATAATTTATATAATACAAAAATTGGGCAGAAATACTTTGATATCTAAAATAGCTTACTTATTTTTCTAACGAAAACAAGTAACGGATTTATCTGGTAGACGTATATCATGAAGGTTATTTTAATTTTGTTCACATTTGGTCCTTAAGCTAACAGGAATGACAAAGCCAGTTTGCCATATCATTTGTTGATAAACTTCTAGGCTACTGGAAGTCAATTGGATGAAAACTGTACGTTTAGCTGCAACAGCCTATACAAAAATTCATGCTGTTATTGAGCTATCAACAGGTAGCAATCAGAAAGTCAAGGAAATAGGGTGTCGTATGCGGTCACCAGTTACAAACATCAAGCACTTTCAGTTTGAATACCAGGCCCACCATAAACTTCTATCAGATTGCCTATACTGGTTTTAGAAACCTCTGGAGTGAAATATAGAGAGCGAGGCGATGTTCCATGTTGGTGATTCGGTTTTAACTCCTATCGAAATGACCAGTTGAATTAGTTTCTCAGATATTTCTCACTAGGTTCACGCTTATATACGAACCATCAAATTAGATTTAGAACTTCCCATCAAGTCGCATATCAGACAATTGCGTTGACAGGAATGAAAAAAAACAGTGCAATTGCGACTATTGTGCTGCGTATCTCCTATTGTTTAAGTTTGACCACTTGCAGAAAACACCGGTAAAGGATGCATGAGGTAACAAAACCAAAAAGGTCTATACGGTGAAATATTTCGCATTGAGTACGAAACCTTAGGGGTTTACTTGTCATACCAAATGAAAATTTCGAATCAAATCCCTTTCACCAACATGCAAAATGCGCGCATTCATTTGAACACTAGGCCGATGGTAGGACAAATAATAGAGCTCCATAAATGAATTTCCGGTTTGGTATTAGGGCACGTTCATCTTATTAAACGTCCATTTTCTTATGGACAATAATAATTGCAATGTGCACGGAGGGTTTTTTATCCAAAGCTTGCTGTCACGCAAATGACACTTAAGACGGACTAATCAGAAAATTTGCGGGTGGTTCCTTGCACGTAATTTAATGATCCAGCTTGAGAAAACACTCCGGCTGCTCGCCTACCCCTCAAAAGAAAGTTAGCATTTCACTGGTCATCCGGTTTTCAATGAACATTAGCCGAGTAATGTATTTGATTTTTCCCTCTATCCTTTGTTATAAGAATTCCCAGATGCGACCGCTGCATGCCGTCATCGATTTGTTTAAAGTACTTTGCATAAGTCATCTTTTTGTCAGCGATAACTTCATATTTATTTGGCAATATTTCTCTAGGAAAAAGATGAATTTTGGAAAAGGAATAGCATTTCTGAATTTGTGATTACGTTACTTATTGTATAATTAAGTAGGAGCGTCCTATCCATCAGTCAAACCTTTGTTTTCTGGAACTGAAGTTATATAATTCCGGTCCAGGCCGCTGGTCAACCAAAAAAATAAAATTGCACGGCCAATTAAGTAAGCAGTGAAGAGGTTTTTCTGGCACTGACAGCTAATTTAGGACTGCTTAGTGGAACTACTATGCTCGAGGGCAATTGACTTTATTACAGCAAGAAAATATGGAACGACCGTTGCTTCGATTTGGCAGTTACTTCGACGAAGACCTTCCATCAGTCCCCGTGAGAAAAACTAAAACAACACATATCCTTAACAGAAATGCTCAAAACATTCACGAATGCCGTACCATTGAAGGTCGTATGTAAAAATTCTATGTGAAGGCTCGTCTGTCAGGTTCGGATTAATGCACACCCAAAGTTGTTCGCACTTTAGATTATTACATAAAGCAAACTATTATATCGAAACGTTTACTGTGAATTGGCTTTTGCGTTAGTTTTGCAGCCCGTTCTTTTATCCATTTCCGCGTTACACCTTTCGCTTTGTATTTTTGAAGCTAAATAAATTGATAGTTCCCCGAACACGTCACTCACTGTGTAAATCAAATGATACATTTGGTGATGGTAGCAGTTTAGTTGAGTAAGCGAAATTCCTAGCAAATTGTGGTATCCCTTTTGTCTGTGTTCAAAACTCTAACGAGCGATGCAAGAAGAAATCATGCATGAGTGAATGATTCCACAGTGATCTATTGATAAGGGCGGAACTAATGAGGCATTGTTGATTGTGAGGCAAAAATAAACGTTTCGCACTTTTACTTGTTCTACTGGCAAACCCTACCGTCACAGTGGACCAAAACTGCAGCAAAACAGTGCTTGAATACAAGGTATACTCGGCACGGCTGGCCTACTGAAATGAGAAAAAAAACTTTAACGAAAAATTTTTCGTGCTGCCTACAAAAATTCGGCCATCATTCAGTACCGAGGGAATTCAGGGAATCATTAATTCTGCATCCTGAAACCAAACATATTCGAGGTTTTGGCAAGCGAATACGTAATTTTTACTCTTCTCGAAAAACTATGTGGTTTTGGTGGTAAATGTGGTTTGCAGAAGAACACTCAATAATTCGATGGAACATTTGACCGAGGGTATTATAGAATACCTAGATTTATTTTGCTTATTAATTGCCTGATGTCACTGTACGCTCTAGGATTGAAGATAAATGACAATACTTCCACCACAATTGGGACAGCATTTAGGCTGCTCTGTGTGTTTAAAAGTATGGTGGCACATCGGCAATGCATACATCTTATTTTATTAATTGTATTGTCTGTTCCCATCCTTCAAAACCCTCTTAAGTAAGACCGACGAGTCTAGAAGAATTCTTTTGTAAATAAAAGTAATAGGAGATCCACATATTCTCCTTATGTTACTACTACGTTCAGTTGACAACTTTCGCCCCTTTTATGTTTTGTGCTTTGAATACCAGCTTGATCATCTCAGCAGAACTTTAAAGCAACAGCTTGAAGTCCCTACAGAAGTTAATTAGAATTTGTTTGGCTATATAGCTTAGATCGTCTTTTTATCGAGATTATCCGCTTGTTTTTTGTTCAAACGCACACCTGGGTGCATCAATTCGGGTAAATGACCCAAGTAAAGATAGGAATAAAACCGGATAGAAATACTGAAACCTCCGGAAGCGAACTAACCTAATCACCCTTAAAATACTGCTTGTGGCTGTGAACATCAGTGTTATAATTAGTGCGTGCATACAATTCAGAACTTCAGGTTGTAGCCCTTCGGAAAGCCTAAAACGACGACTGTTTCCCTCAAACATTGGAGTATGGGCGAGTACCTAAGTTATCTGTATAATGAGCACTTTTTCTCACGTTGCTCATGGCTTCGTGATGGAAAGATATTTACCCCTTTTCAATCACGACCAACTGAAGCAAAGCGACATGTTGGGTTGATTGTTTTAAACGCAACAATGAAAGCAGATCTGTGCCAACCCTAGCATGCGCTTTTGCTTTGGTCGGTGTTATATAACATGTGTAAAATGCCGCGCTACTGGAGCAGACAAATTCAACTTCGATAAGCGTGGGAAAAATCCGAGGATGTTGAGTATCCTCTGGAAGCCGTTATTTTAGACGACCCTGATTAGCTCAATGCAAGTTCTGAGAGTTATATTAAAGCCTTAAGAACTCGAATACCTGACTTACTGACAGTTTAAAAAACGTCCAAAAGATTATTTCGTTATGAACTATGCTGTCTCTTAATAACTAAACTATCTGGTTATTTGATTGCCACAATAGGCACAGCCACGTAGATATGTATACTATTTTTCTCGCAGTAGTTCGCAAAAATCCAAATAATTGCAATAAACGCCATCCTTTTTGCCGTTTTCCCACAAAAGTCTATTCCAAATGGTCTGTCCTGCCCAGAAATAAAAATGCGAGGAAGAAGTGTATAGAAATCTGTACCACATGTCCGGGGTTTAAATCAAACCTTTCATGTTTCATT
The DNA here is from genome assembly GCA_003604175.2 of Clonorchis sinensis. Taxonomy (NCBI): domain Eukaryota; kingdom Metazoa; phylum Platyhelminthes; class Trematoda; order Opisthorchiida; family Opisthorchiidae; genus Clonorchis; species Clonorchis sinensis. The sequence continues at coordinate 83,399,099 of CM030370.1, read as the reverse complement.
CCACTCAGGCCTCAATAATCACAACCGAATACACATTTACGGTGGTCCCATGTAAGGGTGACAGGTCAAAGTGACTTGATCTGCGCAATACTTGTTGAAGCATAACGTTTATGCCAAAATATCTGAGGAAAATGCAACAGCTAACACCACAGCGGGATGCACGCCTGCTTCTCCGAAAGAAGCAAAATAATTTCACTCCAAATGTCACTACGTAATTTCTATTGTGCTAAAAGGGTTGGAAACTGGTGCTGATGTTATTTTTCAGCCAATATTCGGAACTGTCCATCCTGAATTCTAAAACCTTGACAGTAGTAATTGGAGTTGCTCACGGAGTAGCTGACTTGTTTAAAAGCGAATTGCCAACCTCAGCGAACAGCTCAGCGGTTACTCCGTCAACAACCGAGGCCCAGCAGTCTGCTTATGTGTAAGTCCACTTTGCTGTACGGCCTCGCAGTTCACGCAAGACCAGTGTTGTGAGAGATTGATCATCAGAAGAGAGCATATTTGATGCATCCCTCAAGGTGGCAAACAGCCAAATAGTATTCATTTTGGACAAAAAGGCAACACATTTGCAAGTGATTCGTAGGGTTTTATGGATTTTGAAATTTGTGAAAGTTCTAAAAACACAGACTGCATGTAACGAGTTGTGAGGCCGCCGATGTTCACAAATTTGTACGCACTTTTTTATACAGACCTTTTCACAGATATTTGCTTTTTCGTAACGAGACGAACTGATTATGATCCAAAGTTTGGTGATGTAGTCTCCAGCACCATACAGCGAACACTGTGTGTACGTCGTCAATATGACTGACGACGACTTTGTGAGGGTATCTTATTATTTACACAATTTACACTATTTGAAGTAAGCTATGGAAGATATCCGTGCCAGTGCTACAGTCTTGGTACTATGCCATAGTTTAACATAGAATTAATGATAGTTGCACGCTTCTTGTTAGTTAGCAGTGACAGCTTATAACTGACACACATTTCTTAACCGGCTCATTCCTGGCATTGACTCCCTTGACCAGTTGATACAGACCGCTTTCACTTCGCGCATCTAACGGTGAATCCCTGCCTGTTAGACCACAAGAATCTTTTTCTGCCCATCAGTTTTGCTCAACAACTTGCCCTATCATAGTTAGCTCAATTAAACAGACTAACGGCTATCCACGTCGTCCAGCAGTTCGAATTAGTAGGTGTAGGACGGTTGAATGACACTTAAACGAATACGTGAGATAGACATCCACTAATGAAATATTCTGAAGAATTTTGAGTAGAAGTGTTTTCCGCGCTTGGGTTGTGTGTATGCCAAGTTCACCATAGAAATGACCTACAATGCCATGTGCAACCATTCAGGTCGCAATGACTACCCATATCTCATACACACATTTCTATAATGCTAATTGACGGATCAGCCTCGTGTGACCTAAAACCTCAGGTAAAGATTATCTGAAGTCTCTGGTATTCCTAGTATTAGTAAATTATGTGAGATGAACCAATTGTGCTAGTCGTCTGGTTTAGGGAAGGTGCTAGTAATGCATTTTATATCCTTGACTAATCAACTTTTGGGTGACGACGCTCACTACTTGTGAATAAGAAACAGCTCAACAAATTCAGATCAAGTGATATATCCGACTGTAGTCATTTGCAGTGGAATAAATAAATGTGAAAATAACAAAATCTTTGTGTGATTTGAAATAGCTTTACACAACGAACAGATATATACCGTCGGTTAAATGTCTATCATAACTAGCGTTCATGAGCAGGCCTGAACCCCGAGCCCAATTACCATCAACAGGTATCCAGTGAACATCTTTTTCCGTGATTTGAATTCCGGTATTTTTAAACAGTTAGAACCATCTTACTGGCGAATGCACCGTAGGTTATACGTGAATACCCCCTTGTGTGTCACTGCTGCAAAAAAGCTGTATTGCTTCATCCCAGGTACATGGTAAATAAAGGTTAACTACTGTCGTATACATGGGCCATAACACAATTGACTGCCATCCAATCAATGTTCATCTATTATTTCCAATGTCATCATTATTAGTTTCAAATAACCACAGAGCAGACACGCATGGTTTCTTAATTGTACGAAACCTCAACACCGATTTTCAACCGTATATCAAATGAAAGTATGTAACCTGCGTCAACATTACTCAGCCCCAGTGTTCTAGACGTAGCATTTTATTTGGCAACTGCTCAGTGACAAAAATCACAGTTCGGAACAGCGCGACAAATGGATGTTGAGCAGTGAGCCTCGTATCATTCAACTGCCTTGCATGAAATCCTATAGATAACAAAGCCACACAGGCACTCAACTGGTAATCACATTGAAGGCTGTACAAAACCAATGGAACAGCAATTGTTTTGTTTGCCAGTTTGTTAGCAGGGGAGGTAGGTTTGTCACACATCTCTTTCAATTGAAAGCAGTGGGTTTGGATTTATAGAAAACACTTATCTTCGTCGACAGTTCAGACGAATTTGTTAGTTGTTGGCCTATTTGCCGAACTTTGCAATTTATCTAGAGAAATTTCACAGTCAGTTGAGGAGATATAATCAGTGGAATCCTAGCCTGGTCATTCAGTGGTGCATTCTTACATGTTGACAAAACAAATTGCCAGTGTCAGCAAACCACAAGTCAGCCAGAAAATGGCAGTTATATGCTTCTAAGTTTGGCGTGAAACTTGATATCTGTTGCTTGCACAATAGTTATGGTATGGTCCCATTTGGAAATAGGGCAATAATCTACACGGCAGGCTTTTGGATTCGGAAATCTTCATTTGGAAATGGACTCGATCAGGGTATACCATTAAGATCAATCGTATAAGTGAATGCTAACAGTTGTAATTTAACACAATTCTACAATGGGATCCGCCGAAGTCTCACAGTATCGTGAAATCAAAGTACTACCTAATCTCCACGAATTTCTCAATGAATGTTTGATGATTAAGAGTAGAAAAAACACGTCAGGTTACTTTTTCCTAATTCGACGTTAGTGGGCTTCACATTCACTAGCGCGTTTTTCAATTTTTAGTTAATAACTGCATGGAGCTTTCCACAATATCGACGAAATCGCAATCTCCTTCCCACATTAATGAGATTCAATATAGTAAAGACAGTTTTAAACACACAGGGGACTATTTTTTACCGTTATTCTTTTCTTTTCTTTTAGCTCTGTCCAGATTTTTACCCCCGTATCTGAAGCAAAGAAGTTTTATTCACTTGAAACTCAATGTGGCCGTCCTATGACAACGAATCCTGGCCTGTGACCCCACCAGAGGTGTTAAATATCAGTCATTCTGAGCCACCAGTTAATGTGCAACAGACCGTGATCGCCGTTTCATCCTCACTTATTGCATGTGTTGGTCTCGTTGGAAATGCGCTAAACTTTTTCGTTCTACAGGCCTATCATACATCGCTCATTAGTTACGGTGGAGAGTGCACAGCTCGAGTAAATTTACTAGGATTGGCTATCGCAGATTTCTTTTTGTGTCTGATTACGCTTCCGTTGAGTTTTGCCAAACGTGAATACAAATCAAAATCTTTCATGCTTTTCTACACACTTGTGGGACCAGGATTGGCTACATATTTCCTCACGGTCAGTGTATGGATGGTGCTTTTGATGAGTATTGTTCGATACTGGGCTGTTTGTCGACCACTCACCTCACGGACCTGGTTAACACAACTTCACATGCTTCGCGTTATTGTCATATTATATGTGTCCGGGTTATTATTTCACATTCCCGCATTGATACGCCTCCGATATGAAGAGGATTGCGGCAGTGTTTCTGATACTGGATTGCTTGCAACGAATTCCAGTGCACCTTGCGGTGATTTGCCACAGCCTACATTTACAACATATGTCATTTACGAAAAAGACCTGTGGCCCAATCAAACAGTTAAACTAATCTATCACACTGTCGAAATTTTTCTAACAAATATTGGTCCACTGGTTGGCGTAGTTCTCTCAAATCTGGCTGTGATACGTGCCTGCAAAAGAAGTGACGCCTGCCGAAGATCTTTCGCCGAATCTTCACAACAGTTCCACAACAAAAATGGGATTGCATCCTCTGTAGCGACGGAACCGGCATATGTGCCAACTGCGAGGGCTCATCCATTGTACAAACGTGCAATTACTGCCACACGCGATCAAATTTACACAACCCCGGGGGTTTTCGTATTTAGCCCGACCATCCCGTTTCGACAGTCCTTACACCGTTATAACAACCGGGCTACCAATCGTGTTACACCTCTTTTACTGACAGTAATATTTGCCTTCCTGTTGTTCATTGCCCCATTTGGGATAGTGCATCTGGTTTGCGTTCAGGTAATGCGGGATATGGGGGAACGAGTACGGGACGACCCTGAAGCACGCAGTTTATATGCGGCACTAAATTTAACTGTCCAGTGGACTAATGTTGTCCAACTTCTGGGATGCGCTTTGAACTTTTTTCTTTACTTCCTTGTATCTACAACCTTTCGGCGAACTACAAAACGTACATTTAAAAAGTTTTATAATCGCCTCAGGTCATGTCAGCAGGAGTTCCGGCGGTCATTTCGTATACATAGTTCCACTCCGACGGAGTTTTCGGATGACGACATAAGAACAAATGAACTACGTCGAGCACTGAATTTGAAATTAGCTCCTGTCTGTGTTACGGACGCACGTTTGACAGCAAACAGATCCGACGCGAACATGCGACAACGTATTACTCACCTATTTAGGCTGCGTCGTACGACACCAACCCCACCCTCAACAAACTGCACGGGTGAACCACATGTACACTCTTGCCCCCTGCCTGGTTCTCGCTGGAATAGCGATCTGTTAGATACAATGGTAATTAACCATTCATGTGGGCAACTGAAATGTGATTGTGAGGTTTGCTGCAGTGCTCCCCCGGTTTTTGGACAATTCAATGCACGCTGTCCCCACTGTTCACAGCTGTTCACACTGGATATTTCTTTACCAGAGAAACAACTACAATCAACAACACTCCCCTCAACCTCAAGACAAAAACGTTTACGGACAAGTCACAACGGCAACAGGCAGTTCCATTCCAAGTGCTCCGGGTGTTATTCATATAATTATGATTTAAAACGCACTCCTAGACGGTTTACACAAAATGACGAGGACCGCAGCATACCCAAAGAAGAGATTCGTCATTTTCCTAATCCCTATGACAAGAACTCTCGGCATTCTTATCACCATTTTTATCGTGTTCAATGTCCACCTAAAACACACTTCTCTGCTCAAGAAGCTAACACGTGACTTAAATATGCTGACGGTTTTTTTTAAATGAAGACTAAGAAAGTGATTGTCCTTATTCTTTAACAGTATTGGATAGATGACTTCTATATGTACTGGGCCTTGGATTGGTTAATTGTTCGCGAAATCGAGGAAATAGATGCAAAGCCAAACTCTTAAGATAGTTGCTTGTGATAATTTTTCTAATGCGCGGTATATGAATGGTGCTGCACAAAGTTCATTGTCTTTCTATCAGCAACTTAGTCGCATTTCGCCCACCACCAAGAGTATGGGGACACCTATAAGTAAACACCAAACAGTGAGATGATAAGCTGCGAATTTTCCTATAACATGGAATAACCGCATTTGTAAATTTCAAAATAATGATGATCCTAGGTCATGAAAAGCCTTGTTGGAAACTGCCATGTTTGCATTTGAAAGGAAGAATTCAATTTCAGAAACAGCAGGGCCTCTCTTCGGCTTTCTTAATGGTCAAATCACCCTACCAAACAAGATACACAGTTGAGAAAATCGGAATAATTTATCAAAATCTACCCCACTTTCATGCGACATTTGGTTCCAGCAGAACATAAGGTCGACGGAAACTCAGAGACTGCGCCCACCTAATGAGCCACAAGAACAACGAAACCGGTCGTGGGCTGTCGATGAGTCTTTGGAAAACTTTGGTGTGTAGCGCGGTAGGTCCAAACAAATCACTTAATTATTTCTTTTGGAGGACACAGAAGTACGTGATTAAAACATAGCAGTCACTCTGAACGGAAGTCTCAGAATAAATAACAAATCAAAGCAGATTTTGAATAGAAATTACGCTATCACGAGACTGACTAGAAATAGGATGAACTAAAATAGGAGTTCAAACTACTTTTACTCCCACTAGGGCCTGTCGAATGGATGTTGTCCGTTTACCGTTTGCCTATTATTTTTAGTGGAAGAACGATGTAGAGTTGACCAACTAGAAGAAGCTGTTTTATTTAGGGTTAAGGTTGTCTGAAATAAGGTTAACCTAACAAAGTCTCAAAGTGGTTGCTCCGTGGATGTTTGGCTTCAAGACGTTTTAGCCTGATGCTATTTTGTTGGTTTGGACAAAGGAATTCAGTACTCCAAGATTAATCAGACAAAAGATAAACTTTTTGCCCAGCCAAATAACGTGTCACTACTAAGTGCTTCAACGAAATGAGCATAAGAGGCAATAATGAAAAAACGATTTAAGAATACTAAAGAGGCATGGTAGAGTCAGGGTCCGTTTTGCACTTTGATGTCAAGTAGTCAAAAAGCAGTATGTTTCACGCAACCTGGCAGGAATTCTGCGTCTAAATTCAAGAAGGTCAACTAAATTTGTATGAGAATGTGAGTTAGCTGATCACTCAGAAATAAAGCATAAAACGCATGCAAAACGGTCATATTAAGATATCTTGGAGAGTTACAAATTTAAGGACTTTGATTCGCTTTTCTCGCAGTCGCTTCACGGGGGGAGATAAAAAGGCTCGTCGTTAATGGAAAAGCCTTTGGAAACCAATCATCAGCAAATTTTCTCAATTAAGGGAAATCAGGCACCATAGGTTTCGCAAATATTTTGTGAAGCAGCTCTTGTTTAAAACAGTTTAACTTCGGGGAAATTCGCTAAAAATACTTAGAAAAATTAATGGAAGAAAAAATAACAATATTCACTCCCTGTGGCGACCCCAAGCGTGAAAAAGGTTGCAGTAGTATCTTTCAGAAGTAATTTTAGTGTCTAAGCTGGTTTATGGAATAGCTATTCCGTCATTCCACCGGTAGGCAAGTCAACTTGGAGAAAATCTGGTTTACTCTAGGGAGAAACAAAGAAGACTGGCTAAACTGACTTTAAAATTCAAGCTAATTTGCTGATCAGATATTGTGGGGCAGGTTTAACAGTCAACAAAAAACCAAAAATATCATCTAAGTTATAAATGCAATGTAAAAAACTGTGGACCTCTTTCGCGAATAAATAGTCAGGACAAGATGTGTATTTAAAGTAATGGGCCGTCGGTGAAATTTGTTGACGCAGTAATATGAATCAGCACAAAACACCCAATATGCAAGAAACCCTGTAATAAGTTACTTCACTGAGATCCAGAAATATTCAAACTGTGTACCTGCTGAAGCTTATGTGAGCTGGGCTGAATTAACAGAAAAATTGACACTTGGGATTAGCGCACTATTAATGTTGAGAAAATCTGAACCAGTCTCACAATTCCTACACTGATCCACATCCGAAAGATTGATATGAGTAGTAGAGTAGGTTTACGTCGAATTAACATTTGCAACTAGTAAACATGATAAGGAAATATAGCTATTCAAAGCGAATTAGCTTCAGCCATGTGTGTTTGCACCGATCTTCTAAGAATCACAAACCATTTAGCCTGTTATATCTTGTGAATGTTGTCTTTCTTAGCACTCAGTTTGAAATAGTGTAGCAGACATACGAAAATCAATAGCCTCAGTGTTTTCACTCCGGTAGCCATAGTTATTATAGAATATTGATTCATTAGCTAGTTTAAACAAATGAACATTCACCACTCAAGTGAACTGTTTAAAATATTATGTACGTTTAGTCGCACTGTGAGCTCCGTGTTAAAGCAGTCACCGGCGGATGGGCCCTAGAGTAACCACGTCATTGGAACCACAATTTCTTAGCAACATTTCAACTTCAAGTAACGGAGATTCAACTCTTAGAGCAGAAATAATTACTTCAGGAGAAGGACAATCACCCCCGTGGAGGAGAAAGCAGATCAAATCCAGCAATGTCCACCTCAGGAGCAGGGAAGCTAATCGCGTTACTGTTACAGACGGACCGGTTGTCTTCATCACCCAAAGAGGTTTTGTTTCCGAGCGCATTATACATGAGACACTCGCGTAAAGGTAGAGAAAGCAGCGGTGCCAAAATTCAAGAATCGTTGTGGCAGACGCATTAATTTCACTGCGGCTGAGCCACAGTAATCAACTGTCAGTCACGGATTGTGACTGTTTACTATAGGACTGTCCTAGGCAGAACGAAACAAGAAAGCAGCTGCTCACTGGGTCAGCCGATGCTGTGTACATTTTAAAGTCAAAAGCAAAGCACGGAACCGCTGGATCAGTACTCATAACACCAACTAATTTGCGTTCATTCTACATGGAGGGCTTGTAGCTTTGCTGGACAAAAACATGGTACCAAATGGGCAGAGTTATCTCGATACAGCTGTATGCAAGCACGGAATTCTTGATCGGACTTATGCATATGTCCCAGAAATCAATTCCGCCTATGAAGTTTAATGTTTGTCTATGTGGCCAATTAGCCAACACTGGTGTTTGAATTGCTATCGGTGGTTTTCATTGTGCCTGAACTCCTATCCCGTAATTTGCTCTTTTGCCGAATACATCGCTCTATCGCATATGGTCAGGAGTGTACCGAATGTCTTATGCCGGTCGCTTAGAAGCCTCAAGCGAGTGTCGTGAGAGAGAACCTGAGTGGGACTTAAGGTGTGTGCAAAAGTGCTACACCTTAAAATCTCTGAAGTAAACTAACACCCGCCTTTTTGCGCTTTGGTGGGATCCTACATGTTCTGTCACAAATCTCCCTTCAGCTATGCTTATCAGCTTAAAATTTCCTTGGTTATTAAAAACGTTATAAATGCGCGATCCTGTCTGTTAAACCATTTTAAAGTTTGCTGACCATAAATTATACGCCACGCCTTCGGTCACAAAAGACGCGCGTTGGAGTTTGAGTTCTCACGGTTCCATGTTAACGGGTTGTACAAAGTGTTCTTGGGCACTGAATCCCTAATAAAGATTCGTAACTTTAGTGTGTCAACCTCTAAGAATTGACGCCAAATCAAGCGTTAGCTTTTGTTCAAACATATGCAAACATACGTCGCACTATCTTGCAAGCTAATCATATGACTTCCCATTGTCATGTAAATTCAAGTATGTCTTTTCTACAATCATATTTGTCGCCTCACTTGCAAACGATGATTCTCGCATGCTAATCTCAAGTCCCTTGATGTGAACCCCCTATATCTCACCACCAGGCGGGTATATCTAACTAAAAACCACTGCCCTGTTGCCTCCACCGTCAACTTAGAAGCTCATATAGAGTCGCTCAACTATTCTGTCTATCATAATACGAGTTAGTTGGACTGACTTAGGGAGAACAAAGAGGAATGCAAACCGAATAATAATGCCACGACAAACCAAACTAACCATGTCATTCGGACTATTTGTGTGAGGCTGAGCACATGCGCTCAATGTCTCTGCTTTGTCCAGCAGGGCCACAGGCTGTCCATGTAGTACAAACGCAAATTCGTTGGCGTTATGAGTACACATGAGCTAGATATCGATCCAGCGGTTCAGTGGTTTGCTTTTGACTTCAAAATGTACATAGCATCGGCTGACCCAGTGAGCAGCTGCTTTCTTGTTTCGTTCTGCCTAGGACAGTCCTATAGTAAACAGTCACAATCCGTGACTGACAGTTGATTACTGTGACTCAGCCGCAGTGAAATTAATGCGTCTGCCACAACGATTCTTGAATTTTGGCACCGCTGCCTTCTCTACTCTTACGTGAGTGTCTCATGTGTAATACACTCGGAAACAAAACCCCTCTGGGTGATGAAGACAAACGGTCCGTGTGTAACAGTAGCACGATTAAACTTCGTGATTCTAAGGTGAATGTTGCTGTACTTGATTATCCTACTTCCGAAATGATTATTTCCGTTCTATATGTTATAACTCCTTCAGATGACTTTGAAGTAGCGCATCTCAATGTAGGGAGTGACAGCATTCTAGCCCAATAATATTTTCCCCTTCATTTCCCTGAGTTCAAAACTCCTTCAAAATTAAAAGGATGTTTCCAGTTTTGCGGTACTTGTTTTCAATTTTGGAAAACTTCGGTCCAAATATTTCAACTACCAACTCAAACGTAGATCTTCTCGGCAGCAAGAGGTGAGAGATTTTACCGTTCCAAATAAACTCATTTTATATCGTCTCACATTTCTCCTCAGTGCTCGATGTCGGTTAAACAATTGTTGCCTGTGCAAAATGCCCCACCACTATTCGCTATTCTGTATATCACTTTTATCTTCGCTTTTGGCTTTGAGTTGAACTTTAGAAACAAAGAATTAAGCGGCCCTGTAGTATATTTATTTGGTTTGCTGAATTTTCAATTTTATGCGCACAACTGCTAAACGTATTTGTCTTATTCTTCTGTTTTAAACTGAACAACCTTAAAAACTGTACTGGGAAGTACAGTTTCAGTGCAGTTTCAGTACAGTGATCATGTATTCAGCGGTGTGTAGCCTCTTTGATGGAGGTTGCTGTCATTAAAACCAAAGCTAAGGCGAAACAAAAGCTTCGCGTAAAAAAGGATTATATTGTGTGGCCACAAAAATGAGGTGTGCGTCTATGTAGGTGAAGTTAGTGTGATAAATCCAGGGATCTGTGGTGCAGTGCGAATTGCAAAATGCACATAACAATTTAGACGATTTCAACGACAAGGTGGCAACCTAGCACCCACGGCATATTAAAATGTCATCAAATGCAAAACGTCTCTTTAATCCTCTCGTGTTTTCCGCCAAAATCTTTGAATGAAAATACTTTGTACATGAGCCTAGAGTGGCCACTCGTTAAGCATTGCTGTTTTAATTTCTTACAGCAAATCGAAAATGGTTGCACACAGAAGCCATAAGATTAAACTGTGAGATAAAGCAAACTTATTAAATTTGCTATTAAACACTGAATCTTAGAAAGTAAAGCAAAATTTGATATGGAAGAGCATGCTGATAACCCAGATAGTTGTCTAATTATTCTCCGTGGTTGCAACTTTTGTTGAAAGTGATTCATCACCGGTCAAGTTGACATAATCAACGAGCTGTTGAATAGTGAAGTTGTGTGGTGATGGGTGTACGTTTTGCAGTGGTGTGCTCTAGTTTTTATACATGCTTCTAAAGTGAGTGGCTGGGATTACCGCTCATAATCGAAGGTCATTACCGAACACTCAAAACACCGCCGCACAGATGCACCCCAAAACAATCCTGTGATTCTCTTACCTCGACTGGAGACGCAACGACCACAAAACGACAACAAGCAACACACGATAAAGACCAACCAAGAGAAAAAGATGAAAATTCAACCTTCTGAACCGTGGTGACTGATTGGTGCATTCGTGAGATAGATTTCAGGGTGGTGCTAGGACTGGTGTCCCAATGCTGAAGAAGGACGACTCCGATATATTTTGAGCGTTGATTACCAGTTTGGAACGGCAAGTCGGCAGAATCGGCGAATTTCCAAGTGATGCCAATTTGGGTCTTCCAAACCACCAGTGCATTCAAAAGACTACTAAAATGGGAAATTCATGTTCTTCGCGCTGACCAAAAGGAAGAAACAATCTTAGTAGTTGACCACTTAGTTAACATAAATATTGTTGTGAGTTCGAGTGACCTGACCTGACCATCTAGCTCCGATTTCCAGTTTGGGAGAAAGTTGGGGTCATCCGATCCTGCATGAACAAAACCGTTCGTCCATTATTTGCGGCTACCACTTCGACGCTTTTGTTGAAAAAGCAATTCTGATTTCTTTCACTCTTCTCAGTGAGACGTATGCAGCACAGTTTTAAAGAGATAAGCTGCATGAAACTGGCCCCAGTAAACCCGATTCGAATGACGCAGCAGTGTGATGCCAAATTACTCTTTAGGAATTTATACACATGGGAGCCGGATAGTACTCAGTGAAAGTAAATTCTAACCCAAACATTACCCCGAATTGCGACACCTTTATTTATACAAGCACGTTTCTAGAACAGGCATGCTAAAAAACCGCAAGTTAGTGAGAATTTGATAGCATTTTTAGAGTGTTAGATTTCTTGCGACTGTATTTTAAGGAATAGCAAGACACGTGATAACCCAAGCCACTAGAAAGCATCCAAGAACTATCTTTTCATGCCCTCCTTGATGAATCAGGTGATGTGGAAATGCAAGGTCCAGTTCACTCAAGAGTAGCTGCTGCAACATCTAAACGAGCATATTCAGATAAATGTAAGACTAAAACAATACAACTGTGGAAACCACTGCATAATGAGGGCGAACCTCCGAAATTAAACATCCAAATACCGGCCCTGGTTTTGGGAAACGTGATCAAAATTTTTTAAAACATTTGAATACTTGTCACGGCAGTAATACAGTGCTCTTCTACAGTGTTATTTGCACTGTACACTTGCCTCCCGAAAGAGGGAATTCGGTTCAATAGAACTATGTCAAGTAATTTATGTTTACTAACTAAAGACAGTCGAACTCAAGTAAGGTTATCCTCATCCGTGATGTCAGGAAGTATACGTGGCTCATTAAAATCAAAAAGGATTCTCGAATCAGCACGTGCTGGCATTTTCTACGAATTTTCAAATGACCATCGGTATGGTTTTGAAGTTTTCTAATTCTTTCTTATTAAAACTAATGGCGAACTTGCCCACAAAAGTCATTCTCACGTAGAAACCGTTCAGCAGTGTACCAAGAGTCAGAATCAGATGGAAGAAATAGTAACCAGAGGCAAGTGGCACTAGTATAGGTGACAGTAACTGTCACATTACTCTCGAATGAAACTCTATCTTTGGAGTAGCTCTTGGTTAACTATTTTATTTAAATTTACTGCCAGTCTACTTATGATATCAGGTCTCAAAGATGATGTCATTTGGTCTTATTTGGATATTTACTGAATCTGCACCTAGAAACGCGTTTTTGAGTTTTTTGAAGCATTTATTTCAGTGTCTCCAAGCACATTTTTTGTTTCTTCTAGGGCACTGCTGTCCACGCATATGCAAACAACGCTGCAGCGGGTTAAGCAGACTCAGATAAGGGAGCAAGGATGTAGCCAGTGCAAAACAGAAGATACGTATCCAGGGGAACAAAAGTTAAATATCTAACGTTGGTGGAAGCTGTGCATTGGTAGATCGACGGGTGACATACTGAATGAATTCTCTAGAGTTCGACTCACTAACGGCTGGCGAAGATACAACCCAGCGAACTGACACTTCCTTACTGTGTAAACCATGATAATGTGGGTGTAAAGCTCAACGGAATTTAACTGGCTTCAATGTTTGATATCACCCATTTTTTGTAAAAAAAAGCGACTGACCATGGTTCAACGTAAGCAGCACTGTAGACGCAGAGCTGCTTTGCATGGACTTTCTCGTCAAAGGAGTTCCTTGAAATCGATCACAACCGAAAGGTCAATTACGTGTCTTAATTTGTACATCTTAAGAGTGGCGAGTAGTTCTAACTTGGTGTTTGTAACGCTGGATCTCGTTTATTCGACAGTTGTGGCAAGAAACATGTTTCATTTTCTCTAAAAAACGGGACATTAAGCAAACGAAATGAACTGATCATTTAGACCTTGTTCACGCCAGTTAAAATCAATAAGCTCTCAAACACACATTAAAATGAACTCAACAAAACGTCGGTCCAAGCAAGGGTGGACATGACTAGCGCTAAGCACCCCGTCGATCTCCAAGTTGTCCAATCGATTTTTACCAATTTTAGTTCAACTGATTAAAGGTATTTACAGAAGTTTCCTTTGATAATAGACGACACTTTAACGAGGTGAGGCAGTCACAATATATTGCAACATGAAAATATAACTTAATATGACCTCTTGAAAACTTCCCTAGATATATAGGTACCAAAGATTAGTGTAATTGTCGAATGGCCTAACATAATTTTGCGAAACGTGCGTAAAAATATTAAATTTTCCAAACGTGATAAGGTGATTCCTTGCGCCACTACTTGTAAGCCATGTAGCCACACGGAAAGATCACCCTAAAGTCATCTGTGTCCATGAATATTGTAAACCACCACAAAAACTCAAGAAAACCCGGCACAGTGCGCAGACGTGGTACTTGCAGAAATACTTCAAATTAGTGACAAATTCAACAACATCCGGTAGGATATATATTCTACAGAATAATCTTCAAGGCCACGATACACTAAACTACGTACAAAGAGAAGTTGGACAAAAGTGCTGGGCTGACGTGGATTTTAGGGATTGGCAAACTTCTAGTCCCTCAAATCCGAACATTTAGGACTCCATGTATTAACTGAGTTTTGTAACTACAAAGAAACAGTTACTTGCAGTTAATGGCAAACACATAATGTGGGAAATAACAGGCTGTAAATTTTTTTTCGTTCCCCACTACAAATAAGAGAGTTTTCTACGTGCTTTTTGAACGTTTTGCTAAGTTGCCTCATGGCATGTGTATTCATGGATACTAAGTGGAAGCGATTGGAGCCGAGTTAACATCCATGACATCAAGTACATTGTGTTCATGTTTTCAGAAATCATCTCATTAGTGGCTTTAAATTATTATATTCAACAGTGGAAAGGATGCAAGGTTTACAAAAACAGAAAATATACTACTGATCGCGAGGCTGCAGACAGAACAGCACCCATCGACACAAATAACAATTAAATTCGGCATGCTGGATAGCTCCGAGTCTAGTTCAACTCCGCCATGCATGAACAACTGAGAGAGCTGAGTAAACCTTAATGCGACTGCAGTCATTATTTAACGTTCAAACACCGGTGTAACATGAAAAGTTGGATTTAGAATTTTGCTAATATCCAACTAAAACAAGTGACCAAGTTCAAAACCAAATGAATGTTTCATGGAATATCTGTAAAGCGCACAAGTCAGGCCACTTGGTATTGGGCAACGCATGTCAATTTAAATCTGATATTCAGAAGTCAACATTTGCAGCAATAATCCGAATGAAGACAAACCCCAATTAAGACTGATTCACCAGTGTTGGGTGCGTCCGCTCCATAAAATTTAACCAGAATATTTATCGTCACCTTGAGTGTGATACACAAAATTTATAAAGCATCATATTTTGGGTTAACGAGGTAGAAACCGCTGTTGCTCTTGTCATAATTACATACAATCATAAGTTTGTTCTAAAGTATGTGACATTATTTTATGCAACCAACAACCATAGGAGCTTTCTTTAAGTTTTACGTGCTTCACCCACATAGTAACAGATTTAATCGCAAGTTCTCTACAACTGTTTAGCAATCACTTCTTGCAGGCGATCACGTCGTCAATATCTGTGCATCAAGCACCAGCCGACCTTTTGTTACAAACTTCGCTACATTATACTCCTCCATATCGTAACGAACAAATACTCCGTAGACATTGAAAGTGTATGTTCTTTGTCGCTGACTATCTTTTGCTTCTTATCACTGTTTGCTTGAACACGTGATGCCTGTTGTTCCTAATCAGCCAACGAATCTATTGCTTCACAAAGCACTTCAAAGTTAAGCAACGTGGATGGTTCATGTGCTTGAGGATGGCATTAAATTGGGTAATCAGTTCGGTCTTTATTATTTGACCGGATAATTCCACCTGCTCACGTGGAAAGCCATTTTTATTCCCCAACTCCGCTAGCAATTCTATACTAAAGTGATTTCAAATTACCAACAATTTTTAACAAACCATAATCACAGCTACCACTTAGTGTTAAGCACAACTGAAAACCAAGTATTGGCCAACCTGAGCTGGTGATCTGATCTTATCAGCCCACTTACTTAACCCATTAATTCTATGTTCATCAAATCGCATTTAATCGCAAAATCGTGATTCACAGTTGTTTCAGCTGGATCGTAAGTTTGAATGTCCAATTCAAACCAGGAGCGGATAAAATCCGTATATTGTACGATTAGTACAAAAAACAACGTTGGCTGGCTCCCAACAGGCAACTACCTGTTAGCGGTAGTTGAATAACTAAACAACTGCATCAGAATTGACAGCATGATATTAGTTTTAAACACTCCCATTTTGCTGCCTTACAACTGTGACCTATCTGAACGTCCTATTTTGAAGGAAATAATGAGAGTGGGTGGAGGAGGGACTTACTGCTAGCCTACAGTAATCATATTAAGGGGGCTACAGCTCCGGACACTCGTTCGGACAATCTGAATAGAAAGTGATGACAAAAACCACAACGGGGTCCATAAGCAGCGAGATCTCAGAACTAGGTGCAGTGGGGTCATGGGGCCAGTAGGTTCCCGATCCTGGGAGGTGAGTTACACCGACACCCAGACTCTTCGTAATCTCTTTCGTGCCAAACTTCCAAGTCAAAGTTTGGCCATCTCTCTGCTTTTGCCTCTGAATTTGGCACGAAAAGCGGCATCCTATTCGGTTTAGCCTGTGCGGTACATGGTCTAAACAACGTACGTTCTGATGCCGGTTCATTCTTTGAGTGAATTTTCCATTTCACAACCAAACGCTAGCTTTCTAAATGGTCCTGACACCATTTTATACGACCTATGGCTCTGTGACAACGGTTGTTGAAAACCTGAAAATATCTCAGTTCCGGTGAGCGAAAACGCCAAGTTTCACTGCCGTACAACAAAACAGCCCTTACTGTAGCCAAGCCCGTTCATATGTAGCCTAAATGCTTCATATTAGCAAACGCAACCCGAGCTTTGGAGAATCGTGTTTTGACCTCATCTCTCACGTTACAATCGGAACTAATAAAACTTTCGGAATACGTGAAACGTGCCACAACTTCAAATACCTCTCCTTGAATTGTAAGTGGCGTGTTCAGTGACTGCATGTCCAACAGCATGACCTTATACATTGAGTGCAAAGCGTATGCCAAAGTACATAATGACTTTGGCATCTGAGATCATCTGGTCAACACAGCCCCTACCAGCTCGGGATAACGCTCACTGCCCTCAGGTCCATGTTTCACGAACCACCATAAGACGAGGAAGGGCAGATGACGCCAAGAGTCTCGTTACGACCAGCATCAGGCTGATTTAGGTTTCATAAGTTTAAACGTAAGTATCTTCGTTTCAGTGGTCGCTCTAGGAACACAGCTTAATTTTGGGCACTTGGAAGAACCTATCTCATAGGTTCTGCACATGTTCACACAACTGGATACTCATTTCGTAGTGCTCCAGCAGCTTAAAAATGGAAGCTTTTTCGAAGCTCAGGAACAAGCCTGGAGCTGGAGTAAAATTTCAGCCCCCTCATCAGTGACCGCATAATTGTGTGGCATGTTATTTTACAACACGAAGTTTAAAACAGAGTTATTTCTGATTGGGAAACCATGTAGACAACCTTCTGCAACGAAGTGTTGTCCTGTGTCGATTTCTTAGTGTTTTGAGATTAAAACAGCTGTTCCGCTCACACAATATCACACGACCACACCGACCAAGTGGTTTTCAAGGGAAAACTAGCAGTACAGTGACAGTAGAAGCATGGTTCCAGGACAGCTCCCTAAAATTATTCCTACGCATGACGTTTCCTCACCATTCTTCGCTGACTCAACTGATGTCAAGCGAGCTGTGGTCAGCTCAAGCGCTTTGAACTCCGGATTACCATATCCAGCCGTCCTGTGCTGTTTACTCAGGAACTGACCGTCCCACGAAGAGAGATAAGGATTCAGTTGGAACAAGTTGATACGCCGGTTATCTGGATTTGTGGCAGTAGTTTACAACGAACTATCAATCAAAAAGTTACTTGGCTTGTTAGGTATCCCCAGTTAAACAGCTTTTCTGGGCTAAGATATAATCAAGGTCTGTTCAAAACGTTGACTCAGAGGACTAGGCTTGTCTGTACAGCTGACCAAACACCGAATTAAGATTAGCTGAAAACGGATTCTGCTTGTTTACGGCTATCTTTAAAAATCTGCTACCTTTCATATCGAACCAAACCTTTTATTCACTCAGATCATCATGGCTGGGAAGAAAGAGATGTTGATATGTCTGTAACCTGATGACATATCTACATTACTAACCAGGAAATACAGTCCATCCTGAATCATCATTCTAAAGCCCATTGGATTAACGCTTCATTGTAGCTGTATATTTTATGATAACTGCGGATATAACATGGGCAAACTCTCGAATGCTGAGTGACGGAAATGTAACAAAACTACTGACTAGTATTTTCAAGCTATTAACTGGGATAGATTGTTTTTAGCTCGACGCTCTCCAGTATACGTGCTATCCAGTTCAGGTTTGCTTTATACTACCTAACTAACTAGAAATTTTCTGCTGACGTCAGGCTGCAGTGCAATTCATATATGAATTGCAATGCATGGGTGCACAGCCAGCGGCAACAGTTTTTTTATTGGGCGATTCCAAGCTAAAGCAATCTGTGGCCAGACTGCTTAGCGACCTTCCAAGTGCACTGATAAGCAATGAAAGGAAAACTTACCACATGAAACAAAATCGACTGTCGGAAACCAGTGGAATTAAACTGAACCAATGTTTTGGAAGTTCACGAACATACTGACCTTATTATGACCGGATAGGAAGTGCGCATTTTTGCGCGAGGGTAGTGTACTGTCCAAAAAGTTTGACAGTTGTTTGAGAAGCTTGCCCAGATTGCAACCAAAAGTTGTAACCGGAGGGCGGATAAGACCTGAATTAACCGATGAAATGACACCTATAGTTTTATGATCATTAGACTTTGGAAGGTAAATTAAACAACCAAAGAAGGCTAGGGACGAAAAGATAAAGCAACATTTAGACCTCTGTTGCTATCAGTCTGACTTAAAACTTCACATCAAGTTAGATTAATCCGCTTAGCAATTTAGGAGCACGCTGCTGCTTTTTGATATGTTGTAGCTGACATTGTTAGGGAGTATCTAGTGTACAATATCCGCATTGAAAGAAAGGATGAGCAAAAATGCTGCGCACTCATATGCACGAGTGTTATGGAAAAAGCAAAGTGGCGTAACCACTAGTAAACCTAATCTGCTTCCCCCAACCATCCTAAACCTCTAGAAGAAAATATCACATCTGTCTTTAAGCAAAGGAGTATCAGCTTTTGGCAATGTTGTAGAATATGGGTAGTTCGGGTGTGCTGATTGATTGTTGGTCTGTTCGCCGAGCTTGGCCACTCAACCCCGCACTGACGATGTCACCTCGATTGGTGATGAAACGTTTACAATCCAGCTGCCAAGCTCGGCGAACAGACCAACAATCAGTATCACCTTTTGTTGGAAAACCTGTGACACTTCGATGTTACAAAGGCCAATCATGGCTTTGAACCGTGCGCAAAATTTAGCCAGATAGCTGTTCTGAACAATATGTATTTATTACTGTCATTCATCATAATTGGCCGTAAAGCATCAGGTCATTATGCCGCCCTGCCACATATAAACTGCACGTTTCACGGTGGTTCCAGATTAACAAAACAAAAGTTTGCCTGACCCAGTCTTGAACCCGCGCAGCCCGACATTAAACAGCTTGGTATAAAATGTTGACAGTAGTGGGATAAGCACAAACACAAGACCCTGTTCAACATTAGAACCAGTTACGTGGTACATCCTGAAAGATCTCCACAGGCAGAGAACCTAGGGGACCTCAACGTGTCACGTGTGGGTTCTCACCGAACAGGGTTTTGGGTCAAAGTCCTTGATTTCTTTGTTGGGTGTTTTGTTCATATCCGAACATCCTTAACCATATAAGTTTTACTTGGTTGTTTAGCAAGTTCGATTCATCACCGAGTACTTTTTCACGCATCATTTCCTTGTAAGCAGGCCGCAGCCAGCTAATACCTAATTTATCGCAAAGGTATCGGTGCACAAACGTTTTGATACTAGTAATGTCCCCGAGATAGGAGAGGTCAGGTTTCGTAACCACCTTAAAACAGGATCTCTCGTAGAGTCATCCAGTCCACAAGTTCTTTCGGCGTTAGTGACCTGAGTCTCTGATAACATCTGCGATGCAAGTTTTCAGGTATTACTTTCGCCTGACAACGCGTGCATTGTTTTTTCTGCCAACAGGGTTAAAAAATATTATTTATTTCCTCCAGTCTATCCACCGCGCATCCCTTTGATGTGGGTACACACTCCCATACTATTGCAACAATGTGGACGAGACAGAAATACTGATAGTTTGAACGGAATATGGTCTTTCTTCTTATCAGTCAGCCACAAAATTACAGTGAAATTGTGTTACCTGCATTTTTTATTCATTCGTTTGATCCAACACTCCCACACGCAATTACTGAAGCAGACCATATAAACTATCTACTCACAAACTCTGGTATTGTACTCATCAGTCACTTTGCGACACGCAATACCATTCTCGTTGCTTTGTGCAGGTGAGACTCACGGTCAACCCAACTCCAAAAAGATAACTGTTATCGTCTGCCGCACTGATGGTAAGTGACGGTTCTAGGCGATCTTTCCAGTTTTATGGTGACATGGTTGTATCCATTGCGCCGATGAGAGCGATCGACTTTATGAGTCTGATATTTTCGGATTTACTGTCTTACGTTTTGTGCTTTTACTGTTTAGTGCAGTTTGTACGGATCGCAATTGCTGCAAATGGGTAGGATACATCATACCTACCTCAAAAGTGCAAAAAAACAATGCACCAGGGGATGCTCCTTTAACATCAAGCAAAAATGAATGTGGACCAAACAGACCAATGTGCTGATTGTTACATGCGTTACAGAAAACGAGTGGTCATCCTCGAAGGAATTGTGAATCTACCAGCTGGATAGTTACAGTCTTTTTAGTTTTACATATTATGCTTCTCGTAATTAGCTATCTTCCCGACTGCTAGTGGACTGTTGACGTAGCCTGGTATCCCTCATGAATTACCACTCAACCACTACACTGATGTTGGCAAATGACACCGAATATTCTATGACTGATTAACCTTAATTTATTTTTGGTTATCGAAAGTTCGGCATGGATGACAGCAGTCTGTGGACGGACAACATATACGAAAAAACAAAAATGGAATGCAATGCTAGGATATTAGAGGTCAAAATCTAAGAAGATATCAGTAAACTCGCAACTAGTAGTTGATTGACTACCCAAATGTAGAGCATAGGATCATCTTAGGTAACTGGAACAAAATTGGTTTCGTGAGCGCTTAGCATCAGCTTCGCGATCATTTTTTTCTTCAGGGATTATTGATAGTTTTGGGAGATTTGGAAACTTCGGTCAATAATCCGTTTTCCTCGCCTAAAGCCACTGAAAGGCTCATGTAACATGCCTCTCCTTCTACAGTCCACGACCGGTTTCGCCCTTTTTGAGGCTGATCAGGCAGGCACAGTCTCTCAGTTTTTGTTCAACTTATGTTCTAATTGAACCCAAATTAGACAAAGTTTGGTTTGTCAGTAAATTGACGGAATTGATCGGACTTGCTTAATAGATACTAGACGTACTATGTTTTTTTAAGGCGGACCATTCCCTCAAACTTATATGTGATACGAAAAGTCGGGGCTGATGTAAAAGGTTTTGGTCATTTGTAGGTATTCGTGGAAGCCTGTGGAGTTTAAATTTCTTTATTCTTGAGCAGCTAATGATAACTTCGTAACTTTAGTAATATGCATACGTGACTAAGGCTAGCATGATACAAACGGTCTATCAGCTAGATAATAAGCGCTGAATTATACACTTTTAAGCATTATCTTATCACCTGGAACGCTGCCCGATATTCTGCTGTGATTGTCTAAGCTTATTATGGTGTGAACGATGCGAAAAAACAGTCTCGGTCTTCTAACTAATAACTATATGTGGCAAGCATAGAAGTGACCAGCTTCTGCATTAGATGCTTATCTGTCCTGGAAAGCTGTAGAATACAATACTCATCAGATCCGTCAGATAAAAGCTTTAGCTTATTGACATAAAAGTAAACTGCTCAGCACAAAGTGGACGATTGCGTGTTCCAAGGATATTCAATTTTCAAGTGGTTGTTTGGAAAGGCTTTCACTTTTCAGCCGAGTTCATCCTGTCAGACAAAAGTCAACGCTCATGAAATTCATAGTTGTCTTGTAGAAAAGGAGTGTCCGAATACGACAACTTTAGAGCCCGAATTACCTTGCGCAGGTTGGAACTGGTTCTGCAAACAGTCACTACGGACCACTGAATTTAGCCAACCCATCCTTCGAAATTAAACGTCCGGATGATGAAATGCTTAAATACTTGTGTCAAGAATACGGTAATACCTATTTCTTCAAAGCCGAAATACGAACTTGAATTAGGCAGACAGTTTTTTGGGAAAGCCAACTCATATCCGCGCTAAAAGTTGTCCTGTTGAAAAACACATCGGAGTAAAGATGCTTCTAACGGAAAAAGCATACTAGGCTCCTTATTTTCAGAGACACTTTAGTCCGCTAAGACAAAAACCTCTTTACGAGGGAAAATAGTTTTTATAACAGGCATCCCCTCCAAAAATTCGTCCTTTTGCAATGTATCATTAGTGTGTACTTCCAAGCGTTCTGTTGCATTTATGAAGTCAGTTGTGTGAAGAACAACGCCATGGTAACTTGCGGTGCATTATGAAGTATACATGAGTTTTAGCAAAACAGGTTTGAAAAGTTTGAAAAGCTTTTTACTTTTCTGTTCATTGGCCTCCACCAATGAACTGATTTTTCCTCTACACGCTGAATAAACCGTGTTGGCTTTCTTTAGGCACAACACAACAAACAATACGGTACAATAAAATATACGCACAACACCCGCATATTGCAACCTGTAATCTAAACCCAACACATTTATTGATTCAGGCATCAAAATGTGCCGAACTACTTGTCGAATACTCAACATACCCAAATGCGGATGACAACAGTCATTTGCAGTTGCGCTCCTCTGCGTGTTGCACCTGAACACGCTGAGCAACGCATTTAGGTTATACATGCGTTACGGAGTCTCCAATTCCGATGGTCACAGCCGGTATTTTCAAGAATGGAGGTCACCTGGGACAGCATCTAAGTATTGATTATCACTTTTAACTTTTTTATATCCATCGGACAACCTGACAAGTTATCCTCATTATTTCAAGCTCGTCTCTGTTGATATATCTGCCCAATATGATTACTATAGCATTGTTTGTGCTGGGTTCTAAGTAACATGCGCTATGCAGGGTCATTGGCTTGCTACCGACGTTTTTCTTATTTAATTTTGCTTGAGTTTACCTACAAAATATCTAGTCTCACGCAAAAACCTCTATTAAGAGAGCAATCTTCCGCTGTCACCAGCCGCCTGGAACGCCTGCAATGTGGAATATACAACTGAACGCCTTCACTAAGGTACTGAGCTGATCATTTCATGTGAACTGCCGGTTCTTCCACGCATTTCTTCGACGCAAGCACTCCTTGACTGTTCAGTAAATCCTTTATCCTGTGGGTACTACCCAGTATAATTAAACTGGCACCCGGGTTTACCATTTTGAATGTTTTTGGTTTGCTTTTCATGAAATAACATTCATCAGGTACTTGAAAGCTCTTCAAAAGTTCACTCCCGGTTTCGCTCTTCCTGAGGCACATTAGGTGGAAGCAGTCTCCGAATTTTTGTCAAGCTTATGTTTTCGCCTTATTGTTTAGTCCTGTGTATATTTTGAGTCGGCTTCTAGTTTTATATCCACTGCCTAGTGATTTCCGTGCCAAGAGAAATTAATTGTATTTTAACTTTTTCTTCCTCAAATACTGCCTTGTACTTGTTTGTTTGTTTGTACTCGTTTGTTTGCTTTTCTGCTGCTAGTAACCTATCTGTATTCCCAAAGGCTTAATTCCGTGCGTTAATCAAAGCAGTATTTTTTAATTTTGACTCCTCGGTAGTACTTAATGGAATCCGAATTCTGTTCGCAAAACAACTCTTACATTCGTATGATTCGGAAGTCTGCTTTCGTGTGAATGCCCACTTAGAGTGTTATTTTACCAGCATGCAATCCATCACCAACTCGCAGCAAACGTAAGCTGCAAGACTTCAAACTCGCTGACAGTGCAGCAATTTCCTCAAGATTTGAATTTCGCTACTCGGAGAGTCAGAAGGAAGCCGTTCTTCCTGCCAATGATGATGATGTCAATGAATGAGAGGTTCATTCATACATTCATACATCTCATTTAACCAGGTTCTTCGCTTGCGTATACAGTATAGGTAGGATAAGATATCTACAGCAGGCAGGTTCAAATAGAGCATCTACTTCTTGTACGATAATTCGGTTCGTGGTTACAAAGTGTGAAATTTTCAGTTCATAATCCAGTATGAAAGAATGGTGAAAAAGTCCTCAAAAAAGTCAAAACAGGCACCAATCATCTGACTGGATCGAAATGACCACTGAGTTACCTGTCTAGGATGTTTCAAAATGCAAGCCATCGACCATATTTTCACTATTTTGATGCTTTAACATATCTTTGCTCTGTTGCAAAAGCTTGGATTCTTTACTATATTAGATCGTCGATGCTGTAGGTCAATGTTTTTTTCGTACATCTACTTTGGTTATACACTAAAGTTGAGGGCCCTTTTGCCTACCTGTTCATGTAAAACGTCCGTGGATTGCTTAGAACTGTGCAGTATTTCCCCCATCAGTTGGCATTCTTCATTGTTTCTAGCTTGTTA
Source organism: Clonorchis sinensis (assembly GCA_003604175.2). Classification (NCBI taxonomy): domain Eukaryota; kingdom Metazoa; phylum Platyhelminthes; class Trematoda; order Opisthorchiida; family Opisthorchiidae; genus Clonorchis; species Clonorchis sinensis. The sequence continues at coordinate 83,374,478 of CM030370.1, read as the reverse complement.
TCTTGTGTGCTACCTGAGATTGAGTAGTTCGATGACTGCCTTATGTTAAAAGTAGGACCAAGTTCGGTTGGTTTATATGCAATCGTATCACGTAGCAGTTTTTCAACTTCTTCAAATTAGTCCGGCTTGTCGATATCGCTGAAATATGTTATTTTACCACTGACAACGCCTTACTTGCTTCACTTTTTGTAGGCCTCTCAGATGGTCATGTTCTCGCTTAGAAACGGTTTATGTTTCCATTTCGTGTAATCCATGATATGGTAGTTTGTTGGGTCTGCCGCTAACCTGTCGACTAGACCGTTTATTCACACGAATTATTCTAAACTCGCCGGGTGAACTTTGTAGACGGCGGCCCTAAAAGTAAAATGAACTCTTTCTATTAGAATTTGTCTGGGTTCCACGCATCTGAATGCGTGGATTCAGGAGTCGTAATTGCTAGGTTGACCGTTTATAATGAGTGCGTGATTTGGTTTCCATTGCTGGTCTTGGTTTGAACTTGGCCTTGTTGACTTAATGTTCATTACCGTCTTAAGTGCTGCCGAGTACTGTGAACCGGTTACAGCAGAGTAAACAGTCTTGTTCTATTTGCTAGTGCTCGCGTATTTCATGAGACCAGCGTTAGCATCTTTTATCGTTAGATTTACCGCTCAGGTCCGTGGCATCTGGATGTTTTGATAAATGATATTCTACTCTTGATTAACTAATCTACGCTGCTTGCACACTACCAGGAATGATTTTGCATCCAATTTAAACTGCGTAAACTCGAGAGCAGCTAAGTTACTATGCGAGCACACAAAATTTGATTGAATATTAGTTCGCTGATACATGACGCAACCAAGCAAAGAAACAGAAAGTTTTCATTGCCACAAATTAAACTTCTTAAACAGCTTTGCAATGAAGTGAATTCCTAAAGAGGTCTTAAATTAAAGCAGCAACAGCTCACGTCGGACTGAAAACAAATTCGAACTAAACAGATTGTATCCTACTAAGCTGATTTTACCGAATAAGTATGCCAAAAGAACTCTGGAGCATAAAGTTGACAACAGAATTCCTTGATTTCATTCACTAAATTTGCTCGGTTCCACTTAAGCCGTTTTACGCACATGTCAAAATTTCTGTTCTATGTTTAGTGGTCAGCCAACCGCTAGCGCGGCTTCTTGCGTAATAAGATGAGGTGCCTGAATTAACTACCCTTGTTTCTGCGTTCGTTTATGATTACATGGTCGACATAGTCGACAAAACTCTTTTCGATGGCCCTGCTGTATCCGTGACTGCCCATTGCCTAGGCATGCAACATATTTCCTTGCAAGTGACAATCCTTCGCTAGTCGAATCATATTTGAAACCCCCATGTGCTTGTGGCTCACAGAAGGTCCTGAATACAGTCACCAGTTGGGTGGAGGAAAGATCCTCAATTCCAACTTCATGGCAGGAGATAGATGTACAGTCTGCCTGTAAGAGGGCACTGAGTCACAATTTTGTTTAACCCTGAGTTTTAGCGCCGAAGTAAATTTGTCATCAAAATTTCAGCCCAAAGATAACCACCTCAAATTCGTTCAAACTAGGTGGTCAGTTCTCTTGGGTAGTTGCCAAGCGGTTACATTTCTAGCGAGTAACACAAGAAGCATTACCTCTAGGTTTTGGGTCACATTATTTAGCAAGTACATTCTCATTCAGCCAGATCAAACATCTAACTACTGCTGAAAGTTTTGAACAAACTACTGAGACTGTTTCTACCAAAAATCCAAAAGTGTGCTCATTTTGAAGCATAAACTTCGCCGCACAATTGTAAGTTGTATAGACCTTCATTTGACAGCCTCCTGGTTAGAATTATTTTCATGGAACTACCTGCTCAATGTGAATCGGTCTGTGTACCTGATCATTTTAATGCACGGTCTGTAGTTTGTAGTCAACCAATACAATAGATGCTAGTTTTCTAATATACTTATTTGGCTTTTCCACATAGACTTACAGGAGCCAGTTATGTAGTGAAACATAACTGATAAGATAGAAGCCTACCGTTTCCGGTTCGTGTAGTGAGGTTTTAGATACACATCAGAACCGAGACAGTCCATCTGCAACCATGAGGAGAAACCATAACCTAAATACGGGCATGACCATTTTCAGAATTATATTCCCTAATTTATGCGCTAGATCATTCTGGCTCGAAATTGTCTGGTTGTGGCAAACTTGTGTTTTATCAGTCCGCAATTTGGGCAGGCCATTTAACCAGACCCTTTAACTGGCTGATTATGTGGTAGTGGTCTTCATGTATTTCCCCTCCTCTAACTTCCAACAAGAGCTCCAACCAAGGAGGATGCATTTAAATTTTGACCTGCATACATTTTTCCATTTTTAGGAGAACATCCGAATTATCCCGTAATTGTGCAATATATATAGCCGTTGTATTTTTTCCACAATTTTCGAGAGTAAAGTTTGAATCACATACGATCTGTTTGGTTGTAAGGTTTTCTCAATCCCTCCAGATTATTCGGAAAAAGCTAGACACAAAATGTAACACTACTTCACGTGAGTTTCTGAGGCCTCATCGCCATAGATTGTTTATCCTGTGCTAGAACTCGGTAGTGGCATATGGTTGCGCATTCACCATCCATAGCTGTCTGTGTCGTCCAGACCAGTCTGCCAAAGCCAACAAACGGACTTTGATCTACCATGATTCCATTTATTTTAGCAGTCTGCTGGTTGTGACGTTTTTCACATGAGTGTACTACACAATGGGTGCTTTATTTTTCAGTTATTGTGATGATTAAGATAACGCAGTACATTGTCCGTAGGGAACAAACGACTCAGTATTGCTGAAAATCCTCAACTACTTTCCACAATTCTGCTTCTCAAAGGGTAGGCAAAGTTACCAAGTTTCCGTCATCCTTATACTCAATCTGAATCCGAACCGTGTGCTGTTCACGAACTAAATGCATTTGTAGACTAATTTGGGTCCAGCGAGATACTCATTTGAATTACAGCTAGTTTTCTTTTTTATGGTATTTTTCAACCGAATGTACCATTGTCAAATACAGTTATCGGATTATTCCATAGTGCGAAAAACGCAGGACGAGTCTTCAATAATCGACAAACAGAAACGCCTAATGGTACACTAAGTCAGCCAGGAAATTTCCAAAATGAGCCTTTCAGAACGGACTAAACGGGACCAGGAAGAAAAATGCCTAGTCTTGTGTCCCAGTACGACAGCTTACTTTTAACATGATGGAAAAGCACGCAATCACATGAAAGACATTATCATAGCAAAATCAATGCCAAGAGTGACCATGCAGTCTTGTGGTATCAGCGAGCACACCACCGCCTTGCATTTGCTAGAAGGATAGCAATTACATTATGGTAATTGAAATAGATGCGGCTGCATGCAGTAGTACAGTTGAAGTTAACAAACATACAACCAAGATAGAGAATGGCGATAAATCAGATTTCCTGAACTTGCTGATATACTGAGACATTCACAAGATGTCTTCGAAACTGACATAAATAGGGAAAAGCACACAGAGCAGACGTCAAGCTTTCAACCTACAGACCGCGGGAAAAGCAGCACTGAAACGTGATTCAAAATAAAGAAGGAAAAAGAAGAAAGTCGCTCACTTTTCATTTAGGAAGATGCATTTAAGAAATCTTGACTGGAAGTACCAATAGCTCCTACTATAATTAAAGCAAACGGTTAAGTGAATGTGGTGTGGAAAACTTATATGAACAACCAGCAATCTGTTGACCCAATGTAATCAAGTTTACACGCGGGCGTAATCGGGAAACTAAGCATAGAGAACGAAGGGCATTTTCAGAGTATAATGCAGAATAATCTCGTCCAGTTGATGGAGTGCTTTGGGTGTGCTGTACAACGGCTCATCAGTTTAATCAGAAAATTACGACAGAACCGAGTATCACACAAAATGGCTCGGGTTATGGGATCAACCGTGGAATCAAGGGTGTAATATTCATTCTGAGTCTGTAAGCTCAGGATGGAAGGTTTGGTGGACAGTGAACAATAAACGGGAGTGTACCAGGCCTTCAACTAATACGGCTAAATATCTGAGGTCAGTTAGTTCGCAACTTTCCGGCCACAACCAACGTGTTGTACTGAAATACAGTAGTTTCAGCTGTTGCAGACTCGTTTACCGATAACAAAAAGATTGAAGCAACGAGAACCACGATTTCTGGGTGATGGCTCAGCCAGCTCATCAACGTCAATAGTTCTGTTGGTTCTGCATGTCAAGCAGTGAAAGAGGAGCTATTCACTGAACGCAAGAGCTCCGCAACAGTATCCTCACTAGCTGCGTGAGATGATCATTTTTGTCAGGCACCGTAATCACTTTTGTCTCCTACCTGGATTAGCATCGGGAGAGACGCCAGGTATCAACGCGACTGAGTTCAATGTTAGGCGCTTTTGTTTCTCGTTGACCACTCCTTGGTTGTACCCATCCGATACATGGCTCAACAAACAGGACTCGGTGAGACGAACAGTAAGCTGGCCTACGAAGTACATAGCCTAACCAGTTGACCTATTGAGAGAGAGTTGCACTTCCTGAAAACCACCCCGCACACCTCAGAATTACTTATCTGATCTATGCATCATACCCGTCTAATGCTTTGGAGCCACTGAAGGCTAAACTACAATGTTGAAACATCTGCACGTAGAGTAGTGATATCGTTGTGCACTCACTACCTCTGAGCCAACTACCTGGGGATATTTTAATCCTCAAAAAGTTACAGGCAAGCGGGGAAAATCCAGGCGGCATATCGATTACGAATTCAAAGAGGAAAAAATGTCACACTTGCATGACATCACTGGATATTGAGACCCACTCAACTGCGCAGTGACGGTGTCTCCTCAACTGGGAACGAAACGTTTGCAAGTTAGTTGCCAAGCTGAGCGAACAGATCAACTGCCATTTGATCAAACACCAGTAAACACACCCGAGCTACCTATACTTCGACAAACCTTTTTACAGTTCAGAACAAAACGGCAAATTCTTCAGTAAGTTGTAGTTATGTTTTTCGTCGAGCTAGTCCCTGGTGTAATTACTTCTGCGGTGAACGTTACAAATGTCGAAACAGACAGTTTTTGCAGTCACGTTTTTAACTTGGAGGATGGTGTTGTAAATTTCACTTCTACTTTGTTAAATTATACCCTTCTGCATGCCTGCTGTCACCAACAAATGCATAAAATGTCTGGTAATAAAATTGGCCCATCAGAATCAATCTATGCTGACAGCCGCAGAACGGATGGTGATCATTCGCAAACTTTCAACTTATTTAGGAGACGGCTTTAGCGAAAGAAAAGCCGCCTTACAATTGCGTATACCTGCAGGATAATAGTCTAAAAAAGAAACCAGATGAGATATTTTCCTTACATACTCTGCCAGTGTGAGTTCAACAGTATTGTTGGGCCTGGAACAACGTTTGGGCTTATGGCATCTCCTTTCCATACTGCAACAGAACCGTTGTTGCCTTGACTGTTATTTTGCAATTTTAACGTCGGTCAGATAACCAAACTAGCAGACAACTAGCTGAGTGCATTGGAAATTCCGGTTGCGTTTGCATAGAACTGGGCTTCAAGGTTGTTCGCAAGATTCACCTGAGCCTCCACGTTTCTGTGTAAATCAGCAAAGTGTTTGGTGAATTACACCTAGTCCCCACAATATTTTTTAACGTACTTTTTTTAAGGTCTGGTCAACTACAAACTAGTTCAGACCACGGTTTACTCTAGAGTTAGTAATAACTGCTAATATAAGTTTAGCATTCGACGAAATATAAAGGCTTATTTACTGCTTTGCAATACACAACCTCATGCGAAGGGTTATATCTGCAACCTACTAAGTATAATAATGAGAATATTTTTCACACTATTTAGCCGGATCTAGTTTTTCAGACAGACGTCTACCCAGGACACCACCGGTTGCTCATTGTGAAGTTTCGGTGGTTGGTTATCGGCTTCCCATGTCTGGTAATGTCGCTGAGTGGAACGAAATCAAGACAACACCTGTGATGCATTTACGTGTCTCATGAAAGTTTAACCACCTCAGTCACCCACCGTTTGTTCGTTAGGTAGTGCTGTCTGGTTAACTTCGGCTCAAGTACTAAGCTAAGTTTAGTTCCCAATTTGTGTCAGTTTAATTCCACTTGCTATAAGGCTGCTAACATTTTGGGAATAATACTTGAATTGGAGCAGGATAAAATGCAAAATATGTTTTGATTCTTAGTATTACTCACTGCAGGATCGAGCTAAGCCCCAGTAATTATTGCTGGATTAGGAAACAAACGGGCATTCCCACCCAATAGCCGCCCTTCGGATATTTAGCAAAATCATCGTTGCATACTTCAATGCAAGCTAGACAGACACTAGAAGAATCCACTTCCCACTTCAGTGAATTTTTTGTTCAATCTGCATAATCGGTGGACTCTGAAAGATTCATCAAATGGGCTCTTTATTGGTGCTTTGAACAGAAAGACTTTGAAGTCTTTGAACTTTTACCCTTAGGTTTATACCCAAAGACCCCGCCAGAACAAGCTTTTACGTCTACTGTAAACTTTTGGAGGTTTCTAACACAATATTTGAACACTGAATTGATATGAAATCTGCATGCTCAAGTATCGGTCTCTGCACTAAGAGTCACGCTGCTGGGAAGAATCCCTTGGCCAAAATGCGCCGCTAGTGCGTCTAGAATGAGACAGTGACTATCAAGCGAGACTAAGCAGATGGTCAAACGGTCAACATTCTTATCTTTTGCTACCGATCTCGATGAAAAAAGGCCTAATTGTTTATCACGATTATCTTACACATTTACTGTGTTTGCTGATCTAAGCCGTTTGTATTTGGTCATAGCTTATTTGAAAGGCTGGAGACCCTGTTTTCTACTTAAACAAATGAAACGGACATGGGGAAACATGGGTTGAAGTTGCACTACGAATTGGCTGTTCATACCAGGTATTTAACTGTTAATTTTGTGAGCAGTGTGTCGTATCTAAAATGCCTCTTTCTGAAGTTTGTCTTAGCTGATTCATGTAATTCTGAGAGATTGGGAGCGGAGCACGAATACTAATGATATTTTCATTACCAGACACAAGCCCGCAAAATGAAACTTGACCGTCCCTACGGATTGAGCCGTTTGAACAGCAAATGACAACACTGGCACCTCTGACAGTAGTAATCCAAATAATGCACCCATCAGGTCAGCACTTAGTTGGTCCCCACGGCGAGGGAGAATCAAGTGAAGCATAGCAGGCTTGCTATTGCGAGGTATTCATTTGTGCTAGAAAACCGCGGTAAACCATTTACGCTTTACGTGAGGCAATAGGCTATTTTACTTACAAAACGCGTCCTTATCTTTCGCTGTTGTCAGATTTAGTCTAATTTTGCACCCATAAGCTGTCATAGAAAGCTTCTGCTACACTGAGGATTTACCTTCTGGTAGTAGAAACTGAGCTCTCCCTCAACAGATGATGGCTAGGAGCTCATTTATTCGCAGCAGTATGTATGCAGTTATGTAAGCAGCAGTTTGATCAAATGAGATATTGGGCGCCGGCTGCTTGTTCAGTGTTTTTGAAACGAACAACGCAGTCATTCGCTTCGTTCGCACACCTTGCTTATACTGAGATCGAAGTTGTGCTACCTAAAAGAGTTGCACATGCTCACTAAATTTCATTATTCAAGCTGAAGACAAGGATACCCACAAGATCTTTCAATGTAGATTACGTCTTTTACATGGAGTCATTCTGCGCCGGAACGTCGAGAAGTATCATACAGCTGTTATGTTCTCATTGAGAAAAGCGGCAGTGCGTATCTCATGATTTTCCAGGGAGTCCCGATTTCGATACCTCCCGCCTGGTAGTTGATTAAACATCAACATGATCAACATCAGTGCTGCCACAACCTTTTTATCGGCAGTGTGGCTAACTGGCATTCAGTCGGGATATGACCGCACTCATTATTCAGTCAAAGAGTTCAAATCCTTTGCTTACGTGCCTAGTGACTCCTAGGGTGATGACTTTTCAGACAGAAGGTATACTCTTCATGTAGACTGTTCTCCCTGTGATCTACATGGAGTTTACTAGTAGTATAGGGAAATTTGGAGTGTGCAATCAAGATTTTATCCACTGATTAGAGTAAACGTGTGCCAAAATTTGAGAAGCACTATTAAGCTCTTTTATTCTGATTGATAATGAATAGCGATGCGTATCTCATGAATCTTCATGGAGATTCGAACTCCAAACTTCCTGACAGAGAGCAGGCTTCAATGACTTACAGGGATTGTGTTGATTTGGTTCTTTCTGGAGATCGTAGGACCTATGCTGCTGTTTATCCTTAATAAGAAATGGAGCAACTGTACAATGCACTTCCGCTCTATGACATTGACTCTCACAGGACAAAGTCTTTGCTGAACATGGGCAAATCAACTTAGGCTTTGGACAGATCACCTGGTCACTTTTAGTTTGGTGTGAAGGTGAAAGCGGCGCACGTACACCCTAGACAAATGATTTCACTGGGAAGTTACGGAAAGCCAACTGCTACTGCCAACCTCCATAGACCAAGCTTGGCTCTTGCCATGTAACCAAGATAGGCATTAGCAGAAACTATTGAAAATGTGGCATTCAACTTTTTGGCTCCTGAAAATAACTACTGTTGAAAATGAAATAGGAGACTTTCAGTATCTATTTAGACCACGAAATTCCTACCCATAATAAGTTTAAAATGACAAGCATAATAAATCCAGCTTAGCAGTGTACACAACGCTTTACTAGAAGCTACTGGCAGCGCTGTCGATTCGCTGAAATAATAGCTTAAGACACTGCTGTTTCACATACCTTCGCTCAGTTGTATCAACGCCAAATAGGAGTGTAACAGGAGTGTACCAATCGCAAGTGTTCTTTGTTTTCAGATTCGCAGTCCTGCACATTTTGTTAACTGTTTTACATCCTCCACGGTGGGTCTAACAACACTAAACGATATTAGTTTTTTTTTCAAACAACGCACGGAAAAAGCTTACGGATAGTAGTTTGGCCACCTGAACAAGCAATGCCACCCAGGAACATGTACATCCTAGTGGTGATAACACACAATCGTTCAGGTCAAAAAGCAAATCCACAAGATGGGATAGTGTAATTCCACTGTGTCTACCGTTCTACGCCTTTTAAAAATATTCCGTTCTTTTGAAGCTTTGTATACTTTTTACTCTATACTGTGTGTACCCTGGAGCAACTGTTAATTCAAATGCCGTGTGCGTCTTCTTCGGATCACCTTGTTTACAATCCGTGGATTGTAATGGGTTTTTTAAATACTGTCAGTGATTTCTGGGCTCATACTCGGGTAAACATACCATTCTACCCAGTCACATCACTGTATTGTTTGCCAATCCGAATCCTTAGGTTTGTTTGCGGTGTGCGAAGCACTATAACAAACAGGAACAGTACATTCCTAAAACGATCGCCTCCCCTTCTAGGCAAACTGGCCGGTGATTCCCAAATCGTGTAAGCTACAAAAATAAACGCAGCTGGTTTTGAAAATCATTAAGGAAACAGTGCTTGGATGTAACGATAACGGGGTAGAATTCAGTAATATTTTGTGAGAGTTTTGACAGTTGTGGTGCCAATAATACAGCTGGACCTATTTTGTGGAAAAGTTTAAATGTCAACTTTTTCACAGCCAACACCTATTTTCACAACTCTCCTCAGTATCTTTGAAAATGGGATATCTAATTCAAGGTAAATACGAACAAATGAATGAGGGCTTTTTGACTACGCTGCAAGGAACCTCCATTTTGTGTTGGTCGAGTTACATGCTAAATTCCATTCAAATATAATTTCCGTAAAAGGAGAAAAACAAGCCACAAATATAATACAAACTAACGAATCAGTAACTGCTCAGCAGCACATAAGGACAAAAAACGTGACCAAATGTGATCCTTTGTAAATCTATGCCCTCGGGTTTCCAACCGTCAATAGGTCCTCTGCAGTGAACAGACATATGCAAGCGGGAACCAGTTTACGGTTTACCTTTGAATATCATGAGACTTACTCCGAAATCACTGGTCATTAAGTGCCGGCCATATGGGCAGCGGTAAATTCGGCCGACTGCTAAGACAGCCTTACCAGTTGGACGTATAACAGTCCGGATATCTATGTGCTCAATGGCACATTAAGCTGAGGCATACGGCAGTCATCGTTAGCAGTGTACGAGAAGGCCGAGAGTTGATTTTAGATACACATCGGTACACTGCCTCATAAACTGTTTACCGCCACATCCACTAGAACAAAATTTGGAGGAAAGGAGGTGGAAGACTAGAATTTGTAAAACTTTGGAAGAATTCGATCATCACAAAGCAACAGATGTTTGTCGGGTTTGAGACAAATGTGTTGAGATTCCACCTGTATGTTCCGTTTTTGAAACGTTGCTCAGTCAAGGCGGACTCGAAACTGTTTGGATCATAATAGTTTTGTTGCGTTCCTCTGTAGTTAACCATGAGATTTTTGACTTCTCAACCAAAAAAGTCCTGTAGGTTGCAGTAGTATTATGTTTGGTTGTGCTATTTTTGCGGAAATAATGTTAGTGGTTTCCAGCACCTTCTCCATAATATCAGATGTTTTCCCCCGTGTGATGAGGTGCAGATTTTTAAGCATCCCAGTTTCCATACAAGGTGTAGTACGGATGCGGTTGTAAGGAATAAGTCCGAATTGGTCCATTCAACGTGTGCCGGTTTGCAGTTGTTCAACACAATTGTGTCCAATCAAGATACCTTGAAAGAGTGATCAAATGCTGTATCAAGTGATCGTCAGTGGAATTGTTGTTGTCTTTTTGTCCGGGGTCGGAGTAGGGCAATATTGGCCTAAATTCCCTGCCGTCAGGTAGACGGAATTTGTTTGCACATACTGGTGCCGGCTGTTCTGCTTTCACTTTACATCTGTCTCTTTATGTTATGTTCTGTAAGAATTTATAATGACATCAGAAACTATGGTGGAGCAATGAGAGCCCGCCCAGGTAATGGCAGGAGACGATAAATCCTTGTTCATCCATTGCATTCGTACGGGTTCTTGAGATGTTGAGGCCCCTAAGATTTGAAAATCAGAAACCCTAGAAAAATCAACTTAAGTTGATCAGCTTGTACACGGTTCAACAGAATTATGTCGGGTAATGCTCTGGATAAACGACCACGAAATATTATCACCTCTTTAAGCTTTGCATCCATAGCCTTCCCAAGTTTATGGAACATAACAGGCAACAGAACCATAATCACAGCACCAAAAAGTCTAAAAGCATTTTGAAAAGTAACCCAATGTTCGGTGAACCATTACTCCGTTTTTGTTCCGTTACCATGGGGTTTGGCTCTAATTTTACTTCATCGTTTTGGACCTCAAAAGGGGCTACTGCAATGTTACTAATCATTCGGCCGTGCGAGTATAAACTTTCAGCCATTGGGTATACGTTATGTTTTTTATTAAGGCACCAATGAATGGTGACGTATACGTTGGATGGCTGTACATTCTAAACCACACCAACATCCACGGTTGTGTCAGTGATGTATCCTCGAAAAAATTCTTGGGGTTTATTTTGCTCGGCAACAGCGTTTTTGACAGCCAGTCCGTGAATGAAATCAGATGCTACATTGCCGCCGCAAAGAACAGTTTTGGATATTGATGATCGTTTCCTCGCTTAAAACCGGCTGAAAATGCACAGACACTCTTGGTGATCAGCTAGCCGCAACACAGTTATTTTTAGGAACATAAACCAATGACGCTGCAGATGACATAATGCACAAAACGGATGGCTTTTCTGTTGCCTTCCACCTTTACATCATCAGGCTAGTGCTAAGTTCAGGCACATTCAGCTTTAAAGTCACTTTTCTAGCTGACTAGACCGCATGATAAATGGTATCATGTATACAATGGTCACCGTTTCAATAAAAAAAGCCTCCAAAATAAAACCCGTTTCCAAGAAAACCGGAGGCGGTGTTATTGGAAATCTCTCTACATTTACTGTCAGTGAGCTACTGATTGCAGTGTACCAACAAGAATGTAGACTTGCTAGTCGTCTAACTACTAAAAACAATAAATGGGAATATATTTCCTGATATCAAACAGCCCACTCCCCTAATTTGAGGGATTATGAGCCAGCCGCGTAGTGTACTCCACGCCTTGATTACGCTTCGACTCTTTTATGGGCGTTTGCAAAATTTGTTGTTCAACATGACAACACAGGAGGTGTCATGTTACGGACCTTAGGAGTGATTCCACCGTCAACCTCTAGCCGGAGTGGCTAGCTTATGCTTTCTGTCATTGTGTACTGGACGTGCGTTGGCAGGGGTTTGCAAAGGACGTTGGATAAATCTAACGAATAGCGTCTTACTCCGCAATGGTGTTAAGATATGGTGATTTTTCCTTGTGACTTTATTTTCTCAATTTTATTGTCACGTAGAGGTTGCGGTTAGTCCTTCTTTTTTCTGATGTGACTAACGCTAAAATGGATGAACGTTAACTCCCTGATCGCATCTGCAATTAATTAGTTAAATGCATTCAAGATTCAGTGTGATCGCATTAATGGACCAGCACCAGTGTCTGTCAATTTTGCGCTACTGGTTCATTTTCAGCTGGCAAATTCAGCCTGGGTTGGTCTAGTTCTTTATAAACCAATAGCATCTAACATAAATCTCACGGTTTATTGCACGAGCTTACGTACTAAGTACTGGCGATGCTACTAGCAGTCAACATCATTTGTACGCTGCGTGTGAAGAAATTAAGGTGCTTGCCTACTCGTCAGTCACTGCATGCATCAGCTCAATGCCAAACGTCCTGGAATGAACCACTAATCACCAAATACTTCTCACGCTTTGGTAGATTCGCATTCGCATATATCGGAATCACGCACCGTGAAATTTATCCAAATTTTCAAACTCACATCGAGACAACCATTCTGCGCTTGTTCCACTTTCGATAGAACTGTAAAAAAACGGCTATTGAAGTAACCTATGTATAGGGTTGAAAAATCCACAGCCTGTGTCAATCATATTTCAGTTTTCTGGGACTGTGCCGTTGGGATTTGTCCTCCCGTATGTCTGTCCCTTGTGTTGATGAGTTGCTCGGTTGCGTCTTTTCAAGGATGTCTAAGTAATGATACTTGGATGGCCACTGCTTCGGAAGAATTAGTGTAGACGTCTCTCATATTTAAGTTTGGACTACTTGAGGTTTCAATCCGGGCACTCTCTAAGCTAAAACACGACTGAGGTGACATACCGGCCAATCGCGTTTAAGAAACAAAACTATTAAGCATGAAAAGAGGACAAGCAGTAAACTAGGAAAATAAAGTGCACCAACCACAAACAAGGACCAGAACTACTGAAATGGGGATAATTAGCGAGCCAACTGGATGCAAGAAAATCATATCATGACGCAACCGCAAGCCGAAAAGTACCTACCAGCTTACGTACTACCTAATCACGTACAGGCAGTCTCGTAGTAGTTACTAACTACTCTTCAGGAATTATATCAACGCAAACATAAGTAAACGAAATACCAACACAACTACGCAAACAGCTCAACTGCCACTTGATCAATAGCCAATTAAACTACCCAAGTAATAAGTATTCCCACATATTTTCAAACGCACGACGTACAGGTACTGCAGCCACTTTTCGTACCAAAAAACCTATCATTTCAAATGAAGAATTTTTACAGTTAGTTCTGAAGTACTTCACCTAAATGGACTTAGGTCAATCTAGTGACATGGGTGAACTGAACACAAAACATGTACGTAAACCGGATTATTTAGTTCACATTGACTCCATAGTTAACCCGAAATAAGTGGAATTTATAGGAGCCTAACTGGTCACTTGCTTTCGCCTAAAATTACACTGCCGAAAATTAATGATGCTTTAATTTCCAAATGAAGTTCCTTCAGGATCGTTCCTTGTTTGTGTGCTATGCAGCTTACGGGATAAGCTCCGTGTAATTTTAGCCATACAAACATCTGCTGAAACTTACAGAAGTGGTTGGAATCTAATTGTTCACACTTTCTAACAAGAAGGGTACACACTGGACACTGTCCAACGGCAGCTTCCACCCTTTTCATCTACCTTCAGACATCCATCAGAAGAAGACAAAATGCATTTGATTTACTGATGTCTGACCAACAGCATACCGTTAGGATACCACATTTTTCTGATGTCCGAAGACTTGTCAGCTGTCAAAAGAATCACCAAGATGTTGCTCTCTCCGATCTTATAGAACTTAATGTGCTCTAAAAACCCACTCCTGGAGGCTTGACCTGATGCAAAAAGTACATCTCAGTGAAATGGGAAATGGGAAGAACTAGATTCTAACCCAACCTTAATGAAAAAGTCAACTATTTTTAGTTCAGTCAACAGTGCGAAGGAATGGCCAAAGGCAAAGAGTTTATTTAAGGAAATTATGCGTGGGTTTGAGAAACAATTTTGGAAAACTCCAAAAGTTTCCAACGGAGTTCTGGAATAAAGATTTGAAAATAGGCTACCATGAAGGTCAGGGGATTTGGACCAACAGCTGAATGTCTGAACTAAGCAAAATGTAGCTCGCTATACCCCCTACATTGCACCCTTTAACTTAAGTTTATTTTACAAAGTCTCCTCAGCATTAAACCATTCAAGGTGCACTTCTAGTGTATTCTTGTAAACAGGATAAAAAAAGCAGCAACCTGGGTTAAATGGGTCGACCGGAGCAAATGATGGATATACCTTTCCGCACATTAAGACCTTTACTTTGAAAGTGCACGTCGGCTGGTTTGAAGCAGCTGCAGAACGGCACTCATTTTCACGTGGGTTGCGACAATAAACAGTCTTTGGGCATCTTTTGCCATTCATGCGGATGCCATATATCATGGCAGGTAAACTAATGCCAAGTACATATACAGTTATGCATGTCGGGTACAGCCCATGTGCAATTTTTTGGGACAGTGTAAATTTAGAGGTAGTAATCAGGCACCCTTTGTGAATGTAGTGTGTTTAGGTGACGCTGCGTTTTCAGCCGACGACTGTAATCCGGCAATAAATTTGGCACGATTCGCCTTACAGTTCTTGATTCAGTGATTCGCATCAAATTAAGAATCCCACTGATGTCATGTCATCAACAACTGCCGAGAACGTTGTGTGATAATATGTAATATGTTCTGAAGCAGAATATATTACGGGTTCACATGAAATTGATTAATGATGTACAAATACGTAACCAGTTTCCGCTTATCTCGGAAACTGTTAATCTAACATGCAGTTTGTTTGTTGTGCGAACTATATGTATTATGGTTTCCCTAATCAAGCAGCACTATCCTCATTCACCTAAGCTAGAGAGGCCATGCTATCAAATTGGTGTCTGAATTCTGCTAATCATTCCTTCTAGTGGGGATATTTCTATCAGACCACATCGAAGCGCGGAGAACACAGGACTTAACTTTCGCCTTTACTAGGAGTTATCAGTAATGCATATCGTTGTTTTCGTGCCAGACGTTTCATATTGGTCTATCAGCAGGAGCGCTGGGAGCAAAACACCAGCGCACAGTTGACGAACAGGAATTATCACGTCCACAAGGGAGAATACGGTCATATCGAGGCGCTCAATAAAATGAAATGTTGTACCCTATGTGTCTAAAAAGGTGTACGCTGTACTAGAATTTTTAAGGGTTTTAGCAGCCTCCATATTTAGTATTCAGCAGGTGAGTTAGTCGTGGTTGTGCTGGTGCCTATAGGGCCCCGCTCAAATGGCAAACATACAATAGAAACCTTTGCAAGATAAACCACTGATCAATGGCCTTCGGAATTTCCAGGATTTTTCGGAGACATCGTCGTAAATTTACTGTTTGTCTAACATCAGACATTAGACTTTCATGGATAAAGCGAAAAATAATCGAGTCATTGTGTAATTTGATTTGGTAATGATAGGTTTTCTAACCCAAATAGATTCGAGGAATCAACTGTATCGTGACCCAGACTTAATAGCGCCATGGGTGAAAAGCTGCAGCATCTATCGTGCTTGGAAGAAAGTGGAAGATTCTATACAAGGATGATTGCTACCTACCATCAAATGTCGATCAACACTGAACAAGTGAGCTCGCCGCTCAGTGTCCTCTGGTGCCACTATCTGATTAAAGTTTGATCAACAGTCTCACTGGATAAGAATGCATGCTATCTACTCCGTAGGTTGCACTTATCTGAAAGAGGAATCATTTCAAAAAGCCCTGCTAGTTCTACATAAAGCCTTTGCGATAAATTTCGGGATGCTGCTATCACTAGGGGTTGTTTACATGTATTATACAATGTTTGAATAACTTCAGTTCCAAAGGATTTAGGTCGGACATTACCGGCTCGACTGATGCCAGCCTCTTAAATTTGCTTCTCTGAAGCTTTCAGTTAAGAGTCGACCACAGCACCTTTGCTTCAATTTGCACCTCTATATATATTATTGGTTTTTGTAGGGTGCATCGTTTTGAATCTTCGGCAGTTACTTCTGTTTGAGGTACGGTTTTTTGGCTATCGCGTGGGCCATTGAATTGGGATCGCATGAAATCACCTTGCACCACTCTGAGTCTGACAGCTTGCACAGTCCGACAAGTACTCTTTAGGAATTCTCCTAGAACTCCTAATTATGGGATGATCGTTGACGGCTGAGGTTGCCGGGTCGACGATTCAGGAAAATGCACATTAATTTCATGACATTTTAGTGGACGAGTTTACCTTTGTTGAGAGTGTATTCAGGTGCAAAAAGGATCAGATTTGTCGTGAAAGGGAGATATAACCGAGGAGGTTGAGTTAGAACAGAGCTGTGGTAACGATCTGAGCCCCAAAATGGTGACTCATAAAGAACGAAAACACCATCAAACGCGGGATTTGTTGCATTCCTCTACTTTGATGGTTGAGTCGCCACTGTTCTTGGTTAACTTATTGCCGTGAAATGTTAAGACATTGTCTGTATCCTTCAGTTGTAAGCCGCCCGCAATCATAAACAATACTTCTGAACTACTCGAAGGAATAAATTGAGCCTCACCGAAGCTGTATCGGTAGATGAAGGAGGATCTCCATTACTCAGGCTTTGCTGGATCCCAAGAAACATTATAAAATAAGCTAAGGCTGTTAAATAACTGTATCAAGTAATTCAACTACTCCTGGTCACTCCTACCAGCGGTTATCTTCAGTCACCAAAACTTATTTCGGCATAAGGTGCTTGTATACCAAATCTGACTACAACAATCCACATGCAGCAGCCGCCTTGTATGGGAGTGTCGTCTACGCTGAATCAATTTACTCAGCATGGTCAATGACCCATGTTTTCACACAGTATTCGGGATCTAAACCGTCTGGCTCAAGAACACTGAAAGAGAAATTGCGACTTCGTAGAGTGATGCGATTCTATACAAAGTTAACTAACGTGATTCATGAGTGTTAAAACTTCACCTGTTTTCAATCGACAGCTTATAGTTCCAAAAATCCGTCCACTCTGGTGCTTATTCGTGATATCCATCTTTGGTGTAGCCTCCTTAAACTGATTGTGAAGAACATCTAACAAAGGGGTGAAAATAGTACTCAGTCAAAAAGTTTTGGGCATATTGTGGCATCTTCCTGGATCACGGATTTGGTTCAATCCGCTTGCAAAAGCTGCTGAGCTGGGGTTACGAAAAATTGTTCCAAGGTATGGGATCCACTGGAGAGTGCCTTCTTTGTTACTCTTTATCGGTTCCGTCTTAATTTCAGGTCTGGCCCATTGATCAATGTCAATACACGTCTACATAGGCCGAAATGTGCAACGCAATGACTGAATAAAAAATTAGAATATATTGCTGACGAATGTTATTTTGCTATCACCTTAGCCCAAACAATTAGGTATAATATTGAAATTTCCATTCACAAATCTTTGATCCTTCTAGATCAATTTATTTCCCCAATCGTGTAAGGCCATTTTGGGTTGATATGTCTCCCTGTTCTATTTTTTCAGCTATTTACACATTTTGATCCTGAACAACCTTGGTGGTTGCAGGATTCGTTAGCATTACGCCGTATCCCCAAAACCACTCTGAACTGATCTGATTGTTTTTCAATTTAGGCATTTTGGCCGAAAATATGTCTTAGTGCCTACTAGGTATAAACACCAAGAAATCGAGGTATGTGTTAAATACGATATTACGCCATATCCATGCATACGATTCAAATAAGACGCAAAGGGATCCTCAACACAGATTACAAGGACGCATGGCGACACTGGTGCGTCGCCTGCTAGAAAGGCCGATTTCAAAGGTCTGCAAATATTCTGGTTTCTCTCGTACATATCTATGTAATCTTTTTATACCTCATCTGATTCATCCCAGGTGATTCAGCAGTGTTGTCTTCACTTGATTCACGCATGCTCATTGGTGTGTAGCAGGTTCATATTTTGGTTACTCATAGCATGAATACGTGTATGAAGTTGGTGTATGTGTGTTCTTAATGTCTGAGGTGTGCATTAGAATAGTTCGGTTAGATAATTTACTGCTTAAAGTGCTAAATATCGTTCGGTATGGTAACATCTTCTTATGGCATCATTTTATCTGACCTTGGAACTGTTTGACGCACTCGCCAAGGAGAATGTAGGGCTGATAATCATAGCGATTCATATTTTAGCCATCCATTAGCAGACCTCCCTTCATGCTCCTAACACCGCGCAAACTATGCTTCTTTAAACAGATGCCAGAGCACTGTTGTTCAACCACCTGTTCATTTGGCCTACCTGCTACTTTCTAACAGTAGTAATGGTTTGTAGACTTTTGTTGACGTTCTGCTATTCCCCACGCATAATGTAAACGACCGTTAGTCGACCAATTTTGTACACACTTTAAGGATCTTCAGACATTCTGTACATTAAAGATTTCAAAGTTATGCTGACTTTTCAGATCGTCATGCATTATTACCACAAATACTTTGCTATTTTCAGCCACAACCGGATGATTTTTTTTCCTGAGTGCTGTCTAGGTCGTCGGATAATTTTTCACTGACGTTTTTAATTTAGACACTTACAAATAGCTGTTCATTTAGACTGCAACTTTTTATGGATTTCTTCAAACTGGCAACATAAGAACACATTATAAACTTGTTCGAAACGCTCCAAGATTATCACACACTTGACACTTCATGATAATGGGTTTCCAATCTCCAATATCTGTTTCACGACGTTCCAATGCGCAGCACGTGTTCTTATTCACAGGGTAGACAGATACTTCGCAACACACTTCGCACAACACTTTCAGCTCCCGAAAAAAATGATGAAGTTTTCCGGATGTTTGCAGTTCTGGAACAAAATTTGAAACATAAGTGGTAGGTTTCTCTGAATACGCTGAGTTGATTAGATCGTACTTTGAAAGTTTGTGAGACTTGACTCTGTGAGAAATGAAATTGCCCATTTTGAAGAGCAGTCACTCATTAAAAGGGACATTGGTACATGAGGGTGGTGTAATTAAAAGTTTCCTTCCGACTCAGAAATAAAGGTGAGGATAGGACTTGTCGCTCAACTGGCGTACTTCAAAGACAGTCTCGTGTATGGCAAACAAATGTGATAAAATGTTCCGTTGCTTAGCCACAGAGGACTACATGAGGCAAACGAGAAGGTTGTAGAGGTTTTCTTTTTAGCTTGACAGATGACAACCAAAGTTCCGAAATTCCGTCGAAATTCAAGATCACTGATCCAGATTGCAAAGACAACACCTTCGGTGAATCAGATGTTGGGGATGCAATAAACTTGCACACCTTTACGCACACGACGTTTTGTACCACCTCACTGCTCACTGCACCGACCAACTCAAGAGCCAGCTGGCTATAAGAAGGCGAGCGTTGCTTCTTCAAACGCTCGTATTTGGGAGCGCTGTAGTCCCCATTCTACTCACTCGGATAGTTGTTCATTAGCGAAAGCACACAACTGGAGAAACATTGATTTATTTACCTTGCACTGCTCTGTAAAGCAAATAGTTCCACAGGGCGTTCCAAGCATCTTCATGCCCAGGACACTTTGGGTAACGCTGCCTTGGATTCAGAAGGAAAACAGGGACCGCTGACCGTTACCTAAATGCACCCACGTGATTTATCCAAACGGACCAAACAACCAGTGTTGCATACATCCGATAACGTATACCACCCTAATGTGCTCTGATAGCTCGCCTCCCTGATTATGAATCAGTAAGCCTTGTATTATTTACATATACCTCTGACTGACCATTCTCCCATGAAAGTGCTATCAGAGCCGGCTGAGAAACAAGAATAATTGTTTTAGAACTCTCATGATTCTACTTAACTTCATTCAGGTTCCAAGCACGAACTTAAAGCATATCCCGCTAGAAACGAGAACTGGCCAAGGAGCAGCTGTTGCAAAAATCATGGGAGCATCGCCAAGCAGCGTCCCGATAAAAGGTCAGTTATGAAACGACTGCTTAAGATGAGTAAGCTGATCATCGGATCACCAGTATCCGTCCAAATTTCAACCCCAGATATAGGACTGAGGCTCCGTTCACTCACTTGGATCTTGGGTACACACTGAGGAGAACTAAATCACAAAATTAACTACAAATGCAGTGGTGGTGGCAGCAAGCAAATAATTCATAAGACTGACTGGATTTCGCATTAGATTTTTGCGAGGTGTACGAAAAAGCGCGGCACACCAAAGTAGCTAGTATAGTCCGATAGATACCAGATGGGCACACCATGCCCAAGTTGACTTTTTGATCAAACTCTGTTTGGAAGTCAGTTTGCCTGAAAGGAATTTCCAGGATACCTGAAAATAACTTATGTATCTACCTTGTGGTCACAAAGCTGAAAAAGCGGAAGTTCTCTAAATCCACACCCAGTTATCCACTGACTGCCCGCGCAGAACGATATTTCATATTGCAGCTGCTAAGTCAACGGAAATCACCAGCAGAAGAAGCACAGTCCTTGTCAATGAAATGACTGGAAGTTTATTGACGAAATCAGACTGAGATGAATGGTATTTCCTATTCATTCAGCACTGACCAACGAAAGTTACTAGATGCAATAGAAAAACTGAAACCACTCTACCAACAAAATGTGGGCTCTTATGAAGCTAAAACGTTGACAGTTTCAGAACAAAATACATAATATTGCTCATACAATACACGAAAGAGTACACGGTTTCGATTTTCACCGCTTTTTAAGCGCATGGGCCAATAAATTGGTACTTTGATTAAAGAAGAGGTTTTACATTGTTAGCTCCAAAATCTGTCCAAAAAATAACACCAGATTGCATTGTGCTTGCTGGACTTTGCAAAAGTACCTCGGGTATGTGTATACATCTTTAAGTGGTTGGTTTTTGGACGTACTCAGAGCCTTCTCGTTCTAGTGGGCTTGTCTTTTGATCAGCACCTTCAATCACATTTGGAGATTAAAAACTTTCTCTGTGAGAAAGCCCTCTTATGACACCTTAGGCCTTGTCTCTAGCCAAAACCACAGGAATGCACATGCCACTATCGAAAATTTAACTTCTTAGTCGTACACAATAACTGAACTTCACAATAAACATTAAAGCGTTTAGGACAAGCTGAGATATTTGCTACAGAACAGCACTCCAATTCAGAGTAAGTCATATCGTGTCCGGATAATGTGTTTTTTGTTGTTGATTGAACTGGATAGCTCCGCTCACTGACCAAGACAAATACAGCAACAATTTGTTCAAACGGGCAACAATTATTCCTGAAAGACTGAGCAAATACATGAGTGTGGGCAAGTACTTTTTCACTGCTCCGAACCAATGTTTGTATATATCTTTGCTTCATTAAGGATGGGCGCAGTCTTGCAAACGCTCAAATAAATAACAAAGGAAATCCTGGATATTCGTAGCAAACCTTTGAAACATACAATAATCACAGCGGATCTCAATGGGAGGACGTTGACGGGGTCCAACGAGGAGCGATGCATCCAGTGTTAAGAAAATTGTTTGGGTGTCAATATTATATATAGTCAGTCGTCCTCTTCCGAACAGGCGTTGGTGCGTGAGTGCCTAATCGCATATAAACGCAATAATAATGGGTGTGTTCTCTGAAACAGAATGTAAACCAATAAGTTTGTGTTTGATTTTACGGAGATTAGCCTTTTATCCCCAAGTCACGCACTTCGTGGCTGTTAACAAGATTCCTGTTCACAAAAGACTAACGTTAGGAAGAAGAAGGTCCCTAACGTATATGGCTGAAGCTCATTTATTTAAAAAATCTGTTTTATCTGATCACCAGACAAACAAGCTGGATGGTAGAGGGACGCGGTGGATGGAGTCCCCAATCAGCCCGGCACTTCACCTCAACTCATCATTTTACTCACTTTTACCATTTTTTTATTTATATTCTAACAAATATAATCAATCATCGATTCTAGAACTCGAAATTCAAAAATGTGGGAATTTCATATCTATGTCTGTGTCCTCCTGAGCAGTAACCGTAAGAAATTGCATGTATCCCCCCGTATTCTAACGTTACATACTGCTTTAGAAAACGAGTGAATGATGTAACTGGAATGACGCTATCATAAATCATACTCACACGTTGCGTTTTCAAAATGACGAGTACAAAAATGAGTGTGTAAATAGTTTTGGTTCATCTGCAAGATAACACTTTCAGAGAGGTTAACTGTTCCTGAGACGTGCATTTTGTTCTTCAGGAAGTGGTCAACGAAACCCATAACGCATGCATTTTGCTTTGTTATGATACATGGTAATATGCATCTTAGTGAATTTAAGAGGCGCCTGAGAGACTTGTATAGACGTGAATGCACCAAATATTTAGTATTTTGGCATCTCTATGTTTCATAACAATGAATTCACGATCCCCTTACTAATGCAAACTAGGAAAGTGGTGTTAAGATGGTCACCAACATTGTCAGGATCTAGATGAACTCAAATGAAAATCAATAGCCACGATGAGCGTTTACGAAAACGAATTACTGCATAACATCGAAAACGGTGATTGTCGGGTACTCGGAAAATATTGAACTGTCATAAGCCACTTATACTTATTTTTCACTTGTATCGCTGCAAGCCGGGGTTCGAAAGCTAAACGCTCGCAAAGCTGATCATCGGATGAGTCAAGTAAAATTAAGTCATTTGGGAGCACAATAGCGTAGCTGGTTAATTTTCCAGCCATAGTGATGACAAAAGGCCCATAAAATGATGCCACCGATATGGAGCGTTTCTACTGCAAGTAACCGGCTAATTAGGGTGCGACAGACCATCGTCCTTTCCTTTCTAAGGCGTTTGCTTCCTCAGTCTGGCTGCCATGTGTAATACGCTGTAGTCTAAATTTGTCGCCTAAAAAGGGGCATTCCCCCTTGTTTTGTACCGCACACCTTTGTTGGTACTGTTGATACATCCATTGACTCTAATGTAAAACGCAACAAGGTTAAATGAATTTACCAGTGCAGTTGGTTTCTTTTTTTAAAGACTTTAGAAACGCAGCGAGTATCCTTGTTCAATAAGATCGAAATGTCCATTGCTTTGTTTGCTGCAATAGCTATAAATAAACGTGTGATTTCTTCCAACCAACCAAGCTTTTTGCTTCCGGTTTCAAGTGAATATTGCATTATCAAGTTTAAAAGAGTTTGGTGAAACTCTGGAGACAGAAAGTTTAAAATAAAAGTTAATTAGGTAAGGGAACGTGCCATCTGCTGAAAAGCCTTTATGATATACGTGCGACCACAGATTTTGCAATCACGTGTTTTTCATAAATGCAGCCTGAAAGATTCTGCAAACCAAACATTCGTTCTAAACTGTCCCCTAAGATTATAATACCGTCTTTTAAACATATAACCGAGAAGTCTGGCAAATGCTAGACATAACATATCCTAACTTGACTCGCTTAAATACTGTAGCCTAATTTCTCGAGAAATACACTCATCTGCAAATTAATTTGGTTTTTGCGAGAGACTCACCTGGAACCCAGCTGAATCTCCCGTTTGTGATGATTCCAGGCAACTGAATGTGCTGCACCAGGCCGCCTCATGTTCCAGTTGCTACGATATTCGAGATATCGCGATACATGTATATACGTAATGCACTATTCATAAGGTTGCTGAAAATTCTTCGACAGCCCACGACCGGCTTCGCCCTTATTGGGGCTCATCGGGTAGGCACAGTCCCCGAGTTTCCGTCAACCTTATGTTCTACTTGAACCCAAATTGGACTGCTTTTCGAGAAATACACTCAATACACAAATAAGAGATCCAGCTGGGTTCCAGGTGAGTCTCTCGCAAAAACCAAATTTATTTGCAGACGAGTGTATTTCTCGAAAAACAGTCCAATTTGGGTTCAAGTAGAACATAAGGTTGACGGAAACTCGGGGACTGCGCCTATCTGATGAGCCCCAAGAAGGGCGAAACCGGTCGTCGGCTGACGAAGAATTCTCAGCAACCTTATGAGCTGTGGCTTAAACTTCTACTGTCTTATTGAGTGCAAGGTGGCATTGGTCGACTTATCACCCATATGATACTGATCATTCTCGCGGCTCACAGGTGTGGATTTAGTCGTGGGAAAATTCTTTCTCACGTTCTCCACATCTGTGATTGTACTTACTCAATGACGTGCGTTTGATTAGTAGGAGGAAATTTGATAATTTTCAATTGTGACTTCATCCGTGTAATTAAAGTCAGTCTATCCTGGAAGCCTGAAGCACTGTACAGAGACTTTTGCCAGTACATGGTCGCAGACAATGGATGAATCCACAACAGCTGGTCTGACAAGCGTAAAGTGAAAGTAAAGAAACGTATATTGAACCGTAATTGAATAAAACACCTTCAACTGGACAAATGTAAATAGAATGCAAAGAACTATCTGGTGATAACATACAGGCCTTTAAGGGAGTTGATTTATACAGAGTAATATTGTTGCTACGGTAAGCGCTCCTCCAGAGTGCTTGCACTCCCTACATTACCGTAAGTGCTGATTGGATATCAAAAAATGTATTTAAGGTTCGAACTTACTGACCGGAAGATCCATGGTTCGAACCGGGCCTTTGCATCTTGACTGCTCCTGCCATGGCTCATGCAAACTGGAAGAATCTCAGCCCTCTTGCTTTCTTTGGGTGGCATGAAACCTGTGCATTAAACGGATAACCATGATTGTACGTAACAAACTGAATAATAACTAGCAATATCTCACCTTCCATTCATGGATTGATATGCGCCACCAGGAAACCCTTCATGTAAGGTGAAGGTCTACATTGGTCCTAAGTGATTTGAGAACTATGGTGGGCAGTTTGGTATGCTGATGGCCTTTTGCCTGCCTCTTGCCGTTCACATTTCGGCCCTACTCCCTCCAATTTACCATAGATACAGAGCGTTCAGCTAGATTTAGTTCAGCCCAAACGCCTAGCAATCACAAAGGTCAGTCAGCTTCGTTCGATGTGACGAGCCGATCTGAAAACTGACACCACCCCACCATGTTTAGATGTTGGTAATCAGCTTGTGTCTTGCTACATTTTTTTCAAATCCGGCCCTTCACCAGGGTACTATTACCTTTCACCTGTTATGCCCATCTGAAACGTCACTTCCAGTCTAGTCGTAACAAACGATGATTCAGTATGATGCCCCTTTAGCTGAGTCCAAAGTTCGTGACGTCTACGGGTTGCCCGCATAGTGCATAATGCTGTTAGTAGCACTGTCATCGTAATTGCCTTATTTCGGAAGTTGAGTCACATTTTCTTCGCGGGATAAAGATTCACATAGTTACTCTAGAAATGTTTTGTTCACGTGTGAGCACACACGACACGCCGAAATACGAGGGGGGATCGCATTCCATGCTTATTTCGTGGCACCTGATTTTCTTTTGTCGATTTCGTTCCCCCTTGAGTGGAAGGAATATTCCGACATCCCTGTAGTCCTCTGTTGTATAACTGATTGCGTATGTTAAATAAATTAAGTGTAAAGATTTATCACATTGGCTCTATCCGCTAAATTTGAACAACTAGTTACAGTCTAACTTTCGGGAGGACTCCTCGTCTTGCATTTGGTAAATTACCGTATGTAATTCTTTTGGCTTTCTGGGACCATCAGTGCGCTTCCTTTATCCGTGCTGCGATATGTTTTGTTTAAGCACACACGAATTCCAAATTGGAGATTAGAAAGTGTGGAAAAGTGCTTCTCTCACATGACAAATATATCTTCATAGTTTGTACGCCTTCAGTCGGTTCAGCTTGTGTCGAGTAAATGAAGGTATGTTGTTTTGCGTCCATAGACCTAAATTGGTGCTTCAAAGAGCTTTTAAAGGCAACAACAAGCAAACGACTGAAAGTCTTCATTTCTTTCCCTAAGTCGTTCTCAATTTTGTAAGCGTTTGTGAAATTTCTTCTTGCAGCTCAAAACTCCTTCAACATATTTGCTTATGGTGTATAGTTCAGCTCTCTAAAAAAGACTGCTTCGCGATGTGTTGGATTATTGGTAACTAAGTTAATCAAATACTGTTAACCTGTTTGCCGAGCTTGAAAACTGACTTGCAGACATTCCGTCTCCAGTTGAGGAGGGTTCATCAGTGACAATCGGACTGCATCTTTTCAAAAAAGAGGAATGACAAGATGATGTAGTTTTTGTCAAAACTATGGTGGAATTCTGATTTCTTTGGTTTAGTTTTCTCTAGTGCGTCTTCACAGATGTTCGCTTTCATCATAGGCCCTTATTAATCAGCTGATTAGTGATTACGTGCAGCTGTTGTCAAGATCCTCCTGGGAGATATTTCTACACCTGCCGAAACATTAGAAATTTAAATTCCGAACTCAAGAGACTCCGTTTATCTCATCTTCGTTTTACAGCGCAGATGACAATCACCTAGGCTTCCTCTGTAAAAATGCTTGCTCCTCTTTTTCTGTCCAGTTACACTGAGCTTTCTTCATAAGTTTAAATCCTTAAAAACGAATATTCTGTTCAGTGTATCACACAAGATCGACTTTACGGCAAGGCTGCAGGTTTGCTCCAGGCTACGTGTGATTGGCTGACGCATTAAACAGAATTGCCGATGTTTGCACACGGTAGGTAAACAACTAACGGCTTTTTTGCAACTGGATATAAAACTGTGTGCAATTTGCTGACATCCTGATTAAATTATCAGAACAAAAGCTTTCTGGAGAAGAGCATCTCTTGCCATTTAATTGGGACTGAATAGCTAAGAGGAAAACCAATATTCTAATGGCCACTGATGCCATCATCCTGTAATAGGACAGTGGATATGAGAGCAGGCTTAACTTGAGCAACTCAGTGGTTTTTACATGGTTATTTGTTATGAACACGCTGGGAACCAGCAAACTCGCATGCACACAAGTCGGTACTCACGAGCTGCAAAGTTTACGCGGCCGTACTTGAACTTGACATGGTACGGCTGGCATGAAGGGCTTTCTGGCGTTTGAGCGCTAACTTGTTCTTCACTGAACCCCTTCAGCGCTATACAAATGAAATTTTACCACGCAGTTCTGATATAGATATTTAAATTGCCCTACTTCACTTGTACCGAGACAAGTTACCATAAATCTGGACTGGTATCAGGAGACATGCCCGTATGAAGCATAGTCACACAGTTGTTAAACGGAGCTGGAAACAGGAAGAAAAAGTGTTTATCCTGCGACTGCGTTGAATTTAGCTGAGACGGTCTCACAAGCACCCACCAGAATCTGCATATCAGGTCGAACGAGTCTCGGGGAGGAACATTTGGAGGATGAGCATTCTCCTTCTACATTGATTTAAAGACTAATAAAACATACCAATGAAGCATAAGACGGCTGGCTACTTCTGGATGTTACTTAGCGGCTGACGCATTGCAACAACATGGTCAGTCACTCTGCAACTGCGTTTGGTCCACATCGTCCTGCTAAGATATTTTCCTCATGAACTTACTGATAGAGTTTCGTCTTCCGCAGAATTCTCATTTCTTCATACGTTAGTTTGATTGTGGTGACGTAGAACACATGAGGCATTTTTTCGTTGTCATAGATCGCGTACTTCATATAAAAATCCCCGTCTCTTTGTGGTAATGAACTCAATTTTTATAACTTCAGCAGCTTATCCGTATTCACTTGTCACAACCAAGCTATTATACTTCGAAGTTCAGCAAGTATAGGTGGACGACAAAGGCCCATTTTGGTAAAACATGTGATAACAAACACTGTTGCTTACATCTGAAGAAACTGCTCCGAAATTAAGTGCGTGCGTTTGGATTTTTTGACCCGGTAATTACTCCATTCATGCCACGATCTCAAGAGAATAAAAACGTACCGAGTACGGAGTAGTAGAAAACGCCAAGTGGTACGATAGAGAAAAAGACACGAAGCTCAGAAAGCTATTGTTCGTTTGGGTGTCAGCTCACTTGGCCGCTAGAGTCCCCACACTACGATGATCTGTGTGAATTTCGGCAACTTATGTCTATGTTTCACAGCACCACGGTGAGAAGTATTATTACTCTTCGGCGTAAGACCTGCGACATGTGGGACCTGTCGGAGTAATATTTTGTTCTAGCAAGACTGCCTAATTCGCTACAAAGCGTTTGATAAGGTCAGCAACTGTGTTATATATATATATATATAAAGTGTAATGGGCAGTGAAAAACGGCCATGTGCTGGTCTTTCTTGGGTGTGAAATACTGGCCGATGAGCGCAAGTACAAGTATTATTCTCTTCACTGAAGTGCCTAAAATGAATAGCCGTGTCTTTGTCTTCCCGATATTGTATAGTTGACAGCAAATACAATATTAGTTTTACCACGATATCAGCAGATGAGGATGGTACGTCCCATCACAGCACCCCTTGCTCAGTAGTAATCCGAATTCCTGAATGCAGTAGATGGCTTACGAGTACACATGTAACCTAGTGAGTTTTACGACTGTTACGGTTGACCTGATGCGTGAATAGCTTATTAGGTCGACCTTATTACGGTTGAACCGCCTCCAAAATTTTTCACTGCTGTTAGTTCACGAAGCCCACAGATTTTGGCTTCATTGATGTGCCTTTCACTTGACTGTTAGGTGTGTACTCAGGTGCCGTTCCCACATTCCCCGCCAACATCTCACGTATTGTGGCCCGCAACTCTGGGTAACTGCTGTCACACGAAATACTCGGTGGGCTAACAACGTCATAGCACCTAAATTAACACATTCACCAAAAATGAGCCATGTAGATTACGCTCGCTAACCTCGTGTTCATGTGCGCAAAAAGCATTCGTATGCATAAGTCTGTGGTTAAGCAACCTATGCACATTGCAAGTGCATCGTGTAATGCGACAGAATGATCCTTGCTACCATCGGTATCATCAAGTACCGCAAACGTTTGGTTATTTTCTTAAAAGCCAGGTCATGGATTAGCATTTTCAAGGTCATATACGGCATTCATTTATATGCAGATGTGGGAAAATGGTCGTACATTCAAAACTGATAGTAGTTTGAGGGTATTCCGTGAGATTTCGTCATGTTGGTGAAACCAATCTATGCTGAACAGCCAAGAGACACAACCACTCATC
This sequence comes from Clonorchis sinensis, assembly GCA_003604175.2. Taxonomy (NCBI): domain Eukaryota; kingdom Metazoa; phylum Platyhelminthes; class Trematoda; order Opisthorchiida; family Opisthorchiidae; genus Clonorchis; species Clonorchis sinensis. The sequence goes on along the minus strand of CM030370.1, from coordinate 83,344,999 downwards.
TCACGAACCTCCAGGGGATTTCGAACCAGCAACCTCCCGGCTAGTAGCCTGATCTCCCAACCGTTCACCCAGTCAGTCGTTTGATTGCCTTTCGCTTAGACACGAGATAGTGCCACTCATCATTCAATCACAGAAACCACATCATCTGGTACCGTATTGACTGGCTTCTCAAGTGGTGACGTCTCAGATTGAAGTTTCGCTCATCTTACGAACTTATTCTTCCCCTGGGCTAAAACTGATTTATCGAATGTGCCTGCATCACTTCAAAAGTTGTGATGCAGTAGCCGTTGTTTATTTACAGAGTTTTGTCAGCAGGTAGCCTTGTCAAAACAGAATAGACTAACCGATAAACACTGGTACCTCTTGCCTGACATTTCCGTGCAAAATGTTAGCATTCCTACAAATGGCATTCCGGCACAAAGGCTGTAACTCTGGCACTGTATGTTGGTAAAGCACTGGGAATAAACGAGGCTAACGGGAAAAAACAAAGGACCTGGCTCGTAGTTTTTGTTTACGCTATTCAGTGAACTTCGGTCGCTAAGAATTCTACGGAAGTGGCCTATAAAATACTAGCATTTCACCAACGCTGGCCACATTTTCACTAGAAAGACAACTCTGAACTCTAACATCTAAAATGAATGCTTAAAAATGTAACGATTATTTAGGAGGAGAAGAGGAGAGGTATACAACTGTTGTATCATGAATAAGAACGGATTCGCGAGAAACCTTTTCCTTATCGTGCATTGGCCTATCACAACAGAACCACCGGTATGAAAGAAAGATACCAATAAATTTCAGTCAGCATTAAAATGCAAGTCCATTTGTACAGCTGAAGAAGAAATCGATCGTGTTCATAGGTGGATGTACCCGAACAGTAGGCCAGTTCTGAAGGACATGCATCAACATTTAAACAGGTTAAAACACAAATTGAGTGAGTTGATTTTACTCCCTTAGTAAACAACTTGACTCAAGTTGCATTCAAAAGCTCGAAAAAAACTAGCGATTTTGTCACCCGTCCCCTAGTTGTGACCTTCGCAGTTAGTTTACTTTGAGCAGATTTTGTGACCGGTTCCCATCCAACTAAACCTATGTACATTCATCTATTCAAATTGGCCTGCTTTTCTGAGTAGGAGAATACCAGAGTGGGCAAGAGGAGTTGTGAGTTCTAAAAATCATATGAATATTTTGATCCCAAATGATACTACCGTGGTAAAGGTAAATATTTGTCAGTTCCATTGAAAAAAATAATTGCGGATGCTGTTTTCCAAGAAATTAGCCTGATTCCATCCACATTGCAAACATTATCAGATAAAACCCACGGCTCAAAATTTGCAGCAATTTCTCCCGGTCGTTTACTGGATCGGCGGATGCTTCATTTGTCCACCGCGTAACAACTTATTTCAAATATTATGCCAAAAAATAGATGCTGCTGGACTTGCGATTCTTTGGTAAGCCTGAATTCGGTTTAGCCTAATTTGCTGTTCCATTCCCCCCTCTTCGAGTGTAGGATATCTTCTGCACTAAATGCAAAACACTGCACAGGTTAGAGTGTGGGTGAAATCGAACTACCTTTACTTACGGAGCTCAGAACAGCATTTTTACTTCTAAGAGCTTCATGCAACTGTGTCACAAAAGATCTGTGCTCACTTTGCTCACAAATCACCAGGCTCTTATAACGGTACGTCCATCCTATGCTTCACGTACTCCCTTCAAGTCAGGATACTTTGTGCCAGATCGACCAGCTGGGTTTTACAATTCCGGTTCAACTCTCAGCTGGAGGCAAAACTGATTTGGTGTGGAGCAAAATTTCGTCAGTTGCATTATCAACTGCAAAATCTTTATTGATCCATCCTATGTGCACATATTGGAACTACTACTGAACTTAGGCGATAAAGGTTTGGGCAAACAGATTTACAGATAACATGTACTGCCACGCGCCAAAAGTTTGGCCTTGTTGGGCCGAAGACGGTTATATCGACCTTGGTTTGCATATGCTACTTTAGTGCAAACGGAACTAATGTAACAGGCGTCATTTACATTTGTGAGTGGACATTTCTAGGCACAGTCTCAAGCCTAGTTGTGATTGACTTGCGGTGCAGTCACCTGACATCCTGAGGAATGACTGACACTTACAGCTACCCAGTGCAATTGGTTCGGATTTCGCGATTTCCAAAAATGTATTTATCATTCTGTTACATCTGCAAGTTGTCGTGCCATTTAACCGTCAGCAATGGGATCACTACGTGCAGTGAAAGGATCGAGAACGTGCGAACTACCGGGTCATTTGAAGTAGTGCTTGTGGACAAGAGGTAAGTTGATAAGTAGGCAAAACTCGAGTCGTTAGAAGAATTGCACGAACGGTTCACTAAAACTATGGACCTTTCAATAACTTATAAAAGCTTCAAGGAAGACCGTTCCCCATAATGTGGATAGACGTAAAACACAACACTGTATATGGCAATGATTGTCCATGGGGTTCAGGAGCATTTGATCAAGTAACATAGCTGACGAAATCTAAGGAGCCTATCGTGCTGAGGAACAATAAAATCAGGCCTAGTGTACACAAAGCAGCTGATGACAAAATATAATTCACATACTCAGAAAGCGCATAAACGTTTTGGGGGGAAATGTAACTAGCCACGTCCTTTTGTCTTCCCTAGGGCAATGATAGCATTGTTAACCTAACGGACGATATAGGAGTTTCTGTGGAAATATGAAACGAACGCACTGGAGAACGGCTTAGTGGAAGTAATAGACGGTGTAAACTTTCTGCTCTGTGTAATGAAGCATGAAGCTGGTAAAAACGTTTTCACGTGGATGCAAACTTGGAGGAAACACGTTTTGTGTATTCTTCCCCAATGATCTCGATCAACAACTTTCGAAGGAGAGAACGCGCAGTCACGCGAAATTCTTTGTGTATCTTTACAACTGAGTTATTCAACTTTCGTCCACCAAATTTTGACTTCAAGGCTTATATTTATATTCAGACTATTATGCTCCCTTTCATTCGAAAACTCCCCTCGGAACTTACTACCATTACTTTAATCCAGTTAGAATATATCGGTTTTCAGTAATTAATTCGCCGAGCTGATGAGAAATTTGTTAGCATACAGTGTGCGAAAGCGTCAACAAATTTCTGGCTGAGGCTTTAAGGCTGCTAACCTTACAAAATTATATTCTTTCGGCTTTATTCTCTATAGCCGCGTTATGCAATATAAATGCATATCCAAATACATGTATATATACATAACTCGACATATATCTTCACTAGCCAAACTGCTACGTTGTTGGCAAGTGAGAATGTAATTTAAATAGTAGCCAGAAGCCTGTTAGCCAACAAACAGGCAAACAGGCGGAACACAGTCGCCTCGCTTGACAACAAAAGTTGTCGATATACGTGGAGAGCTCTCCAGCAGGTCTAAAGCGATGGGTAAAAGTTTTGTCCAAAAGGCTATGAAATAAACAAACTCAATCCAATGTTCCCCGGGGTGCCGGATCAGCTAACACATTACATGAGGTAGTTCGACCGAAAGACGTTGGAGGAAAAAACAGAAAAAAAACAGTACCTCAAACTGAAATCAAAATGTATCCGGTCCGGATCTATTGTCCTTATTATTGCCAACATTGTGTATAAAAATTCTCACCGAATCCACTAAAGCTTTGTTTTGTCAGGCGTTTACGAGCCGGAAAGTAACTGCCGGAGAACCAGAATAAGTCTGTTAGAATGCTCACCACCTCTATAAATTTATTGGGACTAAACTAAAGCCAGCTAGCTGACGATAGACAACAGGTTGAATATATAAAAATGCGCTCTATATCTGCCGTGCATATCCTTTTTATTCGGTGTCTTCTGCAATTGATAGTTTGGTTCAAACGTCACTTTCACTGTTCCTGGCTTATATTGATGCTCTGACGGCGCCATTCGTAACCCCTCGCCATGGCGTCTCATAGATGAATGCAGACAATAGTGTTTAATCAATTTCACATGTCTGACCAAACGGAATTCCGCATCACCAAGTCACACAAGCCTATTATCAGGCTCTATCATTTATCATTTATCTCTCGCTTTGTATCTCTCTGACCTGTCTGCTTTTTCTTCTACTGGTGTAACTCTCTCTCGCTATCGAATACACGGAATTCTTAACCGGAATGAGCAAATTTATTCATCATTGCTAACGCCATTTACCGATTTTGTTTGGAGATCCAGGTACATCAGCCAAAAAATATGAGAAAACTCGGGACTCGTGCTCTTGAACACGTCTCCCTGTGGCTCCAGAACTCAGGCACTGGTAACCTCAGCAATGCAGTAACAAGCTCTCTAATCAATAACGGTCGCATTATAAACCCCCTACAGCTCTTATAGAGTTATTTATATGTCTAATTGGGGTTCGTTCTAAAGGTTCTCACTATCCACCTTGTTGATTACTCTGTATGCAGACAAAAACACCTAGTTGGTAACGTTACGTTAGCTTGGTAAGTGAACGTTGCAATTCCATTTGCTTCCTTCAGTTTAGCTGACCATTCTCCTTTTTATTACCCAAAAATAATTTACACTCTATTTTGTCCTATCCCACTACATATTATGCTCGATTTCGTTTATACTGATTTTCCAGTTTTGTATCACATCACGAATATCCGTTCTGCTGTAAATTTCAAGGCTTTCTTGTACAAGTGACATGACGGCCATCGGTTCGCTTGTTGAACTGGGCAATTTGGCTAGAAAGGTTTCACTATCAGTTGATGTGACATCAATAGTAGTTTGTGAATGGGGGGTTTGAAGTGGCATGACGTTTAGAACGTTTGCGAATACACTGATTTGGAGAAGAACGCGCATAACATCACAGAGACAACAATGAAACGATAAAAATGTCTCAAGGCAAGATGTCAGACATTTTTCAAGTGTTATTCTCGCTTTTAGTTTTGGTAAGCGCAATCAGGAACTAGGTAATAACTCACCACCCCTTACAGCAATACCTCAACATACGTATAAAATGCGATACGAACTGAACTTTGTGCAACATACTCGGTTAGAAAACGTAAATGAAAAATTTAGCTGGGAATCAGGTAGACAGGGTGTGATAAATTCCGTATCTCGACACACTACTATTGAATTTGATAGAAATTGACAGTTGTGTCGACATGCATCTCATTCGATTCGTAGGTCTGGGGAAATCCTATGTCCGCTGTTCAGACCATCAGAAGGCTTACGTGTTAAAGTGCTTTGAAGTATATTGTATGACGTGGATTAGTCATACCCTCGAGTAAGAATCTTTTGTTGCTGTTTTGGGCAACACAATTGATCCAACTACATAAATCCATTGAAGTCTGTCGCGATAGTATCCGCTATGATGAATTTTGTTAAGCATATGCAAAGTATCAAAGATGGATGCGGAAAGAGCGCGCTTTTTGTCCGAAAGACCATGCACCCACGAAGTAGCTTGTATACGGGTTGCTTATCATTGCAAACTGAATAAAGCAGTCAACAGCTTGGAATTTTTGCAAGGTAGAGCTCTAGAACAGGAGAAAAAACGGGTTTGATGGCATTCAAACTAAAAACAACTGGCCACATAAAATACAGAAACGTAAAATTAACAAATACCTTGTTAAAAGTGATATATTGTCAAAGGAAAAACCTCAACAGCTGTTGGTTGGCTATACACGGTGTGAAGCTTTTAGGAAGGGTATGATTAAGAGAATTTGTTTAACTTAAATGCGATCAAACCTCCCAAATTTCCCCTTTGCTTCAGGGAAGAAGACTCCCAAATGATAAAAGTGAATGGAGATTTCACAGTGGTGTTCCGTTGCCAGTACACTAGCGGAGAGGCGGCAGTCCACCCTTTTCGGACGGTACGGTAAGGCCAGATGCCTCCCGGTGTGGAAAGGTCTATTTGGATCTATAATATTAAACCGCAAAGCCTGATCTCTGGTAAAATGTTTAGGAGCGGGTTGAAAAAATAGGAACAGACCTTTAACATCGTAAGACAGTTCAAGCTGATCAACTCACACTCAGAAGTGCAATCAAGCTATATAAAGCCGTATAACTCAACAAACTTTAGGCAGAATTTCAGCTATTATGCTAGAAATTTATTCACACTGCTAAGGTTAACTACAAAAAAGTGCCTTCTCAACTATTCCTAAAACTGGTCGACGGAACATACCCTAGGAAAACCTGAACATAAGGTAAACTAGAGTCTGCTGCGTTCACTTCCATCATTTTACCCCTACAACTTGGAAAATCATCGTGTTGATTTTCGTGGAATGACAAAGGTCTGCCGGTTCATCCTGCAGAACCCAGGCGACGATTTCGCAGTCGCCTCACAGCATCAATACTTCAGCATCAAAAAGACCGCCTTTCCTTTGTGGTTTACTAACAACACAGTCTTCTAGGAAACTGAAAGTAGAAGCTAAAATTAGAAAAGTAGCAGCAGGTTTGGTTACACCGAAAGAGCCGGTCAATGTTACCTGCAAAGTCTACTCTTACGTAGCTTGTCCTAGGGGTCTTTAGTTGATGAGACGCGCCACAGTCAAAGATCATTAGGATGGAAAACAAAACGAAATCAAGTAATCTAACCCAATACTTTCAGAGTTCCCAGTGAATTCAGTTAATTTATCTCGACTTATTAAAGCATCCACATCCCACATTGACCGCTTCCTCTGTTCTGTTTTATAGTTCAGTTGGGACAGCTACCGAAATCACTGCCGGTTAGCAACAGTCGGACAGCTGGAGGTGACACTGTTGTGCCCAGCTTCCTGATATATTAAGGTACTTCTCAATCTAAGAAGAGCTGTCTTTTCCTCAGTGAGGCATTAGGAAAATATTGGAAGCACCAAGAAGCAAACGTATATCCCCATCGAAATTTCCGATTCCAGAAAGTAATGTGGCAGTTCATCCGTTCGTCACCGAAAATTGGCATCAATTCCATCGGCGAGACACGAAAACTTCCCCAAACTCTTTTCCCCATGATGGAGTATTGCATCGATTCCTTCAAATAACTAAAAACCCTCAGGAAAGCAGTCTGGGCGTAAATTCACAATGACGCCACCAGAGAAAGAAATATATTAAAAAAGCCTGGAAACGCAAGACCAAAATATTTATTAAATCAGACAAAAAACACTGTAAACTTTACCTGTAGATGACCAGAAAGTCAACGAAGTCGGCTGTCTGACAAAGCTTCTAAGTGCTGAACAAACTTTCGTGGAGGATATTTCTGGCCATTTGAAAGCCACACACTCAAGAATGCGATGTCTTAACGCTTCAGAGTTTCCAAACTATTTCAAGTATATCCAGTTTGAACAGGAATTCCTCTAGCTTTGAGACATCAAGTTGTTTTTTAAAATGAGCAGTATTTAGTAGAGTTTTATACCTGGATAAGTTTGCGCAGACATTTTCAAACATAAAGTGTACTTGCGACAGAATAACTAGTAATAAGTCAAAGTTTACAGTACGTTACGTTTAGGGCACTTTCAAACACTGTGTATATGGGGAAAACCGAAACAGTCTCCTTTGCTGCCTGATTATCGTTTATTTTTGAAGAGCATGGTCACAGACATAAACAATGTATGCAAGCGGTGAATGCGAAAGAGTTACAGGAGAGTGAGATAAAAGAAAGAATTGTCTCATTCGAAGTCATGCCACCGACAGTTCCAGTCAGATAGGATGAATCCCAACGTACGTAAGAATTTTGGTAAGGAAACATGCGTGTAAAGTCTAACAACCGAAGAAAGGACAAACAATGCTGAATACTATTCAAGGCGCGGTAAGCGCTAGCACAGTCAAGACTCGCACGTCAGGCACAAAGGGCCTGTCATACTGGGTCTGGTGTGAGATTCATTGGCAAGAATATACATTCAACGCCATGTGCCACGCATAAAAGTGTCGTACGTACGCAGAGAACCCACAATGGCGAGCAAACACAAGTCACTGACTGTGACTTTAGAAAGACCCAGTCCAATAACAGCTTTGGCGGATTGAGGAAAGCAGATCCCTCGATAAGAGATGATCATCGGTTGGTGGACCAAAAAGTCCACATCACAACCAATTGCACGTAGGGCTGAGATTATGGCGAGGGAAAATTCATCAGCACCATACTTCTGCTTTTTCTCATTCCACACAGTCACTCCGCGCCCATCCGAGACTATGCTGACGTCTATTACAGTCGCTCGGCGCTCCCGAACGGCGATCAGGTCAGGCTTGATGAAGGACGTCGAAGTTGGTGCTCTCAACTCCTCAAAGACGGTGTATCCCAGGCGACGGAGGCGTTTTGCGAGTTCCCTTGCAACCCGATTATGACGAGCACATCTGGCGTCATGCGTGATCCAGCAGGACTGCAAAATATGCACCAAACTCTCTGGTTGGCCACAGTTTCCACGACATAAGATCGTCTGGCCACCGTGACCATGTCGAGCGCTTCTAACTCTCGTCCTGAGCAGGTTGCATCGGAGCTGGATACCGCGGATAAATATCCGAGGAAACACTCTTTCTGGAAATACAAGCCATCGATTAGAAAGAGGCGAAGCGACCAACTCTCGTAAACCGCGACCGTCAACGCTGTTGTGCAGGCTATCACCCCAAGCAGCCACCAGCTCTTCCTTGGTGTTTACGCATGAACCATGGACACGGATCGGAAGGCTGAGATCCCGAACAACCTTGCCAAATGCGGAATCGTTGACCACATTGCGTAGTACACGGCACTGAGTAGAAAGCAGCTTTTCCATACGCACTCTCCGCTGCATCGGGATTGTTGCACTCAGACTTGGGATACCAAGTCCCCCATGTTGTTTACCGGCATGGATGTAGCTGATCGGGGTATCCTTCGGTAGACGTAGCCAGCCGCGAATAGATTGCCTGATGTAGTTGTCCAACCTTTTGAGCGTGTTTCGGTGGACTTGGCCAAGCACGAGCGAATATGTCAGCCTCGGTATCAGGTAGTTCCTTGTGATCTCCATTCTTTGATGCGGCTTCAACGGGGCACGCGTCACCTCGTCGAGCAGTTTGAGCAGATGCTGTCGATGGTTGAAGACTCCTTTCCCCTTGAAAGTAAAGGGGATGCCCAAATATGTTACTGTGTCTGTCGGACCCAGAGGAGTGATGAGTTCCTCGGCGAAGCAAAATGGTTCGACTGAGACTGCTGTCGCCCGATGTTTCCTGTCCCCACAGATCACCATCGCTTTCGTCTTCCGGGCGTTTATCTTCATACCAGCTCTTCCCAACTCAACCGCGGCAGCTTCAAGCTTCTCTTTGAGGCGAGCTTGACTTTCTGCACACACGACCCAGTCGTCAGCGAAGGCAAAACCATCTACTAGGGTGTCATGGAACTGGTATCCCAGTTGCGGCATCGACAATCCAAGAACCTCATCCATTGCCATGATGAACAATAATGGGGAGAGTGGATCTCCTTGCCTCACACCTCTGTGGCAGTGAACCTCGGAACTGGGGAAAACTGCTACAGCATTCTCATAGGACTGTGCGATGTATCGAACTAGAGGTGACGGTGCTCCAAACGCCTCGGCAGATCTGACGATTGTGTCATGCGAAACCGAATCAAATGCTTTCGAGATATCGACGAACGCCAAGCTGAGGTTAGAAGCAGTCGCTGAAGAGTGACGAAGCAGGGCATGTAACAGCGATGTAGCTTCCAAACAGCCGTCCCGATGTAGAAATGCAAACTGGAGTGAAGGCAGTTGCAATCTACGACTCCAGCGATCAGCAAGCACCTTGTGAAAGCATCGGACAAGAATGGATGATACGGAGATCGGTCTCAGTTGATCCGGTGAAGTCGGATTAGGGACCTTCGGAACTAGAGTAATACGAGCACGACACAGGTGTGGGGGACAACCCCCAGCTAGTAAGAGTAAGTTGAAGTACCCAGCAAGTACGTTCGCATTGAACCGGCGGAGCATCCTGGGTGTGAGCTTGTCCAGGCCTGGGGACGAATTGCCCATTGAACGGACCGTACGGCCGACTTCCTCTCCTGTGATGGGCTCAATCAAGCTCCAATCGGATGGTACTACTACGCGACTGGGCCGGCTGTCCACGTGTTTTGGGGCTGAGAGCACCTGTTTCCAGTACTGCTCGGCGTCTGGAGGTAGGCCGCAGTTGCCTTTGTACAGATCTTTCCATGACCCATCGAGCACAGCAGACGCTGCATCTTTCCGTCTTTGGTGGTATAGGGTCTGGATGGCGGCGTAGTTGGCTCGGCGGATCTGCTTTCGGTTGACCGGCATCCGATGGGCTAACTGACGACGGCGTCGGGATACGGTTTTCCAGGTGTGTGGAAATGTCCTGGAGGCGTGGAGGTCCAGAAGCGAGAGGACTTGTTCCGGTGTCATGATGCCAGACTGCAACCCTCGGGCAAATGCCAGAAGGTCAACACTAGCAAGTGAACTGTCAGCATGGGATTCTAAGAGTGACACGGCGCAATCCACGGTTTGTTTAAACCAGACGCTATAGTCATCGGCTTCTGACGAGTAGGCCGCTATTTGACCGATGGTTTGGTCAGGTCCACCAGATGATGATTCGTCCTGTTGTGCTTGCCAGTTAAGCACCCGTAACCTGGTTTTGATGCTGATAGCCGATCGACCAGGAAAATACTGCTCCAGTCTCGCGAACAGCGCGGTTTGCGTTTCACAAGACGGATATAAATTGTTAGCCAGGCGCAAGAGCGATTGTGACTCTTGTTGGGACCAGCGGGCACCGGAATGCTTCACTCGGCTGAGCTTATCTGCATTATGCTGGGTGGGGTGTGCGTGCCGGCGATGTTGACTCAGGCCAATCTTCGTCGGAAAAAGGCGGGAACAATCAGCACAGGCCAATTGGGCGACCATGTTCGTACCAACACTATCATTGTCGTGAACTCGATGGTGGGCTACCAAGCCAGCTTTTGATTTACACCACTTGCCACATTCCTCACACGTGAGCCCCACGAGTCTCTCCTGTGTACTGGTTGGAACTGGTGTGGAGGCACCAGATGTTTTGTAGTGTATATTGTCGAAAGTAACCAGCACATTGAAGCCAATCAGGGAGGTTAGCCCTGTCTGGAGTTGCTGAAATCTTAGCTCACCTAGACTGGCGTCCAGGCTACCCGGTCGGCACCACGAGGAGGTGGTTCAGCTCGCCGACTAAACCGTAGCAAGAGCTTCCACTAGAGCTACCGAGTTTGTTATTTGTTAAAGTTAATGGAAATGAAGAAATTATGCAAATCGATACGATGCAAAATAAACATAAACAATGTGCACGGTTCGGATATATTTGAAACTTTGAGTTGGTGGAATATTTTCTGAGTTTCGATTGGATAATTAGTATAAACGCGGTTGCTCCTGATGCCAAGCAAAAGTCTTTCGGTGCACGCACTTTTCATGTCACTGGGTTAGAGAAAATTTTTCAGATTTTGTTGGACAAATCATACGGTAATTTGTTCAACATACTCAACATCTTCATTTCTTTTTGGTCTAACATGGTTCTGTAAGGGAGGCTGAAGCGGTGCCCACAGATCATGTTATTCTTTAGATTTATAGGCCTAGTGATGGCATGAAAAGTAGATCCCGGTCACTCTAACTTTTGCTTCCCTTTTAGTAACTGAATTTGAATTTTTGAACCTTACAACCGAATTCTAACTCCGCGGCTGAATCACTCTTAAGTCTGTTCGTAAAAAGATTGAGTGTTTGTGAAACCAAAGTGGAAATAGTTTTTGAAGCAAAGCATTTGGTTATTGTGATTTTAAGCGGGCCATTTATAATTCGATGAGTTGAAAAAACGGAAACACCCACCGTGGTCGTCTATTTTTATCTCCAAAAATATAAAGTAAGCAAAATCAAACAAATATTCCTACTAACTAGATGCTAGGATCAAGGCAATCACCATTGGATGTCTAGGTATTTATCCAGTTTTTTTCTGCAAACATTGCTCCAGTTTGTTAACTGGTGCCAATGGTTACGTACGGAACCGCGTTGAGCGCTTGGCAAAGGTGTGTATCGATGTAGTTTTTTCCACTGTCCAAGCTGAACGACAAAAACTTGTAGATTTTCGGATCAAATTCACTCTCGCGGTAAAGATTAAGTGCTATGCCTTAGAAAGCTCAAAGCTACCTTGCTCTGCATTTTTTCTGACAAATTAATATTTTCTGACATTGTATGGTAGATTTTCACAACTTGCAGTTAAAGCGGGCTCTCAAAATGTTTTCCGTTCCTCCGCCGAAATATTGAGATATGTAGGGAAACATATCGTGGCAAGTATTCCTAAAGAAATTAAATGTGCCTTGATATCCCGAAAATTCCTCATCACAAGGCAACAGACACACTACATATTCGCTTGAATAAAAACACAAGCGATTTAGTTGAGCTTAGTACCAGGTAAGAGATGCAATTTGCATCAACTGGAGCAATGCGCTAAAGCCCTTCCAGCTCACACAAATTTCATATCTCTTGTATGAACGACCCAACTCTCTAAAACAGTTGGAGGTATCCGAACGGGAGTACATGTTCTTTTAAGTAAAACCTTAAAATCATAATATCATTTGAAGCAGTTATTTTTCTGTTTCTTATAGTGATTAAATTATCTATGGAAATTTGCTTTGACATAAAGGTTTTTTGAGTCTACTTGGATATTTTGGTTGTTGGTGGTTGTAGCGGTTTGAATAATTCACGTTCACATAACTATCGTTTGAACTGTCGTACTCCCGTTCTGGTGCAGTTATTTTGGTGAGACCACGCCATGGAGAAAAGTAACGTACTCAACTTTACCCCTTACTGGTGCTGATCAGCAGTGCATATCCTTTGTCGTATTGGGTTTTGAACTCGGAGAACCTGACAGGCAAGGTGAGCTTGTTGCCTTTAGTCCAGTAGCGGACACTGGATCGTTGAGGGCAATGGCGGTAGCGTTAGGTGTAGAATGCACAATCTGTATAACCCTGTGCCATCCTAGTCAGAGAAAGGGTTTGGAGTAGTGGATGAGTTGTTTATTCTGGGCGTGAATGTAAACTCACCTAATGAGAACACCCAGGGGAAACAAGTTGTTGCAATTGACAGCACAAGTCTAGGCTATTAGCGGCCATATGAAAAGTTCGAAGACAAAACAGCTTAATGGAACATAACGTTTCAAGGTTTTTATGGGCGAAATACCAGATTAATTGGGTCCGCTATCACGTCTTTTGATTGGTGCGCTCCTGAGATTATTTGGCAGTCATATTCGTGTGTGTAAGAAGGTGTGCTGAAAAAATGTATCTCCCTATAGATATTTCTTGTAAGCTCTCGCAATGCGCCTGCACTGTTCACCTTTTAAGGCCTCTGTACGATCACCCTAGCGAGCAAACTGATGTTGGTTGTCAACCGCAGGTATTTCCCTCCACAAGGAGTTTTGGGCTTCTAAATCGAGGGAGAACGACGGGCGTTTGCATGCATCGGATTCGCCATTCAAGTTTGGCGTTCTTTTAACCCTGTTCGTAGCCATAACGATCAATTCCAAGTTAGGATTGCACCACCACCTCATGATGGTAAGAAAGTGTGAATATCTATCAGTAGAGCTTTGCCTAACAATGTGAGCCTGTTCGACCACCAGATATTGCAGAGGTCCACCACGATGCTGGCATCCTTGAATGTGTACATGAGATACAAATAAATGTAACTTCGTTCACAATGAGGTAGAATGTCTGAAACATAAGTCGACCTCAGTCGATACTACCCAAGCGACCCAAGGAGCTAAAAGGATCGAGAATCACTCTATGTTGCACCCAGCTAGATTGATGGATAGAAGTTTTTAAAACTCGTCTTGGGCACTCATTTATCGTAAAACAAAGTTTGTTGACTTTCGGATTCCTGAGTGAAATATATTGGTTGCCACCTCAGTCGTCCTTCTTCCATGATTTGAGCGCTCCGGTAGTTACCGACTCCAGTTTACCGCCAATAAGTTAGCCCTGGGGCAGAAAAAGTAAAATATATTTGGTTTGCAACCAAAGTCAGGATATGTATGAGCGCAATGCTCAAATGTAATCGCTCCGCGCTTTTCTGATTTAGTAAATCATTTGTGTGCTCTATCCGAACTTGGAGTATGACGGCAGCAGTTTCCTCATATCAACCACAGCTGAAACGTCTGCTTGTTCGTTTCTAATAACAGCCTCGAACCCCACCTAATTAATCAAAATAATGATGCATTACCGCGAATAACGACAAGAATGACGTTGTCGAAAAAATATAATTATTTATGTCGTTCGAGTTGGCTGTTTCATGGTAGGTTGGATATCTGTCACGTCAGTGTCGTATGCTTGACAGCTTATCTGAAGAGACAAATAGATGAGATCCATAAAAGTCCTACGGTCAAACATTGCATATCACGTCTCTATAATGTAAAGTTCTCAGAATGAGCGATACAATACGTGCATCCTGGCGGAGTCGTCGCATTCTCTCCATTTGCATCTACTTTCATTTAAGAAGCCGATGCACAAATTTTAAGGATAAATTGCAGTCTGTAGTCACACCACAAGGAGTACAGTGACTTTGATGTTCACGGGACTTTGATTATCTAGTGAAATTATAACGGTACGATTTCCAAGTTCCAGACGTCTGGATTCAAAATAAGTGATGATTGCGGGCTCTCAAACAGAATCAATAGGTCCTGGCAGAATTTAGAGATGCTAATTCTGCAGCTTACTTTATTTATTAGAAAGCTATGTGCTTTCAGTTTAGATTATGACTGGAATATCGGAAGATGCTCAGTAAGTAGTCTGATTAAAATAGTTCACAGTGTCAACCACAACACTGTCTATGGTCATGGTACATGAGTCGCGACTGGTGGGAATGATTAATATTGGTGCCGTGTGAATCAAATGGTTTATTGCTAATACATAAGCTGCATTTGCCCTGTTCCGCCCTAATTCGTCTGAAAAGTGGTGGACGGACAAAAAATGTTACACTGTCCAAATATTATTTATCGTTGGGAATCAAAATGGATTAAAATTCTACCTACTAAAGGAGTAGTTTATTCTGTGCCCCGAATACAAGTTTTTCGCGTCGCTTGGCACGTCTGGTTGTTTCAGTTAGGTGATTACTTCGTACCGCTGTTTCGTTTCGGCTTTGAAGGCAGCAATCGATTGCTTAGAAAGCCTCGTATGCCCGGTTTGGCTTTCCCGGTTATCTCTTTTGATTCTCACCCATCCGTTCATCCAACATCTCTCAAAAAATCGTTGACAAAGATACTAGGAGTATATTTCAATTGTTCGCACATTTATGTGTTAGATGGCCTCCCAATTGGTTCCTTTCATACTGTTGGAGCTAACGACAAACTACAGACACCAAACAGAAGAAAAGGCTTATTTGTAGTCCTGCACATTAACGTTTTGCAGCCTGAATCTAAAAAACGTGAAAATATTCGTTTCTGCGGCCACTTTTATGCACACAATAATTCTCACGAAAATTGGCTCGCGGATGTTAAATTAAATAGGACAAAATAGTATTTTCAGAGAGTTTATATTTCGGTCTAAACATCAAATAAACATAAAACAACCTTAGTTATTAAATTAAAAGCTCAATTACTCATTTTATCACTCAACTGTACGTCAATATCTATTTACAGACCGCCAGAAGGTTGAAGAATTTGAACTTGGAGGATTTACACTGTGCCTTGAACATTTCTCCTCCCTTCCCAGTGAAATTGTCCTGGTGAGCCCACATCATAAAAACTGCGTACACCTAGTCGAAAATGTTTTGTAGATTTCAAGTGTCTCCGAGGCTTTTTGTCTGAGACTTCCTGATGGACGGTTTAATTGGTTGACTCAACCTGGGCAGCTAGTAGGTCATCATTCGGGGAACTTGGCAAAAGACGGTCACACTGATCGAGCAAGGATGCTTCGTTTTTTTAGACATGGCAATTTAGGTCCGTTCAGCACGCGCTGACAGCGTGCTCGCACCAAGTCGCGCTGCATTCTGAAAACAACTGTAAGGCTATTCCTGACCAGGTAGTTTGTTAGACCAAATGTTGAAGGCTTAGCTTGACTTCGTAATTTAGAATTATTGTAAACAGATCATATCAACAACATTGCCGGAGCCGTAAAACACGTTAATGTTTAAAAATGTAAGTGTAATTTGTCCGTGTTATGCCCTAAAACATTTGCTGCTGGGTTTTCGCCGATGGGCCGTTTGCCAAATGGAGCCCGATTGCCGGTCAAGATGTCACGCCATTTAGCAATGACAGTTGGCACACTTTCGGACTTTTTGATATAGCAACCAAACAGTAAATCAGATCGCGTTAAGCGGCCAGCGGCCACGAATTAGACTTTGACGGGCAGAAAGTTCACACATTAAAAATGCGCTCCTACTAACTTTTGCAGATTGTAGTTGGTCGCCGGTGAGGAGGTTGAGTAAACTACCTCATCGGATAGCGCTCCAAACATCCATAAGCACTCAATATCAGCCAGAATCTTCAACTCAGTATTGGTGAGTTCATTTTGATTTTTGTTTACTGGATTAAGTCCCACAAACAACCTAAAAATAGGTTACGCGTTCCTACAGTAATTTCAACTGATACTTGACTGGGATCTTTGGAGAGAAATGTGGTGAACTTGTCACGTAAAGCGTACTTAAAAGCTATAAACTTCTGACATACCGTACTTGCTATATCATGCTTTATATTCATTTCACCTCAGTTAGCTTCTATTTAGGGTTATCTCGCTGAAAAAATTCCAACCGATGAAACTTAGACAATTAAGCAGCCAGATGAGCTTCTAAACCCGAATACATTCACCTTCAATCGTTCAAGGGACGGATAACAAAAAAATTAGACTAACTCACCTGCGGGCCTTAACCGCTGGCACTTAAACGATCAGAGTGAATCTGTTTTGCGTTACCGTTTCTATTCCGCCATTCCGTAGGTTTTCTTTCCTAACTCGCTTACTGAAATTTGTGTTGCTATCGACTAACATTTAGTCTGAAAAATTTCAGTCGCTGTCTGTGTGCCTCCTACAGGGTACCAGCCCACCAGTTTATTTCCGCTTGTCGTCCGTATCGCTTACCTGGTTGCGTCGCATACCTCTGTAACCGAATAACCAAAAGGTATATCTGACTGGGCACTGAAATAAGTCTGACCATCAAGCTGCTGGAAGTCTGTGCTTGAGACATATTGCCACACCCAATAGTTTTCTGTTCTATTTTGTTTTAATTCTGTTACTTTCATTGTCTAGTCTACTTTAAAAAACGTAGACATCTCACTTGACATTGCGCCCAGCCCTCATCAGTGAACGCACAGGAGCCATCGACTTATGATATGGGAAATATGATGATATGACATAGGGGAATTAGTAGTAATACATAACCAACTTGAAGAAAGTCGCCTGCTTATAACCACTGTCCGTAATTGTCAGAACCACTCAGGTTGTACAGGAATAGGAAGTCATGAGTAATTGCTTAGCGAAGTTCCACCACTGAACAAATGAAATAAACGATGAGAGAAAACATTTGAGAAGTTATGGATTCAGAAAAGTGAATGTGCTTCCAAAAGATGAAAAGACCAAGTTTGAACAATGCTAAAATAAATATCTATTTTTAATCGTTTCTTTCAACCCACGCTTTTTTCAGTTGCGTTTATCCAAAATAAAATATCAAACTTCGCGTTTACTCCACCAAAAAGTTCATTATCTGACTGCTTTTTGAAAATATTCTACAATCAAAAAACGGGTATTTCACGAACAGAAAATGGGTAAATCTTTGTTTTGTGTTCCTACGTTTTGCATTGTTTAGTAATTTATTCCGTCAGGGATAAGTAAAGATCGTTGATCTTCTGAATGAACTTACAGATGTGGGCAACCTACTTCAACTGGTCCCTTTTTTAAAGTATTTGTGCAACAGTTTCCAAAAGATTACCGTTCTAAATAACCCATTTCTGTCTGAGTGAATGAGATCATAAACTTATGTTTTTGGCGAGTTGACCTGAAGAGACAGAAAGTTGGCTAGAAGATTAGGCTGCAATATTCCGTGGAACTCTTTTATGGAGCGATATTTTATCATTTCCCGCTTTTATACCATTATATTAATTGCAATTATGGACATGGGTTTCATTCTCTTAAGTAAAGTGAAAATAGTTTGAACCAGTTGGTGTCTTTCACTTGCTTTTAAAGGCTCGGCTGCTCTCCGAATGAATGTAATATCCTGCTTATTGACAGTTAGCGGACAGATGTAACTCTTGAATTTTTTTGCCCCCGGAAGTGTTTCCATATCGATAGGTAACCAATGCACCAGATCCGGAAGAATTACCATCATGTTAAACGCATGCTGTAGATGCGCTCTTTTAATAGAATAAAAAAGTGTAGTTTACCTCTGAGTGATCTCTCTCAACCGGGTGTCTAAACAAATAAAACTACAATTTTATCTGATTAAAAGGTGGTCCATTTTGTGTACGTAAAGTGACTTTCCTAATGGAGGTTGGAAACAGCAAAGGCCTTCGAGACGCTGACTGTGAACAAAAATGTTGTCACTGTTCCACTGTAATAAAATGTCTGGGCAATTGTTAAAGAACTTTTTTTGCTCACTTATAGCGACTCAGACGGAATCATACCTGAATCAAACATTTTGAGTTGAACCCGTGGACTAACTTCACAGAAAACCACTACAACACGGTTACTATCAGTCCAACAAGAATTTGAGTTCTTAGCACTTAGAACACTTACCAAACGTTTAAATAGGTGCAGTGTCAGTGGTCTCTTTCAATGGCTTCATTTATGAAAATCAACTTCATAGAACCGTGGGTGGTGCTGTACACGCACAGGTCAGGCTGGTTAAAGTTGGTAACTGACAAGCTTCTGCATTATGTACACAGCAACAATAAATCACTAATGCCTCTCCGCATTCAGGTAGACCTTATCAGTGCGTCAAAATGTTGAAATCAGAAAATTCGTACCAAATTGTTATTGTCAGTGATTCTTCTGGAGTCTTTGGAACCACTCCCAGGTAGGACACTTATATTTGAAAGCGGTCGGAGTTAATAATTATAATAATAAAATTCGATTTTGTACGTTTGTGTGAAGAATGGTTGTCAATAGGAAGCAGAAACAATTCAATCAGAAGCTAATGTGATCGGTCGTCTGTCAGCAAAATGGGTGCAGTGGTATTTGAAGGGAATTGTTTTGGAAACAGCTTCAAAATTAACACCTATAGAACCTATCGGAAGGGATGTTGGGAATAAGCTATTGAAGCGATGTCTGTTGTGCTCGACCAATACCGGTGCAATAATTTAGGGGTTTGTTGTACACCCACAAAGAGCCATAAATTTCTCTTTCCCGGAAATCAGGT
Organism: Clonorchis sinensis; assembly: GCA_003604175.2. Lineage (NCBI taxonomy): Eukaryota > Metazoa > Platyhelminthes > Trematoda > Opisthorchiida > Opisthorchiidae > Clonorchis > Clonorchis sinensis. The sequence continues at coordinate 83,325,730 of CM030370.1, read as the reverse complement.
GATGTGGATGAATTTTATCTTGACAAAATGTTTTAGCCGCAACATCATGAAAAGTAAAGGGTCTGGAAATAAACTGTGGAATGTAAGTCTCCAGATAAACTTAGAGTCTGCATAATGTCTTTGGATATTTTGGGCTAATTTATCGTACTCTTAACACCTTGTGTATAGAAACCAAAGGGCCATCGATGCAAAACTGTAAACATGTCTAGCTAACATCACCTGTCTACAATACCGGCTTTAACAACCAAGAGTATAATTGCGCTCGAAGTAAGTAGTAGCAATATTTACATTTATCCCGGTATTACACATCAGCACATCTAGGGGTCCGCCAGACAAATGTTCTTCTTGCTATGGTCGGATGCAATAAAAGCACCAAATAACTACAAGTTATCAAGCCGCGGCATTTTTCCAAGTAGGTGGTAAATAGCTAGCTCATGTTCCGCCCGTGGTCCATAATAAATATCGAGCCTAAGATGCACACGAAAATTTGGATTCTAGACGCGATGGTTCAGTCAGAATTGTAGGATCTTCGCATCCCTGACAGCTAAAATATTCTTGATTTTATGACGCAGTTTTGCCCTTTTCATTCAAAATATGAATCGATATATGTTTAGCCTATCACACTACCAGAAATTCAACTCAGTTTTAATACGAATTACTCAAAGAAATCTTGTGGTTTTAATTCATTCTAAACCGGTTTGCTTCAGCGCCGAATCCAAAAACCAGCCTCAGCTTCGATGAGACGGATGCACTGGACTGAGAGACATCAAATTTCGTCCATGAATGGTATACAGGCTGTGGTGTACTAGCCGGCTGGTTAGACTCATGAGCTGACTCGAATATATTTTCCCAGAGGAACTACAAAAGACAGAATGTATCAGTGGTTCATAGATTGCAGTTACACGGAAATCAGATAGGAAGTTTGAGGGAAGTTCTACCTCAGAAGCTAACTTTGCGTTGACTGGTGCTTGATGTTCACACAAATTCAGAAGGATACGTGTTTGCTCTAGTTCACTGGCGGTGACAGGTGGAAAATTATCTAGAATGAAAGATGATATATGCAGAACCACCCAATGGCACCCTAATAATCGGCAAACATGGGTTCAATCGGACCGTGGTAAACGAAAGATTTAGCTGGATCCCGTTAGGTCTCCTGACAAAAACAAATTTTTGTCCAAATGAGAGCATTCGCCAAAAACCGTACAACTTGTGTTCAAGTAGACCATAAGGCTGACGAAAACCCGGGGACTGTGCCCACTTGATAAGCTAAAAGAAGAGTGAAATGAGTGATCAACTACCGAAGAGTGTCAGGAACCTACTGAGTAGTATATTATATCTCGACAGCAATGTTTATTTCGAATATCGTGCCAGACGGTCTAGCGCAGCACATTTAGCTGAGGCAACCCATCATAAACAAGAGCTTCAGGTGAATTCACTTGAGTCTCTTCCCAAGACCGAATTTGTGTGCAAGTTAGGGAGTTTGTCTAGTAAGTATAGACTTTTCAAAAGCCGTCATTCGATCAACAAAGATGGTTCCCGCATAGTCCCGAAAGCTACTAGGTAAGTTACAATAGTCTCCATAATGCAGTCATTTTTATTCTTTGACGTTAAGGAATTGGTCGGTTCCGACGTATCCGTACACGGATTCAACGACTACCTTCCTTGTCCTTTTAATAATTATGTCTAATATCTGTGTGCAACTTAAATTTCTGGAGCAACCATGTGCAACAGGAAATTTTTTGTATTACCACTCTGTGACTGGGCAAAAGGGTAGCATAAACATCACGCCAAGGTTCATCACTGATCATGAACCGCAAACAATCTGTCGCGAATTTCCTTATATTCTCTACTTTCCATGAGCCTTATGCATAAAAATGCGTTGGATGAAGCTTTCAGTTCGGGAACACCTGTTTTTTCACTATATAGTCGTGTGGACAATATATTTCCGCAGCCTTGAGTCTCGTTGCCGATAGCGGTTATTCCAGACAGGTTTATCGTGTTCTCTAAATGCTCTGTCATAATTTCTGCAGGTTTACTTTCTTGTCACACGGATCTATAACTCTTTCAAGACATCATGTCATTCATCAGCAAGCTAACATACGGTGCTTCGTCCGGCCGATTTCGAAGCCTACACGAATCGGCTTAAAAAGCAAGCAATTTAGGAATATTTGCATTTTATCCAGGACGCTCAATCTCTTGCGAAAGGCGGAAAACTGAGATCCGGACAAGGAAACATTCGTTACGTAGGAAGTGTACTGAATGATCGAGGGACTATCCATGATAAATAAATAAATAAATAAATAAATAAATAAATCCGATCGGTATTCTTAGAGCACCTTTGAAGAATAGTCTAAACACAAGAATGTTGTAATACGTGCAGACCGCTTCAAAGTGGAACCGATGTTCAAACAAGCACAGACCTGCTGGTAGCAACCAGCCGTCCTAGGCGTCTTGATAGAATGATAAATACCAGCACTGGCTTCTATGCAACGTGGTGCTGGTTTCATCCATCAGTTCTTCAAACCTGCAAGACGATACTCTAAGTATCATAACCGCGGTTTATTGAAAGATTGCAAACGGTTCACTTGGGTTTGAGTGGACAGTTGGTGTTTGAATGGTCGTCGACTTTGTCAGCTCGTAGTGCGGCAGTAAAAATGGGAGCAGGCTGTTGCTGCAAAAAACTCACGCTTGTTTCCATGGCGGTTTGACTACGCTGGCGAATGGTACCTTCTTATCCAACGAGACTCGTACGTCCATGCGCCACATAGATCCTTTCGGGTATGGCTGCATTCTAAGGAGCACAGTAGTTTCGAATCATCTACTTACTCCCCAAAGACATTTTAATGCCTGGTGCATCATCAAACCAAAATTTTCATTCACCACACGTTTCTTGTGGCAAACATGTATGCTTCCCGCGGTAGCCATGCGTGCATCTCCAGAATCTTGCTTATGTATTTTCAGAATATCAATCTTCTGTGGTCCTCGGAAAGTAATATTTACAGAAGGTTGTTAATCTCCCAACATGAGACCAGTTTGGTCCAGAATGTGTGTTTCAATGGCACAATTATGTACATTTCTAGAGGTAAGATCACCTTTGCCTTCGTCTAAGGTATACTTCAGTGTATACCCAAGAAGCAAAACCAGATTCGTGACACAAACCGAAACGCTCAGAACACAAAAGCGGAACATAACTCTAACAGCCCGAACTGTCTTCAGCTGACCCTCTTGACTACAGCGTTTAATGTTTTTGAGGATGATGACCTACAGAAATATTGTGATGTTCTCCCAGGCTGTCTGGAGTTTTGCTTTAATTTATGCAATCCTGTGGAAACCCCCTTTATTAGCCCGGGTCGATTCATATTTTTTGCGCTCAGGAAACGATGAGGAAGCGTTACCTTACCTTTACTAGGACCGAATTTTTATGACTGAACTGTCTTTGTGTCACTTACACCATGCGGTCAAAACGTGAAATATCTATTAAGCGACTAAGGCCCGCTGCACCAAAAAGCTAACCTTTACGAGGTGCATTGCGTCACAGAGCTTTCCGTTCCCACCAGCCATTTATTTGCCTGGATAGAAACGAATCGTCAGTAGATGATGGGACACCAGAATTACACTCATCCTGAAGCCACATTCCCCTGGTGGCCCGACGAAATTCCTCTCTATTTCACACACTTTGAATAGGTTTAAATTGTTGGAAAGACAGATACATACTGTCATGCAAGTCCCACTACCTACAAGCACGGAAGCTAGAGAACGTGTACAATTTCGAGCGTTCCGAGTGGTTAAAATAAATGTCTTCACGTGTGTATTAAGACACTCTCTGTACTTTTAGTTCCTTTGAAAAAGCTACGCCCCTCGGGGAAAGTCTTGTAAACGGCATGCAAAAGCCCATCCTTCAGCTTTTAAACAATCTTTTTGCTGGAATTAAGGGGTACCTACAGATGGTTGCAGTCTAGTTTGCTCTGCTTCAGACAGCCCTTGTATTCCTAATTGTTTTAAAATTTTACGCATTCATCTTGATGACCAAAGTAATGTAATATAATGTGCACTTGAAAAATCCTGTCCTGGGATGTTTTAAAAGGATTATCCACGTCAACTTCACTCAGTCCCAAATCGGCTACCTCTACCTCACTTCAGCCAGGTGTGCTGAGATTGTGGCTACCTTAAAACAAGGCGAATATATATATGATGGACTATCAAACGACATTAACCAAATAATCGCCCAAGTTTGCCCCTTGAAACAAATGGAACACACTGAATATCTAGTGGAGATAAGTTATCAACTGGCCTCCAGAATGATCGGTCAGGAAACTAGACGGCGTTATAGGACTGTCGACTTCCATTTCCGTAAGCAATTTCTTCATTCAAATCGCTGTCGCATCCATAGATTTTCTTGCGCACCGTTGAAACTTGAGTTTATCGTCATCATTAGAGTGTTGTTCTCTCCTCGTTATAGTTTTTATAACCTCTATTGCTGCAGAACTCCGGTGCATGGGCTTCTCAAAAAGCTAAGAATTCAGCTCATTCTTTACAGTTTTTTTCACTCCCTGCAGGCAAAAATTTCATCCCGGTCGCATTTTCATTAGCATTAGCTCATGTTATACACTGGAACCTCAAACTGTAAAGACATTACATTCCCGTGTCCCCGGTTAAGTGCTCATCTAAAATTCGTTGGCGAAGACTGATAAATAAAGTGCCCTTTTTTATATCCCTTCTTCTACACACAGTCCTCCGAACCCTAAAGACCAAGCTATTTTACCCTCTGACGAAGCAACCGTATCATCAGGCTTGTAAAAAAATTAATTGCACTGTCAACAACAAACTACACTGCAACTAAATCAAGGATGACTACTCATGTCTTCCGAAAAACGGAGCAGTGATGAACACACACTTTTCTAAACTGTGGACGAATCTTAATGCATGCTGGAGTCTGCATTTTCGCACCATTCCTCTGCTTGAATTCCACAGGTTATTCGGTTTGTTGTGGATTTCGCTCGAAAAACTGTCCAAGATGCACTACGGTATATCCCGCAAATTATTCAAGCATCAGCGAATTAACAATAGAGGCTGTACATGGCAAGCACAGTTCCTTCGATTTTGAGGGCCTTAGTGATGAGTTCACTTATTATTCATATAATGACTGCTGCTGTGCGTGGCTAACCGCATGAAAGTGCTGTTATGGATAAATTCCGGTCAACGTTCTCGACAGATTTCGCTTTCGGTTCATGCCAGAGTTTCGTACATCATAGGTGCTGATCCATCTTTTCCGAAAAGAATTTGCTCTAAGGTTGTAAATTATGCTGTACAGGCTGTATTTTCATGAGTTAATGCACTAACTTCGTAAAATCGGAATATGATGCTTTCGTTTAGTATTAACTTATATTTTAGGTCAAAAGGTTCTGGCTTAACTACATTACAGACAACCCTTCGGTGGTTATAACGTGTGTTATACTCTGTGAGCCTCTGCGCTAAAAGTGATAGTGTATGAAAAACGGACTAGCGGCACTGCACGCATAATAAGAAAGGCATATGCTCCGCTTGAAAGGAGACTTATAGTTAAAATTTGGGCATATGGATTTCGGGAACGTCGGATGTACGTAGGGACCCTTTCTCTTGTCTCAGAAACACCCTGTACCTTTGCCGACTTACCACCATCCACTACAAGCTACTGAAGATAATGTTACCCAAGATCTGACTGTCCGATCACAGCATTTACACCAAAAAGTCAAGACAATATACAACAATCAAATCCGCGATCGTGTTGGTATATTACAACGGATCGCCTTCTCCGACACCGCTTCGTGAAATATATAAAAATTCTGCACTAGGCCTGGTGATTATTCACTTTTATGTGGCTTATTTCGGTAAGCGACAGAGGCATATTAAATTCGTAACCCAGTGGGGCTCGGTTATGGTTATAGACATATTTTGCACTTCTGTATCTTGTGCACATACATCCAAACCACCAAATAGTTTGGACGGAACACCACGAGACACTAATAAAATGAACTTGTGCCGAGCTGGTTTTGTCGATGAAAAAACATACAACGGTGCACAGCACGTGACGCTGCAGAAAAACACACCAAATTTCTGAATAACCAGTGGAGTCAATACCGTGTTGTTTACGTTATCGACAGGATAAAATTTTGAGTGAAAGAGATTGTAATCTAACAGGAAAAATTAACGGGGTTCTGACACTTAGGTTGTGCGCTTCCAAATAATTCACCAGCAAATCGATTCACCAGCTGTTCAATTTGTGTAGTAATGCTTTTGTCGATCGGTGTCGATCCGACTTGGCATTTGCTGTTGTTGACAAGTAAATTTATTATTGTCTAGGTTTGGGGTTCTTTATTTTGGAACGGAAAGAACAAAGCTCAAACAGTGAAATCAATATGCAGCCACGTCTGCTTATAGTTTTGGAGAGCAGTGACAAAAGATATAAGATTTCGTCTTTAGGGAAACTGGTGAATAAAACGTTGTAAAAGTTTAGTATATTTGTATTCCATTCGGAAATCAAGGCGCCCTCTATAGTCTTCTCTCCAGTAGGGGGCGAGGAACAAGGCAAGACCCAGATAGAAGAAGAATCGTATGTTTGAGAGATCGACTGGCTGATGACATTTATACTTCCTGGTATACATGTTTTATCCATTTCATTGAAAGGATTCTCTCAAATTTGCACTAAAAAACAACTAAAGAGAGATTGTGCCGGTAACAACCAAGGGAGAACTAGTATTTTTCACGAATGTATATATATTTGAACCGCGTGATCTTCTCCGATCTTGGGTTAAATTTCTGGTTTCCAGCTAACTAAAGATGAGATCCGTGCATTTAGTCACTCTCATATTGGCTTTTATTAGAGGCGATCACCTGTGGTATCAGTCCGAAAGCGCTTTGACATGTTGGAATCAACATCTTCAATTCTACCGCCCAAAAGATCAAGAAAGGCCCCAAGAGCCAAAACTTGCAGTATCTCTGCAGCTCTTTTTACTGAACATCGGTTGATCAAATTTCTACTCGTAGTATGGAGTATTGAAACCCTAATATTGTAATTGCTTTTTGTGAATAAATGGTAAAATTGTGGAATGTATTTTTCAAATGAACTGATTTTGTTCTTGGTCGTTATAAGTTCTCTGGATCAATCAGCACCATATTGTATTCAATATACGACCGAGCCGAAGAACGTAGTTTTTGCAATTCATTTTAGAATACTTAGGGTTATTGAAAATGTCGTTTTTGCGGATTATTTACGTGAGCACTCTTGGTCACACAAGCAAACTCACACGCTAAGGAACACATTCTCTACACTTTGTCCTGTTCGTCCAAATGCCTGGAGATTGAGTCCATGCGGAATTTCACCTAAATCTGTTTAACCAAACCACCAATGCCGCCCACAAAACAACTCGGGTGGAGTGGTATAATTCTGAGGGAATATTCCTTATTTTCCAGTCCTGATGCATACCGTTCTCGTCCCACCTTACCTACTTAATTCGCTTGGTGATTTTTAGCACCGGCATCGCTGCACACAAAATAACATGAGTCCCACAGATGTGCACAGAATGAGTTGAAACACAGACTAATTTCCATGAAAGTTCGCTCCACTGGATCAAGATCACATTAACCCAGGCGTGTTGTCGTCAAATCCTCTGTGCATTTTAGGTTCCACCGACGGACACAATAAAAGTTCTGTATTACAGACAACTGTTATACCCAACTTCTCAAGATGCGATGAATATAATGCTGCTAAAAACGTTTCCATGGCCCACTACCAAATTACCGTTTTGTGTTTAACGGATAATCTTAGTCCCGGATTGTCAATTAATCTTATTGCACTGTGAACTTTTTCAATGTGATGCAGAGTATCGATTTCAAGAAGCGACATGTTTGTCCCTCAGTCAAAAAATCATTTTCAATTAACGCAGATCTCCTTCTGCTACCGTTAGATATAGACGCACCCCAGACCAATAATTTTAAACAAACACAAACTTAGCAATAACCTGGAAAATTACCGTCTTAGAAGACCTCAACGACTTCACTTCAGTAATCGGGTGTTTCATACCAGCTCTTACACAATGGCCTTGTCTGCTGAAAAGCAGAAAATAAGTTTATGTGATTGATGTCTTTCAAGAGGCTTTGAGTAAACACTAAATAACATTAAATCCATCTTAACCTTGACAACCACTTTGTCACGATTAACCTTCATAAGTGGTGTGAATGACTCATTAAAGTCCCAGTGGAATCATTTCGGTTTGCTTGCTGAATTTATTTAGAAGTTCCACATAGCACTTAACTTAAATGAAAAACCGCACATTGTGGATACGAAAAAGTACGGATATGGCTGCTGAATTTCATCGGTTTACGGCATTTTCCGACCTTTGCCCTTTCATCGGGCGTTCAGTTACCAGGCAATAATTCATATTCTTCGGGAATCAACTGTTAAATTCGCTTAATTTATTCCCAATAGGAAAGCTTTCAAGAGTGGTTTCTGAATTTTTGTTTCTCTGGCCAATTGTAGTGGTAAGTCTAAATCAGACAAAGTGCCATTTGCGGGCCATTCCACAATGATCATATTTGTTTAGTCTAGAAAGCTTGACTCTGAAAAGTGTTTGACAGGGTGGGACAGTTTATTCCCTTGACGAACCCGTCTGGCACCGTCCAATAGCATTTTAGAACCTGTGGGTTGTTTATTGCCACAAACTGTAAAGCTCCATATATTCTAAAACTGATAGATATGTTTCTTCTCTTAGACTACTGGCCTTTGTGAGATAATTGATACATAGTGCTTCATCTTCGTTCTGTCTGTTACGTTCCCCCGCTTACTGTTTATTCTAAATAACCGTCTAGGAGAGTTAACCACAATTGTCCCAGCTTCGATGAAACAGTGAAAATCGGGGACAGATAGTCCAACTGTTTTAATTCGCCAAACACAAAATTTACTAACTTGCACGTTCGTAGAAATAAGGTTCTTTGTGAATGTTTCGGAAACCTAGGTCTAATCAAGCACAAGCTGCTACGTTCCACCTCGAAATTCATCAGTTGCATTGATCGGAGTCACTGCACGACGGTCTCCTTCTTGTTGGTCTGTATTCGCACCGTGAACCTCATAATTCTCCAGGTTACACTATGTGAACAATTTTATTAAATTATGTGAGAAATAACTCTGATCAACCAGTGCCCAGTTTAGGGACTGAATGTGGTAGATTGGCGCACAGAATAGTGCCTACTGTGACTTAAGCAGTAACTTTTTCTGCAAATATGTCATAAAATTACTTACATTATACAAGACCATTCTTTCTATCCAGAACAGGGAGTTAAACGTTGATTTACCGCATTTCCCTTTTACCGTCCTTGTTATCCAGTTCAATTTCACCCGGGAAGAATGGTTAGTGGAGACTCGGTGGAAATCCCCGCAGAATTCACCTGCCCTTACTGACCCACGCTTCATTGACTGGCAGTAACCCTTGTTAATGTTTGTTGATTAGACAGCGTTTGGTTTGATCAGAAAAACCTGCCATTTTCTTGTAGGCAATTTGCTATCATTCGAAAGGACATCATCAGTTTGTCCACCCTCGGGCAATCATATTCCGACACATTGCAAACTTCATTGTCTTGTTATGTGTTATAACACACCACCAAGTTTTGCTCTGTAATGTTTGGCAGGATGTTTTCAGACCGAATCTGCCAGTACGTCTTTGTACGTCTTTATATATAATTTCTCTACCCTTCACCAATAGGGTTTCGTTTATCACTAAGATCAGCTGATTCATTGCGCGTACTAATGACAGCCCTAATACTTTCACACATCTGATAGTTTTTCACTTCGAAATTGGTCAGCATTTGGAAAGAGGCATATATGTCATCTAGTAATAATACCCCTTTAAATTCTTCGTTAACCTTTCTATATTTAGTGGTATTGTTTATGATGGTGTGACGTAAATAACAGTAAAGGTGTTAAATAAACTTTGATTACCAGAGAAATTTCTTTGTTTGCATCCTTTGCTCCCAGTTTACTCTTGGAATGACAGATGATACGCTTCAGTTTGCCGGTCTATTTTATGCGCACTGTTCTGAGTTTTGCGCAGTAGATAGCACATTCCATTGTGATATGGTTCTGCAGGATTTTGAATAACCATCTAGTAAAATTCACTCTTTTTAATGGTATCAGCTATCTATGCCAAAATTTCCGGTAATGTGCAATACACTTACCTATTCAACCTGCCCAACTTTCAGTACGATGAGGAGGCTACACCATTAAAAATAAATCAGTGGCTCTCACATGTTTGGTAGCAGCTTTGAGTGCCTTAGCCATAATAGCCACCATGCAGGCGTGGCTCGTCCAGAGATTGCTAATGCGGAAACAAGAGCAATTTCAACCAACACGACCAACACGAAAAAAACGTTCTCAATCAGATACAACATGAACATTTTCGGATTGCTCATTTTGCTTAACTGTCAGGCTCAGATAGAAATGTAAACCGTGAGTAACAACATCAAGACGTTTCCTTCCAGTTAAGCCAACCTTATGGCCCTGGACGAGGATCGGTCTTAGATATTAGTCCAAAGCCTTTTGACCTACGACTAGCCTTATTCCATTTTATCTACTGTGCTTACAGATTGGAAATGTTCCGCGCCCCAGGGCTTCTGACAAGTGATATTAGAACAACGTAACCCAATGTGTATATTCAATTATAAAGTCAAAACACAACGTAGTGGAATAGGTTATTGTAATCTGACGTTGCGGTCGCCGTGGGTGACCTTTCTTAAGCATTTCTACAATCGATTGAATACCAGTCAACTGCAGTGACAATTGTGTCCACCAACGTGTCTTCTGATTGGTGCATCCCTGTGATCAGTTGGCAGTCAGATTGGGTCAGCGTGGGTATATACATGCGATTGTGTGTGCACTCTGATTAGAATGTGCTTCCGTTAGTTTTCATACAGGTTGTGATGCGTCATTTTTGAGAACCTGCATAAAAACAAACGGAAGCACATTCTAATCAGAGCGCACACACAATCACACGTACACACACACACGTACACCCACGCACGCTGACCTAATCTGACTGCCAACTGATCACAGGGATGCACCAATCAGAAGACACGTTGGTGGACCCAATTGTCACTGCAGTTGACTCGCATTCAACTGAGTGTAGAAATGCTTGAGAAAGGTCGCCCGCGGCGACCCAAACGTCGGATTACAACAACCTATTCCACTACGCTGTGTTTTGACTTAAAAAACTCCATAATGTGTACCAAATCACGCTGAATCTTTTTAACACTCTTCGGCTGATTTCGGCCCGGAACTCCTAATGCAGACTACAAAGTTTTGGACTGCTGGACAAGCGTCTAAGGAATGTCATCTTTTATTTTCCATACCCAAACTATCGTTGTCGCTCCGAGGAGGGCAACAAAATCTCCGTTTCCACAAGCGAATCCGATTGCCCTTGGCTTTAAGCACCATATTGTTTTTGCTTTTATATTCAATAGCTTGAACAAATCACAGTATTCGTGTATCTTTCCACCACTTGTAGCGTCTGGACAGCCACAATCTGCAATATTAATGCAGGCGGCTTTTCCAATCACATGTGCATACCGCCCTAAATTCAGATAAAGTAAAAAGAATAAATTATTTTCTAACTGGAGATTGGTCAACACATTTGACAGTCTTGCCTCAATTTAAATTAATGTTGCTTAGGTGCTCTTACTTCGTGAATTCCTCTGAAAAATGATAATGTAAATTTCTAACAGAAAATCTAAAGTCACTGACTTCGTATAAAAAAGAAACTTTCTTCGTTTGTTTCATTTTATGGTCGAGTTTACCTCTTATTCCATTCTGCTTATTGCCTGATATGAGGAAGGAAGTCGGAACCGGAAGCTGATAACACAATAACTGCGGTATTGACCTGCGGTACTTCAAATTTTCGTTTGTTACTTTTTTACAGCTGAAGAAAACTCGCTCAAGAGATTTTTGCTGCAAAAGCAAGATTTATGATTTTCTAGATGAATTTCTTCGTTCCACTTCCAAGGAACGTGGTCGGAAGGAAAGTTCACTACTAATTCACCGGAGAACAAACCTCCTTTCCGATAGGATGCTTGTCTTACTAGGCTTACTAAACTGTTTCAAATACATTATTTTCATTCATTTTTTTCTGTTTAATTGTGCATGGATGTAGAACCGTTGTAGATCCAGCATTGCTCCTTCCAGAAGAACCTAGGCTGTGTTCTTTTCAGAATATTCGAGAAAACGGCCTTTTTTGTTTGTCATTCCTAATTCTCTAAAATTATTTTCTTGAAAAGTGTAGTAACCTATTATTCCTTAAGGTTGTGCCGCACAGCTTGGTGGAATTTTCCTTCTTTAAAACGAGCAACTATGAACGTCGTTATAAGGTGCAGCAACCAGCTCTGTATAAAAACTTCGTCCATCCCTGACGGCAGACACTTAGGCTTGTTGAAGAGCTTAGTTTCCGTTCAAAAGTGGTTTCAAAACCTGAACAAATTTTTTGGGCATGTTAGCCTTCCCGGTTTGATGTTTATCAACTGGGCCTAACTCTGGTGACTGCGATTTTTAAATTGGTTGTGACTGTGACTTGGCTGGCTGTGACTTTGCAAACACTGTGACACCAAAACTTATCACACTGAGAACAACGCGGTTGAGATTGGGCTTTGACACTTTCGTTGCAATCGGTAAAGGTGATAACATCGGTTAATCGTGGTACAGTGGTGAGTCGTGCTTCAGTCATGCGTAACATATCAAACATCAAACAACATATCAAGATCAACCTCACATGAGCTGCCAACTCTTTGCTATGTATTATACGGCTTGATACATATTTGCTAGTGACAGTTCCTGCATTGAATTTGTAAGCACTGTCCCATGCTTTGACCTTGACTGGATGGCGATGCATGTAATATGGATCCCAGTGTTCACACCTGGGTTTGTGCATATGTTACGTCACACCGCAGTATAGCGCTGGGAGCAGAAGGCTGCCGAAAGGAATTTGTAACTTGAAATCTACAACTTATCCACACCTCGCGTAACATTCTGGAGTCCTAGTTTGTCCAGATGATATGATCGTTTGTCCGAAACGCTGATTGCAATGCTACCTTATCCCCTTGAACATGAGTGCATACAACTGGCTGAATTCGTGTATAAAAACTAACTGAGTTCCCGACGTTTCAATTAGATGGAATTATTGCCATAGAACTCCTATCAATGGATTGACATTTCATTGAAAAACTCTTACTGACCTGCTGAGCTATCCACAGCAAATGACATCGTGACTGTAAACAGTGATTTACAATAGTAGCAATAAATAGGTCAGACGGTTAGCAAGTGATATCAGTCACTCATGAGAAGCACCTCGCACAGATTAGTCAACAGTGACAGCTTGAAGATTGGCCAAGTTATATTACATCATTTCGAAAGACTAGGGTCAAACTGACCATCCGTTTTATCACAATGCAGTTGTTTTGGTGATTCTGGCAGAAGAATACTTACTTCTGAGAGAAAAACCTAAGGGGATAAAAGTCACGTTATCACAAGTTTACAGCCAATGAGCGTAAGACGCACGTATGCACAATTCGGTCATCAAACTCCCCTTGTGAATTCGGTCAGTAAATTTGACATTCTCTGTATCCTAGATTATTCAGAAGCCCCTCCTTCAAGAGAGAAACAGGAGCCTTTTGAAAGCCCTGTTGTATGTGCATTGCTGGCGGGACTTATGTCATTTTTATTGGAAGACGTAGCTTTGAACCTCGGTAGAATTAAGCAGTATTTATGATTAAGAGCCATTGAACTTCTACGCACATTTGAAAATTCTCAACTGATAAACTCCAGCCTTAATGTCTTCTAAAATCAGGTGGTATCTTATGCAGTCTATCGATAGTGTCGTTGACCTACCCCCAGAGAACGACTGTTTATGGGCATGCAATTATCCGACGAAAGGTATTTGGTGAAGATATCTCAGTGTTTATGTCCAACCCTGTTGTGGGTAATCTTGGAGCACATTTTCTAGTGTAAGTTGCTGCACTTAACTCGATCTAAGAAAGTTCGTTACGTGCACGTTTCTAAACCGGCTCACTGTCAGTCTTGAATCACATGGAATTCTCCGAGGATAGTCCGTCCCTAAAAAGTCAATAGTCAAACGACTGAACCCTTCGGCCCTGAAGCTTCCTCCCACTGTTTGCCTTCTTCACCACACATTCAACTTTAGCTTCCAAGTGAATAAAAATGTAAGTTTGTACACTGGTAGTGTATCTAGTGTATTAGACATTATCTAGCTGCTTTCATCTACAGGGTGTCTCATTATAGACGCAAAAAATAATACCCATTCGACACCAGTTTAAACATTTATCATTTTTTATGCAAAAATACATGCATTATGGAGGTTTACTGTGAAAAAACTGGCATTACAAAAGATGTAGAAAGAAACCGCCCCGTTCTTCTATAAGAAATTGGAAGCGCTAGGGGATGTGAGACACGGCATGTTTAACTTCTTCAAGCGTCACTCGTGCACACTCCTCTTCAATTCTTGCTCTTAACCCCACCAAATTCTTCGGTTTATTTTCATGATATACGCGGGCCTTGATTATTCCCCAAAACCAATAATCCAGAGGTGTGAGATCGGGTGACCTTGCAGGACAAAAGATTGTAAATCCACGAGCGATGACTCTCTCATCAGAAAATTACTCTCGGAGGTAAGTTCTCACTTAATTTGAGTAGTGGGGTGGAGCGCCATCTTGTTGAAAGACGGTCGATGACTTTTTGTGCTGCTTGAGTTGCGGAATAACATGCGTCTGCAGCACATGGAGGTAACTGTCACCGGAAACCATGGCATCAAAGAAAAAGGGACACAGGAGACACTTTGAGGAGAATCCCCTCCACACACAGAGATGAGAGGAATGGAGATTATGGGTGAGGTACTCGTGAGGAGCTTCACGGGACCATATCACGCAGTTGTGTTTGTTGATTATGCCATCCCCAGAAAAATTTGCTTCATCGCCCCATAAAATGTTGGGAACGATTTCTTCATTGTCCAGCAGCCAGTTAGCGAACGTGACACGTTGCTTTTTATCTTCTTCCGTGATGTTTTGTAATGAAGTGAAATGATGCGGGTAGAGATGAAGGTGGCGTCTCATAATACGATGCTTGTCGGCGCGGGGAATGCCTGTCAACTGAGACACCTGAGTTATTGACGAAGATGCCATGGTGCTCTGGGACTGAAGTTGCTCGACGGCATTCTGTACAATGGGCGCTCTTTCATCACTCAGAGACTTTCTCCCTTTGCCAGAAAAATCCAATACAGATCCAGTGGACTCAAATTTCGCAATCAAGCATGTAATGGTCGACACGGTGAAAGGATCTTTGATGAGACCATGTTTGGTTTTGTAACCACGAAGTGCAGCGATGGCGCTTTCACCAAGGGAATAATAGAGTTTCAGAATTTCAATGCGCGTACTGACATCCATCGTAAACAAAAAATGCCAACACTTGCACACAAAACCTACTTTATATGGCTACTGATAATAAAACATTTTGTTAACTTTTCTTCCAATAACTACGTTTACTTATCCAATTAAATTTTGCGTTTATTATGAGACACCCTGTATGTCATTAATTCCTATGCAATTATTCTACATTTACCATTTCGTTCAGTGTCGACACATGTAGCTTAGTCACGGCTCACCGTATGCGTATCATATTTGCAATAACACAATCCGTCAGTGAGTTATTCGAATGGGCAAATATATGGAATTCCTGGATTTATGAAGCATTCATTGACTGTATTTGGCGTAGAAAGAGAAGTAAGAGAGCCTTCGATAGATATGCCGAGTGCTGAAAATTTAGGAAACTGAAATAAAAAAACAGCCAGACAGTGAGTGACTTAGTGCCAAGGGCGTGACGGGTGAGTGCTTATCAACTCTTGCTGTCTTGTAAAGACGACATTCCAACTGGATGCAGGTTTTTTGTAAGGGCTGAAAGGGAGAACTGAGAGGTGGTAACCCCGCTTTATCCCAGGTGAATCTCGACATTTTTTCCATCCCCCGTCTACCTTGTTGTGCAGCAAACAATCCCACCGGGAACGATGGATGTGAGGAAGGCATACAGGCAGAGATACATGCATTTGGCGTGCCAACAGAGCTCATCAATTTTTAAAATCAGTGGAAATCCCAAAGACTTTGCGCCTTTTGATTGAGATGTCCCCACCATAGATGAAAGAATAAAGCGTTTATTAAAGACAACTCTGACTGATGAATTAAAATAACTACTGTCATTTTCCAAAGATTGGCAAGCACGGCAAAATCGGGAATAAAAACGTACTCGATCAAGGTTTTATCTGGTAAGTGAAGTCATTTTATACAGAATAGCCGAAAAGTACTGCACACTGTCTTTTATTATCGTACTGTACAGTGATTTCCGCTTCCAACTTGAACTGGTCTCACTCACAAAACGATATCTTAATTGAAGTTCCACAAACCTCCCCACACTGCCGAACAACTCAAGTGGTTTGTCCACGAGTATGTGGATTATTATCGGAGGGTGCTTTGAGAGTACAAAAATTTTCAGTCAGCGTAAACCTCCTATTTAATAAATCTATTCAATATATCTCAAGTTAATGAAAACAGATGTTTCAAGTCTAGACTTTTGAGCTGTAATCAATATCAAGTATCCCAGGAATACTTGTTAAATTCTCCTCCAAAATGGACTCGAGAAATCGGAAAGAGTGCCATATTCGACACGTTTGGCTGTTTGGGTTACCCCATGCGTTAAACATTTTAGCTAATTGATTGTTGCACGCAAAAATTTTCTTGCCATTGAGAAAATTCAGTTTTCCGTTCAGACCCTTGGTGGTTTAACATGCTTGGTGGTCAATCAACATATGTTGGCTGTGTGCCAATTTGCAGTGCAATGTCATCATAAGCTCCAAATCGTCTGCACGCAATAATATTAAAATCTCTATGACAATACTTTCCGTAAAAATCAACTTCCAGATAGCACCTACATTGTAACATCAGGGAAAAAGATAGCTATATATCACTTCATTTGTTCT
This sequence comes from Clonorchis sinensis, assembly GCA_003604175.2. Taxonomy (NCBI): domain Eukaryota; kingdom Metazoa; phylum Platyhelminthes; class Trematoda; order Opisthorchiida; family Opisthorchiidae; genus Clonorchis; species Clonorchis sinensis. The sequence goes on along the minus strand of CM030370.1, from coordinate 83,308,679 downwards.
GATCGGTCCACCAAAGTACGGTGAGGCAGAAGTTTCAATGTTGTCCTCTTCTAATTAGAGCCAAAGGCGTTCCAAACAAACAAAGAACGATTATGGAAACCACTTGCATGTTATCATTCCTCGGAATTTGCAGAAAAACTGATACGATTTATGATCTGTTTGAAGCTTTTCATCTGGTGGAATCGCCGTTACCCCAGAAAAATCAGCCTCTGACTTAAATAGCAACGCGACTAAATTTCGTTTTGCATCAAGGCTCTAGCAAACGTTACTATCGATATTATATGTGTTTGTCTGTTGTGTACTTCATCATGAGCTTATTAGTCAGTGTTGATGAAGGCCCAAGTTCCAAACGAGAAGACTGAAAATGCAATAAAAGTTGCGGAATTTCAGCTTACATGAGGACAACCACCATGGGGGATAAACATACATACTGCAACGAGTTGGTTGTATTAAAATTCCATCTGATTTTACGGTATGAAGTTACAATCAACGGTTTCTAATTTCCACTAGATAATTCACTGAGCACAAATGATTCTAAACACCCCGTCATAACACACACGCTGAGGAAAATCTGTTCATAAAGTATTCTCCATTGATAAACTAACACGGGATAGAATCTAAAGGCTTATCGAGCTTTCGGTGGCTTCCTGATGCGACTACTGAGTTTGAAACATGACCAGTCAAGTGTAGGTTGCTTATTAAGTGTCATGAAGGACAAAAGCGTAACCATGAGTAGGATGGGCCCATAGCGATTCTCAGCGCAACCGCTTCTTTCCTAATGACTTTATTTTTTCCTTGCGTACCTGAAAATCACAAACTATGATTACAACGTCTAAGAGGGCTTTTGAAGGAATATTCTACTGGTGGTCAGTGTTTCCTCCCAAGGAATATCTCCACGAAAGGGAGTGCTTCTGGTAGAGTCGATCTCAATTTCTATAGGAGTTTATGCCGTTGGAAAGGTCGAAACACACGGCACAGTCCCCTTGGAAAGATCTAATCCAGGAAGAATACCAGTAATTATATAACAAACTCTATATTCTAAAAACTGGACTGCACCAGTGAATGACTTTTGTTTGGACCAGAAGCTGACTCAAAGACAATAGCAGGGCATACCCCTTACAGTACGACAGGTACTCGGCACACTTATACACGTCAAAACGATAAAATACGGTTAGAATTCCAGTACCTCAATGATAATTTTCTGGCTTTGCCTTTTGAATATCAGACGTTATGCTACATTTTTCTTCATGGGCTAATTAATAAGCAGTTACTGATTGAATGGGCAACATCTGTATGAAAGTTTGGGCGGAATCAACATTTACAAAAATGCCTAACATCACAGCAAACACGTTATCACTTTTTAAGGGAAATAGTTTTTGAGCAAAATTGATAGATAAAACTGGAGAAAGAACACTGAAGTAAAACGAGAGAAAAAGAAATAATGATAGCCACCTAATGAATAGCATTCCTATGTCCTTAGAGGAAACTATCCAGAGTAACATGCCAGACCTTCATAAAATAATTAAAACTAACACATTTAAGGACTGCGTTGGAGTAAAATGCCCTCAGCTTTCTTAGCGATGCATTGTTAGCCCATGCTCAGCGCACCACAGCAGATAAAAAGGGTATTAGTTCAACCAGGAATTACAGCCTGCTCGCAACTGCAATCGACCATTTGTCATATCTCTTAGGATCTCTAAGCACATGCAAGAATTACTCGAGCCTCTTCCAGTAAATCACGAATATCCCTGGGCGTTTTTTTTCAAGTGGCCTTCATTCGGTCTCAGATATCATGGCCTGTTTACAATCGAAATCTCGCAAAGGAGGTTTTGAGTGCCAAAAAATGCTTTCTTGGATTGGTCGAAACTAGTCACGCGTAAAACATACGGCGTTCACCTTAATTAACATGCCTTATTTGGGGAAACGCAGATTACGATAAGCTAGCAACTAGTAAATCATTGTTCAAAACTACAGTCAGATAAACCTCCTTTACTTATGGGGAGCAAACGTTTGAAGACAGAAAATGTACCTCCATTCTGTCACCGTGCAACCAGAAACTAGACTTTTCTTATCAGCCGGTTTGGCCCTGCTCAATTCGTGAATTCATAGGCCCATTTGAAATAATGGTCTAACTGCGGTGTATTTTCAGTATTTTTAAATAAACACTTTATGCGACTATACGAATGAGGCTAGGACATACAACGCAATTTGCCCACGACCTCCTTAGAGTATTTCAGTCGCCTCCTATTACGTTTACACAAGTAGGTCGCCTTGGCAACTAAACCAACTCGCATGCAAGTATTTGTGAGCTGCTTTAGTCATGGAGTTCCATCGGGACGTCCGGCACATTAAAACGTCTGGTTTAAGATTTTTACGTCACCCCGGTTACGTAAAATCGAATGCGTGTGTTGTGTTACAAAACAATAAATGGACTGAAAACCAATGATAGTGAAGCACGCTCAGTTACAATTCAAAGGCAGAGTGCTCGTATTTTGTATTTTGATCACCACCAGACCAGCTGCAACATGGGGAAGGTCATTGACGTAACAACTCTGTCACAGCGATCATGAGAGAAGAAATGGTTATTTACATAAACATAGGAAATTAAGGTAACATCTGAAAAATATTTAGAAGGATTGTAACGAAAAGTAACAATAAGCGTTCACCTGTACCACCCTTTCGACGTCTAGCAGTCACGTCACCCGAAGGCAACATGAGGGCTGGGAGTGTGACAGGTTGCCGTTCGCCGACCTTGGCACCTAAACAAGCGAGGTGATATCGTCAGTACGGAGTTGAGTGGGTAAATTTCTCTTCCTCTGCCTGTGCCTATATAGTTTTTAAATGTTATCTACTAACTCCCAAGTCATTTGTTTGTCCTGAGTTGGCATTTGCGTAGCTTGGTTAGTCAGCTCGGAATCCGAGTTGGTTCACTGGGTGCATTCAGTTCGACGGTTCACTGAATAACCTTCCATCTGTAATAGCTTTTCCCGATTCCTATTTGTCCGCTGACCGTTGTTAGGTTGCTTGATTTTCCATGTTGTTCAGGGTTCCGCGAAATCTAACCTTTATTTTGTAGCGGCTAATAAACTGGGTCGACACGGATGTGTTTACTGATCGGTTTCTGTGTGAAGTACCTCAGCAAACTCCCTGCCCTGTTCGTTCTGCTCTAAGCAAGTATTTGGACGCTATCCCAGTTGAAATAATGTCCTTCTTTGTCTTCATAAACTGAAACAATTTATATTGAGTTAGGTCTTCCGGTGGAATGATTATGTTTGTGTATTCTGACGGTTAGCTTTACTCAACTCTGACCAACATAGTGTTTGCTATCTTCGTTACATTAGAGTTCATCTTCTTCATCGCTTTAAGTCTCCCCTTTGGCTTCGAGAGTGTCGTTCGCAACGTGTTTACAAGCTTGCAAACGATCTTTATTCCATGTTGTCGTAAATGCCTGGCAGTCTTCTTCACGATGTTTTATGTAGGGATGCGTAATGCTTTTCTACTCTGTTTATGTTGATCGAGTAACCTGGCACTGATTTTGTAAACATCTGCGTATAAAGTCTCTCAGGTAGCCGTTATTTTGGAGTACCTGGCAAAGTCGTTATTGTTCTTTTATCTTCTATCCTTTTGTGTTGCAGTTTGTCTCGGTCAGATTTAATAAGGTTCAAACGAAACTACGATTGTGGCAACTTGGGTGGTGGCTTAAGTAGTTCAAAATCATATTTGTCAACGTTCCTTTCCTTTTTATACTTCACCTTGCAGTCGACTCTCTTTGTCCTGTTACCAGCACATCTAGAAACGCCAATCTGTTACTCATCAGCTTGTGAAATTGATGTTGGAAAATACGTTTATCAGTACTTGGTTTGCTTTGTTCAGTACATTCTTCCTTACGATGCCGAACGTGGCATTTGCACATCGCACTCATATTTTCGGTTTAATGTCTGCTAGCACATTTTGCTCCAACTTTTGCAAAACTGACGAGCTACAGAGCAACGCATCCGAACTGCCTATAGTCCACAACAATGCCGACATTTTGGCGGATTTCTCAGGTAGAGACAGGAGCATTAAAGATCCGGAGGGTTGGTTTAAAACGCGGGCTTTCTGGTCGGTAAGGACTCCTATCCATCACTGGGCAATCTCGGGTTCAAATGAGGGTTGAAAACCACTGGGTTTTCAATTCATGCGACGCACTGGGTTCATCTGATATTACCAAGTATTTCATTTGTAGAAGGAACTGTAGCGTAGGACGTCAGGAAGTCAGCGGTACTCGGCGTTCGTGAGGCTGTAGTAGCAGCACACGCCGGTTCTGAAATGTGCAGTTATGGAAATTGACATTGTTGGGACCACAGGGCACACAGTGCACACATTCACACAGGTTGTGTGCCGGGGGATCAAAACCCGGAGCGAAGCAACATTTGTCTATTGAGACCGAAACTACAGGCCACGTTACGTATAGCTACAGAAATAGCTCAAGGTCACTTAAAGGGGTTACAATCAGGCTACTGCTTCTTGTCTGATGCTCGTTGGGTGTACCTGTAATAGGGAGAGAGATACGCATTAGGCCATACTATAAACATTTGTAAGCAGGTACAGTCAAGTTTCAGTTACAAAGCATCTTGTTGACTTAAGTGCCGATGGGCACAAACAGAAACCGGTCGATTTAAGCTATTCACCAGTTTTCCACCTGGAGTCACTACCATGTTCCTTCGGTAAATAGCTCAGTAAGTTGATTTTGTTGAGGACTGAAATCTTTGAGAGGGCCAAACATGACTGGTTAGCGGATGCATAATAGTTAAAACAACAGCTTGAAACTATCAGACATGCAGTAACATAAGCTATCCCACCTGATGAGGTTTAGGCGTTCAAAAAAGCCCACTTTAGCTGAGCGCTTCGGCATCCGACCCCAAATCTCCTAATTAATCCTTTTATAGCTTTCCAGAATAAATAGAGGATTGTGAAATGGAATGAAAAGCCATAAAACTTCATCCTCAAAATTAGAAGGCATCTAATCAACCATTGCCTAAATTTAAAAGCGACAGCAAAATATATGCAAACAAGGTTATTGAGCAAAGGACGCAGTATTTCAAGTTAGATATTCAAGGCTGTGACCTGCTCTTAATGTAGACATAGAGTTTCTGATCGATAGGGTAGTGAATAACATTGGACTACAAGACATTGTCCTCGTGTTCTCAGGTAGGATTGATTGATTACTGCAGTCTTGTTCGAAAGGTATTTTAAATTCCTTTGCAGCTTAAGAACGAAAAACAGTCACCCAGCTATGAAATTAACCTGAGTTGTCTGGTGGGACTAATCCATCAATGCGGCCTGCATCTGTCTGGCCCATTTCTTTTTTTTATCCGGAAGTAAAGTTTGTCAGTTTGCAAACCACACTGTGACACACAAATTTCATTCTAGATGAAACAAATTTGCGTTTAGGGCAACGACTATGCTGCAGATTTACTGAAATTTTTGGCAGGTCATTAAATAGTCCCAATAATAACCATAAACTCAGCATCATTTATCCCTGCAATCTAAATCCTTGAGCTACGAATCGGAATTTCGCGTGAACAACATGTGTGATATGTTCAGAATCCCATATTTTCATTGCAATTAACTTTTTTCAGCCGACGGATTAATAATTATCAGGTCTACAATGAGGATCAATAACTAGCCAGGTAGGAAGCTGACTGTTCACCAGCTTAACTACTGGTTACACCAGATATCAAGACTTCAAAGTCACCAAATACCTTAAATTTTACTTATACATTGCATGGCCCTCGTTACTGATTGACGCCTGCAGTTGTACCGCCTTTGAAGTAATTGTACTCGGTCTATAAGGTGTATTATGAGGTGGTTTGGGACAGACCAATATTGTTTGCTCTGAAAGCAGTGTGATAGGAATGAGATGCTCTATGCAGGCGACCAACAGCCCTATACTTATTAGAGACGATGACGCTGCCTTCACCCAAGATGTGACGGGTCAATAAAGGTCACTAAAGAGGCCGCACTCTTCGACCAGCCAGCGGTTTACTATGTCCTCAGACGCACTATGTAGTGCAGTCGAAGTACTCCTCAAAGTCACCAGGTCAGTACTACTTAGAATTGATGTGGTGTACGCAGTAGAATTAAGGAGTAGATTTCCTTGCATCATCCATCTACTTTAGCCTCCCACTGCCTTGTGAGTCAGAGAGTGAATTTAAAAGCTCAAGATGTTGAACCCGTAATAAGCTCTTTGTTTCAGGCTCAAGAGTCTACTTCAGCTCCATTTTCCACCATGTGAAACCGATTATGAAGAGGCGGAAGATACGTCCACCACTGTTAAGAACCCGGAGCGTGAGAAGTTTCCTCTATAAAAATGGAGGAGATACGCCCGAAAAGCGAACTGGACTTGTGGCGAAAGAACCCAAAATCTACAGAATGGACTTCGCTGTATTCAATTAAATCAGGTTAACTGATCACAAGAGACTGCGATATCCTGAAACTAAAGCTGAAAAACATTAAAAAAAAGCCCACCTGAATGCGATGTCAGATTTGCAACTGCGGATTTTGTTAAGCCAACTGCGTCAACTGGAGACTGATGGCAATTCCATTGTGGTGAAGGTTTGCAACATTCGTCGACGTCCGATTGACTGGATCTTTTCAAAAGACAACCAAAACCAGGAGATGTAATGAGCGGAACCAGTTGCTAAAAGTCAATGTTGGAACTAGCCAAATTCTTCAACTTGGTCAACAGAGAAGCACTGTGGATCGTCCTGAGTACTCCCAACTGTCCAGACAGATCTGATCAACTGCTAAAAGGCTTTCACACTGGGATTGAAGGCCGAATGCGGGCCTGTGGGGCTATCTTGAACGACCTCTTAATCCATGCCGGAGCGAACTGAGGCTGTTCTCGCACAACTTAGTTTCAGTCTCTATCTTTGTGAGAGCACTTCTGATGCATTTCCGCTATCTTAGCAGAACAATATCTACAAATCTAACACCTGATAATGGACAAAACACACCAAGTGCAAAAGGTAGTGCAGCATTTAGTCGTTTTTAAGTCATCTGGAGTAACCGTCGTTTAAGCATATGCATCACGCCTGCAACGTATCGGGATGTTATGCCGTCTTCAACAGTGTGCGGCAGCGAGTCATGGACGTTGTACAGACGCCATGTTCGGATTCGTGACTGGTTTCGCTCGCATTGTCTGTTCAAAAATCGAGGTTTTCCGAGGGCAAACATCCTTGGAATTGGATGCAGTCCAATTCAAGACCACATCTGCTGGTTAGACTGCCTAAAACTAATGCTCACAACCCGCATCCTAGTGCATCTTGTCTGTTGTCAACTAGAGATTAAAGTCAGAAATGAGGGACGCCCATAATTCCGCTATTTATGCATGCTTCAATCAAATCTGAATCGGTCGCAACTTCTATTTTAGGTTATAGGAGGACGTGACACTCGGCAGAATGGCATAGGCAACGGCTATTCAAGCAGATCTACGAGGCTTTGAGACTTGACGTTTTGCAATGCTGGAAAACTAGGCAGTCAATCGGAATTAGCGGAGTCTTCACAATACAGCCTCGCTCGCGTGTGCGTGCGCAAAATTCGCACGCACGTCTTAGTCAGCAGCTAGCATACACATTGGTTCATCTAATAGATGGACCCGGCTAAAATTATTTCACTATCAAACGACCACCCACCCGACACTGTAATCCGAAGTATGAAACCATTTATACCCGCTGGCTTAATGTTGCCAAGTTAACTGCCGGGTCTTCAACTATCATGCTGATGGTGCGGTCATGAGCGGCCCCCAGTAAACGTACATGGTATCATGCTGAAGGATGCTGTACCGCACCGAAACTTAAAGAAAGTGACAGATGATGGCGGTATGTCGACGATAAACAAGTAATTGTACCCGGTGCATATTCTTGTGGGTTCATGTTAAAGCCGACCAATGGTTTGCGGCAAGAATCTCCTGCGGCAAAAATCTCCCTCGGGTTTATATCGGTCCGCTGTCTGGGCCCCACAAACCGTTCACGTTGTATTCAGAGACCCAACGCACCGACAGGGCTCACCGATTTTATCTTCACCATTCCCAAGCTTACTCACATGTTTTGCCTACAATCCGATCCTTTTACACCAACAGTAATCGTAAGCCGGGAATTCGCTAGTGACATAACAGTTCAGCTAGGAACATATAGCCCTTTTTCACCCCTGAACGGCAACTAACAGTAGATGAGAAAACGCTTGAAATTTTGCGGGAGAGTAATGGTTTTCCCTGGCAGAACCTGTTGCTAAAAACTCTCCAACAGCTCGCAACCGGTTTCGTCCATCTTGAGCCCCACCAAACAGGAGCAGTTTCTGTTGACCTGATTTCAGTCTGAGTCCAAAATTTTGCGTGATTCACGAACTACTCTTACTTTAGCTTAACCTGTCGCCCACGGTTTCCTTCCAGCGAATGTGCTGTGTTCATTTGGCTTGTCCTAAAAAAGTGAAGCCTCTTGCAGGCTGTCGAAGATTTTCTACAAACTTGTGAGTAGTGCATTCCCCCTCAAGAAACGGAATATAAATCGATTCCTAGTATATCATACCGAGCAAAAAATAAGGAAGCCTTGTGCAGCACGTTCAGTTGAAGAACAAGGGATTTAGCGTCTTCCGTCAAAAATTAAACTACTTGGCAACAGAATGCTTTTCGCGGACCGATGGATCACCAATATGTATGCAAAAGTGTATCAAACATTTTCGCTAAACCAACTGTTTTATTCCAGCGCACTTGAATGAGTCCAATCAAAGGTGATGACAAATAAAAAGCATTTGACAAAGGATGTGGTCAACAAAGGCACCTAGATAGGTAGATCAGTAACAAAATTTTGTTTCAAGGGTCAACTTTGAATAGGTCAATCTCATGTTGCGACTGTTAAGCTTTTGTTCAAAGTCCAGCACATTGTGTGTGGATCATAACTGTAGGTTCATTACACCGCCGAAAAATGTGTTGCTTTAAAGTTTGCCTTCTCCGTCACAGTTACACTGCATCTGCATAAGTGATAAGCTATTTCACTTTTTTATCCAGAAGCACTGAAAGATTATCCTAAACTCGGTGCCTGTATGGACCACACAGTAAGTCTGAAAGCTAACAGCCACACTCTAGTTTTTATTCATCTGTCGGTCCGAGAATGAAAGCAGGCAGAACAGATCTGCAATATAACCAGCCTTGTGATCACTGAGGGTGATAGGCTAAATAGTGATCGTGACCGTTGAGCAAGTTAATCTTGATTCTGGTATGAGGGACATAAAAGAATATAGTGGGCTATAAAAGTCGTTGGACATCAATTTATAGTGGTCATAACCTGTTCAACCATTTGCACTGAAGTATTCCACTTAAATGTGTCACTTTGCCTCACCGTAGTGATCTTATGGGACCATTTACGGTGTACCGTTACATACTACTCAGTGATTATAACGCACAAAGTATAGTCTACAAACTAAACACCTTCCTTTGCGGGAGTATAGTTGCGATCGAATGAAAAATACAGTAGATTCGGTGGGATAAAATTATATTACTTTTGTAGTATGTTGTAGAACACTGTAGTAAAGCATGATATACTGAATTATATTGGAGTGTATCTATAAAGTTATCATAAGATAGAGATTTGGTTTAACTTCATTCAAGTTTTCCAGTAACACCAAGTCAATTTTCTACTGTGCTTATCACGATACACAATTGAGCTGCTCATCACCTGTTAAATTAAACTAATGGGATTTGGAGAGCCAGGTCTGCTTGATGAACCCATACAATAACAAAGACGGTGGCGGTCCGTACAGGAGATTTCATCGACCCTCAAAGTAGCGTCATCTAAATAAAACTGCTCCAGTATCTCAAATAATGTTCCAAATAAAAACTCAGAAGATAGCCCCGTAGTTACCATTTATTCTTGCGCTGGGTTTTATATTCACATTTAATCCCAGGTCAAATGGGGTGTTCCAACACAAACACAATGGAAGAAAATTCGTTGTTATACTCTTCTCAGGAAACAAAAAAAGGATAAGGTCAATGGCATCCTTTTGAAGATTTTTCACTGATCTTGTTGGTGGTGGCTTATCGAGGAATATTATAAATGCTAGCTGCATACTGTGCCTAAATCAATTGTCCAAAACTGTCCAAACTTACACATTAGCTAACTTTAGCTGGTCCAGAAACCTGCTACTTAGGTAGACGCAAGATTTTATGTTGTGGAGGCCTGGGGGCGATTAAGAGGGTTTGATTTGGCCATGTCTTAGTAACGTATACTATCGACCTGTTCAGCTTTTCTCCAGGCTTCGTGCCAAACTAATAGTGCCCATAATCCTACGTTTGGTAACAATGGCACCAAGTGGTAATCAGATATCTGGTTTTCCTGGGCACAGTCTCCTCCGATTTATTGAAAATTCAGTTTATTGCATGTTTTACTAAAGCCGGGCTCCTAGGGATATGGCCCTCTTTATTTAGTGAACATGAAAATTTTACGTGTCTTGTAATACACTCTGTGTAAACATTGGTCTCTTTGTTAATCCACCTTCGGTTTTCGCTCACCGAATTGATACTTGACGCGTCATCCTTGGTGCGAAGGCTTATATTCTACTTCATCACTTCCGGAAACCCGCTCGTTGTTTAAGGCAGCTAGAGCGACTAAAATTTACAACAGAGTGTTAAGAGTAGTGCAATGTTCCACCGTGTGACAGGAAAATGAGCAGAAGTTACGGTTTTTTGACTGTCAATAAACGACAAGAGAGTAAAGTGCTGCGTTGCCACTTAACTTTCCCAGACCTTCTCCAAAGTAAAGTGTTCTGGCTTCTGACGAAAAGTGTCTCATTGGTAACAGTAATTGACAAGGCGATACTTAAATTTTTCCATGTATTTCAGGCCAAGAGGATGATGGACCCACGGCCTGGAGTATACGTGATGTAAAATTTGGATGGGTCGTCGAATTTCACCATGGTTGTTCACCTGCGTCTCATCTAAACGGAACTCTCGTTACATTCGCTATTACGCAAAGTAAAACAGTTTCAACCTGAACAGCTCTGTTAAGAATCCTTAGTGAATTTTACACATTGATGGTTTCCAATTGGTTTCTCTACTAGACTGAGATATCGCAAGTTTTTCGCGGGACCTTTTGGAAGAGTTCAAGTTCACTCAAATAAGGAAAAGTGCATAAAAGTAAAAAGTACACACGGGTGTACCCCAAATGGATTTGAGTTGTCAATTAGCGCGTCTTAACAAAAAGCTTCGCCAACGTAGTAAATTACGGTCGGCAAGTGGAAGGACATAATCTGGCCCATCATTCTTGAGGATATAAGGGGCATACACCGCCACCTAATGCTGTTTTGGTCGCAGTAAATTTTCATGAACACGTATAATTTTGAGTGATATTATTGTAAATTTGTTCATAATTTCTTATCTAAAGAGTATAAGACGGGTAGTCCTACCAGAATAACCATTCATTTGTACGAATTGCCAAGTGCTTACTAAGACTTTGGCCTTTAGTTCAACCAGATGTTCATACTAATTTCATAAATGCTTAGATTCTCCTAACCCTGCTGACCTGACCGCAGGGATGTGATTTTCCTTTCGTTACCCACGTGAGTTTTCCCGTAACCCGGGTACCCCAAAAGGGTAACAGATCTGGTGTATTATTAGTATTAATGCTAAAATTATTAGGTGATTCCATAGCTTAAGACCTGAAGCCGCTAACTTAAGGATTACAAATCCAAGCTTATAACCCCGATGAATGAACCGAAAATAACAAAGAATTGTGTTATGTATCGGAAACGGGTATGATCAACGGCCATACGCGACCTGAGAACGAGCGCACAAATCATCAGCAATGACGCGAGCTCAACCACTCCTAGCGCAGAGAGAGAAGACCAGACCTTCAGAGGAGGGCCTTTACTGCCCCAACGAAAGGCAAAGTACAGTGGGAGAACCGCTGAATATATATGTTTCGAACGACCTTGGGGAACAATAAATCCGTTAGCACACACAAAGTCTAACTGGCCAATAGGAAAGAGGTGCAGTCTTTTGGGATTGAGGTGCAACATAACGGAAAGGCCGCGAAATTTAAAAGTTCAAATTTTCAGAAAATAAAATTTGCTATAACTCAAAAAATAAACGGTTTTTGAGGATGCTGATATCTTCAACAAATTATGTGGCCTGTTCGAAAGTCTACGACATATATCTCCCTTAAATTAACTTAAAGACAAACTTATGGATATCCTGTGGAATTATAGAACTGATACAATGAAAATCTGCATAAAAGAGAATTTTAACCTTAATATGTAGATAAAAGAGAAAATAGTTATCTTTTAATCTTCAAACGGCAGGTGGCTTTGAGACTAGTGCGTACTTCTTAGGGCAGGAAAGAGCACATGTTAGAATAAATTGCAGAGTAAAGAAACGCATAATTTATTATACACTGGGCTTAAGTTTGTGTCATTCTGGCTGTACGGCAGCATTCTATCTACATGTTTTATGGCGCCCATGTCTTTTATGCGGCAAAAAACAAAGCTGCATGAAAATAAATTCGACGAGATGTACGGACTTTAGTTTCATTGGAGCGGATAAAAAAACAAGAAGATAAATTTCAAATATGAGTTGTTGTTTACTGTCTAAAAATAACATTCCATTCTTTGGAGAGGTTTGTGTGGACGGAGTACCAGCCTAGGACCACTGTGCCAATTTGTGGATTGCAATGCAAGATCCATGTGAACATACTTATGAAGAGTTTACTAATCTGTACTAACCAGAGGTTCTAGAATTCGGACGAATAGTTTCAAGAATATTATGAAAATTTGTGGGGTGAATCTCCCATTTTGTCACTAAGTTTTGCCACGACAGACGTAAACCACACTCGTGGACAAAACAGACAACCGATGGAATTATGCTAATCACCTTTCAATGTCGAGCGAGATTCAGGAGATTGGATTCCCCGGAGGCAGGGACGTCTAAAAGCTGAACACCGAAACCTTGTATGCATGCACTGGTAAACAAGAAGATGAATAGCGTCACTGCACAGCTGACAGCCTAAATAGGCTTAACTAAATGGGAAACGTCACAGCGTGTTCGAAAATTCGCTGGAAAACAGTTCTCGCAAAATGAAGAAGCGTGGTTTTTTAAACGGATTTTCTGTTGAAATTCCTTCATTTGTGCCGTGTATCTGAAACTTCACCACATGTTTAATATTTATAAGGTAAACATATGTACAATCCAGCTTTTCACATAAAAATAATCGTACTATACAGCATGAAATTATCGTATATAATGGTGCACTACACTGCAACGTGATGTTAGGCATATTACATTACATTCCATTGTCTTATATCATTTTATAATATGCTACATTATATTTAGTTCATATTACGTTATATCATTTCATTTTATTCTATGTTACATCAGCACATACCTAATTATATTTTTTGTAATATAATATGGTTTATTGTATTAAACAACATACCATACTGTATAGTGCATTACATTATATCATATTATATAACGTTGTTATATAGAATATATATTCTATATGTATGTTGTATATAATAAAACAGGATAATATAGTGTGACGTGGTACAGCAGGTTAAAAGAGAGTGTGGCGTAAGTGTCAAAAGCTCCTCTTACGTTTTAGGTTTCGTAAAAGGTAAACAGCTTATTAAGACAGCGACTAGTGAAAAGTTTTGCAGTTTTCAAGGGGGATTCAAATCGGACTGCCCGAATGTTCTTTCGCGATTCTTGTCCACTTAACTGAAAGTTACCATAACTTCTTACGCGTGCCATGCTGATTTCATCGGCCATATTAAATGGAATCCTTTTACTTCTAAACTGTTCTTTTGAAGAAGGTCAGTATGAAACCGATGAAATTAAATGATCCTGAGGCTCTTCGTTATGGTGAGACCATAAAAAAGTAAGCTTCTTTCGAGTGGCCCGTATTTTTTCATCTACCGTGGCTCTAACACTACCTCCACCAGACGAAAATTGTCTTGGAAACTGAAACTGGATACTACGACCACTTAAGTTCCACCAGAGTAGTGCATAATGCGCTGTACCTCCTCAGGTACATTTATATGTGCAGGTGTGGTCTGAGGTGACCAACTTTCGCTACGTACGTATAAAAAGCAGTTATGCTAATAAGCATTGGGGAGTTTACCAAAATGATTACTTACGGCTGCTCACAAGCAGCCCAGGACATCTGAAATAAAATATCTCCTGGACGCGAACCTACGTAAACTCTGGATGCATCTTGGATTATCGCCGGCCAGAAAAGTCACAGTGTCCCTAACTGAGTGCAGGTTTCGTTGGTTTAAAGACTGAGACCGGAACTTTATGTCCAAAAATTGGCTTTTTACTAGGTGTGTTTAATGGGCAGAATTTGCAAGCTCCCTTATTCTCATCCCCTATTGTCTCCCTATCTTTTCGAATTTTGCACACAGAACACTTGAACCAACGGAAATTATTGTCTGTTGACCTGATCACGCATTTTTAGTCCAGAACCCAATCTCTGAATGGTTTACAACTTCCGTTCCGTAGGAAGCAATCGGTCCTGGGAGGCAATCTAAATACACGTTTGGTTCTGGTTGAGAGGAGCGGCACTTCATCACTCTCAAGGAGTAACATTTTCCTGTAACTTTTAGCACACGAGCTAATCCAAAGTAGATTCACATTTGCTCTGCGGGCAAATGTGGTTAGTGGTCGCGTGACGAGATAAACAGTGAAAGTTGTTAACCAGAAGGACGCGCGATCAATTCTCTTACAGACTTCTGACGTAAGCAAAACAAAACTTAAAGGGCTGCGCATTAGTTTTAGGACAAACTGCAGCCTAGCTCATAACTAATTTCACAAAATTTGCTTTTTGGGTCCTCCAGGAAGACCGTGCGAATGCTAGACGTACCACTCCAATGCTCTTGAGTGGTCAAATTTCTTAACAAATTTCAACAGAATGGTTAAACCAAGGGATCATATTCAATGTCTCTTTACACTTCTATATCCGTTTTATGTCGTTTAGAAATCTTAACCCAAGTTTAGCACAATTATAAACAAACCAGTCATTAACATTGAAACTTTGCCAGTGAGGAGAATCACTAGGCAAATAAACTGGAAAAATGGAACCTCACTGCTCTTCTAGATGAGGACGATTTTGGCAAACAACGTGTTGCTAATGAACTGGAGGGTCATGTTTTCAATATTGTAAAGTTGCGTGAGATTACACTGGAAGAATAGACAAAAACTTTTTGTAGATGGAACCGGTTAGAGCCTCAGACAACAAAAATATTAGGAGGAAGACAACAAAAACACAGTTTGGTTGTCCATTAACTTGTTTGATGAAATTACCGAAAAGACAGACTGCATCGATCCAAGAAAAGTGAAACTTGGAAATTAAAGAATCATTCTTTCGATAAAGACCTGAAGGAAGCAGAGAGAAATAAACTGCTAAACCAGAGAACGAGTACAGCTTGCTACATTCCTGTGAATGCATACTTAAGGTGTAAGGTAATTAAAACGGAACAAGAGCTTTTAGCATTGGGATTTTTAAGGCAATTCATTCACCAAAATGCTAACGTTTTTGCCGATTCATTTTGTTCACAGAGCTCGAACTTACATCTTTTGATAGCGATGGATTTGGAAAACTGCAACATGTTACTGTTCGTTGTCGTGAGTGAGAGGTGAAAAGTAGTTGCTAGGTTGACACCAGGCCCAGTTCTAATCAGGCGTGTCGACACAATAAGCTGATATTGATCGTTCAAATGTCCTCTGACTGAGTTTGGGCTGAAGGGGAGAATTGACAACCACTTCAAATCGGCGTTTGTTCATTCTCTTGAAACCAATACTGTTTTTCAGCCCTGTCTACGGAGGTAATGCAGTAAACGCAAAATAATAAACTAGAGTGACGGGAAAGTTCTGAGGTACGTGCGCATCAGCAGTAGTGTTTGACATTTCTCTACCTGAAAAGAAACCACTGCAACATCCTTGCGCGTCAAAGACTTTTATTCATTGGACGTCAAGCGCCTGATTATCCAACGCAATCTAGGCCCTTGAGGGTCATGATTCTCTCTTAGAAGCTGCACTAACCCTCTGCAGACCCTTGACCAGCATGCTCATCTCACAACTCTTCTTATATCGGTATGTGCAGGGGGTTACCAGATCGACCACACCGTCCACTATTCCTAACACTGTGAGACCACATCAAAGATGAATTTATGAAGCTTGTTCAGACTTTTGTGTCCCTACAGATTATGCTACTCCATGTTTTTGGGACCTATATAATATGCTGTTTGGCATGTTTCTCAGCATTCTGCCCAAATACTGCTTGCGCGCTTAGTGAGAAACTGCGTTTTCGACTGTCATTTCCCTTAGTAGGTGAAAAAAGCCCAAAGGCACTATTCACATGTTTTATCCTTGTTGCGAATAGTCAGCCGTGAGCATTTCAAAAGTGTAGAAGAATTCAAAGCCTTGACCTCCATCCCAGCAGTACAAGACTGTACCGGTTGTTTAAGAATGGCTGGTCAGCACTATGATCAGTTGGTCACACGTCAACTGGTTACTCCAGCGACAACCTCTCAGATTAGTCATTCTTGCTCCTAACCCATATGGCCTCCAAAACACCTGCTTTGACAAATCTTGTTTCACATAAAGTCTCCCTGGTGTTTTTTGTCTTAGACTCAAGGATGTGGCTTACTCAACAGTCCGAAATGTTTCTCGTCACACCTACCACAGGTATAAATCCTATAACTGCCACAGTTGAATTCAAAGCACAGTGTTTTTGATAAAATCCCGCCAGACTGTACATTAATTTATTTGTCCGTGCCTTGTTAGCTGTCACTACCATTGAAATCATTGGTTTTATATCGGGGCAGGTGTGCTGTTCTTCTATGGGATCGCAGGATTTGCTCGCCTACACCGACAGGTGCGGTACTGACGAAGTAAACTTTAACTAGTCTTGTCCAAATAAGCAAAGTTCTATAAAAATCACTAGGATAACTGCGCTAAAATTTACTGATAAGAAGATTATGAGGTGCAGTTTGATATTTGTTGAACATGCTTTTTCAAAACCATGGATTTTCGCGATTCTTTGATGGTCTACCTCAATTCTCTGGCTCGTCGACTTATTTTTGAGACCTCAGCTAGTTGTCCGTTAGGTTCTCCCACCAATATTCAATTTCTGGGTGCATAACTAAGTGTGATAAATCATTTGTCAAAGTAACTCATTCGCAAGAAGTCGTCATTTAGTTTCACTCTTGAAAATGCTTATCTTGAAAATGCACCACGGAACTTTCAGAGTGGAATGAGTAGGGTGAATGCTTACCGGTTGGGCATGTACCCAATCAGTTGTCTGTGGAAATATTCAAACACATGCATGCTGACAGACTGCTTTTCCTGAGATTCGGAGTTACAACAACGAAACTGATAGGTTTTTCAGAACAGGGTTTGGAAACCTTTGTTTATTTCGCCTTAACTTTCTAAAGCAACTAAACCCATGTATTTTGTTTTTTACAAGTGCAAACTGGTTGTCGGAAGTAGACACTACCTTATGTATCTTCAAAGTAGGACAACGCGTTTGGTTTTGTCTGCAAGCCCTGTTAAAAATGCGTTACATTGCACACTGTCTGAAAATCTTAAATTGTGAACTCGGAACGCAAGGGAAAGAAACTTATTCGACTACTTAATATAGGATAGACCTCAGACATTTGAATAGAACCTGAGATATTTGTAACACAACTGGGAACATCATCAGAGTTGAAAGTTTCCCAGTGAAAGTAAGTAAATTTACACGTGTGCAGTTGAAATTTGAAGCATTTCCGAACTCTCCGAAAGTACTTTTAATTTAAGTGTCCCGCTCATACAGAAATGACTATATAATTCTAAGTTGCACCAATGATGGTGTACGGGGTAATTTGTTCTCTTTTGGAATCAACTTGCTTGTACATATTCGGGATCACTTGCCCACTGAAAGATTGCTCTCTAATTAAGTCCAAATATTGATAGCTCGGGTGAGTTTATTGGGTTTGATTAGGTGGCAGCTGATTTGTTCACCGAGTTTCGCAAGCGGCTTGCAAGTTTTTCATCACCATCCGAGTGGATATCGACAGTGTGCCTACTGAAGGCGTTCTCTCGCATAGGAACCAAACGTTCTAAGGCCGACTGTGGAGTTTGCGGAAAAATCGAATGCCACTTGATCGGCAGCCAAAAAAGAATTGTTTGTGAGTTTGGCTGCTACGAACGCTTCTCAACAACTGATGAAACGAACCTGATGAGTTCAAACGCCTCTGTATACAGAGTTGAAATCTGAAACCATCCAGCGTCAACAGTGAATGTGCATGCGGCTTGCACGATGAAACTAAAGTTTACTCTCCACGGACCTCAGAAATATGATATAATTAGAAGATGTCTTAGATCTAGATGTAGCACCCTTAGTAGTTTAACTGATAAAGATCTTTTCTGAAATGTATTAATTCACTGTTGTTGTTGGTCTGCATATGAATGTCTAAGTTTGATATTTTATGGATTGCTACTCAGTTTACATGCCCATTACAGTGTTAGCAGTTAAGTTAGCAGTTAAGTTAGCAGTTTTAATCCAACGTGGGATGCCTACAATGAATGAATAATGGCTTCATTTGGCCCATAAACTATCAGATATATTTGACCGTTAGTTTAGTTTCGACGAACACAGTCTTAATATTTCGCTACATTTTCAGTCTCGAGCAGTCTTTAAACTTATCGGAATCGACACATATTCCATCATCGGGCTTCTAATCATAGAGAGTTTGGTGTTTTCAGGATATTGCAATCTTGAAATACACCAACTATCAAACCGATCTATTTTTGACGGGATCCCAAATGAACCTTCCGTTCATGCTATACCTCAGATGCGTTTGTTCCACAAAGACCACCTGGTGTTACATTTGGCATGGTACTCAAGATATCAAAGCATATTTTCTTGGAGAAACCCCACTCATGTTGAAACGCTTCGACAACCCACTACTGGCTCTGCTGTTCTTGAAACGACCCTAGAATTGGTGGTGGATACTTTGACTGCATGACATAAGAACTGCCCACAGACTTTAAAGGCGCTGCGAAAACCACTACCAAAACCAAAGTGGGAATCTGATGCAGCGGGAAAGACAGATTTTGTCTAGAAACCTCAGTGCAGGAATTGTGAAAACATTTCGTGGAATAAACATAGAGGAAACCGTCAACAGGGTTAATAGGCACAAGCTTGCTACTAGAAGACAAACAAATGTCGCTCACCTCTGTAAATGAAGTCAAAGGAAGCGTACTCAACTGAAAACCCTGCAGCGCACTAAGACGAACAAAAATAATGAAAGCCAGTTCATAGAGGCATGGTACGCCGCTGACAGAGCAATATACAGGCGTACTGAGATCAACCATGTATACCAACTTCTCAAGATAATGGAAATCCAGAACCATCAAACCCTCAGCCGGACAATCAACCAAAGTTGTACCTAAATGAACTAACACAATAAAACATCCGGATTGAAAGGACGAAGTAATTGGAAAAGAACTCGCAGCTGTCATCAAGGACCACTAAATCCGACAATCAAACAATCCAAAATAATGGGAGTTTCACGGAGAGAAGATATGTAAATCAATAGACGAGGCTTACAGAGTTAAACCACAAGTATGGAATCGGTCCGTCAAGATAAAGACAGCAAATTATTGAAACAAAATGTACACCATCAGTCAGTCAAAGAACCGAGAGGCGGACCAAGATGCAATGCAGATCCCAAATGTACCAAACAGAATGGGACATAATGGACTATAATTTCAGCATATGGTAGAGCAACACAAGAAATAAGACCCAGAACACGGTCGGACAAATCAGATTCCAGTTGATATGATTAGTATTAAATTGTAATTTAGAGCTCCTCTTTGTACAAGCACGAATAAAGGAACTACCCACCCAAAAGCGAGCTGATGATGTCCCTTTGAAGTGTGGCAAAACGTGCACCAGTCAACTGCCAAGTTCTCTGAAGAGATCAACAGCCACCCGATCAATTACCGCTGAACGCATTCAAGCTACCAATACTCGAACACAGAACTCCAACACACAGAAAAAGGGGTTTGATATTTCCAATCTCATGTCAGCTGAAACAAGAGTCTATCTTTTTGTAGCACATTCAGTTGAAGATTAATATCATAAAGGAGCTTTTCAACTGGAATTCAGTTGAGTCTCCCGTTAAAAACACACTAGATAGCAAACGGGTGTACTTCGCACATTACGCACATTATGGATTCTACTTGAGCATAAGGTAGACGGATACTCGGAGACTGAGACAAACTGCCAAGACCCAATTGGGGCGAAATCGGGCGTGGGCTGTCGAGGAAACTTCAGCAAACTTGTGAGTAGTGTGCTCCGTCCAGACGGTCTACGAACCGTTGTCCGAAATGATAAGCTAGTGGTCTCATTTCCATTATACACCATACACCTTAGCGTGGTCGCAGTGAGCAGTGTACCTATAGTAACTTTCAACTCCTTCCTTCAGGATACCATGAATATGAAACTTATCTATTATTAAAGTTTCTTCCTGTGACAGTTATCCTTACTGGAAAGCGAATATTTTATCCAAAAGTGAGCCAATAAGCTTGCTTATCAGAAAATGAGGAATGATCGGGATTACTGATAAATAAGGCGCTCACAACAGATCTAGGCAAACCTTCGACAGATACACTTATTTGCATACTAATTTGGTCTTGACGGAACCCAGCTGCGTCTCTCGCTTACTACCTTTTTCAAGTGAATGTGCTGCACAAGGCTGAATCATGTTCCACTTTGTACCATATTCGAGATTTCGCAATAGATTGTCTAGACGCGACAAACCGACTAGTCATAAAGTTGCTGAGAAGCGGTCGACAGCTCACGACCGGTTTCGCCCTTCTTCGGGCTAATCAGTTAGGCGCGGTCCCAGAGTTTCAGTCAACCTTACTCTCTAATGGAAGTAGAACATCACGAACGGGAGATTCAACTGGGTTTTAGGTGAGTCTCACCACTTGCATAACTTATGAGAAATGCCTGTTATCCAGCAGTAAATAAGAGCAAATTTGCTGAAATTAGGTAACTCTTGTCCAGGCCTAGGGAATATTATCACCTTCTAAGGTTTTCTACAGAGAACATAAGAGTGATCCTATTGTGTCAAGGTTTCTTTCATTTATGACATCAAGATAACGTCCTTAGCAAATATGAACTTTCTAATAAACCATTGAAGTACGTTGCTTATTAAGTCAAGCCCAATCAAAGCATACTATCCAGCAATACGTACCACTGGACCAGTCTACAGAGAAGACGGTTTTATTTTACTACACAAACCTGTCCGGCAGGTCTCCAGTCATTTTTTTCAGGCGTGGATGCAAGATCATTCAGGTTAGAAGGAAACGTTGTCAGCGCTTTAGTTTCGAGATACTTCAATGCCTCCATCCAAGGAAAATGAGCTTAAATTTGTCGTTCAGCGTGGAATAAAGCTGAAAGTTTTAGGCTTAAATGCAGCGCTCTCAGTTTTTACTAAACCAATAAATCATATAAGTTACTAACCGGAAACTCTGTGCTAGGACAATATGCAAAAAAGCAACAGGCTCTGTTGATCTAGTGGTGTCTACTTACGAGTGCGCCTTCGAATTCCCAAATACAGTGATTTTTGTGGTTAAAATGTCCAAGTGCGTGATCTTATACCTTTAGTTCAGAATTTCCTCCCCGGATAATTTATTTGAGATTCGAGTACAACCTTACACAGTCATTAACTCGTGTGCAACACATTTATCGTCTCGCAGTGCTTTGTGCAAAATACGGATATCGGTCTCACACTGTGATGGCGTATTTCGTGCAAGTGCCTTCTCCTCGACATATATTGACGTCGTCTTTCGAGCAGGAGTGCTTAGTTGTGACAATAATGTAAGTTAATTCCAAAAAAACATAAAAGTTAGGTTTATTGTAACAGCCATAAACAACAGTTCGCGAACTAGGAAGCCAAATCCCCATGACTCATTGATTCGTGCTTTAAACCCACACTACTCGGCAAATTGTCAGTAAGCTCGAAAGACCACACCAGTTTCTGCATTCACGGTCAGAATTTTCGACTTGCCTCTGTTTTTTCGGGACCGGCTAATTCTGCTTTGTAGGATTCTTCCAATAGCACCAGACCGAGTTTTCTCCTCAGGGCTTTTCCGCATATTATATATATACATGTACATATTAGGATATAAGAATAGTTTGCACTGAAATCTTTCTTTTATTGCCACTTAACCGTACTTTCAATTTGGTAATGTATTGCCCCTTGAAACCAGTCGCTTTAAACTGTATATAGGGGTCTGAAGATCAAGGGTAAACACTTGTATATTGCGAGAGATTTCCTATCCCCTGATTTGTTTTCATTGGCTTCATTTATACGTTAGCGGAAACTATTCACTGGTGATGCAGGCGATTGGCCACTTCATGCACGTCTGTTCTGGGACAAACAGTCGCCCCATAAAGGAAACCTGGAGCTCATTCAATAGGTACTTAACACCTTTCCTCACGCCACAGACTAAACGTTAGATTATAGTAGATCCCACTGGTTTCTCTATATTCGATCACTGTAAAAGATTCAAGCGTGCGCTCATTGTCTCTAAAGCCCTTTGAAAGTGCTTTAGATCTCATTTTTACTCATCTGATCTGGACGTATCAGGCTTTCCAGTGCGAACGTCATTCAGGATTAGGACCACCAGCCACTCAATATACCTAGTGACACACTTTAGCAATCTTTTAATAGGCGATGTTCGGCTTTTGGCTTTGACTTAATGCAAAAGCTGGAGAATTTAGGAACTCGTAATAGCACATTTTTGGCCAAAAATATGGGCTGGCGTCTCACGTTAAGACTGCAGTTCGATTGCTCCCAAAATACCTTGGGACGCTTGACTTCCCACAGGCCGGTTGATCTGTCACCGCGGACAAATTCCATTGCCTAATTCGATAAATCATTTGTTTTCTGCGATTCTTTATTCATTATGTACACACTGACTGTTGTGCATTTTCATCAAAATCAAGCGATTTAGCAATCTAACCTTTTTTACTAACCAGTTTGGGTAATGAGTTGCGTGAATATTTTTCCACCTTGAACGCTAACGACGGTCCACAAAACACTGAGTTCGTTAGCTTGGAACGTTCAGCTATGGCACCCTTTCGGTGCCTAACTGCCACGCCACCCGAAGGAAGCATGAGGGCTGGGATACTGCCAGCTTGCCCAAGCTTAGACAGGGGAAGTCGAAAGGCAGAGGTCGGGTTCGAAACACGGACCTTCTGGTCAGTAAATTCGCGCTCTAACCACTTGGGCCAAGTAATCCCGTTCGTTGGTTTGATCAACACATGTAATATCTTTACCACAGAAAAATAAGAACGGATGCTAATTCGGTGTAGCGGTGATTCAAAGTCGAACAATGAACAAACGGGCGTTAATCAGCTGAAATGCGATGCAAGCGCATAGGTGTTTGGGCAAGAGAACTACTCGTATCACTCACCTCCTTTTTTAGCCGGTTTATCACTAATAACGACAGTTTTACTGTCGCAGACTTTAGAATTGTAAACTGATTATTATATCCTACCAGTACCCAGATCAATTGCGGGGCTGTAGCGTATATTTACGGCACTGCTGTCATTACAAATCACTTGCTGTTGGCATGAAACTGCAAAACTTCCCTAGGATATGTCATTAGGATTCGCATACAGAACCATTTTTTAATCAATGTACACTCCTGATATTCACATGACCACTACTCTTGAGTGTTGACTAGTACCTTATAATTTTGTATTGAATTAGCCAAGAGAACCAGTCACCGTGAATATAGTGTGCTAACTGTCTTCTTTCTTATTATGGCTTCCACGGTTCTCATGTATCTTAATCCAATGAACCCCATGGAGGTTCATGGGATCCAGAATACATCTCACAGAACATCCATACTTACAGAATGACTAAATGTGCTCTTCTTTTGAGAAATCCTTCCTCTATCCAAGTACCTCCGGCTGCCGAATTTTCAGCAAATCAGCAACTCTCTAACGATTTTTGCTAAACTGGAATCTTTTACACGTCAGACCGTTGTTGGCGTCTGCTTAATGACGAGACACCTTCGGTTACTCACGTCAGTACTGTCATCGGGATTCCGTGCAGCTCGTGTGTAACGAAGCAGACGGTTTATCTACTTTTCAACTAACCATCCAAATCAGTATGGCTCATCCAAACAATAAGGGGATTTTCAGAGTTGATGTCGCATCCTATTGACAGTCTTGAAATCTTGATTTAGGCGGCAAGATTGCACTGATATAATTTTACCGGCAGAGTGAAGAATCCCACCAATATCTGAATAAAACTCCGTGCAAACCATTAAGGTTCGCTTCTTGCCAAAAGTTAGTTCTGTAGTCGCATTTCACTTCAGTCGGTTGAAGTGGGGTGTGCATTTTGAAAAGGGCGAACGTTTTGTTACTACACACAACATTTTTCTAGTATCGGTGTAACAGACTAGAAAATTTATCTATATACAAGTCTTCACTCGTGATCAAAATGCGCCAAAAAGGAAATGAACATAATTCTCTGAGGGATTATATGAGATAAAGATGAAATGGCCCTATTGATGTGTCCCCAGGTGATTTCTAGTCAAAGTCAAACAACCCACACTCCACTCACTCCTTTTTCATTTCACATCCATTCCTCTCTCACCTACATCCATTTTGTTCGCATCGCTTGGAACATTATTGCTTTTATTACTCATGTTCTTCTTTATGTACTTATCTGGTCTTTCTTAATTGTTTTTGACGCATTCGGCTGCAACGCAAGCCTGTAGCGTGGTCTTGCTGATACCAATCAGAAGTTCCTCAGAATACCTCTCACTGATCACATATTTAGCGGTAAATTCTAAATCAGCATTCTTTCCAGTAAGCATATTTCTATGTTCTATGAAGAAATCTTGCAAGTTCAGCGCTTCTTAAAAACATATATGGATTTCGCCCCTCAAGGGTGACAAGCGGTGTTGTTTCCATCTTCTGTTGGTGTACGTAATGAGTTGACAGAAGTAAACTTCTTTTGTCACGCAGCCGAACCCTCAACACCAATTTCACCCGAAGACGAAGCAGAGTGGTCTAAAATGTTGCACCAGCTGTCGATCTATTGCAGAGTCATGCTGTAAAGATCCTGCTATCTATTGGTCAGGATGTGACACGTTCAGATGAGAATGTATTACAAGTTTATTTCCTTCGGTCTTATTGCGCCTTACGGCATTCACATTCTAGTAGCCATTGGTATTGAAAACCGCAAGAGGCTTGGTAAACTACGAAGTAAAGTTGATAAAATTACTTGCTTTCCGACATTCTAATTAACACGTGTTAGGGACACCCGCCTGCTTGATTCTTGGAAATAGTCACTAAAATAACGTATATTCTGATCTTGGTATTTGTTAGCGCTGGTAATTGCGGACAAAAACATCCTGTCGTGAGCCTGAACAATCGTCTGATCGATAACAAGTCGCCTTTCTGTTATTTTCACTAATTCCGTACTGAACGTATGGTCATATCATATTCAGTAACCGTTAATTTGTAAAACTTCAAAGTGTGAGTGATAAAATTTATCTCTGAAGAAAAGCTGTGAAATTAAGGACGTCGAATGGGTGCGGTAACATTAACTCTATGAACGAAAAATATTCTCGAGGAAAGAACAAACGGGCCACTTTGAGGCGGCGATTTTTTCAGCCCTAGGTGCAGCTTGAAATATGTAGACACAGAAAGCACACGCGGCGTCCCCTCTGTCATCATTTATGACCATACACTCGAAACTTTCACCGTTGCACTTATGAAAAGGTTTCTAATAGAGGGAGAGGAGTATTGCACGTGAACATACGGAACTCGACAGTAATGACGCAGTTAAACAGACCAAACGTTCTGTAAATTAGAGGCGCTGTTTCGTTTGAAAAACTTACTAAGAGCCGGGACGGAAATTCAGTCATGAGTGAATATAAGAACTCATAGTACCACTACTGTGATAAAAAGAATTACTGGTAGTCTCGTTGCCATATTGCGGGAAGTTATTTCATGACCCAAAGAACAGACTGATAAAAGTTAAATGAACAACAATCTGTATCAAATCAGTCACATCAAAGATAACAATCGATATTGCACAAGCCCGGAGGAAGTTGTATGCACGAATGTCAAACCATGAAGCAATCAGAAGAAGCCATAGGCCAGTGTGTTAATCTCCGTACTCAGCTATTAAGAAGGCTAGCTGCTCAGCGTGAAAGTTGGCAATTTGTTAGCACCAGGGGAAAAAAATAAGTAATAGAATTATTTAATGCACGGTACACATTGACATGTCAAACTGGACTCGAGCTACGTACGTGGCGCATGTGCAAAGAAGTAGCGACCAAAACGGACCACCAGAATTAGGCCGACAGTCGGATTAAAAAACTATGACAGGGGGCCTCAGGAAACGGATCAGCGCAGGTCACAATGTGAGATGCAAAGTTCCCATGAGCTTGGGCCATCCCATTGACGACCATTTGATGTGAAAACAAAGGCCAAGCTCGATGGTCACGTGAACGACGGCCGCGTGTACGGAACAACCAATGGCGTTGCCCTCCCACATGGCAAATTGTGATTGAAGGTGTGTCCCAGCTACCCGTAAGTACATGAACACCTGCACACGACGACTTATCGCCTACCCACTGACTTACCGCACCGGTTTGCTACACAGAATCGCAGTGATAAGATCAACTTAATCGCTACTGAAACGCCAGATTTCCCCGCTCAGTAGACGAACCAATGATCAGAAAACATATCCTTTCATATAACCCTTCTGCAGTCACCTGTATTATAAGCATCCGTCTATAGTAGTTCCACTGTCACACTGATGTTTTTCATTTAGAAGTGATTTTCCGCATTTCCGGTAGCAAAACTGATGAAGTAAATGCAACAAAAGTAAGATTTTATTGCACAGAGTCCTCCGCATATTTCGTTAATGTTTACTATGGCGTTTCAACTATCATAACTTTTCATGAATACCAACAGAAAATCAATGAGGGTTGATTTACTTTAAGTATATCTGCTAATCTACATGTTCCACAACCGGTGCGAAGAACTCGTGATGTGAAAAATATATGATCAATTGCATCCTTGTTCCATGGTATTTTGTGACTTTCTGAGTGAACAGGAACTCAGATACATCCAGAGATTTACTAAATAATTTTCTATCTCGTACTCATCCCTTGCATGGAATCAGGCTGGTTCACTCGGTCTGACTTCAAAACACTTAGAGTTCAGTCTGCCATAATAGTCTATCATTAATAAAACCTAACTGTGAGCGGAAAAACTTTCCTAAAACGGCGTAATGGGTAAAACGATGCCACTTTCCTTGCATCGCTGCCTGTAGCTTGTCCTTATGGTTGAGTTGTGCAATGCTGGCAAAAAATTTAACATAAATCTCTTTTCATTATGTAAAAGCTTGACTCATTAAAATTCTCCACTGGTCTCTTAATGAAGGGTTTTCTACGTGTAGTTTTTTTTTGGTTGTTCAGAAATGGTCACAGCTAATTGGTCTTCCTTAAATGTCCCCTATCAAACTTTCCTTTAAAAGCCAGAGTCAGCAGTAATACCCATCAACAGTATGTGTATTTATTGAGGCCAGCAGACAGTGTTCATATAATTAGAAGTAGAATTTACCACAAGCACCAGTGAGGCATACTTTGGCACGTGGTAATCTCCCCCAAGCGCAGACCCAGAAGTCGAAAGCCCAACCACATACAACAGTGGAATAGCACATTTGTCAGTGCCACGAAACAAGCGACAGCTAGTCCTCGAGGTATGTGGCAGACACACAGTGTATTGGACAAATTAAAATCTCAGTACACCTCAGAACAAGGTGAACAAACCCTCTGCTCAATCAGCATACTTCCGCAGTTGAATACTGACTAGTGATCACAGCCCACTTGTCGGAAGTTCGGTTCGCTATGCAGCAACTGTCAAACAGCTCACTCCATTTTCATTGAATGCCACAACAAGGCCCTGACTTTATCCAACAATCAGTTCTTATCCTCTTTGTTTACCCAAAACCTGACATTATTATTTTATTATTCAGAGCCCATGGAAATGGGTTATTTTGACACCTTAAGACGCGAAATTATTTGCCTAAATCGTACAGTCTCTACTTGCAAGCTGAAATCAGGATAACTGTATTGATAGGGCTGTTTACCCGACTGAATTTATTTAATCTTCACTGAGTACCCACCACTTACAAAATACGGTTTACCGTTATTTCCATCCCAACAGATGATCACTAGACGCTCTTTCTTGAAGCAGACTTTCATTAAGTTTGTGCGAATATTCAACCGAACAAAATAATTCCACGAAAATTCCAATACATTGCATAAATTAGGTCCTTTACTCATGGAAAAAGTGAATAGGGGTAAAATGCTAGCTCGGGAATATGTGTAAAGCTTGTATTCGAGGTCAGTTATCAGCCAGGTTTCGAAAATCAAGAGTCATCTACGCACTGTCTTGTGTCACGTCTTGTTCGTAGTTCAGAAGCGCCCTGAGTTCCTTATAAGCTTGGATGTTTTTCGCATTTTATGTGAGTTCAGACCTATCGTCTTTCTAGAGACGGTTAACTCGATCAAAGCTGTGAACATTCTAGAGACGTGGGATGGCCTCCTTAAAAGCGAAAGATCCCATCGGAATCTCTGGAAGAACGAGTGCTTGAACTTTCCTGAGAAATAGTTGCTCTTTAAGAAGCCTCTCTTATTGGCCTATCGACAACGTTGTCAATGGTTTCTATCTCACAAGACTATAGAATCCCTGGTCAAAACACTTTACACGATTTCAGAGTCGTTTTCTTCCCGACAGTGGTCCCCAGTAATCTCAATCTCGGGAGGATTCATTGCTAGGTCATAAAGTGGGAAATGAGAACCCAAAATTGAATTAGAGGTTACTAAACCATACTGCAACGAAACTGCATGTTTTACGGTACAGAACGTCGTATCGTCAATGGATGCCTGGAATAATTGTTATTTCGCACCAAACATACGATTCAAATCCTCGTGGTCAAAGCCCAGGATTTTATTTGCATTAGGGTTAACAAACGTAGACAGTTGACATTATCAGTCCCCCTCAAAGTGTTGGCTGGGTCGCTAGCGCTTGATATACTCAGGAAGATATGTAGCATTTAGTATCATGCGCTCTAAACTGAGATGTTCTACAACAACTACTCTTCTGGTCAGCGAAATGTAACGTCCGGTGAACGTGCTTATTCGCCAAAGTCAACCTCAGGTTCCCCGCACGTAAATCACCCCCTTTTAATAACTGATTCTTACTTATGGAAGGGTGTCTAATGGAAGAAGCGCAATGTACTACTTTTTGTCTTGTTCCATTCTTGAATCTTGATTAACTCGTGTACACCGGAAGAACGGAAAAGCCAAAAAACCTGAAATAAAACTCAACGTTAAAAAATATTCAAAAGGCCAAGCACTTTCTTACAGTACTATCCTTGAGGAGTAATGCTACCCAAAGAAGGCCGCACCTGTGGACAGTACAGTGGCAAGTTCAACAAATTTTGGCAAACAATTTATCCACGTACAGCGATGTCAACAACAGTCAACAACTTCACATATAAGAAGTAATCTTATGGGACATACATGCAACAAGAAGATAAGTTAACATAACTTATCAATGAGAATCCGGCGATAGACGCACAAACTGATAATGTTAGATCAGCGTACATCCATAAAGGAAACGATAACAAAATTTGTCCGATGTGAGCAGATTAAAACAATGTTTCAAATGGAGCTCCATGCAAGGAAAGTCAAAATGTTAAAGTGGAGCTAAATAGGCTTTCAAAATCAGAAAGATGAGGACGTGCGTAATTCCAAACAAGTAAAATCTCTTAGTATCCTTTGGTGCAATGAAAGCAGAGAATTCCAGTTGGTAAGAATCAAGTAACACGGCAAACCATAGCCAAAATGGAATCCACCGAACACAGGCGGAAGCGTTCTTCGTCGGGCATGGTTTATTATGCACAACCTCCGTAGCAAGGCCATAGTCCTAGGAAAGGCACAAAACCCATTTTATACAGGGTAGATCTTCTTGAAAAACACCACGTATGAAATTCTAGTATTCAAGGGAGAATCCATCCTGTAAGTAAAGATTGTCTGTGCATAAAATCCAAAAAGCACTATTCATCCGTTTCATCAGTATTGTGACTTATCGGCAATGCTCATTTCAGGAATCCGAAGGAAGATTCAAACTCGCAACTACGATTGTCTGGCAACTGTTGTTATTGAATAACCCTTTGTTGGGATTCACGAAGGATTGGTCAATCAGCGGAAGTCTGACGTGCCCAACTTCGAATAGGTGAACTCTGACTGCCACCGTGTTCTCTCTCATGTCACAGGCACAGGATCTAGAGGATGCTCCGTAAGGTTCTTAACCATGTATATTAACTTTGTAGGAGAAAACAAACCAAGGGGAAAGAAGTACCTGCTTTCTCCTGATGGCTTTTCTTTTGGTATCTCCTACACCGGACTGTGTTTGTTGAGGCGCGCAACTGCTTACCAGCCTAGGGGTAGGCTTTCCTCTTGAGGGGGCCATCTTTCTTCCTATAACTTCTCCGATGATATGTAACAAAGCTGTCGCACTTAAATTGCACAGTTAAGGGATGTTTCCGTTTCCAAAGTTAGACACCGAAGCTTCTGATCATGTCCTAAGACAAAAGGTCTTTCCGGCAAATTTATGAGATATCGATCCATTGAGACAAATTCTGTATTCAAAGAGGTAGGATTTACAGAATACAGACAGAATCAAGGCAAGGCAGAAACAGGCTTTTCTGCCGAAAGCTCCGAGAAAATTTAACTTATGTATCAATTATGGCGCAAAATTCAGCTAAAGCGGGTACCGGTAATCAGGTGGTCACAGAGTTCAGGCAAAATGGACAGGGGGTATTCTATCTCCCGAACATTTCTTATTACTGACTTCCATTGCTGCAATTATCTCAATGAATTGGAGTGATAGCCTGAGATTTAAACTCACATTAGTTTACTCGCCCGTTCCGGAGCGAAAGACCATAGACGGTCCTGTTAGTAAACACCTAAACTCACACCTATTGTGGAAACATGTCAGAAGATGCACATGTTTATGAGAGCACAGCATAGAAGGCCTCCTGGGAGCAACCATGTCTCAGCATTCCCCAATATTCCACAATTATTTATTAACTATCTGGATTCGGCGTATAATTCTCACTTAGCTTGTTTTATCTCCCATTTCTGATAACTGTAAAGCCAGTTTGTGATTCAACAGACCTCATTTAATAATTCCGGTTAATTGAGAGTGAGCAACTGGAAAAATCTCCTTCGGGGACAGGCTGTCTTGTCATTTTGAACTGCACTCGCAGCTGAAGTGAAAGCGTTCGTGTGTGTTTAGTTATACGTGTGTCCAAATCCCTGGGGGCGGCCGCAAACGGTTTGATGAACCGTCAAGAACTGCATACGACTAACCGCTGATCGATAGCCCCGAGGCGAAATAACCAACTTGCAGCGCAATGTGTATTTGACGGTCTCCCTCGGAACCGGACCATTCCTCTAAATTGGTCTTCAAGTTCTAGACCAGGATAATGAGTTTGGCAGATGTTTCTGGGACATGAGTTATTGTGGATGAGAAACTTTAAATTAAAATGCAGTGAGTTCATCGATGGGCTAGGCCTTCAGATCGCCAAGTGAGTTGAAAGCAGAAACTTCCGACTGAAATCCTATCAGCATTGCATACATCTTTCCAAATTAGGAATAATCATTTGTACGCATCCCACAATTTCCACGGGGTGAAATTTCAAAATCTCCTTGCATCTACAAAACCCATCTCAGGTGAAATATGCTCTCCGCAACACCTTTTGCAACGGAACTTCACATGAGACGTTACAGTCAAATCTCGGTCACTCGGCTTGCAAGCGATAAGTTCATCCCTTATTGGTGAGTAGCTTGACAAAGCGCGAAACATCCTTCCACTAGTTTCGTGTGAACATATTGCTGGATGTTGGAACGCACGCGTTGAGAATTTCAAATGACACTAACTGGGATCACAAGCTGTTTTTCTCTTCTCAACCAGATACACTTGAACCGAAATTTGTACTGTGAATGGAACAATCAGGTACCGCCTGTCGTAAGGAAAGTATTGCCTTTTTGTTGTCGCAAGCACTGGTTGCCAAAGACCACAACTTTCTGTGACGGCCATATTTTGTTTTGTGACTCCTTGCTTCATCAACCACTTCTTTATCTTTGGTACTGTTTAACTTCGTCGCAAAATGGTGTAAACGCAGTGCATCCATTCTGTTGAGGCAGTGATCTTGCGCAAAAAATGCGAGCACTCACTGCTTGTGCAAACAATTTTTTTGTTTGGCTTAGAAGTATACTTCTATTTGTCATCTATTTGTCATCGCGCCTTGGACGGTAGAGTTCAAACAGTGAGACAGCCCGAGAGAGGAGGCTGTAGAGCAACTAACCAAACCGTCACGTTCAAAGACCTCCTTGTGACGGAAAACATTATTCTTCGGAAAAAAAGGTTTTTCTTTCTTAAGAAAAGGTTTCCGCAAAAAGTATCGCTCAAGTGGTTAGAAGCCTACAAGGGTTTGGCGCATAAACTGAAAATTTCTACATACTGACTATAGTATACTTGGTAATTCCGTTGTCGGAGCTTAGATTAGATGAAATCTCACAACAGTGCCCGTACACAAGAGGATTAGGCATATCCACACGTTGGTGGTTTACGAGTACAGTATTCAAAAGGGTATGTAATTTTTGTCCTAAAGTCCATCAACTGAACGTTATGATAACTTAAACAGCACTGGACCCTCCGGCCTCATGAGGATGCAACTAGGAACAAGTATCCACGCTAAGGCTAAACTGTCTAGAAATGATATTTGCAGTAACGCGAAGTCCTCGATGGAACGAAATCAAATGAAGTCAAATGAAATCCAATTTACGGTTCTGGAACTGCCGAAATGTCTTCGAGGCTAAGGCTACTGCACAACCTCCTGTAAACTTAGTGGACTAGCTACAATAAGGCTTAGTGTGACAGGCTATAACCGAGATGCAGATCGAAATGACAGAGCTACAACGTAAGATGAGGCTACTCAAAGTTGTCAATTCTCCAAGCTTCCAAAGCGCATTATTGTTTCTCGTCATTAATTCGGCTCAGATCCTTTTGATGTGGCATCTTTTGGTCACCTTTTTCCGAGTTTGGTCAGCTGTCACGAAAACAACCCAGTCGAGATGGAAGGACTTCGACAGCAAGAGACTGTTAAAACGGGACACAAATGCCCTGTTGGAATTTCCCCGAGAGTTCAAATCTCCCCTTCTCCAAAGAAGGTTGAGCATCACCAAAACCATCATGTTAGATTCTTTAATTGAGTACAAGGAACCTGTCCAATGTCCGATAATTGGCCAAGAGCCTGAGATACTGCAAGGGATCATGTACTATACTGGGAGCATGCGATGAGCTTTCGACTTTCAGATCACTTCATTTTCCCATCGGAAGACGATAGAACAGCCATTGGGTTACCCTAAAACTGGCTTAAGAATTGGCTGAAATTAATCCCGGAACGTCTTCAAACTGAGTCTGGAAAGGTTTT
Organism: Clonorchis sinensis; assembly: GCA_003604175.2. Lineage (NCBI taxonomy): Eukaryota > Metazoa > Platyhelminthes > Trematoda > Opisthorchiida > Opisthorchiidae > Clonorchis > Clonorchis sinensis. The sequence continues at coordinate 83,275,049 of CM030370.1, read as the reverse complement.
GCACGAATTCGACAAGATGAGTTAGATTCTTCTGATGTTTACTGCCTTACCGACAGCTTTGCCTACTGAGTTTGTCAATAACAGACCAATGAAGGACCCATACAGGTTCGCTTTGTCCACCTGTCCTGCGAGTGATGAAGATAGGGTTTTTAGGCTAAATGTTGCACATTAGTCCTTTCATAAAACAGCGTGACTTTCTCCCTATCTGAACCTAGGTATTGTGGCTTTTGAGGTTTTATGCTACGGCATAAACGTAATATCCAGGAGGAACAGTGAGCTAAATAGGGAAACAATACTAAGGTTTACATGGTTCACTCCACACCTACTCACATGGGCCTTCTTGTTGTTAATTTCTTCACCCATAATTCTCATTCAAGTCTGCAAGAGCTTCTAGTGGTCTACCTAACATCTGTTTACTAGTTGCTCATTTGTACCTAATAGGGTCATATAAGATTTGCATTTGAAATCGAGTCGAACAAAGAGGATGACCTTTGTTACCTGAGACGTGGTGTCCCTAAAACCAACAATAGAGACTGCATGTGTCCACGATTATTGTGAGATCTGGGGTCAGTACGGGGACACCCGCAGTCACGTGTATGCATAAAATGTCAAAAACGCACACACTCGCTCATCCCAACACCCATTCTACCTACTTCTGTGCAAACCTAATGTGCACCCATACACATGCAAACAACACACATTGTGCCTGGTCCTGGCACAATCGAACTGTCCTGAATTCGATTCCATTGATCAAAGAACCATCTCACTCTTTTCAAACGTGTTTCACTCATGCGAAATGCTGTTTATAAAGACTGTAACTTGTCTTTCATTGTTGGAAGATGTGCATGCAATGTTGATGGAGCAGCTTGTAACCATAACTGCCAACTGGCTCAAACTTACAGATGAGTGACTTCCAGGAGTGGACTTGCGGTCCACCAACCTCACTCCACTCGAAATGGATATCTGGTGACCAGAGTCAGGTACTGTATTCTCAGTCTACAGTGGTAGTCCGAAATCGAACAATTCCCAGTGAACATTTCCAGGCTGAAAGATTTTATTCTGAGAGTGGTAAGTAGGCTAAAGTATCGGTTAATATCATTCTAATAAGTGAATACAGTTCACCGTCGTTTTTTATTAAAATAATTCATGTTTACGAAGGCATCTAACGATTTTTCATATCCCTCATTTATCTCCACGTGTGGTATCGGGTTAGATTCTTCGTGGAGCAGTTAGTGGTGGTTCATGGAAGTGAAATATGGTTAATCTCGAATAAACAAAGTTTGAAATGAAAAACTTGGCCCTTTCAAACTCGTTAAGCCAAAACGGGCTTAATGACTGGAAATGAGGCTTTTTTACCATGCAAGCTGTATATATCTACTGAAAGGAAATATCCGGTCATCAATGGGTGACGCTTTTTTGAGGACAGTTCAGCCATGGTCAGAAAAGTAACTGTTGAAGACAGAATTTGCCATCCGTCGCTCCTTGAAGAATGTTTCGAATCATAGGATTTTAGCAGTTACTGACGCGATTTGGGAGGTATAGTATTCCATTTGTTTTTTCAGTGCTTTTAAGTAGGAAGAAACTTTGCAAATCAGCACGGTATCTGACACACTGAACCTAGGAATACGGAAGTTGTATGGCTTATCAACTGTGTCCCTGTTCATAGTTGATGGTGACGAGTGGATCAAACAAGCGGGCAACTTTCAACAAGTTAATGATCTTCCATCGGATACTTGCATTCACTTGGTTGTCATTGAGCACATATAGTGTGAGTAGGGCTCAAAATTAGACCCACTTGTACTAAGAAGGTGGCGTATTGAGGCAATCGGGAAGATGTGCGATTCTGCTCCATTTTGACTCAACAAACCTTATTGAGGAAAGTAAAATTTTGTTTTTTATATTTGTTCCGCTTTCATGTGTTTATACTGTGCATGAACTAAGCAAAGACACATGTTCAAAACAATTTCCGTTTGCAGAGACTTGACAGCATCACAAACCCTTTCGGATCTCCTTATACTGGTGAAATGGGCAGTACTTTACCTGGGTTCTCAGTGTATGCGACAGGGCGATCACTGGTGACTATTACTGTTGTTTGAACCAGAGCCGTGAAAGATGTAATCCTCTGGTGTTCGTGGTACAAATTCAGTTGTAGTCTAAGTCATTGCTCTTCTAGGTAACAACAAAACTAATATTTTGACGGTCGCGCTTTCTTTTAGGTCCATCCGACTTCTTCCTAGTCCGAAAGCAAAGCTATACTAACTCGAGTAATTTTGTAGTTCACGAGTGATATTGTTCTACATCCTGTGTACCGGATACGGAAAGTTTGGTGGGCCTGCGTTGTCTGTCCCAGTGGACGTATTGATTAATTCACTAATTAAGTCATAAATATCTTCAAAGTTCGCATCTGATCGAATCAGTGTAAGTACAATACTACCTCGAACAATATCTTTGAAAAGATGCGCTATTTCTATCAAAAGACCACGGTTACGGTTTTCATCACTCTTGATGTAAAAAATCTCCCTAAAAGAAGCGAACATGAGACAAAGCACATTTTTTATAATGTCCCTATTCAGATTTAACCTGAGTATCTTCTTTTAAAGCTAAGTCAGCTAAATGGACTGGTTATCTAAGGAGCTTGGTACATCGATTTTTATCTCACTCGGTATGGAGGAGATCATAACTCATGCACAGCATGAATCAGGCGGAATGAACTATTATCAAATAAGAGTTTACTACACAACATCATGATTGATCTCCACGTGCCTCCGCGCAGCCTCCTCCGTGTGTGAAATTTCTACCAAGTTATGGTGTGTAGTCTAAAGGTCTTCACATGTAATCTTACCATGCATTGAGTGGACAAGTTGGAAGGAAGGAAGATTATCGCTAGCATTTTACTGAAGGTTTGCTACCCCCATTCTTACCCAAAATGTTCTGCAGGAAAACTATCACAAGGGAATATTCGATGTTTTGCAGGATAGAAACACACCCAGGTTTGAATTAAACCTGATTAAATCAGGTTGAACTTGTATCGATGAAAAAATGTTCAGACGCTTGTTACCCGATCATTTTCCTTTTCAAAGGACTGTCTCCCCACATCAGTCAAGTCTCTAACATCTCCCCGGCTGCTCACCTTTCTGTCGTTTCCCTTAAAGGCACCTGTGTTTTTTACTGCATCTCGGGACACATGTCACGTCTTGTCCTCTGATTGTCTCACCACAACGCCTGACAGGCCCGGTAACAGGGCACACTAGATATGTAGTTGTGTGCTCGTATCTACATTGTCTGCATTCTACACCATGTATTCAGTTAGCAGGATCAGATAGCCGCTCAGGCAGCTGGACACGGAGACGTATAGCTCTCTACACGCATATGAAGTACGCTGCTCAGATGGATTGCGTGCGTGACATATTTCGTTCGGCTGTCGGTCAACCCTAGAGAATAGGTCAAGAATTCAACTACAGTAGACTGGGTGGCTTGAGAAGGGATCTGCAACAGTAACCTGACTTCGATACACAGATTTCACTGCACGATAAGCCTGAGCATGCACTGTCGCCAGGGGACTCGGATCCCACAATGGCTTAACACAAAATGACAGCCTGATTCTGTTTGGAATGTCAACATTGTCCACGTGCATACAACCCGTCAATCAAACGAAAAAATTTCACTTCGTCATAATCCTGTTGAAAGGTGCCGAAGAAGGTTTGGAGCAGCTGGAATTAAACAGCTGAAAAATTCAAAGATAGAACAGAACATTTGGAAAGTCATAGCATACTTTTTAGCTCGAAAACGGGCAGTCGTCTCACACTGCTACGACTGCATACCAAACGTCCAGTGTGAGGTTTCTGTCGTACAGCATCAGCAGGCGGGGTCTCATGATAATAATAACAATGAACCTTGAAATGAGAACTCTAAGCACATGTAATATTAAGGAATTAAACCTAGAGAATGGGCTAGAACCACTGAATCCAGCTCTAGTCGTCTTTGGTTCTTTTGTAGCATATGTACACGGAATTCACATTTTTAGTCATAAGAAATCCTTTTCTGCTTCCCACCAACAGCCCTGCCTTGCGATGATGTTGGAAGGGAAGGTGGCTTGATTAGAATCCTATTTCGTGAAAACTTCTCCACAAGGACGGACAATCTATCTGTGTTGCTTAACCAGGACATACATTAGGGAAATAAGCTGGTGAAATAGTGGGCAGAACCACGGTCAATAGCGCAAGCAGCATCAGACTGGAAAGGGATACCTCAGATGGCCCAAGGAAACCTGTCGAGTTTTCACTGGTTAATACATGGTCCACACTGAAACTCACATTATGTCCAGGTTTCCGAAGTGACCAGTGGACACTCGGCTGTGTGCTAGATTCCAACCCGAGACTTTAATATCGCACACAGCATGATGTAGAGGCTCCTAAGTGTACCCGTTTTGTCTAATTTGAACGTTTTGAATGTTTTTTAAGCACATTTAGACTTGTAGTGCCTATCCTGTGCTATCAACGGGTTTCAGTAATACTGTGCAGGAAAAGAAAGCAAAAGACGAACGATCTGGTCGAACGCCCCTACTCTGAATAAAAAGTGACGTTCGAATGTTTTTTGCTGACAGTTAGGTGCACCGTTTCCGGACGAACACACATTCGGTGCGACTGGTAGACCCGTGTTTATGCCATCCAATCAAATATGAACAGGGGCATTGGCCTCTTCTACGATATGACATATGCTCAAAGTTCGCTTTTTCTGTTCAAACCATATTCCGTCAGTTGTTGGTGAGAATCTAATTGAACTCATCTGTTTACGCCGCGACACTCAACAGGGTGGAGTGCTTGTAGCGGCGCTTTATATTAATTGGGAATGAATTTACAGATGCCTAAAGCCATCTCTACGGACTCTACGAGCATAATAGCATCTAGCACACTGCTACAATCATTCTGTACCTAAAGATTCCTTCTACCAGCAGTGTATTCTAATCTCAATGCCTTTTGGAGTGGAGTTCTAAAAAAAACGTCAGTTTCTCGAGTTCACTCCTCTGGACTCCTCTGGTCCATAATCTCAGAACACGCGTAACTCACCGCATCAGCAGATGTGCCCAGCCCTCATCTAGCCATATGCGGGTCCTTTCTAAAGACCGCCCGTATGATGCAGACCAGAATTTAGAGCTTTCGATGTAAGTGCGAGTATCTCACAGCTGCGACCAAACCACTGTCGGGCACTCAGGTGTCATGTCGGGAATCAAGTTGGGAACATGATTTATGCCAATTCATTATAAGGTCTCAGGGCAATCTAGTGTACGTGTTGACAGAAATATGCGGGTGGGCCATTGCCTGTGCGCACTTGTTAGTAACAAGATTCAGAGCATTTCAGAGTCGGTGAAAGTGTGAAAACACCGAGTAGTTTGAAAAGATGAACAATACGGCCAATTACTAGGTAAAATCTTGATCTTCAGTAAACGAGCTTCGTTATAAAGGTTGTTGATGTGGGTTACTGATGTCATTATCTGCTAAATTGTGAATGACTCGCCTGTTCAAACTTACCAAATTCGATGGACGCTGTCGGCAGTGTGTAGCTTTGTCGTTCACGTGATATTTAACTTCAGATTACTCGGTCACCTACTAAATTGTTCCAACGAATGCCATATAGATTGATCTTAGTGTAAGGATATTTTCTAACTTTCTGTTGTGATTTTCTCCTGTCAGTGAGGCCACTGTATGCTGATAAGCCGAAAGGAAGTATACAGCTGTTTCATCCTTATTCAGAAACGTCGGTAAGGCACATCTCACGAAACTCAGAGAGCTGCAAACTAGCAACCCTGGTGCAAGAGTCTGAAAACTTGACTGTTCGGACACAAGCCAGCAACACGTGACCGCGTGATGTGGTTTGCGCTATTGAAGAATGAGTGTCACTATATCAGGCCTACGTGAGAGCTAATCACGCTACTGTTGAGACCCTCGAGGCCTCACTGTTAAGTGTTCAACCATTGGCCTGAAGGTCACGGGTTCAAACTCTGAGTTCCATGAGATGTACACTGATGATGATGCTCAATAAGAACGAAACGGCTGCAGAGTGCATCTCGGCTTTCCAGCATACACTGGTCTCACTGACAAAATAGTATCTCTAATAAAAATGTCTTATAGACTGCTCACAATAAACTTAGGTCTATTTCTTACAGCCAAATGAGGCCTCTGTTCCAGAGAAGCAGCCCAATCAAGAGTTGTCGATTGACGTTACTTCAACTGTGTGGCATAGTTTTGTGAAATATACGAAATAATAAAATGTGTACACCTATATTTCCACAGTAATGTCAAGTGGTTATTTCACCACTATCAGATAAATCGTTTCGCCATACATTAGGCCTGAATGCGAAGTCTTGTTTTCATCTCACCTTTAGTTCCGTTTGTAGAAAACAATGTAAAGTTTTCCCATCACACCGAACGTCTACTATGCGCATTTTATTAAGTGTTACTCAGGTTCTTTTGGGAACAAAACCAAACCTTTTGCGCAAATGTGCACGTTCTTTCATCGACCTCAAACGGTATTAAACATCATCCATTCTGGCATCCTATACACCATGCGTTCGATTACGTGTGGTAAAACACGCCTTCTTGAAGGGCAAATATAAATTAGTCAACCCAACCTAGTGTTGCTGAGCCAAGAATTCCAGTCCACGTCTAGGGCAGTTTGAGGCCCTTCCGACAACAAACCTGATATCACATACCTCAGTTAGGGTCCCCTGGCAAGCATATACATCAACATATGTTTATCATCACAGAACAGTTTTTATGTCCGTCTTTTTTAAACCATTTCCTCATTCTCTGACTGAGGCTTTGAATGCTTTTGACTAGTCTAACCGTACTCATGCTAGCGATCTACACTGTGAAGTGTCCCTCATTTGCGACGCATCTCACGCTCAGCAGAGACGTGTAAATCGGCGGCATTGTACCATCTGTCGGTGTGTCTGCTCCAGCCTCTGACTGCGCACGTAGTGTAGACTAGTATCCGACTGCTCTAGATTTGTGAGACTTTGAGGAAAAAAGGACAAGTTAAAAGGCGTATTTCCCAGGTCTTTGTCTGTCTTTCTGGAACGACAGCCGACCCTGCGCAAATACGAGATTTAGGAAGGGTGAAAGCAAAACTTTTTTCGTCACATAAGCGGCTGTGCTTCGTACGCTCTTATTAACTCAGTCGTTAACACAACCAAAACCATCAGTTTGGTCATAAGGCGTTTGTATATGTGCGCATGCGTGCGCGAGGCGCTAAGGGTAAAAAAATGGAGATATCGAAAGAAACCATTCGGGCTATCAAGACTCACTCATATTACGATCACAGGTGGGTACGGTCGGCCTGCCGGTGAAATACCTACATAAGCTCATTTGCACATCAATTCGGTTTTCACGGGAAACTCAACTCACTCTCACGTTTATGATATTTTTTCAACTGAATGTGCAGCAAAAATGCCGCCTCGTGTTTCAGTTGGTGCGATATTTGAGATCTCGTGGACTGCGCCTACCTGATGAGCCTCAACAAGGGCGAAACTGGTGGTGGGCTGTCGACGAGTTTTCAGCAACATTTTGAGTAATTTCCTCTGTGAAAGTATAGTGCAATATCTCGAATATCGTACCACCCGAAACATGAGGCGGTCTTTGTGCAGCACATTCAGTTGAAGAATATCATTAAAGAGAGATTCAGTTGAGTCTCCCGTGAAAACCCAGTTGACACGTAAATGAGTGCACGTGTCGAAATTAGTCGAATTTGGGTTAAATTAGAGCATAAGGTTGACAGAAACTCGGGTACTGCGCCTACCTGATGGGCCCCAAGGAGGGAGGAACCGATCGTAAGTAGTTTGCTTTCTGAAAGACGACATAAGCTTTTTCTCAAGAGAACTTTGCCCTTCATTATAGTTGCTTATTAAAAGGAATTGCCAACCCTATTTTTTTGTTAACATCAAACAGCACAAACTTGGGAGCGGAAGGCTAGTAAAACGGCCCATAACAGCACGCTGATCTCACAAATTTTGATTCATTGAGCGAATTAAACCCAAAGGAAATCAAGAATGGGCGCATTTCAACTAAATTATTGTAGATAAGCAGTGTCGACATAAAGGAATCCTTTTCTCTAGCAGCCCCTTTTTAATGGCATCATCTCCCTCCTTGCTGTCAGTTACACAGGTCAGTGGGTTTTACTTCAAATTGTGACTGACAAAAAATCTAAGCTTTCACCATAGACAGCACAAACACAAGTGGAAAAGGTGACTGAAGAGGCACATTACATACGTACACATATACATACACTTTCTTCGGCATAATTATTTTAACAGTGCACGTAGTCCAGTCGAAATAGGGCTCAAAAAGAAATAAATGTTATCTAGACAGTGTATCAGGAAACTAGTAGTTTCGTTACTATCGTCCTACTGAAATGCTCTCAATAAATCTTCTCCCAGTTGGACACTGCTGAAAAAGCCCTCCTTCAGTGACGGTGATTACTTACCAAACTTCAATTCTGAGGACGGGTTTCTGGTAATAGAGGCTGACTGGCGGTTTGTTATTTGACCGTTTGCGGATGATGACTGAATCCTGATTCCAAATCATCAGCGAAAAATTCCTGAATCAGTCCTGATATTATCAACTTCGAAAGCCAACATAGCCTTCACGTTCAGCTACTCCTCTCTACTTTGGTGGTTCAAGGCAGCTCAGAGTTGGCTGTGTTAGAGATGCACCCCCCTCCGAGTTAAAATCTCTGGCACCCGTAGGGATCTCATAAAGTACCTTCATGTTAATTCACCTATTAAATTCTGCTGCGGCTACTACGTCTGTGATAAACAAAGTACTCTTTACTAGACCAACAACAATGGAGAATAGAAAATAATCCCGCAGCCCTGAAATGAGGACTCAAATTCAAGCTGGCCTGTGAAAATCCCAAGCTCTTTGGCTTCCGAAGCCAGAAAACTACAATGCCTACCGTCTGGACTTTTGAAAATTACCAAACCAGGTGTTCGGTACGCGCTGCAGCGCAACTATCTAAGCCACCGCTAGGGTCTTAATGTTGCGTTCCACTTCAGCAACTGTAGGCCGAGCGTCCTCATCCTTCAAGAGGCAACATCACCAAAATACGCCTCATAATTTTGCGGTTCGTGCACTGTTTTAGGATGGCTCTGTTATATACATATATATAATACATATATATATATATATGCTTACATATAAAGACTTTAGCCAATCCCTGGTAAAATATCCCTGAATACATATTGTTTTGAACCATCCTCAGGGACGCTTACGTATATAGTATTATAATGGAAACTGCGCGGTCTATCGGATCACGCACATCCCTAAGTCGGTAAACGTGCATCATCTACAGGAGAGTGACGATTGCCTGGAAGGATCGCAATGGTAAGATTATTTGGATTGGACCACACTCTACTGAGTGTGGCGTTCAAACTTTGACTTGGTGCCCGAGAGCTACACTAGCTGTGAATCAGTTGAGGTCTCCCTTGGTGGGTGATTATACTTGAGAACGTCTTAGAACAACATCAATCAATTGCTTATATCTCACAGTGCATTTCCACGCAACAGATCGTAACAGAAGTACTGCATTTCGAACTAACCTTCCTTTCTGGTTACGCATTACTTGTCCGAGCTAGGTTTCCGCATACGGTGTCTCAAGAGAAGCACGTAAATTCACGTCAGTTTCACATATTGACTGATCCAGTCACCCAGTAGTTTATTAGTTAGTATTTACGCTTGAAATAGTCTGCATTTGACCATTGACCATAAAACAGGGTTACTGAGACCGAGTCAACTAGGTCGTTTTGTGTAAAGAATCTTACGGCAACTGGATCAAGCAGAGAACCGTTATGTTGCGGTGGCCCTATCTAATGAGCAACACATAACAACCATGTGATCATATCTGACACTTTAAACGCAGGCAGAAGTTACTGATATTCTGAATCGCGTTTCAGCCAATCAGTTTTGGGATTCGTAAAAGCAGGCAGATTTCAGTTTGGATGAATGACGGCGCACTGGTGATAAAAAAACACCTAGGTAGACGGGCTGAGTTGAATAAGCAGACTCAGTGCAGTGTGAACTACAGGCTACCTCGTGTGCTATAGTAACATCCGTTGATGTGTATGAAATCTCGCCCTAATGGGCTTCCTTCCTGATTCAAAGGGATATGTCTGGGTTTTTTAAATCGTATTTTTGATGGAGAAGCTATGCGAGCAGCTGGCTAATGCAGTAACACAACCAGGAATAGATTCATAAGAGGACGACAATGAACAAATCAAAACTCATATGCTACCAAGCTGTTACTGCGGTGATCTAGCAGACCGTCTTAGCGATTGTTCTGTTAACAAGAAGAAAGAGATGTCTGACCCGGTTTTATGAGCTAGGGAGGAAACATACATCATGTCCCAACTTGTTAAGTCATCTACAGAGAACTTACTGCACTGTCACTGAATAAGCGACCTCTTGGAAGGCCAATTATTTTGGTGGTTACACTCGCTTGGTTATTATTTTAGGATAAATCATACTCGAGAAAAAGTTTTTTCATACTACTCCTATTCAAGTCTAGACAAGCATCACAGAAATCAAACAGCTGGAGTGTCACCGTCACCATCATCATATACAGCATACTAACGAGACAAGAACGTTATTGATGTTGACAACCACTCATATCTTGAAGCGTCTCCAATAATGCACAGTGGGGATTACGCGCACTGCATCCTGAACGGCGAGTCACATCGACAGCATCCAGATTTTTCCATGGCCATCCGCCAGGTTGACCACGTGAACCGACACGCCGCTTGCTTTAAACTGGACACGGAAAGCAACATTCTTTTTCATAAAAGATGGTTCAGTCTGTGTGATACATGGCCTAACCAACGCAGATACTGGTGCCAGACAGTCTTCGATTGAATTCTTCTCGGCAAAATCGAACACGCTTTCTAATTTCCTCTTTGCGGATTCGCTTGCACCAGTCTATACGAGCCATGGTTCTGAGACAACGATTGTCGAACACCTGAAGACGTCTCAGCTCAGCTGTTCGCATAGGCCACGCCTCACAGTCATGCACCAAGACAGCTCGTTTTATAGCCTGATACACATGTCATTTGAGATTCACCGATATGCTGGTTTGTCACCATACGTACCCCGAATTAGAAAAGCTGAACCGAAATTCAGAGGCTCGTGCACTGGATTTAGCTGTCGCATTAAAGTCGAAACTAACACAACTTTCAAGAAACGTAAAACGCTCCAGGAATTTAAGTACCTCTCTTTGGGTGAGAAATGCCACGTTGAGTGATTGCACGTCCAGAAGCATGGTCTTACACTTTGGGGGTGAAAGGCACACGCTGAGGGATGGATTGAATTTGGTCAGCTTTTCCGAAAAAACTTGTGATTTCTTCTCTTCTAAGACGAGGTGGTGTGGCCTGCGTAAGGTTCTCCTCAGCAGCTGTTTGAACACCAGTGTTTTGAAGACCTCCCAGCGTTCGTCTCATTATCTCATCGATCTAAAAATTAAACAGGGATGGATAGAATGAGTATCCGTCATGATGACGGAAACTGATAAACATTTTACGCTTTCACGATGTTTATTTAGTACTGTGAGCGGGCAGCTTATAAACACGCCTTAGCATTAAATAGTTGTTATATTTGCCCTTCCCGAAGGGGAAAAAAGCGCAATGCAACTGAGCAAAAAACGGAAAGACGCTTCCCGGACGCTTTCTTCGCAGGAAGAAAGAGAATATTTTATAAAGGTAACAAGAAATATCCTCAGAAAACATTTCCAACATAGTCTAACTTCACTTACAAGAAGAACTTTCCATCAGAAAAAATTCGACTCTGTCAAAAAAAGTCACCATGCTCTCTAAAGAAATTGTCAGCAAGCTGTATCAATCCTTGCATCAAGTGTACATTCGCACAGCGTGAGCAGCCGTGTTTTAGCCTAAAGGGCTGGTTGTCTTTGTATAGTGTATTCCGTGAAGCACATTTGACCAGGCATTCTAAATGGGTTTCTTGCCGGGAACTCATCACGGGTACTAGTCCCCTGAACTTGCGACTGATTTAGCACAGTTTAGAGTCAAGAGTGATTTCTCCTTAATATTTTGACAGCCTACACTCCAATCAATAGATAAATGACCGACGTTATTCTGGTATAGTTACCGCCAATTAAGCCGGTACTCACAATGTGGCCAGTACGACACATGCGGTCGAAAAAGATCACTGCTTCCTATCGGATTTTTCCTAAGAAACAAAAAGCCCCTCATCAAAATGGACAATCTTTAACCTAGCGAATACACTCGCTTCCATACCAATTTCGTTTTAATGGGAGACTCACCTGAAACCAAGCTGAATCTCCCGTTTATAATGTTTTTTAGTAACCTTATAAGTAATGTATTACGTCTATACAACCTTCTACCTAAGTGACTCCCAGTTGTGCTTGAGTTACTCTGTATTATTCAGCTCAATGTGGCATAATTCGTAACAAAAGCCGGTGAAATCCAAGTTGTTTGTTTTTTATCCTGTCTCGGAGTGAACATCAACCTACACTATACGTTTTTGGCTCTACTTATAACAGCAAAGACGCTGAGTCCGTCGGTGAACACCATCGACCTTGCAATTAACTGAAGGTCGTACTGGCTTTAGAATAATCAGTCTGATCTCAACGGAAATACCATTATTGCGTAGCATTATCGTCACGATATCGTCAAATTAGACGTTTTATTGGTGTATTAGTTTAGATAAGCAGAGTTCAATGGTTGAACAACAGTCGAGCAGCCTAACATTCCCTCACAGGCAAACGATAACTGATATGTCGGGCTGACCAGGGGTGATGAATGTGGACTAGGAATATCATGTCTGTCAGTCTACTTTAATCGGTTGTTGGCTTTAGCAACGCAGTATCATTCTTTCGATGACAGAACAGTGTTTCCCCGTTTCGTGAATACACAAACTTATTTCGTTAAGTCCTCCATCGTTCGAAGTAATTCACTTCAAATTGCGTCCGCCTGTCATCCTTCAATCCTTTATCAATTTTTAACTAATTCCGAGTACCACGCATGTTGGGTTTCATCGTTGATAAATGCGACACAGTTTCCCTCACTCTAGCTCCCGAATCCGGGTCTACACACAGAAAAGTTCGACCCATGTGGTCAGTTCACTAGACTACAGATGGCGTATTCCCACTTGGACCAACCAGCCAATCAAGACCACTCGTTTCATCTGTCCGCTACCTATCTTCACCTGAGCAAAGGGGTGAGCAACGGCTGCCATTATGGGGTGGGGATGGATAGCTGACCAATCAGGCGACCGGTAAGAGCGGCAAATTAGGCACGTGGTCGTTCTCACAGCAAAACGTAGGAGAAAAGGCTGAGCACACAATGCCCGACAGAACCGGCGGAATAACCAATTGAACTTCGTGTCGGTTGCAGACCGGCAGCCTTTAACTGAGATAGGGCAATACCCATAAAAAACAACAAAAGCCATCCACTGATAACAACTTAGGCAAAGTGAACATTTATATGCAGCTTTAGAGTAAACATAAATTTCAATCTAACAAGGAGATTAGCATGTCTGGTTTGACATACCTGTGGCCTCCAACAGCCCTTGGTTTGAATAGTGCAATAACATGCACGGAAATCAATTCATTTAACTCCTCTGGATCTTCATCTCTATCATCTTCGGATCTATCTCCATACAGTATTCATATGGTTCCGGGTTTGGAACCACATGATAATTACACACGCACTGTACAGCCTGGTGCGGCAATTCCACCGGCTACAAATAACCCCACAGGGACTGGCAATAAATGCCCGAGTCCCCCTGGTACAGATACCGACAACTTTTACCTTTCTCAGACAGAGTACGTGTCCCACACGGATGTTGCCGATCGTGCGAACCACTGGAACTCTGATCACGCGTTCTCCATTCCACAGTCTGCTGGACAGCACTCCGTACCAAGCTGCCAATGTGCCGTGGTTGCAGCTGCGGCTGCCGCCACTTATGCTCGATCCTGCCTATATCACGGTGTTGCAATGGCAGCCGCTAATGGTAGTTACGTACCAAGTGTCAATCCAGACAACCATGCTTTCAGTTTAACTTCACCTCCACTATATTCATCGCGAACAGGAGGGATTTACAGCCCACTCAGTGCTTGTGTCAATGACACCAAACTCCGTTCAAAATCTGCTTGTTTTTCAAACCCATTTCCTGGTTCTCCAACGCAAATGTTCTCTCAGCCACACACAGCGGCTTGTATGTTCGGGTTGGGTTCAACCACTGATCCGACTGCTGTTCCCTATCAGGCACACAGTTATCATGCGACAACGCCATCGGTCTACGCTCAGGCTGCCGTGGTTGCAGCCGCAGCCGCGGCACAGAAACACGCGCAATATTTCCAAGGTATCTATGCGCGAAATAAGCTTGGAAAAGTAAAAGGTAAGTCTGAATTTAGTTTAGCCAGTTGATGTTGTTTACTTGGAGCCTTCAGCTTTCACGGTAGATTGACTGATTCAGTCCAGAACTCCAGGACATATAGAACAGCTGGAGATGTATGAAAATTTGAATAGGGATTAAAGTAAACATAATACACCCAGCGCTTTTCTTGTCCTCCGCTTTTTGTGTATCTTGAGCGCCTGCTGAAGATATGAGGAATACCGAGTGAGTTCATCTGTTCATTTGATACTTCTAAAGACTGTCTTGGTAGTCGCTTTCCGAGTTCCTCGTCCCGTGAGGGGAACCCTTTACGGTTATCGATTGAACATAAAGTTTCTGCATGTTAGCCGCCTATTATATTCCTGTTGAGTAAATATACTACGACAGCAAAATAACGGGCTTTCACCACGTAGTCATGAACAATAACTGACCTCGCAGTCTTAACATAACACATATCTTAACATATGAATCCATTCAGAATTATTTATTTCTTGGTATTTGGCTACATTTGGACCACTAGACTGGCAGCGCTCTACTCAACTTTGAGGTGGAAACCACTTGATTTTAGGCCCAAGACTGCAGCCTATGGTTCGTGACGCAGCGCGGTCACTCAAGATTCGTGTGTGATGAGTTTGGTGTACTCATCGCTGTTTGGATACAGCATTTGGGAATAGAATTACCTATTTCATAACAGCTGGTGCGGTCCGTCTGCTAGATATTCGGAGCGGGTCTTTACCTTTGTACAGCATACCCTTAGTGTTACACGGCGACCATTATTTCGCTACCTCTCGTTTCATTCGAACTATCTCTGACGAGAAGCTTATGATGGAATAAATTACTGAACAGACATGGTTAGTTGTATTTAATCGTATGGCCGGTAAATATAGCTTTCAAAATGACTCCATCCTTCTGATTCTTAACTCGAACAAAACAGACCATGCCTTTATTTGTGTCTGAGCGACTGACGGTCATATGTGAAGTTTTGTAATCCAGCCCACTGCTGACTCGTGACAGCGATCTGGGGTCTCTTGGCGCATACCTAGTGCAACGGAGTATATCTCTGTTTTACGGCGCATGTTCGGTTCGGCACTCCGGACAACACTGTCCATGATACAAAAGCCGAAGATGTGATTAACTTTGTATGATTTCCGAACCTTATACTGAATGCCGGGAATACGCACCGAAGGTAAACTATGACTAAAATGGCATCCAAGCGCCTTGCTTTGCCACAGCTGAAGAACGTCTTCCAGCAAACTAGAAAGTGTTCTTCTTTTCTGATCACTGAAACGTTAATTCGTCTTGAGGTTAACAGGGGAAAATTAACTTTGGGTTTAGAATTTAGTCCATATATCCAACGGTAGAGCTCGCGAGGTTTAAAGAATCTAAGCACTTGGTGGAGAGGCTTCTCTTTGCTGAAGCCACCTAATTTGCGATTTGAATGAAAAACTGTTCAGCAGATTACAAAGTATCCGTGGCGCCACTTGACTAGGAAGTTCTGACAGGCTAATCAATCGGTCAACATGACCAGACGCTCACTGGGTTCTCATTCGAGCTGTCGGGCAAACCAAACACACCACCCAAGAGTGAACACATTCGCCTGCTTAGACGTGAAAATTCAGTTATGTTCAGCATGCGCTGTTGTAGTAGTGGTAACACGCTTGCCTCGCACGTCCGTTGTTCGGAGTTCAGGTCCAGGGACGGTCAAAGATGCGTACCGCTGATGAGCCATAATAAGAGCCAAACACGAGTCCAGTGGTTTCCCTTTTGGTGTGGACTCACCAGAACAACTGCGCCAGAACAAGAGAGTGACTGTTCAACCGAAAGTTAGTTGAACATAAATTCTACAGATCCGGCTATCACGAACAATAAAGTTTATTTCATGCTCTCTTCAAAGGTTGACGACAGGGCCAAGCTCCAATATCTGACCAACTACTCTTCTGGGTCGGCTGTGTTTTCCCTTATCTAGAGTACTCACGACAACTTGCATCCCCAGTCCTGCAACTGCCTTGTTACTGAAACCCATCCCAAAAGGACCAAAGTAAATGTCTAATTTCGACAACTACAGTCATTTGCATATCAGTTTGGTTTTCATGGGAGGCTCAACTGCATCTCTCGTTTATGATATTCTTCAACTGAATTTGCTGCACAAAGACCGCCTCATGTTTCAATGCGTACGATTTTCGAGATGTCGCAGCGTATTTTCATAAAGGGAATCACTCACAAGGTTGCTAGAAACTCTTCGACAGCCCACGACCGGTTTAGCCCCTGCTGGAGCTCATCAGGAAGACGCAGCCCCCTAGTTTTGGTCAATCCTATGCTCTACTTGAACTCAAATTGGACAGATCCCGACAAATGCACCCTTTTGTATATCAAATGGGTTTTCAAGGAGACTCAGCTGGATCTCTCGTCTATGGCGGAAACTCGGAAACTGCGCCTATCTGATGAACCCCAGGAAGGGGGAAACTGGTCGTAGGTTGTCGAAGAGCTTTCAGGAAACTTATGAGTGGTTTCCTTGTTCAATCGTTAAAAGGCTAGAGTTTTTGTTCTGCTGACAAATTCAATGAGAGGAGACTGCTGCTGACCATTCGTTTTGTTCTTCGAACTTGTTGTCGTTCTGCATGCAGGAAACAGTAATAACTTATTAATGACTTTTGGAGTTATCTTGGTTGAATCCTTAGTAGCTCAGCCACGTGACGCAATCCAATCAGTGTCAAGCTAACGAATCCCAATAGCATAGAAACGCCTGTTATTATCAGGATACGACCTGATCGCTACTTTACGGGAACAGTAATTTACAGAAATACACCATCTGGTGGGTATTCCCAAAATATAGTTTCTAATACACTAGATGAACCCTTTGAATACATCTGGTACTTTTCACTGAATATTAAGGACGAGTGTAGCCAGTTAGACCAAGCCGATGGGCGGAAATGCCACCAAAAGAAGGAGTCTTTAGTCAAGAGAAGATGAATTAAAAGCGGCTTGATAAATTTGAATTACCTAAGGCACACTAATGAGCATACACCAAACAGGGGGATTCCGATATCAGCAGTAATAGAAAGTTCGGTTTGGTCCTAACTTCAAATTTTCCTCCTTTCATTGGTTCCTTCTCACAACAGACCACCAAGTAGCTTCATTCGATTGATCCTACCGCAGTGGAGCACATTTAAGCAACCAGTGTTCAGCTATCCTGTTAACTGGCAGTCAACCATTGATGTCGCACTGTCAATAGAGGTGACCTATGTTTTTCGCTTTTCAGCACTGAAAGTTGTCACTAATTTTTATGGTTATTTTGGTTCTCTAAAACTAATACTTTTGTCTCCGGTTTCACTGCTGATAACCTGTCTCTGACAGATGTTTTGTGTAATGTCGTTCTGACACAGTCCAAGACTGGGATGCAGTCTACACTCCTGTCTTTTTTCAAAAACAACATGCATAGGCAAATTGACCTCGTAAAGATTTCGAGCCTTAGTAGAACCCCTCATCGAACAAATCTGTACATTTTGTGACGCTGCAATCACGGACAAGCATCTTAGTAGCACTCATTGCAAACTCACGGCTCGTTAATTATCGATTCGCCCATCACGATCGACGGTCATTTAGGCACCAAATAATTGACAATTAATAAGACTGCTCTGGCTACGTCAATAACCAGCTAAGAAGGAAACTTACACCTAGAGCAACTTCAACGGTTGAGCATAAAAAGCCCTGAGTAGATCATCCGGATGATAGCAGCGAATCCACTTTATTCATGGTGAGTCCCAATAAGGAAGAAAACCCTCGCTTGTTTAGCCTTCTCTTGAATGCGGCTACATAGTAATAACTTCTGTAACTGCAGTTCGCACTAAGCCTTTTCAACAGATAATAACCATTTTATCAGCTGGAAAGTTTTCAGCATTTCAACATTGGTTAACATCTCAGTCCGAAAGAGTGAAGTTCTTTTCATCAGGCTTGTCATTAGAGTGCTGCGCCTTCGCTGCACCAAATCTAGAAGCCTGTGATACCATTAATTTGAGTTATTTTACCTACTACATTTTGGTTGATGGGCAGGCACATCAAATAAATCGTGTCCCGCGAAACCAGTGAGGACTTCGTTTTTAAAGTCTTTTTTTTCATATTTTACGGCCGAATTAATTTCAATGCATTACTGAAGCCTGGATATGGTACATCCGATTAAAACAACCAAACCTCTCTTTGAGGTCTTTTACTCCAGCGTTAGTTCATCTATCTAATGTATATTTGTAGCATTATCATCGACCACTTGACATATGTTTGCGGCTTCTGTTAAGTGGATAATTGCCTTTTGCTCCCCTCTTGATCCATACGCGTTATCAGTAGTTTACGCTTCCCACGGATGTGTACAAATTCCCTCCTCACATAAGCGCTCACTAGTCCCATCAGTCCGTCGTTAATGATTCGTCACAGGACCCTCATCGGTTTGTGAAATCGCGGTCAGTCGTCTTCAATAACTAATCACATTCATTTTTATAGTGGTTTTCTGTCAACGATCCATTTCCTCCGATAGCGTCAAACGAAACCGTCCAACTGACTGACTACTCTTAAGCCATAAGGCCAAACTAACAAAGTTTGGTGAATAAATGTGAAGTGGTCTATTCAGCCATTGGGGAAAGTGAAAAGACTGGTATACCCTCAGTTAGTGAGCACCCGATTACATCCTTGGGCCCGACCGACGATGACGTCGATATGATCTTTGTGTTGTAGTCATTTGGCTACATCGCATGACGTTGATTCGATCTTAATAACGGTTAATGTTCATTGATTATATCACACACCACCATTCAATCTCCTAGGGATAATAATAGTTTGAAATTGTTCTCAGCATCAAATACTCGATTTTCGCTTCTCTGAACCAGTTTGAGTCTTATGCGTAATGCACTACTCATAAGGTTGCTGAAAATTCGTCATTTGTGAAATAAATTGCAAACTCTAGGATCGAATTAATCCCCGCTAAATCCCTCGTATATTCTGGTTGAATAATAACATGAGCGGAGGATGTGGCTGGGATTCAGGCAGGTCTGGCGATGACTCTAATTGAATACACTTTGATGCTTGAGCAGGTGAAACCTCAGGGGTATGCCTGCCGTAGAAGCGCCAGGAAGAGCAAAAGATTATGGAAATCGAATAGCCTTTCTAACCATAAAAGCAATATTGTGTATAATCTCAGTATTTTCCGAATGGATTTATCGTAAGGTAAGTTCTTATACGATCACAGAGACTCAGGTCACTGATATTCATTGTCAGTCATACCAAGAAAGGTCAACGGACAGGTGTCATATTTTTGGGTCCACTTTTCTGAATTGGTAGTCTGTCCTACGATTAACTGATTTACCGTTATTTTTACATGGGATCGACAGTCGACTTTTTACCCTTCGCTGGGTTGTTTCTAGAGCACTTTCAACCAAGCTGCATTTATTCAAATGCGACTGTCACATAGGTAGTGCATCTTCAATACAGTTTACGTGGTGTTTCCCCACTTTCTCTGAATATCAGTAATCCTGTACTTTGCCTGACCATTCAAACCTCACAGGTAAAAAGTTCGGCAGTCCTGCATGTGAGAGCCGGCCTTTGTTGCAGACGAATAAATTCCCGAATGTTAACAGAAATTCATCTGTCTTTTTGCCGTGTTTACTAAGCGAGAATTTGACACTCTTTAAGAGGTGATTTTCCTCCTTGATGGCTTCCTCATTTGGGTCTGAATGTGCCAGCCGTTGAGTCAATGCACGGAATACTTTGATAAGCTTTACCAGTCGGTACTGGTTTATAAAATATTGTAACAATTGTCAGGAGATTAACAGGTGTACAAAAAGTTATGTTGAATTCAGATCATTTGTTTCACTTGGAGGAATGATCAGAAGACCAGTCGGTCTTCAGAACAGACAGGGAAACAGGGCTAACTTCGCAGTTATCCACTTCCACTTTCCAAAGTTCCCTCACTTTTGTTCACAAAAAAGTTAGTTATCTTTCAGAGGAAGATGATAATACAGGTTGGAGGTATCCATCTCTTGTGTACTTTTGCTATAAATCAAAAACATACGTAATCCTTTCACCATTGTTATGTACATGGAAATGGATTGTGTTTCCTACAGGAAACTGAAAGTATATCTGATCATTTTCGCTAGTTAAGTGGGTCAAAGATATTCGGATACAACCTAAACAGCGGCTGCTTCCAAATGACAGGCCTACGAGCATAAAGATGCACGATCGTCATATACTTCACTTTATTTCTGTAGTCCAGGTTCCCAAGCGATTTCGCGTTCTGTCACCATTCAAAGTTACTGAATGATAAGCAATAGGTACTCTATGAGGCGGAACTCATACACCAGCCTTGTCGAGCATCAAAATCAAGTTCATTTTCCATCGGGATGAACCATATTCTGTACTGTGCCGTCAATTGTCTGTCAGTGAAGCTGTAAAGGACTTACTAACTATTCATCACCCTAAAAGTTTACTTTCTAAGGTCATCTCCCTTGACTAGTGGCTCACTGAAAGATTCGTAGCTGTCAATGTGCCGTGTACAACGACTATAAAGTTGGTACAACATACACCCATTGGTTCGTTTCATAAAACTTCTAGCAGTCGGAAAGAGCATCGGCTAACACAAACTTAACACCCGATAACTTTCCCGGCTGGGCTCTGCTTTATGCTGCATCTGGTTGACATCGTGTTTCAATATAACCTAAACGTCGAAAAAGTGCAAAGTAATCGTGGTTGGAACAATCGATTAAGAATGCTTCCGTGAGCTCCAGGGCCACAGAACTACAATTGCCGATTGTCTGGCACGACTAGTTACAGGGACCCTTCAGTCACATATGGAAATATATGGCAATTCAGTAGTTATGCCAGTCAATTGTCTGTATGAATCGTTTGACTAATAGTGTATTCGTGATCGAGGTAAGCAGGGAAAATCACTAATGATATGCAGCAGATAATTCCTCTGAGGAATTTCAGAGTTCCGAGATGGAGAGCAGATATATACCGCCCAATTTTTGGCAATGTCCATTGTGATCCCGTTACAACTAATAATCCAAATCCAACGCATAGGTGTTTTTTTATGGCTGCCGTTGCCTCGCTCCTGTCTTACTCAAAGTGACAATGCATTTGGAAAAGATCTACAAACTCCCAGCAAAATTTCTCAAATAAAACAGCTACGCTCTCAGTATGGCTTTACACACCTGATTACCCTAGTAAGTTAGTACTTTGCGGAACTATACGGACACAGTGAAGGTTCTACAAGCCCGATACTATCAGAGGATTAAATGACGCTTACTTTCGTAAGCGTGACACTGTTTCCACATCACTGGTGCCTTTCTCCGTTCCCGAAAAAACGCGTCTATCAGTCAGCTACTTAAATACTGGGATTTTTGCTCCGTAAGTGCGTTGCTTATGGACGGTCAATAGAATTTTCGAATACCTTTTCACAGAATATGTAGACCGGGAGCAGTGCCTTTGATGCCAAAGCTTAATTCGCTGGTAGCAGTTGTCTTGTTGATGAGCGACTCAGGAGAATTTTGTGCCTAACGACCTTTGGTGTTAATCATTATCACTTAGTTTATTTTATTGGACTACACCATCTACCTCGAAGCCTATTATTCTAAACGGTACTTATTAATCCATAAAAAAGCTAAAAAAAAGCTATTGAAATCTAGTAGGTATCTTTTTAAACGGAAGTTCAGCTTAAGAATCAGTTTGCTGTATCTTCTAGCAGCTAGAAAACTGCAGACGTTATTAGTTATCGTCCCTAGACAAACGCTTCTTAACATTCTTAGAGCATTTTCAGAAACTTATGCTCAGATCAACCAAAGCCTTTCCCACTTCATTCCTCAGCATCGGTAAATTTACGAGTTTTTTAATCTTATTCTGTGGTCAGCTACAGCCCTAAGAATGGAAGTTTTGTGTTCCTTTTGGCTTGCCTTTGAAACTTCACCTGCGGACTGTATTCCCAGCCTCAACAATTCCAGAATGCTCTCATTCGAGACAAACAACATGATGTGCTAGTTCGTCGCTGTTACAACCCCAACTAATAACCAGGTGGTCCGTATACCTCATGCTTCTGGTGTATTCACCAAACTGTAAGTGGTGGCCCCTTAATTCGTGGTTTGACTGCCTTCATTCCGATCCACTTAAAGAAAAACGTAGAAAACATGGAAAACGTTTTATTGATTTTCCGTTTCACTTGTTTGACACGGTTCTTTTTGTATTATTGGGAATAAGCATAGATTTCGTCATTCGTATACGCCCAAACATTCGAATATTTGACCTGGTTGACGTCACATAGGCTGTTGTGCGTTTGCCTTCCTCATGGACTAAGATGATGTGCCATTGTTCATTGTGGACACTGTTCAGATGACTACCTCAAATTAAGTACTTTCCAGGTTGAGGATATATAGACGTACCGATCGTGCGAAACCAGATCACTGACCTTGTCCGTGGTGTCGATTACTACAGTAGTCGGAACCCACCTGGTCTAAACCCGCGGGGGAATCATTCACTGACCCTGTCAGATATTCCGTCTAACTATTTATTGCTGGTTCCAGCAGCCTCAAAAAGCACTCCAGAGTAATTAAACTGCAGCAACTGTACATCGGGGGAATATTATTTTTTGAGGAATTCTGAATGGGTGAAGAAAATTTATAAGCATCGGAGGAGAAACACTTGCATAACCTTGATTTCTCCCAACGTTGGCGAAAACTCTTAGATGCTCGACTATCGGTTTCGTTCTCTTTAACCGACGAAGCACATCTAGTTTCAGAATTTCCACCAGTCTCACTTCAAACTCGAAACTACAAACACATTTTCAGCCAAAAGTGGCGTTATTAGGAGACTCATATGTATCCTTTGCCACACAGCACTTTTTATTATAGTGGATAAGTGCTGTATCATCTCCCAAAAAGACTGATAATCACACGTGCAATGACTTGCTTTGCAGGACAAATAAGAGTGATAAACTTAAATCCGAAGTAGGATCACAAGCTCCTAACTGACAGGAGGGCAGTGCGAGAACTCTACTCTGTATAGATTGTAAATTCACTGACAAAGCTTTCGGCACACACAGAAATGCGATTAGTTGTCACTTGATGCACATTTCCAACAAACCCCAGTTTTCCAAAGAGCATTGTATAACTGTTGGCCTTAACTTTATAGTTTAACCACTTGTTTTATTCAGTTGCATCACACAACGCAAGCGCTTTTATGTCCCAACAATATGGTCACTTTGGTTTATCTAAACCAGGCGTTGTTTGGCATTTTCACTCCCAAACAAACCCTTCACTGTGACGGACCGGCCGAGATAACCCTGGTAACCAAAGGAGCAAACAGTCAGCTTTTGAACCTCCGATTCGAACTGGTGTGGATTTTGATCACTCAACCAAATCCGTGCTGAGGCCTACCTTCATATAGATGTTTATCTGGAGCGGCGCCAAAAAGGCGATTTGAGCAATATCCGGATACCTTGTCCATGAGGGTGTGCACAAACCGTGAAGGCGCCTTGATTCCCAATGAGATTCATCTTATTCCCTTTGAACCTCAATCGAGTGGCACCTGTCTCCAGAGACAGACAAATAGCAGTTTTTGGATTGCTTATATCAGCTGAAGTTTGAAACAACGCCTTACGGCGTACAATCTGGAAATGAGTTTTGATGTATGGAAACTGATTCGTGCACTAATTAACCCAGAATACACTGTACCGAAAGGACCATTTTCTATCATACAGTCGTAAAGCCATCAGGTATAGACTAATGCTCAACTGGCCTGCAGGTTCATTTGGAAAAAAGGTCTGGCTTTTTTATCTGGACAACCTTTGAGCTGCAGATATCCGTGTGAATATTCTTGTTAGACCTCTGATGTCGTTCAATCCTCCAGTAATATATGAACAAGACATTTTTTTGGGAAACTACTAATTGGCAGTTTACCTGCTGTAAAACATGCTGCTTGTGAAGTCATTAGACTCTATTTTACAATGTTAGGAAGTACCGAAATTAACCTAATCTGTGGACCGTGGCGCACAATTATTATGTAGCACACTGATAAGTCTTCGTGGTGAAGACCCCGGAAGATTCTAGATTTCGTCAACGAGTTTCATGCTGGCGTACGCAGTGATATTACTTTTCCAGGTCATTAATGACAAAACTGCAACTACAGAGCCAAGTTTATATGGGTGAACTACAAAAAGTAGCACCAATAAAATCCCTATAGTTAAGGGCTGTAACTAATGCGAAACAGTAGGACTGAGCCCAGTCGATAGATGTATATCGCAACGGAGCAAAAACTTGCTCATAACACTCTCGATTCTCATTTACTGCTCACACTCGCGGTAATAACGACTCGCACATAAATTCACAAACTTCCATAGGACAATACTGATGGAATTCAATGACATTACATTTTTCAAATAATATCTCGATAGGTAAGTGAAGCCAGTCCATGTTGGAAAGCCGAGAATCACTCCACAACCGTTACATCCTTACTGGAAATCATCAGCGGTGCGCATCTCACAAAACTCAAGAAAGTTTTGAATCTGCGATCACTCAACCGATCGTTTGATTACTTTGCAGTTCGACTACTAGCGAATGACTAGTGATGTGATTAACTCAAGCTTAAAGGGCACATACTGACCTCTCAATTCTTTTCACAGTATCCACAGTATTCTTCGCCTGTCCTTACTCGCGCCTTTTATTTCTATCAGTAACAAAGAAAACTTTACCGCCAAAAGATCGCAGTAAGATATGTATAATTATGCTTCCATAGAACTTGAATAGTATTTGAGAAGTGATCGTTCCATACGAAATCGGAAGGATGGCAGAGAAAGAAGAAATTACACCGTCATTGTACGGACTGCTTACGCTCTACATTTTTCAACCAATACTAGAGAACAGTATGAAGGATTGCGACTTCTGTTTGCTCTACACGCAGACTGTATTTTGATGCACGTCAGAGCGTGCACGGAAGGTACAATTGTGGCTTTATTCATGTACAATGTAGGTTCGTTGTTTTGCCTCAAACCGATTAAGACTCCATTCAATCAGGAAGAAGGACTGAAGCGAATCGTTGTGGGTTCCTCAGAATAGAAACATCAAAGCGCGTGTATTTATCAAAATAATGGCGTTAACCTTTCTGTGTTTAAAGAATCTTATAATGGAGGAAAACTGTTGATAATCGTTGGGGCAAACTACTGTTGCAAACGAACATATTTTGGTTTCTTAGTTTGGTGGATACCGCTGGGAAATGAAACAGTTTTTGTCCCTTTTGGATTTCTCATATTGATCTGTCATAGAAGGGCATCACAGATTGAGCACATTGATAGTGCAACTAATTTTGTTGTGGCCAAAATTATCTTAGCTCGCTTTATCACAAGACTTTTGGACAAGCCAATTTGCCAATGTCGTATCCTTATTTGTTCAATGAAATCCCTCAAGTTCTCAGATTGTCAAAACTTTGCTCATGTGAGATTTGAAAATTTTCAGTTTTCAGTCCTGTAAGTGAAGCCAGTCTACACTGAAAAGCAGAGAAGCACTCTACAACTCTTTCATTCTTATTGGGTATCAGTAGCAGCGCGAATCTAATGAAACTGACAGGGTTTCAAATCCGCTACCTTTGGGTCAAGGGTTCAGTATTCAACCTTTGACCACGGGTGGCTGATCAGCAATGTGATTGACTCTCACTTAGAGAGGACATTGCGCCACTCATTCTTCAATCAGGACAATTACATCCCGTAGTCATTTCTTAACTGGTCCCTCGACTAAAGACTTCTCAGAAGGGAGTTTCACTCATCATGTGAAATTATTGTTTCTCCGAGCTACTTAACTTTCTTAACTTCATTTTGCCTGTAAGCATCTCGCAGTATTTCACTCAAATTTGTGTGAGAGTGATTCCAGATCATCACAAGAAGTTGGTTATTAGCCAGACTTAACAATCATTTTGTCAGACTGACCTCGATCTTGCCAATCTGTGAATAGATAATGAACTAAAACGAGGTGAAAGTATCGTTTGTTTCTGAAAACTTTATGGTGACACTTTTGTAGAGAATACTCAGTTTTCAGCTCTGCATTTGTTAGCCTGGCTATCCAGCCCAAACAAGTCCTTTTGGCTTGTTCTTTCGCGCAAACAAATAGATTTTTTGGATGGAAAAAACCAGTTTATTTTAGTACTGTTTTTATTATGTTGCTCAGACGCGAATAACAGAGTTCCTTACTTTTTTCCTGACTTTCAACAGAGGTAGTCAGACAGTCTGTACTGCCCACTTCTCCTAACGATTTTTTCCACGGAACAAATCGTAAACCCGACTTGAATTTTATGCTACATTCCCACACCCCTATGTTCACACACCAGACTTCGTGAATAATGGATTACTAGTTGTGCGCACGTCAAACAAGTCGGTCCACCTTCCCGAGTGTGGTCGTACAATCGTCGTCCCCAAGAGCTGTTAGCAGTTCCACCATACACTTTTCGTCTCGCACTTGCCAATGACTCCACAACTGTACTTTACGAAGAGTCAAAATTAAATCTGCCCATCGCCGGTATAAGGGAGGGAGCAGGGGGCGAAGAAAATCCCCATCATTAGACTGCAATTCCCCAGGCACCAAACGGTGACGAATAAAACGAGTTATGTTATGTTCAATTATGAATTCCAGGAGCATACTGTTGTAGACCGGATGTCGTCTGTGCGATTTGGTCCTCACGTGCGAGTAATTATCTGGAGGCTTGTCAGGTGTCGCCTTCCTAGACGAGGTTTTCGCAAAGACAACGTACCGGAACATTTAGTATTTCAAGACGGAATCGGCTATCTTAAAACAGTTTGTCCACTTTACCTATGAGGGTGAGCAAGCACACCTATTTTTTCAGGGATTACGCACTCTCCAACAGTTCACTTAAGATGCACACGATCAAAACAGTTACCTGTAAAATCATTGTTCTCATACTCCCATTTGAATCTTTTTGCATAGTAATGGTCATCATAAACGTTGCTGAAACATCATTCTCGCATGAGCCATTGACCCTCTTCAAAGGTTTTCTTATTCAATGACCGAATAAAAGGGTATTAAGGTGAGATATCAGGAAATGGATTCATGCTAAACCTTCGGCAGACGTCTACCTTTTGGTTACAGCTGATAAGTCACCTGAAAAGTAAATCAGTTTTCCCATGTTAGGATGCTGTCGGAAACGTTAGGTCTACCTCTGTAGGTTGACTTCTCACTGTATCACAATTTCAGATAGGTAAAGAGGTCACTGTAGCAGACGTGGTAGAAGTAGGCGTTTGGAACTCGAAATGCCTTAATCCTGGTCCTAATATTTCTAATCAATTTCATCTCTTTGTGTATTCTCTCAGCTTTGGTGCTTACCTCTATTATTCCCTCACCCATTAGAAAGCCGTACTTTACACTCGTCGCTCGTTGGCTGCAGCATTCCTTTTTTTTCTATATTCAACATTCCCCTTCCATCTTGCATGCAAATCAAGCAGGATGATGTGAAACCGATAGCCTCATAATAACACTGGTTGCACTACGTCTTCGCCTACAGTTCACTTGTACCCAAACGGCCATCACCGTAGTTGCTTCTAGCAACTAGTATAACTGCATCGAAGGAAGTACTATTAGGGCGCGTGGAAGGAATTTGACCTTGATTTGTGTGAATGAGACTAACCAACTGGACGGTGAACAAAGGGGCACGAAAAGGAGCAGTGAAATGACGAATGATCAGGACGACCACGAGAACGTTAAGAAGGTGGATAGGAAGCGCTACCGCCTCACCCACTTTCCTTTTGTAGCATCTGCCACGGTTCCAATCCAACAATATAAGTAGGAAATGTGCACAAATCACCATGCTAAACAGTATCCACTTTTAAACGTAACAGAACCAGACACCAGAGTGCATTCCGCCAAAGCATGAATGCTAAGTTTATATCAAACGCTGGGAATGTAAGATTTTGCGTCGCTGCGTGAGCAAAGGAACCATGGCTAACTGGTAATCACACGTCATTGAATGGTTTTTATGTTTCACGGTATGAAATCTCTCCGCTACCCATCTAAACCTGTTGTTGGCCGAGATCAGCATAATAATGTTCACTGAGTTTGATGCGAATGAAGGAACTGTATAAGTTCCTTCAAACTAATCTACTTTCGGTTGGCTGCAGGTGTACGGAAAAACCAACAATGGGGTGCGATTGAGCCAACTAAGTCATCGAAGTGCCGTACGGATTTGAGGTTTAGGTAGAAAGGCACTTCCAAGGTTTTTATTCTTGCAGTAACTTATACAACATCAGAATACAGAGTACCTACAATGAAATTTCACGGTAATTGTAAACAGGGCTGTCTGTGTAAGTTATGAACTATTGTTATCGTGTTCATGTTGTACTATAAATAGAGTAGCATGCTAACGAAAATACCCCCAAGCGCGAATTGCTTGAGATAATATAAAATACATGCCTTGTCGCAGAATTTCATCCAGGATTGGCAATGGGTTTTGGTTCGGTTGAAGCAAAGGTCATACGGGTTATGAAAGCGGAAACATACTGCCCCATTTCTTGGGCAACCCGCAAATTACCACGGAGTCTGTTAGTGCTGGGACGGTTATGCCGTGGTCGAAACTACTCAACAGTTTGTCGTATTTATCTGACAGGCACACAATGGTCTTCAACAATATACTACCTCTTTCCTAAATTGAGAGGCACATGACCACAAAAATGTCAGACTGTCTTCTCGGTAGCTTAGCTAGTGCAGCAACTAGGTAGCCAGAGGTTTGACCCTACACCTGAATATTTTTCTCAAAATGCTTACCAATTATTACCATGAGCTATCTGTAGGTGAAACAGCGTAAAGCCTTGCGAAAGGCTTTCGTTTGAAGTGTTGTTTAGAAAAAAACAATGTGTACATGCAATGTGTACATCCTAGAAGCCTCCCATTGTAAGTGACCTTCCCCAGATGTTTCAAAGTATAAAAGCCAGTTTATTTTCGAATTTTTAAGCACTATGAACCAGTGAACGTGTACCATTTTGTTTTGATTAGAAAAAACTTGTGGTGCTTCTGAGCAGAGCCCTGTGACAATGCCTGAATGTTTTGTTCCGTTAACTACATGCTTTCTTCGGTGATTTCCTCTTCTATTATTTCTGGCTCGAAGCCTGGACTCAATTTAATGACATGATTTTTTTGCTAGAGGTCATGCAGTTTTCCCGTATAATATTGTGCTCTATCTTTTTGCCTCAACTCATTGTAACGCTCAGAGAGTCCAAGCGTGCCTCACAGAGCTTCAGGGGCGACCGATTGAGGACAACTTTTCATTTTCGCGAAGGAAGCCCAAGTAAATATGGGTCTTTATTCATAGCCTCGACCGGCAACAAACATCTGACTCATTACTGTCCTCATCCGTAAACTCACTAGTTCACCACCTCAAACCACCCGCAATCTCACTTTTACTTCTCATACTATAGGAGAGAGATAAATACATCCCGCAGTTCTGCTTCTTTCTTAAATTCTGCAGATTTCCTTACCCTCTCTGCCTCATGCACCTTTTGTGGTTGCAGTTCCTCGTGTGAGTGAGTTCTGACTATTCAAAATATATCGACAGGACCAATAGAAGTTACAACCTCACCGTCATTCAAAAAGCTACAGTGACGAATTTAGTGTGCGTAGGAAAACTGATGAAGCATGTCCTCCTAAAATATCGATTGTTCTTTTTACAACCAGTTATTTGTCCTCCCTATTTTACTTCGGTCCGTTGTGTTTTCGTTCGCATTCGCTCAAATTCTGAAGCAGTTGAGGGAGAAGCATGTGATCGAACGGATACACACTATATTCTAACAACAATACCATAACCTAATCAGTACTGTGGAGGGACACAACAAACACATCTATTGGTTTACTTCTATATTTTCTCTGTTGGCATTAACGCAATATGATGGGACATTTTCTTAACAAAGAACAAAGTTTCTTTTCTTGAGATACAGATGGATTCATCAAGGACAGACTGTTGATTCCCACCCTCATCCGTACATTATTCAAGTCGGTTTGTCTGCCGATTACAAGCAGACCTGACGTAAAAAATAATGTAATTTCAATACTTTCATGATAAGTGATGGTACACACCGATACTCATGAGCGATTCTGCTGGTGGTGATATGAAGAAAACTTAACCACATGGATTCGTTGCATCGCACAGTTTCAAACCACTTTTGACCTCATATTTCCACACACCACAGAAATGTGTTCCATTTAAACTGTACACATTTCTAAAGAATGCGTTTCTAAAGAACACATTTCTAAAGAACAAATGTGTGGACATTCTCGCCGCTTGCGATCGTGACTTTCATATGTTCAGACAAATATAGATGGTCGATTGTCAAAAGTGAGCGGTGTTGCGCGTGCAGGTGGCCTGGCCGCTTTTCAACTGTTGTGACTGGCGAACACCAACGGGAACGTGTGTAATTATGTGCAGTGGAGCGAACAAGGGTATCCAAATGCTTGCGCAGAACACACCACCCCTCACTCCATATCCGTTGGTGCAAAAATCCAACCCAACCTGACACAGACGTACATACTCACTCCGCGAAACAATTGCGGTCTGCTCAAGCGGAACAAATGAAGTCCCGAGTAGAAACAACCACTTGTGGAGCTGCGGCAATAGCAGCAGCAGCAGTAGCGGACGACCTTTTGGTGAAACTGGACTAATTGAAAAACACTCAGGTTCTCTTGTTTTCTGAGTGTCAAATCAGTGGTGAGATTTCAGACTTTGAACCACAAATGGACATGTATTGTTGCCAAGGTTCTTTTACGCTGGGGTAGGCATCCTAAGCGTCGAAGTTTGTCCGTCTGTGGTTAGACATACGGTCAAGCAAATCGATTATTACCAGCTTTTGTGACAAAACCCACGAAAGAGTAGCGTGTTCCGGATAACAGTTTGGTCAGGTTAAATGTTTCAGTTTGATTGTTGATTGTTTTGCATGATAACATTTCTTGTCCAACGGTTTTAGCAGATACACCAAGAAAACCACCAGGTAGGTGATCAAGAAGCTGCAGTGTAGTAATCACTTGGAAGTTTCTTTCTATTAGAACATAAAAACGGGCGGAACCCATAACGTAAGAGCGAATGTATACGTTTGAATATCACTATGGTTTATAGACCGTGATTAAGAAAATTGATGGTGGCATTCAACCGGATGCGCATGTAACTCGGAGTGACTTGGTTATAGTGTCCCTCAGTTTACAATCTAAGTGGTGAGATGTTTATCTCTTGTGTATGATGCCAGTAGCAAGATCGGCGCGAGAAAGAAGAACCAAGAAGCATTTTGAACCAACTTGAATGAGTATTAGCTGGAGTATATCAATCGCACCTGTCAGAAATTGCTTCTGTACCTTGATCTCTGGAATCAAAAAAATCTACAGTAAACAGGTAGATTTTCTTGCTGCCATTTCGCAGAATGGAATCCGATTTGTGTTCAGCTGGGAAATGTTTGGGAGCTCTTTTTAAAAAAGACGCGGGAGTAGTTCTTCCTTATTAACGCACCAACAAACAGTACAGAGACCGGTAAAAGAGCAATGAAAATGAAAAGGAGGGCAAGTGACCATAGTGGATGCTTCTCACGGATAAATGGGATCCTAGCCAACATAAAATTTAGGCTTCGTAATTTTATGACGGTCATCATGCTCACGAAAAATAATGCCATTCGCGAAGACTCAAACTAATATTTTCCCTGTATGAGAGCACCAGATCTCGTGGCCCTTTCATAAAGCCAATAAGAAAATTGAAAAAAATTAACGCGATTTCCGAAAAAGATCTACTGTTTTTTTAAATAGGATAATTGGTCTAGAGAAACAGCTTGATAAACCTGAATCATTTAAAACCGTGGTCACTCAGAAGTTACAAATTCGTGATCTTTCTTACCCTATCCAACACACCAGTTTCTTGAGCATTGGTTGAAACACAAGCCAGGTACAAAATTAGTTAGATCCCGGAAACCTTGAATAAGTGAGGCCATTTGATTTTAATTATGTTCATCATTAGGCCTAGAGGAATTGGATATATATTCCTTTGCTTGACAGTTTCAGGTGGTTGACCACAGGATAGTGTACCCACCGACCACTTTTCCACGAATCTAACATCTAACACTTTGGGATGCTCCAATAAAAAGTACTACCGCTAATGGTTTAAATCAAACACTACAAACCAAGTTTTTTAGACCCAAATCCTTATGCAACCTTTATATTTCATCTTCTATTTTAGGCCATGGTGGCATCAATCAACTTGGCGGGGTGTTCGTGAACGGGCGTCCATTGCCCAATCAGATTCGTCAACAAATTGTGCAACTGGCCAATCAAAATGTGCGACCATGTGACATCAGTCGACAACTCCGCGTGTCTCATGGTTGCGTTAGCAAGATTCTTGGTCGGTAGGTAGTTTTTCTGAGATATCTGTATCAAAGAATACATGAATAGCGGGTGAAAGTTGTTCTCAGGAAGCACTTATAGAAGGAACCTGAATGTTCATTAGTGTGTGGGTGTTTTTTCGCAGAGATTTTGTATTTAGATACAATACATATATTTATTCACCTTGTTACCAAATCTAGTAGCAGACTGCTTATGGACTTACGGAACAGACATATTTGCTTTTCTGGTACTCCTGAACAGACCATCATACGGTACATAGTTACCTGCATACATTGCGGCCTGTATGCCTTAGAAATTGTTAGAAAGTCTAATTCCACACCGCCAAATAGCTTCAAAGAGTTTTCTAACGACTTTTTTATCATTAACTCACGCGAACCTATTTTGTTGGTGCAACAGATATTGGCATTTTCCACGGTATCGTCATATTTACATAGGCGTATACATAACTATCTTCCACTCTATTACTCTATATGGTTTCTAGAAGCAGTGGAGGGAGACTGAAATTAAGGGCCTGTATAAACTTAAAACGCTTACAACGCTCGTATCAGCCCTTAGACACCCAATTCTGAGTTGTTTGCTCGGAACCACCAAAAAAGCACATAAAAAGGGACAAAGTAGTGACTGACTAACTAACCGTCAAAAGCCACGTATTCGGGTATACAGGGTTCCCATGCGTGAGCGCTTTCGACTTCATTTTCAGATCAATGGATTATCTTTAGCTCACTGTGTTCGGCGAGGAACCAGTGGGCGTTGCCTATTCCAGGGTCTCTCGACGCTGGTCTTCTCTGTAGTACGAGTTCAAATCAACCATGATATTCATCCAAACTTGTGTTAATTATGCGATAACGTTCTATTAGCCTGACTAAACTCTCACTAATCCCTTCTTCCCCACAAGAAAGGGCTTAAAATGCAAATTCCACTTCGGCAATCGATCGTGAGAGAAAAGGTATGGGTAACAGTATCGTTGTACACCATAAAACTGGCTCCAGTGATAAGTGAATGTGAAAAAATGTGACGCGTCACTTAAGCATAGGATTGTTACATTGGTCTACTGATCTTACCACAACCGGCGGTCAGCATGGCATCGCCGGATATCCAATAGGAGTGATGACACATGAGGCACTTGTGGACGCACGCATGCGTGCATCTGCGCACGTAAGGACAACCTTACAGCTCACAGAAAGTCCGTGACAGTGGAGTAGTCGGCAGCCAATATCTAGCTCGGCTATGAGTAGGCAGATATACATGCACAGGCAAACGTTCAGGTATTCTCTGAGTGGGGATTCAAACACCTGTTCGCACGCGCAAGGAAAATTCTGCAGAAGTAACTTTTTCCATGGAACCATTACCAGTTCGGACTCAGGGGAGAAAATGACCGCGGGGAGAGACTGACAGGCAATCGTTACAATTTCGACTGTTTTTGTTTCTTATTGAGTTTGGCAAAAATAGCTGTTTGTGTTGTAGGCTGAAAATGAGATTAGCGTTTGGGAGTTGACGTTGTTTGGAAATTGGTTATGCTTGGGCAAAAATAACAGTGAGTCAATTAGGCCAATACTATCACCTGTGCTCGTTAAAGTTCCATTAAAGTCATTCTTGCATAGTGCTGATCAGCAACAACTATGCATCTGACGCACAATGCGTAGGTGGAGAGGATTAAGATAGAAGCTGAATTCGCTCAATCGGGACCGTGTGACACGAACTCGGAGTTTAGTATGAATGCAGTAGAAAGTTTCCAATGAACAACGGGAATTATCAGAAGCATTGTTGAGCTTTGAGGATATCTGTACTTCGGACTATGGTGGACATGTCCGCTTTCAGGGGAATGCTGCTTGGTATCGAAAAAAATAAGGTCGAATACTCCAAACGCACATGCTTCTCTCAAAAAACTATAGGTGTGACGGTACACGGTATGGCGCACACTTGAAACTTTGATGATTTACGGCACGGTACGCATCAGCTAACCGCCCTTCGACTGTAATCCCTATTGTGCGTTCGGTAGGTATATGTTCATCTGGATCAATGGTTTCACAGGTTTTCCTCTTCAGCTCTCTCTGTGTACTATTTAGTTTGTTCCATAATTCCTTTTAAATGCAATAAAATACTACCCCGGCTGACATAGAGCAACAGCCATAGTGATCCATATAAACATCTCTTACAGTCTTCCAAAATTTCGGTCAGCCATTAATGATCACATGTTCGTATTCATGCTATAACTGAAATGATATTTTTTTAAAAGTAGACCCGTGTTTCCGCAGTTTGCTACAGTCTTTCTTGCATTACTAATAATATATCTGCTCCCCAATATCTTTTTTAAATTCGGCTCTGCGTGAATTGAAATAATGGCGAAGGCTGGCTGTGAGGAAACCGTCACACCGACCCGGATTCTTCGATCATGAAAACACCTTGGTCTGTGTGTTCAGGTTTCCTTGTTGGAAGACGGCAGTAGGTTGTCTTGCGTTATAATCATCATCTTTAAATCCCTATCCCTATGCCTGACTCGTGAAAAGTGCAGAATGACGCTTAACCTCTCCTATATAGCGAACATTCCTGCCAGTTGTAGGGATTTACCAAAACCGTCGGAATTGACACAAGTACTTTTAAAATACATTTTAGGCCAGATCGGATAAAACGTAAAAAGTGGTAAGCTGCTGGCACTTCTCATCTACTTCCTAGTAGAACTAGCAAAACTCAGTGCGTAACTATAGCTTCAAACTCTTTCATTACAAGTAAAAGAGAGTTTTTTGGTTCATTCAAAGCCCGTGCTCACTAGTTCTCATTCAGTGATTCTCTAGTACAGCTTGGCTGAATGGAAAATCTGTCAAGGGTTCTTCCACCTCGAAATTCATGAGCATGCACATATTATGGCTGCATACCGGATTTGGCCTGATCAGCCAACCCACTACACCACTGGCAGGTGTTCTTCAGGATGCACCGGAAAGCCAGATGATAAACCTATAGCCAACTTGTGTAGTGCACAATTTAGTCACCCGAAGAGTAGATTTTGAATCTCTTTAGGAACAATACCTACTGAAAAGTAATATAATATCATGTTTTATCGCTCGATTAGAAAAGCTGCAATTAATTACCGGGTTGGCGTTTCATGAACTTACACCTACCATCATGACAACCCAGGATGACAACTTTCCGCACTCCAGAGGTGAAGTGAACTCCGCCCTTGCTTCAAGGTAAAAGGTCTCCCTTAGTTGTTATATCCTTCACAAAACTCGGCGGCAGTAAACTCCCCTATAAAACTGAGTGAATCACAGCTCAATAAACCGTGAGATCTTGTGGCATACGATGCATGTTAGATCACTGGTATGGTTATTGACATAACTATGAAGCGTGTCCCTAAACATCGGGTGCGAATCACCTACAGATGCATCAGCAACACGCCAGTCACATCAATCTTGCACTATTAAAGAAGCGAAATTTCACACGTCAAAGAATGTGCACATTCAAGAAACAATCAGTTTTGCCTGATTCTTTGAGCAAGCCGCTGTATATGTTGCAAGACCACGCACAGTAACATGTTTTTGCATATCTTCCCACACAGATGACAACCTTCTCCTCTATATTTTTTCCAGTCCTTGGACATCGTTACCGTAACACTAGAGAGAAGACATATCTGTCGGTACCACCGCAGTAGGTGTTTTCACACAAAACGGGATTTCGGATATTCATTTCGATGAAATCTGAATGAACTACTGGCTTCTCCCGAGACTATTCCCTGTACCAAGTCATACTGGGGGATTCAACTTCTTTCCTGTTCTTTTCCTATCTGCTAAGTTTGGTGGTTGGACTACAAACCGAATAGCAAGCCTAGTAGATAAGTGGACGACAAATGAATGCAGACAAGCTCTTAATGATTAGTAGCATTGCTAAATCATTCTGCCTAGCCGAACACGTAATTTCATAATTATTTTTTGACAGCTCCGGACTTTTTACTGTTTCACCGAAAAGTTTAGATGCAGGCTCTCCTATGATTACATTGAATCCGATTTTGTCACACTTCTATTAAAAGCTATTAAAGCGAACTTTCTGGCTCAACCATTTAGAGAAAAAATCAAAGCAATCCCTTACTCTGTAATATGCCCGTAACATGTCAGGTTAGTAGACAGATATCATTTTTCTAAATTCAAAATTCCAGATACAGCAACAAGAAACAAAAACGGTGTTCACCCCATGAACAACCTTACATTTGTACTTGGCAAAAATTCAAATGATTCTGAAGTTGATCCGTTAGCTCGACAATTTTCGGTCATTATCCTAACTAGACGCTTTTATTCTGCTCAGTCTTATAAAAAGTGGCTGACAGTTAAACAGGCTACTACAAACTGGCCAAATTATTCTAGTGGTGGGAAGAAAAATCTCCAAAAACTAACCACTTACATAAGCAGTTTGCTGCTGATGACCTATTTCAGGTTCACCCCAGTTGCCTAATTTGCTTTGCCACGATCTGATACGCTCTGTTTCTTCATCCCAGATATTATGAAACTGGAAGTATTCGACCAGGGGTCATTGGAGGATCCAAACCAAAAGTTGCCACACCTTCAGTTGTGGATGCCATATGCAAGTACAAGGAGGATAGTCCAACTATGTTCGCCTGGGAAATCAGGGATCGTCTGCTAAAAGATCATGTATGTACTCCTGACAACGTACCATCGGTGTCCTCCATTAATCGGATAGTAAGGAACAAAGTGAGTGATCAGTCCAAAATTTATTGATCAGTGCTCAAACAACTCACAGCCTCTGAAACTAATTGGTTGCCAGACCGGTGTTTTCTAGTGCGACAAACCATAAAGTCACTGGTCATTCTCACTAAGAGAAAGACCTTGGTTGTACTGATCATCCAAATTTTGTTGATGACGACAAATTAACCCATCCAGTCCATTTTGTAACATTAGCAGCGCGGTTAGTTGAACACATACAGATGTTTGGTGCTCTTCTCTGGAGGTATTCCATTCCCCGATGCACTTAAGCGCACTTCTCAATAAGCTTTAGGCCGTGTTTGAAGACGCAGTAGAGGAGAACAGCATTTGGTGTGAATCTGCCAAAAAGTAGTTTTTCACCATTATTAACATAGCTATTTCTTGAGGAGAAAAGGTGTATTTTAACTCTCCCCCAAAATAAATGGACATGTAAATAGCATTCAACTAATTGGTTTTAACTGTTGGTTGAAAAAAGATATCTTTTCTATGAATATGCAAAGTTAACTATAGAATTTTTACTGAATGCACCGTTTTGTCTACTGCGTCTAGGATAGTCAGTTATCTATGACTTCGGAAGAATGCCAAATCAACGGAAAATCTTTAAAGTCCGCATCTCCTCGAACCATCTCGACTTCGAAAAAGGGTAACTCAACAGTCACGCGTGGATCCAGTCAACCCGACTCTCCACACACACCTCCCAGTGAACGAAGTGAAATTTCGGTAATTACTAACTGTGGACCAGCACCACTTTGTTCTACGCCCCGCCACCAGGTCATCTATCCCTCTGCAAATGGTAACCTCCACTCTCCCCAGCCAAATTCCTCCAATCCATCCGTTAAACATTCATCAAGGAAGATTTCCCCCTTTCGAGCTTTATTAGGATTACATGATTCTACTCCTTCCATAACCAGTTCTGAACAGTCAGCGGCCAACAGCAAATACGATCCTTCAACTACGCCAGTTGCTAAGCATCCAGCTATGCTACGTACAAGTGAATCGACCGATTTGACCACAAAAGATTTTATTACTAGTCTGGCCCCTATGAACAGTTTTGATGATTTTATACTGAGAGCAACATCCGGTTTCGCTACGCATCCCGCTTCAGCCAGAAGCTCACACATCACATCTGATATTCCCGGGTGCATAGACCAAGTGATGTACGGAGAAAGACCATTTGTTCCTGAGACCGTTGAAACTTCGATACCGGAATCCTGCTATACGCATAAGTTTTCGGACGAAGCTTCACAACAAATTTTCTTCGGGACTTCTCTCGACCAGTCGCTAACGCTCGAAGGTGAAAACCCACGTCTGACGAAGTTACCAACAGTGCCCACACTGAATGACCTGACCGGCTATTCCAACACAGCATCAGGAGCTGATTATAGCATCACTGGCCTCCTGGGCTTATCCATGGTGGCCAACGGGTGTTTCAAGTCGAACAGTGAATTTAACTATTCTCTAGCACACCCTTCGCCAAAATCATTGCCTTCAAATAGTACGGTACAACTCGGATACGGACCACTCAATGTTCTTGGATCAGCGCACAATCAATCCCTGGCTGACACAACAAGTCACTCATACTACGCGTCTACAAATGATCTTCGGTTACTAACACAATTAGAAGAATATAAGGATATGATAAGACCTCGTTTAGATTTCAAACCAGAAACGAGGACGAACAGCCCTGGAACTAACCTGCTCAAGCGAAAATTTGTGGATGATTTGGTAGTGATCGAGCAAAATGGGCGGTCAGTGACTGACAAAAAGAAAATGGAATCAAGTAAGATTCGGACTATGTTTCCCTTCTGTGTACACAATGCTGAAGAAGACAGAACTTTTTCAGCACAACGTTGAAAAAACATTTTTTGTCAGATTTAGGATATGGCCGACGTTTGTCTGATCTGTTTGGCGTTTTACGAGAGCCTCAAGCAGCATGCAGGCTTAGAAAATTAGCGTGATTTTGTACTGTATATGCCCCGAAAAGCAGTTTGGTTCCCTCCGACATGCTGACTATTTTCGAAGCTACTGCCCCTTCTTGTGATGCAAGAACACTCAGATAGAAACGTAATAAACTATGTGTGCTTGAAACCTTCTGGGAGGAGAACCCCGGAAGTGATCATTTGTGGTTTTCTTGTTTAAACTTTTATTCACCTCCGACGCCACCAACTTTAAACGGTTGTCTCTCCAGAGAAGGATGATTGGGTTGCATAACAAACGCTTAAAAGGGTACAGTTTTTGCCGATCCATACATGCTCATTCAAAAGTATTTCTTCCAGATGGATAAGGCCTCCACTTTTAGAGTGAGTTGCGTGTGGTCAGCTAATCCAGATCAAAAAATGTACAAGAATAAATATGTACCAGATACCAGATACCTCAAAGTTCATAAATCACCTTGAAATACTAAACTGAAGTGATTTTTGCTGTAAGATAAAGGTTTGTTTTCGTAGTACACTTCATTTGGCAAGATAGTTACCCATGAGGGGCGGTGGACTCAACTGAGGACGAACAAATGTGCTTCATGCCTTGCCCCGTTGAACAAACCTAGCTAATTCTTCGAACAATAAAATCTTATTCAACTGGTAATGCCGTAGCCGTGGATAATCACTGCTACAAAATCACTTACGCCAAAGAGATTTACAATCTGCTTTTCAAAACTGTCATAATTTTAAGTGAGCATTTCCTCCGATTTTAAACCGGATGAAGCTTTGAGTGTTTACTCAATAAAGCGGGTGGCAAACCAACAAAAATATTACCTTGTTTTATTTAATTGTTTTCACTGTTTTTCTTTTGGTCATCCTTGTAGCACCGATTCAAAGTCCCCAGTACCATACTAGGTGGGTAAACATTTGCATGTGAAAGGCGACTGTACGTTCATTCCCGTTGGAATGAGTTTAATAAATTATTTAACCGAAGAGTGATGGGTAGCTGAGGGGTAGCGCGATATGTTTGTCCGCCCTATGTTGATACACAAAGCTAGTCGCGAACCGGATATGTGAGCGGGGCTAGACAGGAACGGAATTTCGCAACTGACGTGCAGTCTCCTCATTGTGAATTAATTCACCTCATTACCTCAGTGGTCGCCACACACAGACAGTACGAAAGAGACTGAGGACAGGAAGTAAAAGGCTTTGTG
The DNA here is from genome assembly GCA_003604175.2 of Clonorchis sinensis. Classification (NCBI taxonomy): domain Eukaryota; kingdom Metazoa; phylum Platyhelminthes; class Trematoda; order Opisthorchiida; family Opisthorchiidae; genus Clonorchis; species Clonorchis sinensis. The sequence continues at coordinate 83,234,398 of CM030370.1, read as the reverse complement.
GTGATTCTGAGGGCCTGTCAGAATTAATCAGAAGGCAACATGAGTGCTCAATCACCATCATCATCATCGTCATCATCATAATCATCACAAGCTTAAACCTCAAAGGCCGAATCGGGCACATCCGCTTATTCCACAACAGATGGGTCTGTGAATAATGGAATCTCTTCCGCCTCTGCTCCGATGGTGCAACGAAAGTCAGGAAAACTGACAAGATGACGCAAGTTCAGACATACTTAACCGTCTATCAGCAAAATTTCACACAAATGATGAAAAATCGATCAACAATGTCACGGATTTTCTCTTACTTGGGCAGTCGAACAACGTCGTCTGTTTTGGAAATGAAATAAACTACGTACTTAAACAGCGGCCTGTCAACACTGAATGTATAATTTGGAAATATATCAAAATGTTGGTTGGCTGACTGCGTTGACTGGTTGTAGTTCAGGTGGCTTTTGATATGCTCACCCAGCTTGGCAGTTTTCATGCGGATACTTGGTGGAAAGATGCCTGCAAGCAAATCCTCGATCTCGGTGAACATATTACGTAATCGACCCAGTCACTCCATTGTACTAATATTATGAATGATCTCCAGTTCCAGTTAGAAATCCGACGGTCTTAGTATCTGTGTCGTACGGCGTAACATCAGTTCACATGTCTATACAAAGCCGACTATGCAGAGCTTCCTAGACGACAGCCAGAGGCGATTAATGATGGAGTTCGCAATTGATTGTAGGACTCATGACAATCCATTAGAAGGCAGAAAAATGATATTTTAAACTTTGATTTTGCAAGATACCGAAACGGGGTGTGCAAAGAGTATCAAAGTGAGGTAACTGTTTGGAACAGCGCCTTGCTACAGACGGGCCCAATATAACAGTCGTCCGTGGAATACCGCTGCGAATGTTATGCTTGGAAAAAAACAAATTTTGGGTTCGAAAAAAAGCACTTAACTCTAAGCCGTAATCTACTGTCAAAGTGGTAATCCGTCCTCTTGACGGAACATTACTCATAAGGTTCCCGAATATCGTTCGACAATCCATGACAGGGTTCGTCCTACTTGAGGCGTATCGGGTAGGCACAGTAACCGAATTTCCGCCAACTTTTGGTTCTACTTGAATCTAAATCGTAGGCAGTTTTGGAGATAAGCTTGTTTGCTTACTACTCCGCTTTTAACGAGGGATCTAAATGAATCCCAGCTTGAGAATACCACAAACAACAGATGCAGTTGGGATTCAGCCGAATTTTTGTTTAAAACTAAATTGGTTAGCGGATGAGTGCATTTCAACAGTGTGTTTTATTCAGTTTCGACAATCCTTTACAAATCAGTTCCTTTCCTTATGAATTTTGCAGTGCCGTGTCAATCCACTTATTTCGGTATTATAACAGTGTGTTTTCTTTATGATAAATGAGTACAGCGAGACGAATGGTAGCGAAGAAATTATCCGCTTTTCCCCATTGTGCGGCACAGCCTTCTGTTCGTACGCAAAGTTCCCACTGAAAATTCATATTATCAGTTACGACGTCGCACTAAAGAGATACAGATCCTGTTGATATATGAACAAAAAATCAAAACTGACACTGAAATAATAAAATGTGGAAATCAGAAATGCGATGGTTCCGTTCGATTCAAGGGGTGAAGGGAGAAGCGCTCTGGTGTCGTGAGCAGCTAACCTTCCTTTTGGTTGTTGGTCTGTTCGCCGGGCTTGGTAGTTAGATTGCAAACGTTTCATCACCAATCGAGGTGACATCGTCAGTGCGGGGTTGAGTGGGTGAATTCCTTCTCTTCTGCCTGTGCTTATATGGCCCCTAAACAGTATCTGGTAGCTCTGCAGGCGGTCTTCGCCTAGTTTGTTTGGACCCTTGTGAATCTGAGTTGGTCTCAATCTCTTGTATCTGGTTGGTTCTTTGGGCGTATTATATTCAACAGTTTTGTGTGAGATTATTCTGTTGTGATTCGGTTGTTTTCTTCTTACTTTGAGGTCCAAAGTTGTTTCCTTGATTGGTTGATTCAGTAGTCTTCTGTTTTTTTGTACTTTTCTTCCTTTGATGCCATTAGTCCGCTGGTTGTCGTTAGGCTTCTTGATTTTCCATGTAGCTCAGAGTCCCGTGACTGTGTAGTTGTTTTGCTCGTAACGGCTGATGGACGGGATCAATGTTGATGTGTTTATCGATCGACTTTTGTGTGGAGTACCACGCCTCGGCAAACTCTCGCTTCCGTTTTGTTCTTGCGTGAGCAAGTATTTGAACGTTGTTCCAATTGAACTTGTGTCCTTCTCTGTCTTCGTGGATTGAGACAAATGACATTAGGTCATGCCTTCTACTGGCAAGCTTGTGTTCGTGTATTCTGGTAGCAAGATTTCTTCCAATTTGGCCAAAAGAGTGTTTGTCGAAGTCGTTGCACTTAACTCTGTAGACCACGTTCGTCTTCATCACTGCACCCAACCTTCCCTTTGGTTTCGAGAGAGTTTTTCTTAACGTGTTTGCAGGCCTTCAAGCCTGATGAAACGTTTGCAATTCAACTGCCAAGCTCGGCGAACAGACCAATAATCAATCAGCCCACCCGATCCACCTATATTCCATAACATTGCCAACCTTCCTTTTGTTAAACATAGCGAGTGCCGATAGGCCAGGAACCAGAAATAATGGACCTTAGTGTGATGTACATTCCAATGACATTCAAGAATGTCCAGCCATGAATCTGATATTTATAGGTCAGATGAAATCATGCGAAACTGACTACAACTATGTGCCACGATGTGATTACGATTACTCCAGGCGTGCGATAATTTTATATCAGTTGAAAATCCGTCTCCACATTCAACCGTTGAATTGCGTTAGGCATAGAAATTCTAGATACTGGTAGACGCACTTTCTTGTAGAAGAAAATCTAATGATGCACTCTGCATACACAGCGTCAGTGGAAATATGCTGTTTCCCTAATTGATTATGAGGTATGTCATAAAATATTCCTCTTGAAGGGAAGTTTTTTTATTTCTGAGGATCTTGGTGGAAGTGAGACTCCTCGATGAGTGCGCTAGTTGATTCAAAATAACTTAGCCGCAGTCAAATGTATCACAACCTTGATTTACCTTACCAAGAGGCCTCTTGTTATGGAGTGAACAGTTTCACCAGTGCGAAAGCAATGCATCAGCCAGTAGTGTGTAAAAGGCTATTAAGGAAACCGGTTTTCCTTGATTTTTTCTTCAGAGATGTGTAAACTGGAACATCGAAATTGCGGCGTATCTCAGTGTTTTGCAGTGTTCACAAAGCTATTATTCAGTGCGTAGACAAGTGTATTCGTTAAAATCTGTCCAAGGTGTCTTCAATTAGAACACAAGATTTAGGGAAATTCAGGACTGCGCCTACCTGAAGAGTCCCAAGAACGGCAAGACCGGTCGTGGGCTGTCGAAGAGTTTTCAGCAACATATTGAATAGTGTATTACGTCTATACATGTATCGCGAAACATGAGCTGGCCTGGTGCAGCACATTTAGTTGCTTACACCATCATAAACGAGAGATTCAGCTGGGTTCCAGGTGAGTCTCCCGTCAAAATCAAATTGAAATGCGAATGAATGTACTTGTCGAAATATGTAAATTTTGTTTAGGATGCTAGAGATATCATTTGGAGTAAACCTGACATCCAGCCTACCGTTTCCTCTTATCCCAATAGTAAAGTCTAACTTATTTGTTAGCACCATCGATGTTTGGTATTGCCAAACATAGTGATATTCGGTTTTAGTAAGGATTTTTAACGAAGGTATTAGTAGGAGCAGATGCCACTAATCCAGAACAAATGAGGCATTAATTTTGACATTGTACATCTTCATGGGCGGTGCACACTGTAGGTTTGCTACAAATAATGGGTTTCAACTTTGAAGATTATTTCCGTCCTGGTATTGGTTGCACGTCAGGTGACCCAATGGAGTATCTCGCATGGGTTAGCTCATTGGTAGTGAATGTGAATTATTTGGGGAGTTGTATGTCATCAAGGCTTAATCAGGACAAACGAATGCCTTACAAGGAGGCTGAAACAAACAGGACAAGAAGTAAACTAAACAAAATCATTATAAACCGGAAATCAAAGGTTAAGGAAAACCACCCTGACGACAAACAGGAAGGAACTGACAACTGCACAAACTCAGATAACGCACACATCACTTACAAATACACTGAAAATATCTACAAAGGCGAAGACAAATTCAGCAAACAAATTGGTCTGCTTCATGTTCAAAATAAACAAAGATAAAAAATACAAACTGCATAAAGCAGCGACTTAAGTGATCTTTTATCGATCAAGTCACTTGAAAGTACAAGTGGGACAGAGTGATATTCATTCACCAGAGAAGGTCATTCTGGAAGGTTCAGGTGACCTGTCACTCAGTTAATATAATCACATGAAAGAAGAACGATTTTTATTGACCATATGATGGTTAAGGGATCGGTAGTTGAGAGGGGAAAAGAATCGAGTTCAGCAGCAGTTATAAAGTAGACAAAATTCATGCTTAAGGACGCAGAATAACTGACTCACACCGATCATCGCTGATACTTCCGATGTAGATCAGCTTTTTCTGTCAAACGACGCACACCATCTACCCCGTAGAACTACGGATACAATACCAAAGTGTGTCTGTGAATGCTCGTATTCCAGACGGCGTCGGATTAGGAATGTCTTGGGAATCGTGCAGGAAGCCACTGCGTCTCTCACAAAGATCATGGGGTTATTAATGAATACGACTGAAAATTGATACAGTTTTAATGGAGACTTTCTGTAGAGCTTAGTTTCACGCATAACGCAAAAGAAATGGCGTTTTAATTTCTTACGAAGTAGTTGTGCATTAGCTTGTTTTGGCCATGTTGGCGCTTCGCCGAGCCATCACGTGTTTCGTTTTTCCAACGTGTTCGTGCTTTTAGTCTCTAAGTTCTGAGCTTGGATGTATTCGTTTCAAGTTAAGGACTTCTGCCTCCAGACGGTGCTGAAACTTGTAGAAACAATAAATTATCGTAATGACACCACGTAAAGTGTAACTAACACTAACACAATCAGGACACTGCGGTGTTCTTTCCAGGTAGCTGAGAGGAAAGCTGTATGTGATGACCGTCGGTTCGATCGCTGCATTGGGCATCTGGGTTACAAACTTCTCAATAATATGCAATTTGACATCAGGAGGTTCATCGTGGCCTGAAGTTGGTCATATTCGTGCTCGTATGTGTTCTCTTGATCCCTTATGACAGCTAGTATTTTTGTTGGCTGGTTGATCGACTTGCCTGCCGACAAGTTGACGCACACAGCAGCACTGAGATTTATAAGACCCTAAATGTGTGAAATCGGTAGATGCCAGAACAACAATTTTCAGGGAATTTTTAAAAACCCGATTCTGCTAACTTCCTCTGCTCCATAGTGGATAACAATAAAAACCGGTAAGAAGGGAAATATACGTGACTTATTCGGAAGGACTATTACCTTCTAAACTTTTAAGCGCAAACTTTTGCTTGAGTCTTCGTCAAACCTTCTTTATAGAGTGCCCCACAAATCAGCAGCTCTTTTGAGCTGCAGAGATATTTTGCCGAAAGTAGAGACACAAGTGGGTCTCTCCGAAAGGTAGAAACCATGGCTTGTATAGATGCACAGTAAGCGGCAGCATGCGTGCGAGCATGTACTTTTCTGGATAAACGTCATTTTCGCAATCCGTTGCAGGGGCTTCTGTTGTGAGCCACTGGAAGCTTGGATGCGCGCTCACACATTCCCTGTAGAAGCGCTGCTGTAAAATTTGGCAATTTCCTGATTCAACAAAATTAGTGCCTTAGACTTGCAGCTCAAGAGAGGTCACAAATGACTAAACCTATTTCTACAAGGACCAATACATCTTGTAAAACGAGCCCTAAACATAATGAAACCAATCAGCCAATGAGTCAACGGATTGTTTCTGCTTGGTGGACACTTATCTTTATCTTATTTTACTTATTTACTTTATCTGAGCTCATCCGATAGACCAGCAGGTTGTTTCGGACCCTTGAACAGCCCTTTAACAGCGCACTCTATTAGCACATATCGCAACGAGATATTTACTCCCCTCTTTTGCAAAACCATGTGGTTCCGCTATTGAGTGGTTAAACTGACATAACTTGAAAGATGAGGCCAATTGAGATGTGGGACTAAAACTGTAATATGGGCTTTACACCAGGTGAAATTGGTGCTGGACTTCAGAGAAGCTTTAACTAATAGTGTTGTTTACGAAAAAATTGAATCAAGGAACAACCATGAGTGTGTATTCTTGGTTGCAAAGATTTCCCTAAGCCTAAAGTCAACACCATCTCGTTCAGGAATGACTTTTTCGTAAAAAAAACAATAATTCACGTGATGTTTCGAAATTTTCCATATCACTATCACCGGATTGGATCTTTTTCTATCGGTTTAACTATGTGAGTTAGCCAATGTATTTCAGACAAATTTGTTCAATTTGCAATATAGGGGTCATTTAGAAGACCCCTATTAACTTACGAAATTTTCCATATCACTATCACCGGATTGGATCTTTTTCTATCGGTTTAACTATGTGAGTTAGCCAATGTATTTCAGACAAATTTGTTCAATTTGCAATATAGGGGTCATTTAGAAGACCCCTATTAACTTACATGGACTTATCAAAATACATTTGTTACCGTCAAACTACAAGACGTCATCTTTAGGGACCTTTAACCTTTCTATGCTGTAATGGCAACTTAAAGCCCCTTCCCAAATATGCAATTTTTTCACCACTCATACTAGTGATTCTGGTAATATGACTATACCAGTGGGCACTGAACAGGGTTAGAAGCAGCTGAATTGAGGTGAGTAGTTTGTATGATGGCTATGACATTGGATATATTATGTGGGATTTGATTGCTGTTGTCCAACGTTTTGGCATCCCATGAGGTGTCTCACAAATTGTATCCCGCATAACTAAATAAATCTTAACTGACACAGTCCCGATAAAGTTACTGAGGGTCATTCTGTCTTTTTCTTTTTAGTCCCGGCCAAAACAGCTCTGCGGGAAAAGGTGAGTTGCATTGATCCTCAGTTGTGTCAGGTTGCTTTTTAAACGATGTTGTTAGGAATTCCGGGATCCCTGGAGTAAGCAGGTAATTTCGCTAAAAGTGGTCCACCAACTTTGCGGTGTTTTTGCTGAATTTTGCAACGAAGCAGAAGTAGCTTCCAACAATGTAAACGCATACCTCACCATTACGCAGTTAAGTTAAAGCTGTGGGGCTTCTATGGAATCTGATCAGTGCGTTTAATTAACCGGAGTTTCTCCGGGTAACCTGAAATGGAGAAGTATTTCAAGTATGATGGACGATATTTTTGAGGGCAGAGAACAAGTACAACATGCAGAGACTTGGTGACAAGCAAGTCCAGGGAGTTCAGTAAAAAATCAAACCATACATGGTCTTATCAACAGGGTAACTCAAGCGTTTTTTCTACTTCCTCAGTTGCCTTTGAACGGAAAAAGGATGCAATTTTTCCTTACTTCTAAAATTTTTATGGGAGCGAGACCCGTTTACAGTCCTTGTTTTCAGTTTTCTGAATTTTAAGTACTTTCAGTCCAGTTCTTTCAGCCTAGACTTTTCAGCCCAGAGCTTCTCTTAAGTTCCACGTCTGACTTAGGTAACAGTTTTCTCTGCTTGAATATGCCTGCAGGTGTCGTGTGGAGTTTGTTCCGTTTCATTCTGTTGGAAGCTGAACAGAAACAGAAAATTCCAGCGCCTCTGTTCTTAAACCGGTGGCGGTTTACCGCCCGATGTTAGCTGAGCGCTCTTTTTTATAGTTAATGTAATAACTATATACTATATATAAGTCATATTGTGGTATTGAAATGTGACCCGTGTCCTACTGTCCGAACTATGGCGAAAAGCGCAAAGTCAGCTGCCATTTTCAATTAAATTTTCTTATTTTTGGGTTGACCAAAATAGGCGTAATTAAAGCAATTAGCAAACAAACAGTTGGCGGCCACAACTCAGAATAAGATCTAATTGCAAAGCAAGACTTATGATTACGAGAAGAACGATCATACAGTCCGAGCAAGAATTAAATTCTGTTTGAACAACTACCTCGCCTGACGATATATTTCTCCTTGAATTTCAGGACTGTTGTTCCTCTTCTGCTCTCAGCTGTAGCAACACAAGACCCCCAGTCGGTAGTAAACAACAGCATCCGTCATCTGAATGTAAGTCGATCTGGAGAAGTATGTTTATGAGGCTTTCGTTTCTCGTTTATCCAAAATCACACGCGGTAATCAGGTTTATTCTGGTGAAGTATATCCCATATAAATAACAGATATAATGTACTGAACGCATATTTGTCGAAGCTATGCTCCAGCGTAAAAATATTCAGGCAGAGACCTTGTCATATTTTTTGATGAAATAGTAATTCAGTATTTTAGCGCTTTAGAGCGCACATAACAGTTGGGAAATTGTTGAAAAACAGGGAATTGAACTTTGATGTTCATATTGAGGAACTACATACATGATAAATGGACTATGATAAATGGACTATACTTAGTGGTTTGCATAACTGGCTCCGTCACTACTGGTAAAAATTTGGTAGGCATTCAGAAAAGTGAAGTCTGAGTGAATAGTTACAAACTCTGTTGAAATAACACACCACTCATAAGTTTGTTGAATACTCTTCAAGATAATGACACAGACGAAGGATTCAGCTGGAAGGCTGTTGCTTCACCCGTTAACACTGACCAAATTTGATAGATTGCGTGTTTCTCCAATTATAACTTTCCGTTCAAACCTGAAAAGACAACACTAAATCAATACCTTATGAATCTAGTTCAGAGGCAATAACGAATGATCATAACAAAAACTGAATTAAAAAATTGCAATGGAACAAATCCACACCATGTAATTCTGAGGTTACCACTAAACTGCAACGACGTCTTCCAGTTATCTCCCATCCTCTTTCTGCTACAAAAGCACTAGCTCAGCTGCTCCACCTGCAATAACCCGGTACATTCTTTTCCTGGTCAGATTGTCGAATAAACAGGAACGGTTTACTGTGGTCCAACTAAATTCATGAACAATTGTGGGGCAACAATGCCATTTATAGCGTCTAACATTGCAGTAACCATTTCCAATTGGTCCAGTCAAGAAAAGTCTAACGAAAACAAGGACTTTCTGTGCGTTTGGAGATCAAGTCATTCAACAGTGGTTGGGAAAGCTGTACTGAGTTCCTCCTATGGTGCAGCCTCACGAATAGTGTTATTTCTATGCAAGGAGATTACAATTGAAATCACCTGCTGATTCAGCCATCCACTCAGTTTTAGTGTGGAGGTAAGTGTCTGCAGATAAGCACGTAAAAAGAGAGAGGCCAGGGTTGACCGGCTAAGTGGCTCGTTAAACACAGTCCGGACCAAAACACTGGCTCTTCGATGATATTATAGGTGCTGAACGGAGTTCATATTTTTTTCGTAGCTTGTTTGCACTGTTAGGCGAGTTGGCCACCTACTAACCTCCGCAACCATTACTACTGCAATCGTCTACTATGAATTTCGTAACTTCGGTTCCTCAGCCGCACCTTTCGGAAACTGTAGGCATGTTTTGTGGCATAAATCGTAGTCACCTCTTCTTTTTCCGTCTTCAGGCGTGCAAAAGTTTATCGCACAGTCCTCTCCACAGCACCTTCACACTGAACTTCAAAGAAGTATTCCAAACTCCCCCAAAGGCGAAGAAACTCACCTCAACAAACTGACCACCACAACAACACAGATAATCAGTCATCAACAGACTAGTCCACGGTGTCAGTCCGTCATTCCTACTCGGGATGCATTCAACCATCTCACTTCTTCGGAAACTGTTTATGCTAAAGTTGATGATGCCATTGGGGTTGATGACCAAGAAGTGGCTGCGCACACATATTCGACAGACCAGTATTATAACACTGCACTCTATGTTGACCTGAAAAATATCCATGGGGCTGGAAACGAAAATCCCATGTTCACCAGGCCCATACGAGCAAACTCATCGGCCTATTTTGCAGCCACAGTTGGGACGAGATTCACGGAAACTAATGGATCTTCTGAACTTCCAGAATACTCTCAAATGTCGGACGCACATACTCCTCCTCAAATCAGACAGGCTGTGTACTCACCAACCTACACCACCCTGGATGGAAAGCAACCCAAAACCTTCGACTACACTTCTGTGCCAAACACAGATCAACAACAGCAACAAGCACAGAAGTGGACAGGTCATTCAGAGATAAAATGTTCACTTCCAAGTGGTGTATCTTCGTCCATTCAAGATGGAGCGCCAGAGTTCCCCTGCTCATTTCTATCACCAACAATGGTGACTTCCTCATTAGACTATGGTAAGCTGAACGCGGCATATTCTGTTACAGTGTAGGAGGGGATTTGCTATATCTAAGTGCACTTAACGTGAACAAAAAGACAGGCCTGCGAGGTGGACTCTAACCTGTGGTCTTCCGTGTACAGGACAGGTGTTGTGGTAACTGTGCTACCGCAGACTTTCGCCCTCTTCGAACTCGAACTTTACACGTGACACCCATAGTGTATTCACCTGATATTTCATCTACATATATGTTCGTACTATGGTCCTACATGTGCTATTAAAAATATTGGCATAACAGGTAATGTTGATGATCATTAATTTGTCCCTTGATCAATGCACCAGTCGAAGATATTCGCCCAATTGCATGTTGGCAAGCAAACTATCTACCACATTTACGTTTACCAGCCCTCCAAATTCCTTTTTATTGAGAAACTAGCGTTTTTCATAGTTAGTTAGTTCTATCGGTAGGTTCAAAGGATGCTGGAACGAAGCGGTTGTTTGGTATAACAATACCAATATAATAATCGTTCAGATGTAACACCCTTTCGGTGCTTAGCTGCCATGCCACCCAAAGGAACAACGAGGGCTGGGATACTGCCAGGTTGCCCAGGGCTGGACAGAGGAAGTCAACCACGGACCTTCCGGTCAGTAAATTCGCGCTCTAACCACTGGGCCATCTCATTCCCTTGTTTGATTTACTCGTCACTCGAGTGTACAGCGTACGTAAATCCCTTTGTATTGACTCAAACGGGTCATTTTTATTGCGCGAATGTTTTCCACCTGAACGGGTTGCGTTTTAGAAGTTGCACCTAATCTGATTTACAAGTCTTGTTGAACGTTCACGTCACCTGTTTTCAGCTGAGGTACTGTCAGTAATAATTGACTGTTCGCGAAATACACTCATTTGTAAACAAATTTGGTTTTGCGAGAGACTCACCTGAAACCCAGCTGAATCTCTGGGTTGTGGTGTTTCGGCTTCATTAAAGACTGAGACATTTATTGTGGATCGTCATATACAGAGAAAACACATGGTGCTCTGAGTAAGTGAGCAGTTTTCTCTTACGAAGGGAACTCTTCCGTTGCAATGTATTTGACTGCGTGGTCCGACTACCTCGATCTATTCTACTCCCAAACCACTCTCTCAGTCGGATGCCAAAGTGGTTAGCTAGACGAGACCTTTCTTCCTCCCGGGAGCTCATGGACTAAACACAGATGCGTAGATCACATAAACCATGTCTTTAAAATCACATTGGTCCAATAAAGAAGCTGCCCAATAAAAATATGCTCTTCGGGCCAGCAGTCCAGAAATACTTACTGGAAAATCACTTGACATATGAGCCCACGCCCAGCAAACGAGTCTCAGTAAGACGGATATATTGCGCAAATGGACTCATTCACATCTGACCACACCTTCATTGTCAGCGCCCGATCACCTTTACCTGATACGGGTTTGTAGTAGACCTGGTTTCCTACCGTTGTTATTCATCACTTATTGCCGTCAACTGTTACGTGCTTGGGGGCTTTCTTCCTCTGCATACGTTCTGAAGTGTTTCATTCGTTATGCCATTACTGAACTTGAATAAAAATACATTCGTCAAATTAGATTTTATCCTAGTGGAATTGACAGCGCTATCCTTACTTTTCATTGCCCTCAGACGGATAGTCCTTGATAGCTCTCCAACGTTAGAGACAAGTACAATCGTCATTTTGTCGTTGTTTAGTTAATTTTTTTCCACCGAATTCTGTCATGGGTGATTGCGCGTCACTCGACACTAAGTCAGTCACCACTCAGAATACTTAACATGTGGATAACAGTTGGTTTTTGTCAGATTTAAACCCTCGTTAGTTACTGCTTTCATCAGAGCAACTAGCCGATCTAATACAGTGATGGTCAAGTCCGACTAAACAAATTAATGGAACATGAGACTTATATTTCGTAACCATCTTTTCATTCGTTTCAGGCGAAACATTCTCCTGTTACCAACGCCAGCTAGACACGAACTGAAACCCAGACGAAGCCAGTGCCATACAGTGAACACCTGAGTTTCTAACGTTAGAAGGATGATTATCGTCATTTCTACATTGCCAACTGCTGTTTACTTCACATGCAATCATTCTGTATTATTTACCTGCATATTCTATTTGTTCCTTTCCTCAAAGGACACTATTGTAAAGTGCGTGCTCGTTTTGTGTTAACTAATTGACTAGCAGTAGATCGTTGGGCTGTCACATTCCAAATGTCTGATTGTTATTAAGTGCAAAACTGAACAAAACATCAGAAACGCAAACGAAGATGTGTCCTAAATGTCTTAAATAGTTTTGGAAGACGTGTCCAACCCTCAATGGGACGCTTTCTTGATATCTTTGGCTTTACACGTGCGATTCCGTACCAGCCGTCCACATCACTTCCAAGTGTGATTGAGCACTCAGTCCTCGCGACATTTCATTCAATTCTCTGGGACTCGTGTAATCAAGTGGATATCATTATGTCCCAGCGTGGGAGCCGACTGTATGGCTTAAAGTGCCCTACCCTCAAGCTAAAGATCCAGATGATTTTTTGTACTCAATGCACGCTGTCTGAGAAAATGGATGGAGAATTTGAACACGCTACTTACAGACTATCAGTAGCCAAGCAAATAAGACACGACATACAAGGTGCTATCCAGTCTTGGGGACGTGCAGTTTAGGTGGACATTTTCGAATTAAGACAGATTTGCAGCTCAAGTTCCCCCTAAGGTGAAGAACTTCAATGCATGCCTCACAATATAAGTTCAATTAAGATTTTGCCCTGTAACTGAAGCCAGTCTATGGCAATCTCTAAAAACCTGTTTCACCTTTATTGGGAACCATTAGGAAAATCACAACATAATAATAACGTACACGAAGTGTTCACGTTTATTTCAACTTTACAGGCTGTTGAATTCCATAACATGTTTTCACCCTTTTCACGGCTTTGTCGCTTCAAAGTGCTACAGCAGAAAACCACTGGTATTCAATATCAATGCGGCGATACATATTGATTTTGTTGGTGGTATGAAGGGATTTGCAGTGGAAAAGTGGAAACTGTAAAACCCGTGTCGTTATGCTTATATTTATCAAATATACATTCCATTCTGTCCGACCAATGCAAATCTGGAAATCGCAACTCATCACTGCTTCCCCCTAAGGAACATCATGCAGAAGCGCCTTCACTCTGCCCAACCAAGAGGGTTTGCCTTATTGAAGGTGGAGCCACAGCAAAGCCAGAATAGAACTGGGGTAGTGATATTTTGTTCTATAGGCACTTTGAGATTATGTCTAGTGAACAAACCGCCAAGTACCCTTATAATGTGTATAACTTTTATCGGGTTGAGAGGCGACATTTATATTCACGAACTCTCCTACGCGGAACTTGGTCTTTGTCCCAATGATGCGATGCTTTTTTTACAAATGACCCAAGCATTTACAATATTTTGATTGCACCTCCCTCTTTTTTGGGATTCAGCTACAAAATGCTAATCAAATGTCATGTTTTATCTTGTTTCCAATTAAGCCAACCTTCAAGGCTGATACAAGAAGACAGTAGATTAGCGGTGAAAATTGCAAAGCTCCAGCCCAGTTGTTCAACCAGAGTAGCAACTGCACTTATAAGGTGCCCCTGTGCTGCATCGCATATATTTAGCTACTATTATGAAAATAAGCTTGGCTTGTGGCCTAACCAAGACTGTTTTTATCAGTTCAAACTGATACGTTAACTGGGTGGGATAAAGCTTGAGAGCTCAATCACTGCCGATGCTTACCCTGGTGCAACCATCGGCCTGATGAATGTGGTGTTGGAATAATTATGGAAGGATGATCCAAGATAAGAATATTCACTACTGTTCTGTTATAGCTTATCGCTTGCTGGGTGGCTCTTCTATCCCTCAGGCAACGGGATGCCCTACAGACGTATGCTGCTTGGTGGACATTTTACAACTGATTTGAATGCTACTGGTCTTTGGTAAAGGTTTAAAACTCAAGCGAGGTGAAATGACTTAAGACAAATGTTTTTGCCTAGCAGCCAGAAAATCAGAAGTCTCCGATACTTATAGACAAACAAAACCAATTCTTGTCATAAAATGGGCATACTACACACTACTTATCTCCAGCGGGAATTAGGCAAAAGGATTGACAAAATTGGTTACAAACCACGTCATGCAGCATGATATTCACACATTTCGTCAAATCCAACTTAACTTATTCAAAGGCAAATTTTAATTAAAAACAATGGTTTTGAACCTGGAGTCACTGCTTGCTGGAGGGTGCCAAAATTCAAACGTCGGTCAGATGAAGCATAGAGGGATCTTTTTGCAGCACATTCAGTTGAAGAAAACTATTACAAATGGGCGACGCATCTAGGAATCAGCTGCGTCCCAAAAAGACCACTGTGAAGAACCTTAGCGTTTTCCTTATCCCGTCGCCCGGTCAATATATATATATATATATATATATATATATGTAAAAAAGAGCTAACCAATAGAATGAACAGCTAAGCTTGATTACCAAAATAGGAAACCAAATTAACTTGCAAATGGGAGTAGTTCGCGAACTATGTACAGTTTGAGTTCAAGTGGAGCATAAGATTCAGGGAAACCCGGGCACTGCTCTTGGCCCAGAAAATGTCGAAGTAGGTCGTCTTCTGTCGAAGAGTTATCAGCAACATTATGAGCAGTGAGTTTTGTCAGGAACAAGCTATGTTGTTCACCCTTTTCCGGTGGCCATAATTTTGTAATATCATTGTACTGCATCTGTGCATCTACTGTACTGCGCATGGTTTTGCTGGAATTTTGTTTTAAACGGGGATAAGAGCGCATTTAAACTTGATTTGATTGTACATGCCGCTTTGCTAAGCTGCCACCCAAAGACTTCGGGTAGATTTGATGTTTTGCTGACTCACCCTATGCCCGTTTCTCCAGATAGTTTGTGCTTCAGAAATACCTCAAGGACCGACTGACCGACGTCCGCGCCGTTATGCTTGTATACTACCTATCTACACAGTCTGATTACCCGTATACAAGCGTTTGAATGTCATTCAGTGCTTACTAATTGTCCCTTCCGGAAAGCCGTACTGCCTAACTGTCCCTTCTTCTGCTCCTATCGATTGCGCAATTTTTGATTGTACGTTCCACTTAGTTCTTGATGTTTATTAACCCATCGGTTCGTAAAACCAATTGCAAATACTGTGCCTACTGCCCTCACCCGTCTGTTTCTACCTTCCGATACCCAACAGATACTAACTGCGTTTAGTCTGATAGCACCAATCCCCCTGTAAGATCCTAAATCTCCCAGGATAAAGTACTACTCATTCCCCAATCACAGATGGCACATCACCTGGTCACATTTCTACTGGCCATTTTAGTGACGACCTCTAAATGAAAATTTCACTCAGGGTGTGAATTATTCTTCCCCTAAGCTAATTAGTGTTGGTAGCGTGAGGAGATTTTGGTTTGGAGGTCCCACTCCGCGATTGAAGCCGAGAAGCACTATATAACTGTTACATCTTTATTGTGAAGTATCGGGAATGCGAACCGCAAGAAAATCAAAGAGGTTTAGATTTGTTCATTTTGCTAAAATTTCAAGTGCTCATCTTTCCAGAGAGTACAGAGTATAACATTAAAAAATATTACCAATAGTGGCCCAGGAATTTTTGTCAATTCTTACTGTTTACTCTGTGAAGACCAAAGTCTTGCGCGCTCAACTGTGCTAGTATTATCCAACAAGTTGATTGTGCAAATGATCTCATGCACGTGTTTCCTCTAGTGAAGACAGCATGGGACATAAAAGATAGAATTATACTGGATTTCGAAACACTGGCTGAAATAAATGTTTGGAGATGTGCAAAAAATTTGCAAGCATTTTGTAAGAATGAATTTTTCCACTCAACTAAAGGGAGGGGAGGATTCAGGAGGCCAACGTGAAGGACTTTTCCACCGTTCCCAGGATAACACAAGGTACAATTAAAACCCTGCTTGGGTTTCGACAAATACACTCATTTGCATGTCAAGTTGGTTTTGAAGGGGGACTCACCTAGAATCCGGCTAAATCTCTCGAGTATGATTTTTTAAGCAAGTGGATTTGCTGCATCAGGGTGCATCATGTTTTGGTTGGCACGATATTCGAGATATCGCGACACATGTATAGACGTGATTCACTACTCATAAGGTTGCTGCAAACTCTTTGATAGCCCCTACCGGTTTCGCTCTTCTTGGGGATCGTAAGGAAGGCGCAGTCGTGAATTTCCTTATGTTCCTATGTTCTGTTCCCTATGTTCTAACTGAAGACAACTTGGACAGATTTCGACAGGTACTCGAATTTGATTTTGGCAGGAGGCTCAACCAAATCATAAACGGGATGTCCAGCTGGATTTGGTTGAGTATCCCGTCAAAACCAAATTTGTTTGGTTGTGGGCTGTCAAAGAGCTTTCAGCAACCTTATGATTGGTGCATTACGTCTGCTTGGGTTATTTTTATTGTCTAAGGACCACGTACGCCAACTCAATAGTGCTGCAGATCCTTCAGCTAGTCCGCTTTTCTCATTTTGGCTGATTTTTAAGTCTAACATACTGTACTTAGGGGGAACTATCTCAGGAGCACAATTGCAGTTTCACACTATTGTGTCTGGTGACGGCTATTCATCACCGAAACAAGATATTATCGTCCTCGATCGCACGTGAAGGCGACAATATGTTTACTTCCTGCATTGTGGTGTTTATTTCAACAACGGACAAGCCCTGACAACCCCTTGACGCAAATACGGCCGCTAAGTGGGAAATAGACTTACGTAATTTTGAGTGTCCAAAGATGATCGTCAGGTTTGGGTAACATGATTGGAGAATAGACAGCATCCAGTTACGCTGTCAGTCCCGCAGATTGCAAACGAACAGAGCAAAAAATGAGCCAAAAGTTCAAGCGACTTGATTGCTGTTCCCATTTGAGATTATTATTACGATGTTTGGTTCTTGACAATTTGATTATTGGTGGCTATATACGACTGTCTCTGATAGGGATCTGGTAAGCGAGAATCAACCCCTACATGAGATGTGAACAGTATTCTGCGGACATTTCTATTTCTGGCAAAATTTACCCTGACATCAGGTTGGACATACTACGGAAGAATTTTACTTGGTTCTCTCCGTAGTTGCTCCAACGTTTTCTGGTATTTTTTGTGGCGGGATTCGCTACACTTTCACTGCCTCCTCCAAATGTTTCCTGAACTAGGTGTAAATATTTATCGTGGCGCCAATGGTTACTTAAACTAATGCACAGATCATTTATTGGAGTCGAGTTGTTGACACGCTATATACACAGATCTGACATAATTCACGACGCACCGTGGGTCATTCTGTACGTCATTTCTCAGGTGAGCCTCCTTATTACAGCGTCCCAAAGCATGTGGGTGTAGCGTGTATGGAAAGGTGTTTGCTCGGGAAACAGAGACTACCTTGAAATTTCTCAGGGTGAATAGAAGAGTTTGTCTTGGGCGGCTGACTTAGGATAACGAGGCCTTTTTAGATGACAACCAGTTCGCAGCTTGTGTGGATCTGACAACGGATTTTTTGTGTCATTATCAACTATTTTTACTGAGAATTTTGTAGTCCCTGGTAAGCCAATTTTGAATAGTGAGATTAGTATACAATCGCAAAAAGAGTCCTGTTGAACACCGTATAAAATGTGGACAGACTGGCGAAGTGTATTTCATTTATACACCATGGATACAGCTCCTCAGGCGGCGTGTCGAATTTCCGCAAACCGTATTTTCTTCTTTTTCTATGAGAGCAAACTATGGTGAGCACGACCTGATGCCTTTGAAATGCTGAGGTAGACAATGCCCATCCGGCACCCATATACTAGGCTTGTTGCGCCCATACTGCCCCACGGCAACAAATCCCGGTGGGATCGACATTTGTTGCGTTCATGCCAGGTGTGTGATAAAATAAAAGGTATTTCATGGTAGTCTAAAAAACACCTATTATAACAGATCTGGTAACATTTAGAGGAACGGGAATTAGCGTGTTTGTTGTCAGTCCCTCATCCTCCCCCGAAAATAACCACAGTAAAGTGGAAACAACTACCTGAAAGACAAGATACTAATAGACCTGTCGCATAAGAATTGGATGTGATATTCTAATTAGGGATCTGTGCATATTGGTTTGTTACGTCAACGGCTGTTTGCTCTACCCTGTTCGTTTGGCCTTGAGGTGTCACTGTTGAGGCGTTCCCATTTATAATCGACGCGCACTGATGCTGTGCTGGTACAACTATTTGAGGTTCTTTAAAATGCAACATCATAACTGTTTGCTATAGGACTTCGTCCTCCTTTCAAAGTTGGCGCGGGGCTCTCCGCCACCAAGCTGTGCCACCAAGCTGAGCTATTTTATCCCTCTTGGTGATGTTTCCAAGATCGGTGCCAAAAGCGCAAATATGTGCTCATCCTGCACGGGGTTTCCATGGCTCTTGAATGTTTTACAAGTAGTGCAACGTTTGATCGTATTTGCATTTGGCCGACGAATTCCAACCTCGTCAGGCTCATCGGTGAATTCTGAAGAAAGTCTAAAGAATTCCTAGAAATAGGAACCTCGAACTTAGTAAATAGTCCTTCTCAAATGTGAAGAGAACCCACATATTAAAGGGTGGAGTATGAGCCTCACTAATGACGATACACAAAAAACACACCAAAATGGAACAAAAGCAACCTACCATAAGTTCTTCGTTTACAAGTATTCAGTTCAGCAGAGAAGTGTCCGTTAATACGAAGCTAATTGACTGAGACAGATGGTTAAACATGGGACTGTTACAAAATGAACGGGTTGGAAATAAATTCAGGTACTTAGTATCATATGCCTGCTCTAGGAAAGTAATGGATTCTCCAAGTATAGGCTGATATGTAAGCTGCCTTAAACTGCCCGATTAAAATTAGTCAGTCTCTAACGTTAGGGCCGCTCACTAGAAGCACACCCAAATCATTTTCGCCGAAACTATAGGGTTTTCAAAGTTGCATCAACATGGAGAGTGCAACTATTGTTCTTGTCGTTTCGAGATTATTACCAAATGCAATACAAAAGAAAACACTTGAAGAAACTGGCTCTTCCACAAATTTCCCGCCGCCATCAGGGAGACATCGCACGAAACCATTGGCAGCCATTAAAATATGAGTTCCGCGCCTATGGTGGATCTCGAATACGTTTAAACAACTTCCAACAAAACTGAGGTCGCGTGGGTAGACCGAATAAATACCATCAAACGCTGAAACTTAATGCCAAAGTTTTTCTCCTCCGAACTATGGCTTCAGCGTTCTAACGTTCGGCGTCGGTCACTGAGGATGGTAGGTTTGGTGCATAGGGAGATTTCTTCAGCCGGATCCGAAGTTAATAGCATTTTGTTAGTGTTGGTAATAGGACGCTTGAATAGTTGAAGAAATAGAGGTACCAACATTTTTTTGAGGAGACTCTAAACGTCCGTTCCGCAAATGCTGAGTAAGCATTATACTATGTGTTGCTGTCCTGCGCTTGTGAGGAAAAACTTTTCGGGTAAGAAATTTTCGCTTCCCGTGTTAGTTTTTGGATTGCTCAAGAGGTTTGGTTGTCAAACTTTCCTCGTAAAATGCATGCGCCTACTCAGTTTCTCAAACAGGCAGTAGGTAATAATGCATTTCCGGTGCGGCATTGGAATCTGTGGAATCTGTGCATATCAGCGGATGGATCCCTTAGTCTCCTTCGATATCACTATCGGTTCGGTCTACACGGAATAGATGGTCATTTGAAGAACACCAACCGTCTTTAGTTGTGTTAAGTTCCTGGTTAACGATACGCAAAGCTACCAGCAATAATGACCGGTTTTGGATTAAAAACTGGTTTAGCATTGGGGGTAGACGGTCTGTCTTTCGATATTATTCACCGTCCAAGTTCTTTAGTAGTTTCAGGCTCACGGCGTTGCTTGCTTCATTCCAGTATACATAGGCCCAAGCATTTCTCTGGACGTCGTGTGCCTGAGGTTAGTGGGCTCTTCTAATGAGTTGAGCTTGTCAATCCGATCCCGCATAACGAGATGGAGTCTGGGGCGTGAATGCAGACACAATGTGGCTCGGGCCGTTTAGCCACTAGACTACGTGAGGCGACCGAACCCACCGTTTGGTTCCAGCTTACCGCCGAAAGTTAGGGACTTCCAATTTTTAGTTGGTTTCCCATCAGGCCTGTCAACTGGTTTTCACGTTCATTTTACAAAAGGCGTGATGTCGTAACCCATGTCGAGCGGCAATAAACTCGCGTTGTTGATGTGAACAATTACAACCTGCCTTCAGCAAGAATTTCATCAAGCTGAGCCAAGGTTTCCCTGGTGCAAGGTGGCGTGACTACAAGCGCGATCTCTAGGATCAATTACTCTACTTTGTGGCACGCCGGATCTACCGGTTACGTTTGTAACATTTGAAACTGCAACAAGGAGAAAAGTGCCGCCAAATGTAATGTCAACAACCTGTGAAAGGCTGGCTCACTTCCCAAAGGGGATTTTTCGTGGACGCTCTTGAGGCTATGTAACTGACCACGTGCACAAAACTTCTGGAAGTGGCGTGTGACGAATCGATCATAGCCATATCATGCTTCAAGGTGATGGTGCTTGGAACGATCCGAGAGGCAAAAGTGCTAGCAGGCATAAAACTCGAGACTGAGGCCGCGGCCGCGCCAGATGAACATACAGAAGACCCCCCTATAATGGCTGCTTGGCACCAAATCCGAGAATACGATTCGATTCGATTTCCTCAAATTGCTTTCCGTAGCATTTCGATAATTTTTGTAGCCGGTAAAATCTTACATACATCCCACGTTCATGCTTACACCTTGGAAGACGTCTACGCTTCAGCCCAATTCTCCGTCTGAAGAAACGGCAAGGGTGCCCAAAGGGTACACTTGGTTCAATAAAAATCAAAAACTGTGCGAAATAAAGCACAACTAAAGTGTGTATAGTGGAAGCGTTCTGAAACTTTGAGCGCCTTCTATACCCTCCACCAGCAGGTGGCATCTCGAGGGTACTGAATAATAATTAGTCATGATGTTCATAAGACTGATGAACTGGCGTGTGTCTTGAGGTCGGGCCGTCCTTAAGCCCTACATTTCGTACTGCATAAGCTTCCTGGACGCTGCGGTGCACAATTAGGAGTTATAAGGCGGTCGGTGTGTAAGGCTCTACTCAACACATGAATAACCGTGAGGCTGGCAATGGAGGCACGAAGACTAGCGAGCTTTCAGCCGAATTATCCAGATCGTGATGCGGGGTCGCTGACAGCGCCATACCTGCAAACCACAGCTTGGACTGCCTCTTAGTCTCAACCAGGGTGTTGCTTGTTTCTAGCAATCTGTTGGGTCACGTTGATTCAGCGCAAACCCCAGAAGTCAAGTTGTTCAAACGGAATTTTGTCAACGAACGCGGTATTGCGAACATAATAACAACGTAACAAAGTTATACAAACCTCAAATCATGAGATTACACCGGCTTTCTTTCACCTTTTTAAGAAATGCTAGTTGCTAATGGGCTTTTGTGCTAATAGGCATACAGGGCAAATTACGCCGACTCAAGTCAACGTGGCCACAAAATTGTGAAACTCACGTGGATGAGCTAAGCTAGACTTGAAATGACACGTTCAGGGAGTTGTTTATGTTCGGGTCAGAAATAAAGACGATATAGGCACAAAACGTAAACAGTAAAACGAGAAATCACGTTGAACACAACAAGGATAAAGGTGAAGAACAACCGCTGAGTGGTCTATTGATATGGCTCAACATAAACGAAGCTTCCGGTCGGAACGGTCCCCAATCTCTCACCTGAGGTACTAATACATGTCATTACTTAAACAGTTATCAAAATCTTCCAAACAACATTGGTTACCGGCAAGATCACTCACAGCTGGATGCAAGATGGTGTTGAAGCACAAAATAAAAAGGTGACAAAGTACGAGTGCATTGATATAACTGGATATGTTTGACGTCCGTTCAATCCAGCATACCATCCTTGCTGACGACAACACCGGAGTGATTTTTCGACCATTGTACAGGAATGTCAGTTCATTTGAGCGTGGCTCCATGGCTGAAGTAAGGAAGACCTTGGATCTGCCTTTTAGGAGCATTTAAATTGTCTACCCATTTGACCCTCACTGGGATTAAGTGGGTGGAAACCAACAGCGTAGACGCAAGTGACATCGGTTAGCCGTCCTAATTTTTGGTCTGGAACCAAGCCCAGGGAGGGTCAAGTTTTATGGGACTTCCTGTTGAAACCAAAATTGATCTGTGTACTCAAGACCCGTTCTGTATTTAATACCGGCCGAGGTGGACCAGGATAATGTATTGCGCGTAAGCTCCATTTGGGAGAGGTTAGTCGTTCAAGATAATACTAAACTGGCGGTGTTCGCTGACGCAGGAAGCTCCGCAAAGGTAAAATTTCATTTGTGTGGGGGGAGGCAAACAAGTGCAACCAACTGTTTCATTGGCATGGTGTTTTACGTTGACCCACTTGAACCAAGTGAGCTGCCACCAGTGGAAGTTGACTGTAGTGAAACAAACCAACAGCGAGGGAATGTAAAAGTGCCCACTAATTTAGGGCAAAGTAATGTGCACAAATGTGCTGTACCACACAATAAGAAGAAATGACATTAAAATGTGTGGATACCACGCTGAAAAAGAGGGGCAGTGAAGGGCTTGCAAGGTAAAATCGCCAACTGCCAAACTTACTGCAGCTGGTCTGTGCAATTTGTGAACATTCGAAAGTCGTTACCAAGATGTAGCCGTTTCGAAACATACTTCACTCCTTTCTGTTCACTTATATCTGTCCACATATCAGCAGTAGGCACGGAAAGCGACGCTGGTCTTGGCAACCGGTAAGCCTATGTCCATAAGACCTGACCCGGTCGCCAGATCTGGCGGTGCTTGACGTATCCTTTGTAGGAAAAACCTTCTGCCTCCATAGGGTTTCATTTTCTAGTTACATTATAGGGTGAATTATTCCAGTCAATTATAGCTCTAACTCTGTATCATCCGCAGCCGAAGGTCCGAAGATGTCCCAAGTTTACTAACAGGGTGATCCATACTGCATTTTAATCCGCCTTTTAGCCTGAGAAGCGCGTCTTTTGAGATGCAACAATAGGTATTTTTGATACAGTTGGTGACGCAGCCTGGCAAAAGCATTTCTGGCACTTGAAGCTCGTGCGATTTTTCCATCCGTCAAGCTACCGACAGCAAATTGCCTCTCCATAAATTTTTGGAGGCAGGTGCAGTGCCCACATCCTCTGCAGGGTTTTTTAGGGGTTCGCAAAACAAGCTTATCAATAACGTCAGGTTTGGTGCCCAAAATAGGTATATCAACCGGATAGGTTTCTGCTGTGCTAAGGCATATTGCATGCGCCTTGAAATTCGTAGCAGTTTCGAACATATATGAGTGCTTCACTGGGCATAAGAGGATGGTTACTTATCCATAAACAATTTTTCAACAAATCTGGGTTACAGACGGTCGTTGTGTGAGTTAACACCACAAGTAAAAGGCGGCATGTATTGTTAACAATGTCCATTATTCTGAAGGTGAACAGTATGGCATTTCAGACTGGGCTCTATGGAGGTAACTGATGGAGCACAAAAGACCGCTTCCCAACCGAGAGCTATGTCACTACTGGCATTCTGCTATATCAGCTGGAGAATCACCCAGAATCCGCAACTGGTGGTTACTGGAGAAGGAAATTGTCGGGGGTGTAGACATTGCACTTGTGTTTTGTGTTCAGGCTTTGGAGGTGTGGCAAACATCAACACATAAGGCACTGCAAATGCCCACAACTGTATTTAACCAGTTTTTACCGTAGAGGCCATCATAAAGATGGAAATGCACGACTTTTGACGCGGATGCTACAGAGCAATGTGAGTGGCCGCGTGCAACATGCCATATTCATGGGTGCCTGGCGGCCGTGTTTGGAGCTTTGTTCTGTATAAGTTTGGGTGTTAAACTGAACAAAAGGAGCGCATCTAGCAACAACCGGAAAACGGCAGCACACAGTTCTTGTTCGTCCTGCTTTTGTACTGGAAAACATGCCCCAACCGAGGTTTTCATACGATGACCAATTTGAATGGAGGTGCGTTTGGCGTGCCAAGACCTACGGTAGGAAACTGAGTGAGCTTCCCAGCCAGTGCCTTAGGCTCGCAAGTGTGGCTACAAAGCGGTCGTAGTCGGTACAGGACAAACGAATTAAGCTAATTTGTCAGTGTAATGTTTTGCAACATCTTCTGCCATAGTAAGGAGGTTAGGACACCGTGTTCTTTAGACTGCTTTGCGTCCAACATCTCAGTAAGAAATGATCTGCCGGTGATAAATGGATGATCTTGTCATAGGCTGCGAGGTTTGCAGACCGTCACGTCAATCCCTTCGCGAGGGACTGTCCCAGCGTTTGCCTCTGCATCAATAAGTGGATTTTCATACGAGTTTTGGTGCTGCATGACGCTCGTGGTACCAGCTGGAGCTGGGTATCGTTTACCGGTCTAGCAATTGCACACGCCTTGTGCATCGACCAATGGCTCTTTACAAGCCTACCTCACAATGACGCCAAATTCGCCGCCGCCGCGGTAGTGGTTTGCTCCAAGCATTAATCTGGACACATGAGACAACTTCGTTTTCTGTATGCACTCTGAAGTCCTCACGTCAGTTCATATTGAGGCCAGAAACACAGCTTTTGGCGGTAATGATGCCACAAATTTACTTCGCTTCATTTAATCCTGTGGAATAGATACTTTGCTGTCAAAGACGCAGGAAGTGCAGACTTCCATGAGAACTGTGTATCCGGAACTGCGTATCCCTTCTCCGATCGCAGCATCCTTGACGACCGTTACGGGGCTGTCCATAAACCGAAGCATGTCAGTGCAATGATGGCATGGCACTGTCATACCCAGTGTGATGGCACTCCCGCAACTATTCTCTTCAAAATCTCCATCGCAACCCCTCGCCCAATCGAGCCTGTGGTCGCAACTACGAGCAAATTTTTCATCCGGCCCCGTCTCTGGGACGAGTTCTTTTGTACCCGATGAATTTTCGCTCAAATTTGGCTAGCCCGATTTTCTGCCATAATTTTGGCTTGTCTCTTCCACAAGTTCAAATCCGTATACGATGTTCGGTTCGTCCTATGTATTACCACCACTTCCCCATCCAACCTGTCTGCTGTACCTGACTTCCCTACAACAGTGCAACCAGTGAGTTTGCTTAGTTTCAGAATAAACCACATCTTTTGAGACGAAAACTCGCCATGTGCTCCCAATTTGAATTATTCTACCTCCATCTCCACTTTTGCTCGTTGTGACTCCGGCCATTTGCCCAACCGCCCAAGGTCACCCGTGGCCAGTAATGGTTTTCAGTTTTAGTTCATGTCATATCCATGTATTTGAACTAGTGGGACCTCATGACCATTGTTCCCTAGAAGTTGGAAGGCAGCCTATTATTATTATTTCATCGGATATTTTCCACTGTTTATGATATTGTCCTCTTTTCGCGCAATCCACACTACCCGCAAATCCCCCAGTCATGCTTCATTCTGATTGTAAACGTATGATAATGCCAGACGGTATGTCACCCACAATTTGGGAATAAACGTTATTATTATTAATTGTTAGGAGAGCCAAAAAAATTTTCAACTGCTCGAAACCAAATTTTTTCAGGAACTCTCAGCCCTAAAAATCTGCCAAAGTTTCCAGAACTAACCATTTTGATCATACCCAATCCTCTTAGGTCGTGTGGGATTTTGCATTAAATGATATAAATCTTTGGTCTCTGAAGTATGGTTAGTTGTTTGACGTTATAAATATCTTGAGTCTGTGGCTTAACCTTTTGATTTAGCAACCACCTTTGCTATGGAAAATCTAGCAATCTTGTCAGTTCATGGTTTCATTGTAAGCTAATAACACATTTGCTCTGTTATTTGGTATTCACCTGTACACAAACAGGGAAGGTGGTTCTGTTGTTTCATTCTATTTAGCGGCTTTAGAAACTTAACGGGGTATGTTTTTTAGGATTATTGGCACTGGTAGTCTTGATAGCTCAATACTCCAGTTAATTTAACGTTCCAAATTTTGGTTCTTCTCCAAAAATAACACCTCGTTGTTGCGGATGCACAAAGTTATGGCTTCGATGTACTACTCAGCCGGACAGAAGAGGTGATACCCATCACCACGAAGATGCCTAGGCTATAGTGTATGCTTAACTTATGGGAAAATTAAGAAAACAAGGATTCAAACTTTCAGGAAAACCGGCTGAGACAGACGGAATGTCACGGGCTATTTTGTTGAACACACTTGCATAAATGACGAAATTTTCGCATAAAATTTCAAACCTAGTAATCTTTAGGAATCAATAGCAAAAGGTGAACTAAAAGCTGTTACCCGGATGCGCCTGCACTGGGTGACACGTAGTGAGCCAATGTCACGTTAGAGTTTGCAGGGAATGTGCGAACCGACCCGATGTCAATAGTCGGACTTCCAATGATCTAAACTTAGTGGAGTCGGCTTTGGCCTGCGTTGACACTTCTTGAAACAACCTTGGAAGGTTCCTCCATACCCCGCCGCCAAAAGAGCAAGAGCAGCTAAGAGCAGCTAAGCCGCTAAGAGCAGCTTCTGTTGAAGAAGACAGGTGCTTACCTGTTTCCAGCGTGTTCGCTTATACAGGAGTGTAAATAAACCACAATTTCGCTGCTTCAAACAGGTTCTGCTCCCCGATTAACTGGAGAGAGTTTAAAAACTATTGGGAAATCGTCATTCCAAAAGCCATTGGTAACAAATCGATAGTTTTTTAGATGGGCAAAGTTTCGCTTCTGACACAAAAGCCTCATCGGACCAAGTCAGCAGTTCATCAAGTTGAACAGGTTTTAGGGCAGACGGAGAACCACTCAGTAAGACGTCTGCACATTTGGGCACCAGATCAGCGTTGGGTGTTACTAAACGGCTCTCGTCGATTAGTGTGGTTAACAAAATCTTGCATTGATGGGTTGGGGGTTTCAAATTATATCCGATCGGGCTTGGTTCCCTAATCTTCCACTTCGAGGTGCTTCAATTGATAATTCACAATGGGTGCCACAATATATTTCGTTGGTCTTCGTGGGTTTGTGAGTGTTGTGAAAATTTAGTTGGGAGCGGGGCGTTGGGCGAAGTTAGGCAGAATTGAGATGATGACTAATCCTCCTTCTGATAACCGCGCACTAACGCGTTTCAGCTTGACTACTTCAAACATGTTCTCCACACGCTTGTCAGTCTCACGCCTTCTGTTCTGTTAACACTGGGATGATTAGCGATTTCTACCGCCTCAGCCATCAGTATCTGTGAATTGGACCGTGACCCTCGCCTCAAAACCTCAACATTTTCTAAATCTATTTTGTGTCTCGTGTCCAGTGCAGGTTCCGTACTTGACGATTCTTTCAACAAAGCTGGATATTCGTCCGCGTTTCTCGGCGGCCCGTTTATTTTTCTCCTGCGATTCTGGTGAAAAGCTCCCGGGCCGTCTGTCTTATGCAGACCTTATTACAGTCGCTACGTTTAATTTTGTAGGCATAGTCCCTGGTTCTGTTTGCCGGGAGGCGATCCATCAATTTTACCAGTGCGGAGCGCAGAATGTTTCCTCTCTGGAAAGCTACACTTATGTTAGCCGAGGTTAGAATCCTTTGAACGACCTCCGAAATCCCTGGTTTATATGGAATAGCAGCAGTCCCAATCCATCCCCTGTTGGGTCTCCCTACCGGTACCAACACCCGTGACTATTGTCGCCTAATCAAACTAGCCGGATACTCACTGCCCCGAGGTTTATGCTTTACTTCAATTTGGGCCGCTGTCCGATCAACCTCTTGGGTGCACAGAGCCCTTACAAGCTCAAACAATGATGAGGAAATATGGCGAATACCGACTTCGGATAGACAGGCTAGTAGTTTAAAATTGCCCTAGCATCCGTTTACTTCAGTTTTCCCCAACATGCAGTCCAAAAAAGCCATTGAACACGAAGTTCATTCTATCTCCATACGAAATTTGATGTGTGGATTCAGTTCATTCAGATATTTCCCAAACTCACTGATCTTGTCTCGTTTCATTACGACGAAGGTGTCATCTGCTGAATTTCTGACTGTGATCCTAGCCTTGGTAGGTCTGCTATTGCCTTGACAACAGCAACAATGGTCATTGCGCTCAATACGGCACAAGTATGCAATCTTCTGTGGAGTCAGAGCAAAACTTTTGAAGGTGTATCTACGCACTGATCACAGAATTGTCCTCAAAGCCAAGCCTGATTTCTCTTGACTCGGCAAGGAACGTCGAACCGATAGTGCTCGGTTCTGATTGGCCCAGCTTCTGATCAATCAGAGCACACCCCTCTTGTCCGTAGCCGGCTCGCAACACATGCGTCTTATACGTGTAGTTTTCGACTACTCCAAGTGATCCCCGTATGTGGCCATCATTTACCGTTTGAGGAGCTCCACTTAAAGATACAGCTTTTTGTAATTGTAATTGTACCTTTATGCGCGCAATCAGTTCTCTTTGCTTAAATATTGTGCTGGTTGAAACAGAAGGACGGATTTCAGCTTGGTTATATCGAGCTGACCTGGCTGGAGAGCTGCTGGAAATTTACAGTCATGCTAATGATGGATATTGCTAGGAAGATAATGAAGGCGTGAGAATAGCTGTGCTATTAGCTTTCTGGCCTGTCTATCAGCTCGACGGGTCGGCATCAGCACATCTTGTTGTTGCAGCAACAAGATGTGCTGATGCCTTGATACCTTGCAGGCATGCCTGCAAGTTCCTACTGACGACTAGCGAGCATGATGACATATGTAGATCCTTCAAACACGGAATGCTCAAGAGGCTGAAGAATGACAGAACGCTTGTAGGTTGTGGAGACCTAGGAGATGGAGAAGTCCTTCGCTTCGTGAAACAGACGAGATCTTTTTCGACTAATTCGACAAACTGACCAGTAGAAGACGAGTCAGCGAAAAGACCTGTGAAAAAGACGGAACGGCAATTCATCCGCACAAGTTAAGACTTGAAAGATTGACTGCACACTTAAAGAACGGTTCAGGTGGTCCTATTCGACAAACCCCATCAGCAACAGAAGTCCAGCACGAGCTATTCGCCCAGCGCAAAAAACACGCATCCAAGGCACTCGATAACATTATTTTGCGCAGGTTTCCCGATTATCAGGGGGACAGTCATGAAAATCAAGCCCGGTTTCGCCCCGACGGAGGACAGATTCGCGAACAGCGTTACTCTTTCAAGAGTCAAGCAGCAAATTTTCATTGGATTGAAGGCTACCTTTGACTCTGTCGATTATCATAAACTATTGCAATCCTGGGGTTAAACATGCTCCTTCTAAATTTTACCCCTTGTAAAAGCACCAAATACCGGGTCTTGTGGACACATGGATACACGGATTCACGAATTGATACACAGGATCTCGGCTTTCGCCCAAGTTTCCCGGGTCGGTTTTGTTCTTGTCGTTCACCTGAAAGGCACAAGTAAAAAAAGGGTGTAGCGCTGCTCTTTAAGTTCTCAGCGCGGGGCAGTATGTTTGCCAGCGCGAGGACTCGCATAAATAAGTGTCTAATAACGCTTTGAACTGGCTTCTAGAAGGAGCGTGGACAACCGTCGGAGGAAGGTCATTCCACGCAGCTACAACCCAAATTAGAAAAAAATCTGCCTAATGAAAGTGTGGGTTCTGAGGCTGAAAATCTTACCATGTCCCTGCCGTATGTTTGCTGGGTCGACCGTGAAAAACCTGTTGGCTAAGCCTTGTTCATACAGGGCATAAGCAAGAATTAGGTTCCCTCAGAGGCGACGATACTCCAGGGGAGAGAGGTCAAGCACTGCGAGACGCGTTTCGTAGTCCACGTATTTGAGGCCGGCAACCATTTTCGTAGCAGCTCGCTGAACACGATGAATGAGGGTTACGTCTTTCGTGCGTCCTGAGTAGACGACTTGGTTGGCATATTCAAGGAGCGATCTGACACAGGCCCCATAGAGTATTTGGAAGTCCATGCGAGTAATACGGGAGAAGGTGCGCCGAATCATCCGTAGGACGGCGAACGCCTTTTGGGCCGATTTCTCATGGTGCAGTGATAAGGACATGCTTGAAGAGAACCAAATACCCGAATCCTTTTTGGCATCTATCCTCGTGATGTCTTCGGGTCCTTTATCACCATGCATGACAAAGGCGTTCGTTGAGTCTCCTCCAAATGACATATGGACGCTTTTTCGTCATTCAGAGCAAGGTGCCAGTCCAACGACCACTGCTTTGCAGCGTCTACATCCATTTGGAGGGCACTGGCATTGGAACTCCACGATTTCAAGTCGTCCGCAAAGAGTAGACGTACTTGCAAGAACATCTGGAATGTCGTCGACGTATATTAGAAACAGCAGTGATCCCTTGAGGAATTCCAATGGAGACCGGCGCTGGATAACAGTAGGTCGAGCCTACTTTCACTCGGAATGATCTCTCTGACAGGAATGCCTTGATCCAGTGTAGGATTTCCCCTTGAATCTCGTAAGACTCGCGTTTGTGGAGCAGCAGGACGTGTGGAACTCAATCAAATGCTTTTGAGAAGACGAAAAATGTAGCATCCGATATGAGTCTCTCGTCCTTGGCTTGGGTTAAGCTGCCCATAAATACGAACATGTTCGTCACGCAAGAACGGTTTGGGAGAATTCCGTGTTGAACTGGAGATATCAAGTTGTTGGAAGTAAGGTGATCTAGAATGGCTCGCTTCAGAATGTGGCATCCGATATGAGTCCCTCGTCCCTAGCTTGGGTTAAGCTGTCCGTACATACGAGCATGTTCGTCACGCAGGAACGGTTTGGGAGAATTCCGTGTTGAACTGGAGATATCAAGTTGTTGGAAGTAAGGTGATCTAGAATGGCTCGCTTCAGAATGCGTTCCATCACCTTGCACGGCACGCTAGCGAGCCTTATAGGCCTGTAGCTGCCAGGCGATAGTCGGTCATCAGTTTTGTAGGTTGACGTGACAATCGCTTCCTTCCAAGCAGAGGGAAGGCGGCCTTCGTCAAGCGACTGACGAAACACCAGGTAGAAGTGATTTGTCAGTGTAAGCGATGTTTCTTTCAGGATCCTTGGATGGACTTCGTCGGGCCCCAGCGTGCAGAATGGGTCGATCTTGTGCAAGGGTTGCCGAATGTCCTCCTCCGTGAAGATCAAGTTAGTTAGATGCCCTTCGTAGTTACGCCAAGATTGGATGTGACGAAGACACGGGACGAATACAGACCTGCATAGTGTTTTCTGTAGACCTCAGATACCGCTGTTGGGTTCCCCATTCCTATCCCTCAAGAAGAACGCGGTTGGCCTACTTCTGCGGCGACGTCTCATGTATTCAACCAGCACATTTTTGTTTTCCGGGCGAGGTCTAGAACAGTAGCTTGTTTTCGTATGTCCCATTGGCGGATTTCCGATTTACAGCGGTTCCGCATTTTACGAAATGCCAGCTCATCTTCTGTGTCTCTTGTAGTCAACTTTTTGAAAAATAGTTGAGACCTCTTTTCCAGAAGACGCCGGATCCTTTTGGGTAGCTTACGGCTCATCCGACTGCGTGCTGGTTTTTTTGGACGAACATCGCGTCAGCCTCGTGAACTTTCTGGACAATAGTCTTATATAAGTCTTCCACTGAGGCTGGTCCCAGTTTAACTTGGTCAAGGAAGATGCGCATTCCCGAAAAGTCTGCACGGCAGGAGTTTCGAATCCATGTTTGGGTTTCGGGGTTTCTGGCCCAATAGCAGATGAAATGAAAGGTCAGCACACAGTGGTCGCTATGTGAGCGTTATTTATCACCTGATCAACGAAATGTCTTTCGTTGGTGATGACCAAATCCAGGAGGGACGGTTGTTGGCCCGCGCGGTATCTGGTGGGTGCAACGACATGTTGAGTCCAAGCGCTCTGTTGAACGACTCCGGTCAGCGCCGCTGCAAAAGGTCCACTTGTTCCGACGCGTTTGAGCTCCATCCAGGAGGCTTTCGGAGCGTCGAAATCACCTACCAGCAGGAGATGAGTGAAGTAGTGGCTGGAGGAGAGTTGCTCAAGGGTTCGTATGAGGAATTGGTCATCTTCCGGAGGACTTGAGGGGCAACGGTAGACCACACCGAGAAGGAGAGAATCGGACCCGCGCAGCGGGACTTGGATCCACAGTGCATCGCAAAAAGGTGCAGGAGTGGTATCAGAGAGGACAATCGGGATGGGCAGGGCCGCATGTAAGTACAAAGCAACCCCATCAGCCCTTCCTAGTTCTGAGTCAGCTCGAAAAAACAGAGTAGCCATCTATCGAGATCTGTGCGTCAGAGACATCTGGTGTGAGCCAGGTCTCTGTGAGTGTGGACGACTGTTCAAGACAAAATGACTGTTTAATATCGCAAAGTTTGGTGAAAAGGCTGAGGCAGTTTGTGGACAAGCATTTCAACACTGTCTTTGCTGCCTCCGAATGTGAAGGGCCGAGAGTTATATAACCAGAGAGGTTAGCAGACTTAACGTCGGGTTTGAGTCGAAGGCTCCGAAGGGGCCCCTGAGGCATACTTGTCTGCTTCCTCGCCTGCAACCTCAGGGATCCGAATTTTCCAGAAATATTAACTCCCAGATATTGAGTGTGCGGTCGACGTCACTATTTTCTGTTCGAACTTAACTCTAGCATCCCCACTGCGTATGTCTAGGCTTGGGCAACCTGGCAGCATCTCAGCCCTCGTGCTTTCATCCGGTGGCATGGCAGCTAGGTTGTTACAGCTAAACGACGACGACGAAAAGATTCTGCTGTGTGCTTCGGTATGCACTTCGCACCTAAAAGTGTGAACCGCTGCTAGAGGACTCGGCGTGGTCAGTTTGTCTGTCAAGAGCAGAGCATGTGCGACAACAGTGGAAACCATACTGCACTGTGTAAGAAACGCAGCCTCCACGCGCAAGGGATATACGGGAATTTGTGACGTTTTGTCATCGTTGTCCGAGCCGTTAACGGATTCTTGAGGGACCATCGGCTAGCAATGCTGATGGTTTTAGAAAGAATGAGCCCATCCGATACAAACAAGCTGCTGGCGCTTCATAAGTTACATTGGTTAGGGAACCTCATAGAGCTTTTTTGCCGATATCCGTGCTGAGAGCAAACCTCCAAGAGGCGGGCATTCTTTGAAGCGTGTATGCCCCAGTCAGTACAGTGAGTCGGGTTGGTAACTGCCATCTCAGTCGTTAATAGCGTCAGCACATATGGATCAATCGCGCAGTCAGTAACTCATGCATTAGTAGTTTGAAAACTGAAATGACCATGGACGTCCTTCCTATATATCATGGGAGAGATGGAAGCCCTCGAGCAGATTCAGCGTGTGTTTTAATCATCAGCAGTTTACTACCGTCAGCGTTTACTATAGTGATTGTGGTTTCAGGGTTGCATCTCTTCGCCCACCGGCTTTCCCCCCCCCCCACTCACAGGACTGTAATAGTAGCGGAAGCAGAGAATCCCCTCAAAGTCTACACAAGACCCCTCTGTCTAAGTGTGAAGTTCGTAGGTGTCTGGAGTAGCGTTTGCTTCTCATGAGTGCCACGGTGTTGTCACCCTGGTTTTGGGTTTCCAAGCATTGGTGTGATGATATACACCACACTGTAGACACTGGGTGCGAAAGCCGTCTCGTAAGACAATGAACGCCTATGCGTCATATCCAGTGTTTTCGCCTTCTCTACAGTTTTGGAAAGCCGGTCTGTTGTGCTCCAGTAGCCTGAAGCAAGCGTCATTAGAGAGAATCCTTGTGGATAATGAAGTCCCTACAACTTAATCTCGACTGGCACCGTTACAAGTCATCCGTCCTTTGATATGAACTTCGCACCCACAAAGTAAGTCCATGTTCGCGGTTATGCAGTCACTGAGCACGCCACGTTTTACGTACCTTGGAGGTTGTATTACTTCTGATTGTAGTATGACAGTGCAAGAATCTGCAAGGCTCGGGTCGCGTTTGCTAATTTCAGTCACCTATGGCGTCAAAGCGGCATATCCCTGAATCTCAAGGGAAGTGTGAATCAGGCTCTAGTGCGGGCTGTTTTGTTGTATGGCTGAGACTTGGTCTGTTCGAGCAGCGGAACTGACACGTCTTCAGGTTTTCGACAATCATTGTCTCAGGACCATAGCTAGTGTGGGTTGGTGTCTGCGAAACCGTAACGAGGCAATTAGAAAGTGGGTTTTCGGTTGTGCAACAGGAATTTCCATTGAAGAGTGTGATCAGCACCAGAAACTGCATTGGTTAAGCCATGTGTTACGCATGCCGAGCCATCGTTTGTCGAAGAGAGTGCTGCTTTCCGTGCCCAGTTCAGAGTGGCGGAAGCAGAGAGGTGGCCAACCCCCGGCCTAGCAGAGGGATATGAAAGAAATTACGAAACGTTTGGGTGCTTTCGGTGTTACTCGCCTTCCAGGGTGGGGGTCGCGTGATCCTCACTGCACCTGGTTGGAGACGCTGTAAGATATGGCTGCCAATCGATGTCAGTGGCGTTCGTGTTATCAGCTCCTATCCAGATTGCCTGAGTGAGTGTTAGGAGGTATAGGCACTTCGGAATAATTGTAATAAACTAGCACTAAGTCCCTTCCCTGTCCATGTCTATTGTTTTCTTCACAATAAGGCACCGAAGCATCGGTGTTAAACACTATTGCTTCATCGATCCGCTGGTTCTGATGAACTTCCAGCCGCTCTGTTTAAAGATTGTGGTGAAATCCCCAATCGATGCTTGTCTTACATATTTGTCTGGTTGAAAGAGGCCGTCATGACCAACTAGGGTGAGTCGATAGTAACGTTCATTTCCAAGAACGGTTCTCGCAGTGAGTATGGCCAGATTCTTTGCGTGGCTCATTTTACGTTGTCTTCCGAAGATGTGTGAAGACAGGACCCGAGAATAGCCAGCAGGATTCCGGCCCGGAAGGTACTGAGTGGACCACATCTGCACACTCCGTTAAGTGGTGGAGCAACAGCTTGCTTATAGGTGCGCTGCAATCTTAATGTACCTTGACTTCAAGAGTGCGTTCGTTTTTGTCGACTGATCCATTCTTTTTAACATGCATGCGCAGCAGGGGTCCTGAATATCGTTCACTGTTTGTATTCAAGTACTTGTGAGCTCACAAGAGTGTATAGGAAGCTCTCCAAAAGCTTTCCTTCAAGCAGTGATGCACGACAAGGGTATCAACTTTCTGCATTTCTGCGGCGACCTGTACGCGATTGAAAATAACTTTTATTTTCCTCACCTGTATCCAGGCACATGAAGGAGCTGGAGGCTTTGCCTTAAAACCCAAGCACCTGCATGACGGTTTTGGCGCGACAGGTTACACTCTGCACCTCTGCTGATGACTACCGCTCGCTCAACCACTGGGTCGAACACAGTAAGTTGCTTTCGATTACTTGACAAAATTTTCACAGACAGCTCCTCAACCGAAGAAAACTAGTCTGAGGTATAACCTTCTGGCTGGTGGCTTGGCTGGCTGTGTTGCAAAAACCACGATAGCCCCACTAGATCGAGCTAAAATCACATTTCAGTGTGAGTATATCAAATGCCGAACCTTTAAGGGTTTATGCGCTTTCATTTTTGCAATTTATAGCTACCGTCCGGCCCTTCACTGTGCGCGAATTATACCGTTTCCTTGAATCGAGTGTTGTTGAACAGGGCTTCTTTAGTTTATGGCGAGGCAATACCGCCACTTTGTCCCGCATTTTCCCATATGCGGCGATCCAGTATTCGGCCCACGAGCGTTACAAACACGCATTGGGAATTGATCTTCCGGATATGTCACACATGTGAGTCTTGTATCCTGTGTATGATTTGAAGCTGTATCATCAGTAAGACTTGTTATTCTCGTAATTATCAGGATCAAAAGGTCTCGAGGATTTCCCGTACTATCCCCTGCTTTATTGAGCTGCTGACTTCAGTATCCCAATGCTTATTTTAACACTGGTCAAAGCAACTGTTTGGGTCATTTGCCTATCAGATAGGACCCTGCCTCTCAACACCACTTTCGATATCATGCACAAGTGATAAAACTTCGGATATCAGTCTGTGATCAAAGGAATTGTAGAAGTTTTGACCAACGGCCAGATCGTGTAGATGACTGTCAATCCTCTGGCTGGGACTCCAGGGGCATGACGTATCAGTGAGTGAGGACAACGAACGACGTGATTCATTCATGGATGCTGAAACTTTCACTTCGTTGGATATCCATATCCATTTAACTCCGACACACTGGTCAGACCGTCGTGTCTGGTGTGTGTCTGCCTCATCCTTATTCTCCTCAATGTTGGTGACCACACTAGAAATATCTGTCCATTGAGCTCGCGATGTATAGCCGGAAAAATAAGTTTAATTGAACTTCGGTAGTGCAAGTTACATTACTTTTTGTGATTGAAATCATCCAGATATGGTCTGATTTAAAAGCTCTACTGAGCTTTACAGTCCCAGGGGAATTATCAATATCACATTTTGGTAATCACCGGTTGTGAATCCCCTCGCGGCAAGTGAGGCACAACGAATTGACGATGGGGATAAAATCAGTCTACGCGGTGAGCTCTAAAGGGGGCGAAGCCAGGGTTTCCGCCGACCTTATAAGTTATATTGAAGCATACTTCAGTATTTCAAATATCGTTCGAACGTAAGGATGAAATGGCCTTTGTGCAGTACGTTCGAGTAAAGAGTATTATATACAGTCGCCTGTTTTATAGGCATAACATCAGCTTATCCTTCAAGGGTCGAGTTCACAATGCTGCAGTGCTCTCCATATTACTATACGGGTCAGAAACCTGGCCGCTGCGCGGCGAGTACGTCAAAAAACTTTTGGTGTTTGACCATGGATGTCTTCGGAGCATTGCACGAGTCTGGTGAAGACACTGGATCAGTGATGCTGAAGTACGTCAGATGGCTTTCAGAAGAAACAACTCATTGACGATAGATGAACTGATTACCCTGTGTAGGTTGCACTGGCTTGGCCACATGCTCCGTATGCCAGTCGACCGAATTTCTTGTAGGGCTATTTTCGCACAATCACTTGAAGGATGGAAACGAGCCAAGAGAGGTCAAGCAATGACTTGGCAGTGCAGTGTGGAAGCCATTGTCAGCAAACTCAGCTGCACAGGTCATTGTTGTCTCCCTGGATGGGGATCCCGAGAGGGGACAGTATTTATAGGCATTGTCAGACACGGCCCAGTCGTGCCCTCAATGGCGTTCGTGTATCCAAGCTACTGCCTTCAGTTCTGCTCCCAATCTCCAATTAAAAATCCACAGACGACTCCATATTTACGCATTGATTATATCAGCTAACGCCTCCAATGCACAACTGTCTGCCCCACCTCCCTAAATCATCGGTGAACGAAATTGTGGCAGATACCACCACTGTACGACAAGTATGCGGTTCTTACAGCTGATAATAATGATGACGATGATGTGTTATATCTGGGGAATTTCAGCAGAGTTTTTCGCCAAGACCAACTTGATTTGCGTAGAAAAAAGCAATTTTCTTTCGTGTAATAAGGCTGAATTATTCGCTACGTTTACGAGAAACTTTTGTTTTCCTTTTTCTTTTCCATAAAGTGCTCCTGAAGTGCGTTTATTGTGTATTCACTTGGAAATTACAACATATAAGGTTCACCAAATCGGTTGTATTAATACGACAACCAACCTACTGACTTTCGTGACTTCTGCTGTATGCTGCAAGCAATGCAGTACACGACGGTTGTTGTGGCATGAGAATGATTGTAAGTGCCTAATTCATAGTTGTATATGGTCTGGGATACTGCCAGGGTGCCCACACTTAGATAAGAGAATAATTAGACTCCTCAGCCTTTGTATCAAAGGCCTAACCGCAATGCGGCGGTGGTTGGTTTAAGACCGTCAGAGTATCCTACTGTTCAAAAGAGCAAGTCACCTCATGTGTTCCAAACCCCAACCTGGAGGACCAGGAGGCTTAGTCAAAACCGTATCCACCTACCACCCTGGTTTGAGAGGTTCTGAGTGTCACATATACAGTCCCAGTATAGCTCAATAAATTACAGGACTGAAAACCGTCACTGCGGTAAGGTCCGGTCTATTCGTGACGACCTCTTCTCACTGAATCCCAAAGAAATCCAGTAGCAGATCACAATATGGGCTGTATTGTTGTACGACTGAAATCTGGCCGTTTCGGGCGGAGGATCCAAGAAGTCTTCAGTCCTTTCACTACCAGTGTCTCAGAAGTGTAGCTGGAATCGGTTGGGACCAACAAATTCACAATGAGGTGATCAGGAGGTGAGTTTTTGATGAAGCAGAAGTTACTTTCCTCGAAGAATGCCCCCATCAATGCAAGCCAAGATGGCTGGACCATGTGTTACGCATGCCGAATTACCAACTGTTTGAACGAGCGCTGTTTTCCGTGCCTAATTCGGAATGGCGGAAACCTAAAGGTAGACACAGTTTAATATGACGGATGTTACAAAAAGTTTGGGCGCTGTTGGTGCTGTCCACATTCCAAGGATGAAGTCCACTTGACCTTCCCTGTGCTTGGCCGTAGACGCTGAGCGATATGACGGCCAATCGGTGTTGGTGTCTTTCATGATGTCAGTTTTTATCCAGATTATCTGACTGAGTGTCGGATGTGTAGGCACCTCGGATGCTTGTATTAGACTGGCTTTATGTCCCCTCTCCTTCCCCCATTTTCTTCTTTGAATGATAAAGCTTTATTCAAGCAAGTTAACATGATTGTATTAGTGTAAAGCACCAATGTTCTCATCTGGTATCTGTCAGGGATGATGGTGACTCCTACTAGAAACGGCTGAGTGACAAAGCTGTGGGAGAGCATGTTTTGTGGTTCTAAGCGGAGTGCACTCTTGTTCATCAGTTAGGATGATTAATTAATTAGGTCTGTTTCGTCATCTACTTGGGTTTTTCACTCGAGAGCATGGTCGTGGGATTCAAGTGTTTTTCAACGTTCAAGGTGACTAGCAATCTGGTATTTTTGTTTGAAGTCACATCGTGTCGATAGAAAGTTAACTTCTGCATTTTTCAAACCCTCTTCATGTGCTTTCAGGGTCTAATGAATTTGTTGGTTGAATTATTCGAAGCTCTCTTGCTGACCTATCGGTGAATAAAGCTGTCGGCTGATGTACCTGTGTTCATGAAACACGAAGCGTTACAGACCCATTAGGACATCCTCAGCTGGCATCAGTTCATCTTTAGGGGTACCGTTAGGTTCCTAACGAGACATTCTAGTATACCTGTGAGGTCACCCTCAGAATTTAATCGAGATATTTCCAGAAAAATTCTAGGACATCTTACATGAAATTGGTAGTATTGGAGGAACGAGTTAATTCAATCCAGAACGAACTTACTAAACCATTGGAGGAAGTGTCACAGGAATGCTTGTTCTATGTATCATGAATTCAAGGCTACAAAATGGGCGTTTTGTAACCGATAATTAATCTCATTGGTTTCCCAGATAGAGTTCCTCGCGTACCCTCAGGATTAATATGTACATTCCACATTCACCGTTTAGTCGGGCATTGGAGGATGTTGGCAATGTTGTGAAATATAGGTAGCTCGGGCGCGCTGATTGATTGTTGGTCTGTTCGCCGAGCTTGGTAGTTGGATTGCAAACGTTTCATCACCAATCGAGGTGACATCGTCAGTGCGGGGTTGAGTGGGTGAATTCTTCCTCTTCCACCTGTGCTTATATATCTCCTAAACAGCATCTGGTAGCTCCGAAGGCGGTCTTCGCGTAGTTTGATTAGACCCTTGTGAATCTGAGTTGGTCTCAATCTCTTGTGTCTGGTTGGTTCGTTGGGCGCATTCAACTGGACAGTTCTGTGTGTGATTGTTCTGTTGTGATTCGGTCGTTTTCTTCTTGCTTTGAGGTCTGGATTGGTTTCCTTGATTGGTTGATTCAGTGGTGGTGGTCTTCTGTTTTTCTCCTGTTTTCTTCCTTTGATACCGTTAGTCCGCTGGTTCTCGTTAGCTTTCTTGGTTTTCTTCCCTTCGAGAGAGTTTTTCTCAACATGTTTGCAGGCTTGAAGGCGACCAACAACCAATTGGAGGATCTTCCTGCACGCCGCATGCCAATTCAATCGAGCTGAATTTTAACATTTCCCACAGTTCTCCTGTAGTATCAATCACACGCCATGGTCCCCTCGCCAATCTTATGATCGTTGCATTCGAGTGTACTGTGACAATTCGAGTTTACCAGCTTCTCAACTAGCCTAATTAACTACCAGTTCATGTGACTGATCGACGTCTTAAGTTAGCTCGCAGCTTGTCACATGTGCTTTTCGGGTTCTGCGTTTTCTGTACTATTGTACCCTCCATTTGAGATAGCTGATCGGATGTGACCTGTCCGGTACGCGCTATATGTATCACGTTGAAAGTTTCGAAAGTGTTCCCCTCGTGACTAGTCTGAGACCTGCATTTTTAAACTTCATCCTAGTAATCCGTGATACGTTGCGTCCTACAGTGCTTACCCTAGCAAAGTCCTTACATCTATTCCATGCCAATCGGTGTGACTGAGCAAGTTCTTGGTTGCAGTTTTTTTCGGTAAGCACCTGAACGATACTTCTGATATCATTGACCTTTTCCGATGTTTTTGAATGGTGTACTGTTTTTTTGTGTAAATCTTAACATATTTGTTTTTTTGGTGTCGTTCTTGTTATAGGAGACTTTCGGATTTGCGTCTTCGACGGTTCCTTGCCGGTTGCATGGCAGGCACAACATGTGTTGTCACCACATACCCCTTGGACTTTGCCCGGGCCCGTATGGCTGTGACAACATCCAAGAGGTAAGCTGCTGTCATCATTTCGCCTAAAACACAGTGCCTTCAGCACTTTTTGTATTCGTACCCTAACTTGGAAATCGTGTTTTGCGGTTGATTCCTTACATCCGTTCCCCGTACATTCATCACGGTTAACTTGGCTGGAAGTCGTTTCCAGAGTGCCCAAAAGCTGACTACGCCTGATTTCTGCAAACCGGGAGGAAAGCAGTCTTGTAAGCTCCCCTTCTAGCCGAAAGTTCTTCGAATAAGATAGAAGTTGTTGGTAATGTGACTTTCTTACTCCATATCGCCTCCTACAGTGCATGGCTGACAAGATGCAATGAGTCGACTCCAACGTATTGGACAATATTCATTATTCATGGTCACTTCGATGAAAGGGACTTCAATTCTGTCAGTAGGCATTTCTCTTCCCCTGAACCTGCTCTGAGTTTTTACACATGAGGCCGAGCCTGTCCCTACATGTACAACGCAAATCTGACCCTGGAGGATGGGGTAATGGGAGCACGGATTATTGAAGCCCAAAGTGGTGTAACCAAACATGAGAAGGAGGGTCGAGACATGAAAACAAGGTATGCTTATTTGAAAAAGCTGTCCTCCAAATGGAAATATATCTCTTTTGCACCGCATCAATGATTCATGTTTTTCCTTGGTGTTAATCGAGTAGTACTCGAGTTTTTGTCAAAACTGTTCCCTGTCCACCGTCGACCGACTCACCTCCCGATTGTTTGTACCTTCAATTTCAGAGTTGTGAAATCCACATCGTGGATTCCAAGTTTTCCATACGTAGGTAAAAAGACTTCTCACTTTCTATGGCTGGCACCATTGCGCACTTGGCTGTTATCCGAACTCTGCTACTTTCCCCATTTCGAGATTTGATTTCGATGTCGAGGTAGTTGGTATCTAGTTTCAGGTAAATGAGGGATTCATAAAAATTTAACCAGCATTTGAAAATTTCCCCTCCTGTTCTGCTGCAATTATTCTGGTTGTTTCTACCCACAATCGTATCCGGTGTAAGCGACATTCTAAATAAGGGTGCCACCTAGCCATAAAAACGCCAGGTTAGAACACAGCAGCTCTCGACGCACGACAGTCTGCACAGATTTTTAATTACTCGCATTACGGTTTAGAAATGGCGTCAACAGACAGAAAACTCAGGGGATGCTTGTCCGCAGCAAGCCATTTTCAGCTGGTCTATGGGACGACGGCATCCAGCCGTAGAAATGGCTGGATCAAAAGCTTTTTGATTTGCACTGAGGCGTTGATGAGCAACATGGTTGGATATTGTATTGCACCAACCTATGGAGCAATTCAGGTTTTCCACTGGTCGAGCCTCGTAGTTTTGACGCAGAATTCTGACAAAAATTAATGCAGAACTTTTTTATCGATAGGTATGCCCCGAATAATAATGATAGTCGTTCAGCCTTAACACCCTTTCGGTACCTAGCCGCCATACTGATGATGAAATGCAGAGGTTGTGTTCGAACCACAGACCTTCCCCTCAACGCCCTAATCACAGCTATTTCGAACTCGGCACGCCTCGAAATGGTGCCGCTAATCAATTACCCACTCACTAGGCGACACATTTTGATAAAACCTAGCTGCTTCAGCTTCCACACCTTGCGCGTGTTTATAGGCCAACAGTCTACTGGACACCATGGCACGATAGTAGAAAAGTGATGAGCTCATAACATTACAACGGTGCCGAAAGCTGAAATCAACCTGTAAATTCTGTCTATTTCGGTCACTTTAATTCCCTTTTCAACTTATGGGAGGATAAGGATTGATAACAATTCGAGATGCGTGGGATTGTTGGTCATTCTCCTGGCCTACCTTCCGACACCTTCGGGTATCCTGTTTGTCTATCGGCTACCAAACAGCTTCGTATGACTACTGGTGGTAGCCTTGTGTGTCTTTATTAG
Organism: Clonorchis sinensis; assembly: GCA_003604175.2. NCBI lineage: Eukaryota > Metazoa > Platyhelminthes > Trematoda > Opisthorchiida > Opisthorchiidae > Clonorchis > Clonorchis sinensis. Next base: position 83,191,352 of record CM030370.1, on the reverse strand, counting down.
CGATACTAGGCCGTTCGCGACACATGCAATGTCCGTCCTCCCTGTATGTTTTTGACATCTGAGGCCAAGAAGAGGGCACGGGTTGCTCTATAGTCAGGAGCACCGCTGAATCACGTGTGATAAGACCTAATACGTTGAACCAAGTGGTTGATACCCACTTCCCTCTGAGGGTATGCGACTTATTCGGTCACCACTGTTGGGCTGGCGGGTGTTCATTTCATCTTGTCGGATTCAAATCTTCATAATCGACAATAGCATAAATCACTTTGCTAGCCCAAAAGAAAGGAGTACTCTGATGTCAGTCTGTGGTAAAATCTCCAGTTCCTTACGCTAGCCAGCCACAATGCAAGGAGTGTATTTTTCCAGCCTGTCTACCCTGTTCTGGGATCCAAGTTGCACCAGTAGCATTCAGATTTGCTTTACTCTTTTCCTTGTCCTTTTGGCCATATATTATCGGCATGACAAACTGGATGCTCCTCAGAGTAACAGCAACGACGACTTTTTATAAGTCGGTCTTCCTTTTCGCCATATTGTGATTGTTGGAAGAGAATTGATTGTCTGACCGAGATAAGTGTTCGCGAGAGTAGTATACGGAAATTCGAAGCGTATTCATACCCAAGTCTCGAGATCCATTGCACTATCCTTACTGGTCCGCTAAGTAAACGCTACAACTACACTGCTATCATACCATTTGTGTTCATTGTATTCGACTCCCTTATCCGTAGTTTCCCTCATCTATTCTGCTTTGCTAGTTGCATTTGCCTTGGTCTGTTCCAGGTACCACAATGTCATTCACGCCCTTCGCACAGTTACCACAGAAGAAGGCGCATGGGCATTGTATCGCGGTTTTATTCCTGCGATTCTTGGAATCATCCCCTACTCAGGGATCGCATTTTTCACTTTTGAAACGCTCAAGGAATATCGATTAAGTGGGTTTCCCATCAGGATTATTGGTGTCCTTGTATATAATTGTTTTTACACTTCTCGTCTTCCCTAAGCCAATGAATCGGTGTTCTTCGTGCAAACTTAACCTTGGAATTCAAACATCTCTAGTACACTACTGGTTGAGAGCTGATCTGATTACAAGCGTCTGTTTTCATTTGACCAGTATTGAGGACCTGATGGAAGCACACAGTCATTCTTCTAAAACTATTATCATGAATCTCGAGGCGGTTTTGCATCCGAAAAGTTCGATGATATATTAGTACAAACCCCAAGCCGCGGTCGACAATCGTTGATATAGTCAACTTATACTCATTGGTTGTGGGCCTGGTGGCCGTTTTTCTGTTCGCTGAGCTTGACAGTTGGCTTGTAAGCCGTGCAAGCAGATCAACGACCAACGAATAAATAACCAACAAACACGTGAGTCACCAATATTCCGACACGTTGCCAACTTGTGTTCACGCCGGATATCACGCCATTGGTTTTCAGCAGCGCAATCTCATGTCACATGACCCGGACCATAGAGCGATTACTTCACACAAGAAAGTTGGCTTCAGTACGCATGGATAGCGATTATCGGTTAATTGTTTTGTGCGTTACTTCAGCTTGAATCCAGCAGTGAATCGTCAAAAATCTCTTCTTTTCGGGCAAACTACAAACAAAAGGCAGGAGCAGACGGTTGGATAACCCAACAAATGAACGACCCTCTTCTTATAGACAGCTGGCTTTTACTTCTGTTCAGTTTGATAGTCTGGCCAACTTGCGTTTCTGGTCTCAATCTGTGTTCACAATTATATAGACATCTGTGTCCCGAAAACTGGGTTGGAGGCTGGTGTGAAACAGGCAGCGATAAGCCTGATGTGGAATATCATCCAGAGTTCGAATTATGACAAACTACCTTACAGGTTTCGAAGCGAACTGGGCGGAATACATAATTGGAATCCCCTTTGGGTGACAACACTATTGGGGTGACCCTATAATGTTTTCGCACACTTTCTGGTGTTGCTAGCCATTTTAGTCAAGTAACGCTTGTGTGGCTTACGGGTTTTCCGGTGGAACTTAGCGCCGACCGAGCCAAGGTTGTTTCCCTCCACCCGGAGCGGAGTGATGACTAATAGCACACATGGTCTTATGATTTTGTCGCGGTCCCTATTGGACATATGCCCCGTGATCAATCCGAAGGCGTGATTTTCTGCTACCCAGCAGAAACATCGATTTTCTTGTTTATTTTTACTACAACTGTGTGATGTGTTTCAGCAAAGGCTTTAGTGTAAACCAGCAGACCGCTGTCTTATCAGGCACTATACAATCGGCCTTGGTTGCAAGTGCAAAGAATGAACTGGACCGTAGAATGCTAGTCTGTCCGACCTACAGTTGACGAGTCGGACACGGAAGCATAGATATTTCACCACTTTTAGAGAGTCGAGCGTTAATGGACATAAACGACCATCGTTCTTATAAACCATCAACAAGGCGGTCAATGGACCGAAACGCCAGTAGGTTCGAATGTGTACGCCCTTGACTGTCCGATTGGCTACATTCGAAGCGAGATGGCTCAGTGGTTAGAGCGCGAATTTACTGACCGGAAGGCCCGTGGTTCGAACCAGACCTCTACATTTCGACTTCCCCTGTCTAGGCTTGGGCAACCTAGCAGTATCCCAGCCCTCGTGCTTCCTTCGGGTGGCATGGCAGTTAGACACAGAAAGGGTGCTACAGCTGAAAAGATTGGCTGAATTAAGTATCTGGTTCGTTGCCTCCTGATTCCACTGGAAATCGCAGGCGCGCTCCACAGACTACCGGAAAAGAAACGGTAATTCATTTCAAGTTAAGTCAGGAACTAACTGCTGGTGACGAGGCGTAGTGTGATAACAGTGTGGATAACACGAGCAGTTAGACTTGATGATTGTCGGCTCGGTAGCAAACGGAATTGCTATTCTGATGGGAATAAAAATGCCATTTCGGCTACCACTGTCCTCTAGGTGACCCCGGAAGATTTGTTTTCCCGAGAAGGACTACAATGGAAGTTCACGTTGGAACAATTTTTCCTCGAAGTGTGTTTACCGTCGACGGGGTTATTCATGAGGAGGTACTGTATACAACGTTACCATAAAAAACTATTTTCTTGAAACCAACCAAGTTACTGTGTCATCCCAATATCCAGCTATATGACGACGGCGGTTTGTCAGTCATTTCAGTTCCATATATTAATGGAAGAACTCTCGGTATCTCAACCATCGTACTTCCTTAGGATCGCAAGGCATCTGCTGGTTCAAGGTGTGCTACACCTGATTGCTTTCTCTGATTTTGTCACTTCCTGCAATCATGGCCATCTGTTATTCCGTGGCTTATAATTGCGTTCAGAACCACCAAGGGATCATTTCTAACCAATCTCCGTTACTTCGCTGTGTGCATGAAAGATAAAAAACTAATAATTCTGTTGCTGTAATTTTCAATCTCCCTTTGTTTTTTATTGACGATTGAAACTTGTCTCCCGTTCGCTTATCACAGATAGACATATGGCCATTCTAAAGACTCGGCCGGAGAAACTGAAACCTTTCGAGAACCTATGTTGTGGTGCCTTTTCCGGTGTCCTTGGTCAGACAGCCTCATACCCGTTGGATATTGTTCGCAGACGAATGCAAAATGCAGCAGTTACAGGTATCCAAATGTTCAAATTCATTTTCACGGTATTTTGGGATGAAGTCCTTCATCGATGCATTTCGTAACTAAATTCTCTTATTTTTCAAGTGTGATTTTTAGTGCACAGCGGTCCCCTTCAGCATCGGTGCATTATCTGTTTTTTGTACATTAAACCATCAATTCAGAGGGGCTGTTGCTTTTCGTCAACATCATTCGCTAGAAGGTACAGAACAGCGACGTCAATTAATGTTTTAGGAAAAGTTGGTAAATGAATGACAGATGTCCCTTATAGAGGGGTTCACTGGAGAAAGAGACGGGATTTCGATATCCCAGAAGAGCAATTCATCAGGGAGAAGAAGACTTCCATCCGGTCCGGCCAGAGTTCTATCTTAGCGGGGGTCCAGACAATTTAAGGCAGTGCTTTTTTCTGGTGCAAAAGTAAGGTGCGCAATAATTTCGTTAGATCAGGCCGTCTAAATAGCAAGATAGCCATGTCTGACTGACGCAAACTTTTACGTGTTTGATTGCGATCGTTACATTCTATCATCTTCATTACCTCGCTGGAACTTACCAAATTCTAAACTTACTACTTCCAGGTCATCCGGAATACTTAAACAACATTTGGCACACAATGTACATTGTTTATTCCACCGAAGGACTGTTTCACGGTCTATACAAAGGTGTTACAATGAACTGGATCAAAGGTCCGATCGCGGCTGGAATAAGCTTCACGGTGTTTCACCAATTGCAACACTTTTTGCACTGGTATAACAGAAAATCCGCTCACGGTAATGGCGATGGATAGCGCTGGTATCCTGCTTTCGCTATTCTCATGGCACAACAGCTAGAGATGCTATTCACTGCATTTTTACGTTTCCACTAGTTTCTAAATTATTTTCTTACTGATGAGAAAATTACGTATTTTCCGATTCTGATCTGCCAATTAATTTTGTCCTCGGACTGACAGTTCAATACAGCGATCTACTGTGCTTTTTGCTGCCCTGAATCATCCACACGTGAATGCTGTTTTCAACTCGGGGACACCTGATTTCCCCCTTTGTCTCCTCATCTTGGACCGCCTTGTTGCACATACACACACACGTCTTTCAGTAGAAACTTCTCGTTCCCCATTCCCATTTGCAATTGATGTACACTCTGCGGTCACTTCGTCGCATCTTGTTCATGTATGATCTTACTAAGACTCTAGCGTTGACAAGTGTCAGGCCCGATTGTAAGCACGAGCTTTTACTGTCGTATGAAATTGTTTCTTGTTTGATTCGCCTCGCCCGTAAATTAATTGAACAACCCCTAATAAATTTTGGTTCAAAGTAAGGCAGCGAACTGTTGGGTTTCGCATCGGGACTGACGTCCACTTGCCCGAAATCAGGTGTGGTGCGCAGTCCAGATGACTAGTACAACAAAAAAACAGGTTGGAAAGCCAAAGTCATTGTAAGGTGTACCGCGCATAAAAGTGACAACTCAACAGTCAGTTCTTTGGTGTTACAATGACCCTGAAGCCGGAATTGAAAACCCATCACAATAGCCTCACCTTTCGGTTCAATGCACGTTTACTTCGCTTTGGAAGTAAGTAGGTTCTGAGCCTGTCAATTTCTTTTTACGTGGTAAGTCTTTTTGATGGTAAAATTGGGTTTCAAACTCGAAAACATTTGTTTTTCGAATATTTTCCGTTTTTCGCAGATCTTTGTACATTATGTGCCACTTTACCTTAGCAACTACTACGAAACCTATGAGGGAATAGTTCCGAGGGAGAATCTTTTCGGAAATCAGGTTATTTCGGTTGCAGTTTACTGTCTTCCTGTATAATGAAATTTATGGATCGGCGTTTTTTTACGTGTAATGTAGACATAACAGCTGACTCGTCGATTTATCCACCATCATCGACATTATTTTCGACCGTGCATGTGAGCGGTTCACTAGTAATGCCACTGAGTAGGACAACCGTGGACGAAGAGGCTGGATCAGAAGAGCAAAACTAGAACAGGTGAGAGCTACTGAATGAGGAGAGAGACCGGTAAGCGGGAATCATCAGTGTAGATTGACAGACGGGTCTGCACTTGATTGTGGCATGTTGACACTTCGGGTGCCCTCAGTCTCATCGCCAATTTCGTCAAGGCCTCCATACTGGATGAAATGTATCGGATGATTGTCGCCCTTTTATCATTTGGGTTGGGGCTTCGCTAACAATGCTCAGTATGTTGGACGCTCTCCCAACATTCGAGAGACGTAGTCGGCAAACTGCACATCATCACTATGTTGGACGTGCGTTCGGCCACTGCCAGATATTCGTTTACCTACGAATCCATTGTTGATTCGATGGGTCGGTTTGATACAACCGTTCTGGCTGAGAGAATACATGTCCGCGGAACAGAGAGGTTACCTAATTGCAGAAGGCGGTCGTACACAAGGACTACAAACCTCGACAATTTGACATCTTTCCGGCGCCACAAAATAGAAAGGCGCCTCGATAATTCTGTAGGGTATTCAATGCGCAGCATAAAAACAATAATCCAACACTTGCCAAGTAAGTGAGCATGTAGACACTTTTCAGCAGATTACATGTTTTTCTGAGAAATTTGGAATAATCTCGACCCGGTCTCCTAGCGTGAATTTCCACTTTGAAGACACGAAGCACAGCCCACAAAGACCCACCGTCTTATCTTAGAGATTCGAGTGTTTGCATTTAAGGTTGGGAAGAGACAGAAAGGACCATGTCATCTTGCCATCCAATATCTGGTAAGAGACCGATGTTGATGTGGAGAGCACGTGAGACACTTTTTCCTATACTCATTCTGCTCTCTAAGTGAACAATGTTCGTAAAATATTGACATATCTGGTGAAGCCAGTAGTTTCACAGTGTTCAGAGCTACTTCGCCGGACGTTACTCCTTGAATAGTTACATCGGACCTATCAAAGAAAGACGAAGGTGCTATGAAATGCATCACTTGCCAGAAGACACACGTGGGTTGTTCAAACACCGAGTACATTGGAAGGTGAGTTCCATGCTCTTTCACCGAACATCTACTGTAACCCTATAGCGCCATACAAACTGTACCTTTCACTTATGGTCCTTGAGAAAAACCGATCGATCGTGCCAACTCTGCTTACTATCCTTTCTGCTTGTGCCATCCGGGTCGAAACAGAGAAAGCTACTAAAGTGATGCGGTATAAAGCGAAACATAGCCGTCTGCACCAGCTATATTACCGGGGCTTCGTACAACTGCACGAACTCCATACCTGTCAAACTGAACCGGTGAGTAAGGAATGTATCAGCTATCTGTTGTAAATGGTTCTGTGAACTGCTGGTCACCAACGCCAACTTATTGGCGGAAAACTACGTTCAACGTGATACACGTTAACCTTTATCATCCAAGGTACATCGACCCACTTGTACAGCACAGCTATCCGATATCCAGGTCCAGCTTAAGCCGTTATTTGGAAGACCAATGAATATGACTCTAATGCAATACACATGGCAGCACCGCATCACGTGTTGATTCGGTCCCGCATGTGATGTAACTTGAAAACGGTGCCCTTTAAAAGACCAGCCTGCGATTAAAGTACTAAATGTTTTGAGCATAGACTTCGGATGGTGCCGAGGTTCTTACAGATGGTTTGCCTGTTTATGGACAGTCAATTTAAAAAAACGAATTTTCCACACAAGCTTCCCTCACAGAAGGTGATTCTGTAAAGTCAAAATAGTTCAAATCTGACACTCTACCAAAAGATGATCAAGCATCTTCATCTTCTCCAGCGTGAGATATGTCAGCAGATCCATAGGACGGCAATCGCGTACTGGTATTAGACTATCTTGAAATCTTAGTCCCTTTAGTTGCTGTTGCTGAACTCGTCAAAAACTGCTCGAGTAACATGTGCATCCAGTCGGCAAGTTTCAACAAGTCTATTATAGTTTAGTTTTTGATTATGTAGCAGCTACAACAAACTACGCGTCACGAAGAGAATGGACCTTACCGTGATGACGGTTTGCGCACCTCAGCGACCCATTGAGCTATACTGGGGGTTGTCCCCGCGACATTCACAGAGTCTCATACCAGGTTGGTCAGTGGTCAGAGGTCTGAGAAACACAGTCTCCTGGCACTCCAGGTTGGGGGTCGGACTTGGCGAATTGTTCCGTAGAAATGGTAATGGCATTTGCATTTCTCACCAAACACCGCTGCCTTGCGGTTAGGCTTTGGTTGAGGACTCTAATCGTCCTCCTGTCTAGGTGTGGGCGCCCTGACAGTATCCCAGCCCACGTGCAATCGTGAACTGCACACATACAAATAAACTCATGCCACATCGGCCGTCGCGTGGTGCCATCAGCCGGGTCGCCTTACTTGCTGCATACAGCAGGGCGGGTAAGCGAAAACGGGCTACTGCTGACGCCTCCCTTCTTTCTCTTTCACATACTTTTCTCCCCCTCACCATCCCATTAACAACTGTCTCCTTGTAGGCCCAGCACTTAGGACTGATGACTCCGTTCGTCGTGCGTCACTTTTGCGCGCAAAATCCGCTCGTCACATGGCGCCAACATCCTCTCCTAAATCAATCCTCAAGCCTCGACAACCAGTCTATCTGGCCGCCTTCAATGTCCGCACTCTGAAGCAAGTAGGACAACAAGCTGCTCTTGCGCTCACACTGGACTCGCTTGGCATTGATGTGTGCCGTGTCTCAGAAACGAGAATTCAAGATGCAAGCACAGTGATTGAGCTAACCGCCCCATCAGTCTCCACTCGCTTCCGGCTGCGCACCTCTGGTGATCCAGAGGCTGCTGCAGCTGGATGTGCAGGGTTGGTATCGTCCTAAGTCACTGGGCGGAGGTATCCTTGCTTCACTGGATACCTGTTGAAGTTGCCTCTGTGCGGTTCGCCTGGCAACATCTGTGAAGGAGTCTCAGAAGCGGGAAGCTGATCGCTTCTGTTTGTCGTGTCCGCTTACGCCCCAACTGACTGTAGCTCCGACGCCGTCAAAGACAGGTTTTACGACGCCATGAATGCTTTGTTGCGGCGAGCTACAAGCCCAGATATTGTGGTGTTTGCCGGAGATTTGAGTGCGCAAGTGGGCAGGCTTAGCGTATCTGAGACTCAGTTAGGAGGCCGACATGGACTGGACTAGGTGAACGATTTCTTCACTTGTTTGCTGGTCACACGCTGTTTTTATGCAGTACTAAATTCTGAAATAGCCGAAGTCGTCTGGCCACATGGTGTCCTCCAACGGCATGCCGACCACAAACTCAGGTCGATCACGTTGCCATCAGCTACCGATGGCGCGGATCAGTAACTGAGTGCCGGTCGTTTTGGAACACATTTGTGGATTCCGACCACGCACTCGTCCGGAGTCGCTTCTCCCTACGTTTCCCTGGGCCGCGTAGGGTGCGGATAAATCGCTTGGCAACTGAGAGACTGGCAGATCTGGATGTTAGACGAACTTACCAGAATCGTTTTCTAGAGTCTCTTTCAAATGCTTCACCATCAGATGTGAACGCATACTGGGACGAGATTGCCACCTCTTTGCATAGTGCTGGGAATTTTGCCTGTGACAGGGCACCACCAGGCGCACTCAAGCATTGAATAGCAGACCGAGCGGTGGTACTGCTTAAATCTCGGAGAAATATCCCAACTGGCCCGGAACATAACTTGGTGCGACGAATTATCAGACGTCAAGCGAAAGTGAGCGTACGAGCCGACCGCGAAGTGTGGTGGACACAGAAGGCCAAAGAAACGGAAGAAGCCCAGAAAGCCGGTAATGCCCGAAGATTATTTCAGTTGATCCGTCCGGTCCCCGGAAACCACCTGTGAGCGAAACCATCAAGCATCAGAATGGAACGACCATCTCAAATAAAGAACGCCTCGACCTGTGGGCTGAATACTTCGAACAACAACTATCGTGGCCACCAGCTGGCACTCATCTAGAGCCCACAGGTGAGCTAGAACGCTGGTGTTCAAATAGTCTGTGAAGAAAACCTTGTCGATCTGGAGTATGCAGACGACATCGTCCTCATCTTCGAAGAAGAGAAGGCACAAGTGTTTTCGGATGAACTGACTAAAGTCATCCTCTTTTTTGGTGTGCACTTCACACCCACAAAGTGTAAGGTCATGCTCGGTGTTGAACACTGATGTCATGCTGTCGATGATGATGACAACAAACTACAAGCAAACCGGTTGAATCGCCGAATGCACCTTCTGTATGTGAATACGTAAAGTTTCGTAATACCCATAGGCCGCCATAGTCAGTCCTGATATGCAGCCTTCAGGTTCCGATAATCGATCGAGTCTCTCGATAGATATCCGTGCCGGTTAGGTCATTCGGTAGGTCCGCACACCTGCACGAGCCAAAAGGACGTAGTTTATCACACTACACTTCGAAAAATGACGTGTGATTGAACTTAATGGATTCGACCGATTTTATTGCTTTGTTTACTAAAGTGCTCATTGAGGAGACTCAACTCGATTAGAGTAAGATAAGTGAAATAGGCATGTGCTTATGTAAACCTAGGTAGTTGTTGCTGATGTGCACAGAAAGTATTCAATTCGGGTGCATCTAACAGTGAGCAGTGTCACTGGGGTTGCCCTTAGGCCCCGTGCTAGCCATATTCATGACAAACGAAAATTGAAGCATCAAAGACGTTTTCAGCCTGAAAGGTGGGAACTTCGGGAGTTAGGGTTACCTTTCTAATACACGGCCCGAACTTTCACACAAACCAACCTGAGAATCTAGTTCACTTTAGAAGGGGCCGATAACACGGCCCTTTTAGATGTGAAAGCAGAGACAGTTAAATGGGAGAAGACCCGGGTAGGGGCACAAATAATATGTGAGCCAGATGCCCTGGAGACGGAGGTGCAACTGGTTGGTCAGAATGGAAAGCCTGAAAGGCTTGCGCAGCGGAATGTAAACACAACACGGGATCAATTCCAGGGTAATTGGGACAGAAGTGAGTCTATCCAAACCTGCTTTTCAAATAGGATGTCAACAAACTAAACAGACGAAAGTATCTCCGGCGGAATACGTAAGAACTACTACTCAGCGAAATTAGCGTTATCCCTCAAGGCCGTTTCAGTCTAAACCGCATGAATTACAGTCAGTATTTGTTCTCTTCTTTTGTAACTACTCTTTTACCGTCAAATGTGTTAAGTTGGAAGAACATCGCATTCGCTGTCAAAGGGAATACGGGAATACTTTGATGTACGAGTATTGAATCCCATAGGAATGAAATCGAAAAGCTTGGGCTTTATGTGACATGAACTTAGGTGAGTGTTTGAAGAAAAATACCACCCTAAAGTTGTGTTGTCCCATCAACTACTCGAACACACTTCAAAGCGTCTCATGCATGACAACGGAAGACTAGTTTTCAGCGCTTTCACGAGAAAGCGTTGGCATTACCGATAATACCCACGGCGGAAAATCATAGAACTATGCATTCAGAGTCATCCGTCGAGTTTCCTACATCGCATCTCGGTCTTCCAAACTACTGCTGTCAGCAGCTTAAGCGTGGCAGTTCAGCTTCCCACTGTGTGCGCATAATTCGAAATACAAAGTTTGCGCTGCTCATAGTACCACGCGTACATCGAAGGGTGGTGCTAACCCAGATAAACTATCTCACACAAACATCCATCCTGATTCCGAATTGAACCCCGCAACCTCGAACAACGGGTGCTTGTGTTACAAGCAAATCTTATGGTGTAAATGATTCACTGAATAGTTACTTTCATTTCCGAAGTGGCTTTCAAAGAAAATACTCAAGAATTACTAGAGAAAGGTAGGGCGTGGTAAGTTCCTGTTGGTCTGGTTACACTTGAAAACAAGTCCATAGTGTGGGCCACTGCATGAAGCTAGTGTTGTATCGTCTCGGTCATTGAAATTATTTAGTAAGGAAACGCAGACTGCTATAGCTACCGAAGAAGCATAATCATGGAGAACCCGGTGGATATCGAATATCAGAACGTAGGAACGAGTTCGGCGAGAGTTTGAAATAACAGTCGCTTACAAGTTCGCTCGAATCGAGAATCCAAGGAGGCCCGCCAGACAGTCATTGTTTATCAGAGAAAACCTCATTAATCACGACAGGCTTTTATTTACACGGGACTAGGGAGAAAACATGGCTCAATCCACAACCGTAGGGCGAAGAAAATATCGGGACCGCTTGTACACACAGAGATTCTGGTGAGAAAAGAGACAAAAGATACATGTGGTTAGATAAAAGATCATGGGTATTTAAAACGCGAGCACAGTATATCAAGGTACCATTGTCAACAACATGGAACATCTATGAACAGGAAGATTTCCACGAAAGACATGGTCACGAAGAGGGAGCGGTGGAAAATCAGGAAATTACCTATCCATAGGTTTTTTATCAATTACCTTGAGCCATACAGTCGCCTTTAAGGAGGCAAAACTTCTGTTCTTCCCCTATCTCATAATTCTCAAGAAACCTTTGCTTTGTTCCCGCAAGGGCACTTGGAGAAAACGTTTTGTAACAGATTACCTACAGTGGACCTTCGTGATCCGAATACATGAAGGTTGGTATGAATCCTACTCACATCCTCAAAAGCAACGTCCAGTGAGAGGTCTGAAGCAATTTTGATAATGTGTGGTGTGCTCGTATCAAATGTCACATAGCAAAATATACGTTCAGGCAGTCAGTGAAACAGAAAGAAGCTGCAACAGTTAGTTTTGGCTAATAAATCCAAACATGAGTTCGGCTTCACACTCAGAACCATTCAGAAAGTAATGATTACTGGCGAAAATCTCGTTCAGTAAACTCATCCATAGGGTCGTTCCAAGGATTAGAGAGAGAGACTAGGGGGTAAACACGTAACCTTCTTTTAGCGAGGAGTAATTCAATGTGACTAGGAGAGCGAAAAAGTCTCAGGTGTGTTTCTACGCTTTACGGAAACTTCATTAATAGGCTCACGAAGGTAGCTGGGGTATCGCGAGGTGTAATGTGTCCTGTTGGGGGGGGGCGGTATTGCTTTACACGACGGTGAATCGACCCACCTGACCTCTGTTAAAAATTGCACGTAACTGTTGATGATGCCATCCATAGATTACAGCCTACCTTAAGCATTGAGCAGATAGTGTTCCTCGGCAGCCCATTCAAAGATAGCTCTGTCAGCCGTTCCTGTAGGTCTTTCATCCGGAACGAAGATTGCTGTTCGAAGACGTCAAAAATCGCATCCCGGAGCTGCAAATAGGTATGGACAATAGAAAGGAATCGTATAATACGGGTACGATAAAACCAAAAGAAAAAACGGACGTCTATAGTTCGCACAAACCTCCAGGTGCTGTAGAAAAATGAATTCGTAACCCGTTTGTCACGGATTTTTTTCAGACGGTGAAAGGACGGCTTTGTAAAGTTCGGGTAACCCTTCCAGCAGTTCTGCGCGTTTAGTTCTCTTCATCAACCCCACCAGGAGTCAACACTTTGGAGCTGTCCCTAATTTCCACTTATCTACACAGCTTCACTCCTAAATTACCCCTAAGAACAGTCTCTTCTGGGTCGGTTGTCAAATTCACACATTAGGAAATCGGAAGATACCTAGACCACTGTGATGCAAATAAAGTGACAGCCGAGGGAAGAATGGTTGGAGTTCAGAACGCACTGCAGTAGTTCCGTGACAATCACATGTTTCAGGCGACAGGTTCTGCGTCAGAACGCTTTTATTTGAACTAGTAAGCCATATATATAATCAATCAACAATCGCTGCCAAATACAAGCCAGCTACAAACACGCTTGAGTTCGTTTTTCGCTTCGTCGCCAGACCATAGCATGGTTCGCTTTCCGGTAGGTGACTTTGTCTCAACAGGATACAAGTTCTGAAAAGTGTCTGTCTCAGAACTCAGAACTCCTTCTCCAAATTGGGGTAGCGTTTATCATTCAGCAGACTAGCAAAGACAGGACGACGCTCTTGTTTCCTCAACAGAATAAAGCTTTCCTTTAATTCCTCGTTATTGTGAGTTAACGTAATCCAATCGATATCTTTTCTTTACTGCTTGAAAAAGTAAAAATACCCCTGCACTCACAGCTTTGGTTCGCATTTCCAGATGCTCTAGCAGGCCTTCTGACGTGTAGAATTTTCTCCCATGTATGTGTACACATAGGAGAATCACATATGCCTTAGCGTTTCCAATAAAACTGTGGAAGTGTAATCCTCACTGACAATTCCACCGGAAATTGCTACTTATGGGTCTTCGAAACATGCACTAGAATAGTGCGATTAATATAAGTTTGTGTCGTAAATCGTGTGGGTATACCCAACGGTCATCTCTAAGAATCCACCGACGTGGATGTTACTACGAAACTGACGAATCAAAAATAGTGCGGAGCATCTGAACATGAAATCTGAATTCTTCAAAGGCGCTGTAGAACGATCTGATAGTGGGACTTGTCATCTCCCATAGATTTTCCTGCGCCTGCTTAAATTGCCAGTATAATCATTTTTCATCAGACGAAACAGTGGTAAATTCAAGGACTTGTATTACCCCAGTGAACCAAACGAGTTGAAGTGAAAGCTCGTGGAAATCCCTAACTTGCTTTATTGGCTTACCATTCGTCGATCTTCGGAGACAGCTCCGCATTCATTGCCAGCAACACGTGTGGCGAAAAGTGGCTCCTCTGGCCGGGCATCAGCGGATGTCGGCCAAACAACATGCAGCTGTCTTGCGTCAGTGTGGCTCAGAGCCTCCATGATTTTCGGTTTGAGCAGCTCCCGTTCTGCTTCTGAACCTGGAGGTGGAAGTGGTTCTTCATCTGCAAGAAGCTCCTGAAGGAAGTTCGCCGACTGGTTGTGAAAAGGCATGAGAAGGCGGTACTTGTTAGATATACAGGTCGTTTCCTCCTGGACTTTCGTAATAAGCAGGATCTAAACATGACTATATAATAATAATCCACATCTAATTCAATTAGAACTATCGGAAGGTGAAGGGGTACTCATCAGTACAAATACCATTGTGTGCCACTAAAACTAAACAAGCATAGGATTTAGGTTCTCATACTGTCTCATACGTCCTGTTTCAAGTTGCTCTTCACGGTTCCTATCCGGAACACGTGGGACAGGGAAGAAAATAACAGTTGAGTTTACACTGGCCCAGCGAAAGGTTCATCAGTTTCTTGATTTTTGACATATCGGTAGAGATGTCTCACCCTGAAACCAGAGACAGCCACGCTGAAGCAAAGTTCCGGTAGATGACAATGGTATTCTCTATGAAGCAATCCCTTTTCCCAAGCGTGTTCTGGGGGATAATAGGTTTCTGATGAACCACAAACTCAACAAACTGTACAACAAGCGACATGTATTAGCGGAATACGTCCTTTAGCTGGTTCACCCACGCGACCAACTAATAGCAAGTGTGTATGCATCATCAAAGACAGTAAAATCAGTGTTGACACGGATGCTTCATTGCCGTACGTGTATGCACTATCACAGAGAGGATTATTGTGAGTTTAGGTGAGAGCTGTGAGTACTGTGTCACAGCCTACCAAAGGAAAGTACAGCATTGTGATACACTACTCTCGACTGTTTTAGCAGGGAATGACGTAGGTTGTCACAGGGCTGACACAATCTGCATTGGAAAACATCTGTCTAACACCGTGGTGTAAATCATCTTATATACTCCACAATTACCACACAACAAGATAGTTTAAATCGTACGTCTTGCTGGATGGTGGAAGAGGAGTTAACCAAAAGATCTCAGATAGGTGCGTGCTTTCTTTGTCCTGCAGGATAAAATGTTAGTGTTGCAAAAGGATAAAGTTTTACTACTACCACTCAATGAATTTGGTTAGACGATAATGGTCACGTGCAACCGAGAAAGACAGCTGACCGAATTAGTTTCAACGCCTCAATCAGTGCTCAAGGCTGGGGTCGAACAGGCCAAATGAAGATGGACGTGAACAGCAACTCGTGTTTATCAAATATGAACTGCATTTGTGGTAACTGCAGACGCAACAATCCAGTACGGAAAACTGCACAGGTACACTACAGCTGATCATCAGAAATGATGGGAATGACTAGACATTGAGTTTGGTGCTTTATGGCCGGTGAATGCTAACCTGGGGATGATAAACAGGTTAAAGGAACACGAGCCATTGTGTTCAGATAGGCAGTATGCTGACAGTGCCCTCATCAGTAAAAGTAAGTTCGTCGCTGTGGACCGTTACCGATTGGCGACCGTTTCATCTACAGCTAGTCCGGTTGTCCTTATTCAGTTTGGAGAAAACATCACGATACTGAAGTGGTGTAGCGATGCTGGATTCTCAATAAGTCAAGTCTCTAAAAACACTTATCAAACTGCAAAGGAAGTCTCGTACGGCAACTTTAAATGAGTGAGATTGTAATAGAAGATTTTTTTCCAGTTCCCTAGTTTTCCAGGGGGAGCATGTCTATATTACCTGAGTGATTTTAGCTAGAGCAGACAGACTGATAATCGGGACCATGCTTAGTTTCTCCTGGACAAATGCAACGAGCCGGCTGTCTGGTGCGGGATGTTCGGGAGGATTCGATAGGGAGTCGTTCACGTGATTCAGCTCCATAGGCTCTTCCTTGAGGGAAAGTACAAACGAAGCGATTCCATCCACTTCCTCGGGAACTGGTCGCACACAAGGACTGGTCGGTTCCGGCTTGCAGACTGGAGGAGACGAACAGGCTGCAAGAAATAAAGAAGTGAGGCAGTACCACTTCGGTGAACTAGGTATCCTGCACTTTCACAGAGTAACTAAGAAAAAGAAAAAACCGCCATTAAATGAATGAAGGCTTAGTAAATAGACCAGAATAACTTGGCGGTACAATAAATCAAAACAAATGGGTCCTTTGGGATGACGTTTGAGCGAGCGAGCGGACCGGACACGACATGACTAGCTGGCATTACCACTTTCGCCTAGTCCACAAAACTACGGTTACTTTGAAAATCATGAAAAAACGAGTCGAAGCGCAAATATTGAAAAGTTGTGGATTTGTATAGACCGATCCTATGTGCATCACGAGAAATTGGGTCTACCAGTCAGAAATGAACTATACTAAATTTATTCAAATGTATTACTGAAGAATCCAAAAAATAAATAGTTCCACTGTGGGTCTGCAAGGTCTCCCTTTGACAAAACAAATCAGAAACCAACCTAGCCACACATTAGTTCTGTTTAGGATGAGGAGTTTGCTGTTTTTATTCTCATATTGTGGAAACACGCTTGTGTCTGGTTATCACATCACAACTAAATGTTTTCAATGCGGTTGGAGATGTCAAGACATTTCCCCACCAAATGACATATAAATGACCATCGATCAAAACTGACAAATCACTGATTCTTGTGTCAAAAACTACAGTAGGTTTCCTCGGAAGTGCTAAGCAAGGGTGAAGAATTTGTGCTGATCGTGAAAAGTTTTGGATTCAACAAACTTTTGATCCCATCCAGTCTTGTAGCTGCAGGTGTAAAGCGCGTGCCAAACCATGAGGTAGAATTATTTAGGTTATTTTTAATGATTTGGATTTTTGAAGGATATGAGCCAAGGAGAGCAATATCGTCCCAGGAACGTCTCACAGACAGGTAGAGAAATCTCACTTAGCACATCGATAACAAAGTTGAAGAGAAAAGGTGAAAGAGAGTGGCCTTATCTTACACCACTGGACGTAATTAACTCAGGCGAAAGCCTGCCATATACTCGTACCCGTCCACAGGAGTTCACATACGGTGCCTTTATAAGGGAAATGAATCTGGAAGGGACACACTTGACCTCAAGATATCGCCAGTTCTTCACGAGCAACAGAGTCAAACGCAGCTTTCAGATCAAGAAAAACGATCGACGTGAGACGTTTGAACTGAGCTCCAACTTGACAAACGTCCAGAGCTAGCCACTGATCGCTCACATGGAGAGAAAATCTTATTCGCACTAAACACTTGCTCACAAAGAATGTCTTCGTGGACCATCTTCGGACCGGTCTCTTTCAGGATTGCCGTATTAAGGTTATTGGTCAGTGGAAATTTCAAATTCAGAACGCAAAACCACCGGAGATGATTCCGTGGAGTAGGTTACTGAGTGTGTTATAGATTATACTAGGAACAGACAATCGAACATGGACCTTCCCGAAATATCTTCGATCAATCTTCAATATGAAGCAAGCTCTAGACGAATCAAAAGAAAATGGAAAACAGTGGTACAAGCGTCTCAAAGTAATGCAAACAGGTGTGCAAGATCTAGACCCTGAAACCCTGTGAAAATCATCCAGAGTGAGAGTGCCCAAACATCAGTCGCCTCGTCAAGCCAACTAGCTCATTTGCTCTTGTGGAGCAATTTACATTGACAAGACGACGGGGACGTTGTCAAGAGAGGTATCTTGGCACATTTTTGTGGCCGGCGAACAGGGGTATGTAACAATTCGTTTTCAGCACATCCAATGGAATCAGAACATCTAGTAGATTTTGAAGAGGCATTTACTCTCATTCACTAGATTGACTCAAAGCTACCAGAGGAAAGAACCAGAATACATCCATTTGTAAATTAAATTGGTGTTAACAGGAGATTCAGCTGAACCACATCTGAGTCCGCTGTTTATGATAGTCCTCAATTGAATATGCTGCACAAAGGTAGCTTCGTGTTTTAGCTGATACTATATTCGAGATATCGAGATACATTTTCCTGATGGTTGTTGAAAACCATTCAACAGCCCACTACGAGTGTCGTTCTTATTGAGGCTCAGTGAGTAGACAGTGACCCTGAGTTTCCATCGACTTTGTGTTACACTTGAACAACAAATTGAGCCACACCGGGGAAATATAATAATTTGCAGAAAGAAGTTGGTGCTAAAGGGAGACTCGATGAATTCCAACTGAACCCTCGCCTATAAATAATGTCATAAACGAGAGGTCCAATTACAAATCGAATTAATTTTCAAATGGATCAGCTTCGCCAACCGCGTACGATTTGGTTCTCAAGTAGAACATACAGTTGACGAAAACTGCTAGGTGTTCTTCAACTCATCTATCCCCGAACATCAAAGCAGTGTAACTTGTACTGGATTTCACTACGCTTTATGAGAATTTACGGCTGTCGTTTCTTAGATAGCATATTCGTACTTGGACGTGCTGGATAGCTATTTGCGTAGCTTGTTTGTTTGGGTGTCATGATTCATAACTCACTTCACAATTACTTCCTGAACAGTATCACGAAATAGTCCCCACGGAGTATCATCTTCCAACATGGATTTAGTTAGGTTCATGGGTGCTCTTCCGGTACCGCATTTCGTGACATATGCCTTACTCTGCGACAAACTATGAGTGAACGAAATATATACCCTAACTTGAAAGATCGACTACTGTTGTTCTGTTTTCACCAGTATTCGTTAAATCAAACTTGTGGATGGATGATGGACGTGTAGCAATAAGCTGCTATCGCATGAAGTCACACCAGATTTAGTGTTGAGAAAGTGGAAGTCAAGCTCAATCGTGTCCAATGCAAATCAAGATTAAGCTCAACATATGTCGAATACGAATATCTTTCTAGTTTTGAATTCGCAGACTTTTTTACGGGTCTGGAATCATTCGATCCGTTCAAGCGTCGGACTATGCATCATAAGTTAAATCGGACAAAGACGCCATTTGCTACTCGAAACAAGTGGGTTTCACGTATCAGCGCCTCGTTCATAACAAACTGACGGCATACTACTTCAAGTTGCTAAGCCCAAAAAGGACCAAACGTGTATTACGGCACCGCCACCGTTCAGGCTCCGACTGATTACATTTCGTGAAAAGAAGCTGTGCTAAATTATAAGCTACGTGTCAACTCACCAGTTTCACTTGTTTCCGGATCGACTGACGAAACTGCTTCAGTAACTGGAGACTCACGGTGAGGTGTGGTTTTCTTCCGGAGTACTGACTGTTTACTGATGGGGGTTGTCGTTGGTGATGTGAGTGGTGGAGAGAGAATTTTCGAGACTGGAGGACTGGTGGGAACAGAGAACGTGAACTCAACAGCATTCTGGGGATCAGGTGTGGGCATACGCGATTCAATGCCTCCGCTCGGCAGCTGTAACTGTGACATTTGAATCGGGGAAACAACGGTTGATGTAGCAGACAAGCTCTGAGTTCGTGCGCGCTTTCTGGCCGGTTGGCACGATATGTTTGATTCAGATTTATCACCCGACTCTGAAGTTTGTGAAAGACTGAGTTGCCGTCGCCGTCGGGAGGTTGTGGGTGTTTTTCTTCCACCTGAGGACACATGAACCCCCGAAATTAGAGAGCGGATTTCCAACTCTGCCTCAGACTCGCTTTCGGAAGAGATTCGGCCGGAACAGCGACGTCTTCGACGTGTTCCATCTGTGTGTAGAACAAACAATTGATATGCGATACAGAATACGGAGCGCCAAAGCAGAATGGACCAACGGAAAATACTAGTACCTGTTATGATGTATTATCACCTTCAATAAACAGCAGCACAGGTACACCAACTTATTGGGCAGAGACAGCTAATGACCATTAACGAGGGCTAAAAAGGTAAGATACCTGTCATTCTGGGCAACATTTCCAGATTCGAGAAGTTCCATCCTACTTTAATTCGGTAGGTGAAAAGTTCTAAGCCGTGTTATGTACTATGAGACGGGGAGAAAAGCACACCAAGTAGATGTAGACGAGCTCTTCTTGGTTTGATGAACTTCAAGTAAAAAAATCGTTATGCGTGCTGTGCTAACTTCACTTCCGGAGGTTTTTATCGGCCAATTCCAACAAGAACATACGTGCGACACATCTGAAAATCTGCTAATGCAACCCACTGTCTCCTATTCAGGTAATAAATATCCGAAGTACAGCACAGCTCTTCAAGTTTAGGAATAGCCTCTCCAAACATGGCCGGAAGAACTTAGGCGACCAACATTCCAGTGGGTTCCAACCGCTGGAAACAAATCGACGCATACGGATGACGCGTACGGACGAAACGTGAATCCCCTTCGCACCGCAGGCTGATCACTGGTAGCAGAACGCTTATTCATATTCTTTTACTACCAGGGTTTTGAAATCCCGTCACTTTATGCTATAATTAAGAGCCAGTGTGAGAACGAACAAGTAGCTGGTATGTCGGTGAAATAAAAAATCAGTAAAAGTAAAACGGTATATAATGAAGGCGAAGTGAAGTGGGACAAAGGTACCATATGTCAAACAAGAAACCAATCGGTAGCACAAAACTTCACCAGACCGTTAAAACTTCTTATTGACTGATTGACGGCCAAAGCAGGTGACATATCTATATCTAACGGTGAGTAGAAGAATTTCTTACATACAATGACGGAAAAATCAAACGTCACATGTACTCGCCTGAGGAATGATTGTTGGTGCAACTTGGTGCAAAACAACGTGTAAGGCTGAGCTGAAAGCTGCCTGGCACATTTCAAATTCTGTTATTAAAATTAACTCCCTTGCTGACTGTCTTCTATTAGTTCCGCATCCATAACAAAAGAATAAAGAAAAGATAGGAAGTTACATGAACTCACCTGAAACAAGACGTTCTAATTTCAGCTGTCCGCAAAGCTGTCGAATTCGCGCTTCCCAGGTAAGGTGTTGTTGCTGAACCACATCGGGATACCTGAGACAAAGAAGAGGTGAGGCGGTATCAAAAGAAATTATGGAAACTGAATCCAGTACTCTCTAAGATAGAAATAACATTTGATTTCGAAGCGCAACAGGCTTTTAGTAGATGAGCCAGAAAAAGTATGTAAGTGGTCAGGTAATTCGTTTGTTGATTATTCAAAATAAAGCCTGAGTTTGCGCGGTCACGCTGAGGATCGATCCAGGTAAAATGTTAACACAGATTAGAACCCATTCTGAGCTCATTTGGTGTTGGCTTGTGGTCAGCGCCAAAATCCATCCAGTTGGAGTGAATGGGTGCATATCAAAGCTAAGATTTACTTACTTGCGAACGAAGTCCGTATCCAATGGATGGAATTCCCAATGATTCACGTGCCCCTTCTGAGTGGCGTTCATCTTCCGGGCCACGAGCTTTAATATCTCTGTTGCTTCCAAGGCAGGCAACTGCAGTGAAGAAAAATGTGGACACATCGCGTAGTAGCTCCAATAGTCGGGCACATAGAATTCAGCCTCGAATCAGGGCAATGTGCTAATGAACCGTACGCTGAGTAGGTTGTGGCTGAAATGAGGCTGATTGTGCACAACTGATGGTAGAAAGCATGTGAAGTCAGTCGCAAAGAGAGATGAACCAATTGTACGTATTCGAAGAGATGGATTTCCAAAACGTGCCGCGATATGAAGCTAAAAATGCATAGATGCATACACGTCTCATTCTACTTCCAGAAGAGAGCGCAATCACCCAATGACAAAGTCCTCATTGACAACGTCAACGTAATTGCTGTTAACACAACCGAATCAGATACTTCTTTGACTGCCATAGCATCCTAAGATGTTTGTAGACACCTGACTATAATGCACTAGCCATTTTCAAATGGTCTGGGGAACAGACCGGGTGAACGGTGATTCCAGTGGAGGGGGGACCAACCCGGTAACAAATTGACGCATGCGATTTGAGGCGTCGATGACGCGTTAAGGCTCTCAAGACAAACACACGGATTCTAAGATTTAAAAGAGATGTGTTAATTTTCGATGCGGAGAGCTGGTTTGGTCTGAAGATATCAGTTACACTGTAAGTTCTGGGGCTGGAAGGCCATAAATATCGATAGGAATAATTCCCTCAAACTGATAACACCCACCGGAAACGAGCGAAAATGATTCGCATTTGGGGGTATACAGCGGACAGATATCCTCAGGCAATCTATTACGTAAAGCTGTATGCATTCCAACAGTGAGGTGGTTGCAAACGAACACAAATGCAGCTAACAAAATTAATAATTCGAACTGTGCGCCGTGACATCCCACTGGCTACTGTTGTGCAGGATGCAAAACTTTGTGTTTTGGATACTGCTACTTTCAGCCAACGTAGCTTAAGTGGAAGTTCGTTTCGTCTTCAAATCCTATCGCTCTAATCGTAGAATCCACTGTAAATTTACAGACCGCATGCTGTAAATCCCCCGCCCTGACTACTTAGAGCCAAAGAGCGCTACATAGGACCATTTTCACCATGGTCTTACGTTACTCCTTTTCATGTAACACCTAATTAGCTGATACTGTTTGAGCAAATGAGCATCCTAGTCGATAGATGTGTTCCTCATATGAGACCAGTATAGGGGTCCTTTTAATTTGCGCTAACTTCGCAAATATAATCTCGAGTTATTTAATGACTTCAATGACTGTTATTCAATATAATGCCCTGAAAGATACAGTCATCTGTGAAAGCGCGACTCCACTTAGATTCAGTGATGGTCCAGGAGGTATAAAGTTTGTCTACCCAACGAAACTGTGCCTTCCACGCCCTGAAATGGTCTGCTGACCGACGTCTCATGATTAGCACATTTAATGTTTCATCGATACGGAAGTAAAATATATTTTGGCTAATCTCCTTATGCTGTCGATGATGCCCAGCGGCTCTTTGAGCAAACAGTGTTCTCCGAAGGCATTTGTCAGTCTAACAAACTACTTATAAAGGAGGGTGAATCAAAGTATTGAAAGATAGCTATTCAAGCTACCGAGATTTAGAAGCGCATCATTATTCTAGTCCCATTCTAGATGACCACAGTCATTCTATTTGTTTATAAATAAGGCAAGTAATAGGATAATATGGAGTCTTCCGGCAATCCTGAAGAGTGCATTGATGTCTCTTGAATGGTGACGAAACGTTCTCAAGTCGATTGTCAAGCTCGGCGAACAGATAAACAGCCACCTGATCAACTACAGGTAAGAGTGCCCGAATTATCAATAGTCCAACACTGCTACAGCTTTGAGTGGTAGTCTTGCACTTTTAACAAGGGTATTCCAAATAACACCCTGAATCTGAGGCTATGGAGCCTAACAAGTTTATATAAGCAAGACTTCAGAGCCCCCAAATAAAACAGCTAATTTCCTTACGCAGCGGTGCAAGCTATCTTCTTTTATGAATCATAGAAATTCAGTCATTGCATAGCTTACCTTTGTCATCGAAGATATGGTCTTTCTGGTTAGGTGTTCGCCCCGATGAAACACAGCCAACTGTGAAAATAGGATTGAAATGACCGACAGTCACTCACTAATGGGAAGCGAATATATTGAGTGGAGGCCATGGAACACGAAGAGCTGAACACTTACAATGTAGTCCCGTGCTCGAATCATCAGGGAACTTGGGACGGCCGCGTGTTCACTGTACATCGTAGGCGGATAGAGAAGTTCGCTGGGAAAGAAAGGAACAAAAAATGAAACTCTGTAGATGCGATTCGGTAGAGACTCACCACCTTATGTACTAATCGGAATCAGCAAGTGTTAGCGGATAAGCCATTCATACTAATTGTTTGTTTGGACCTATTTGAACATGCGGTTCGACCGTGATCAAGTAAATAGTGCACGTTGGTGATACGAATAATTGATGTCAAGTTTCAACGTAGTCGTGTGGCGTGAGCAAATGAAAAAGTACCCACACTCGCTACGATCAACGCTACTCGAGTCGGAATGAAGCTTAGAGTTTCCACTCTCATACACTACTCGACGGAGCACAATGGCTCCACACACACACACACACACACACACACACACACACACACACACACACACACACACACACACACACACACACACACACACACACACACACACACACACACACACACACACACACACACACACACACACACACACACACACACACACACACACACACACACACACACACACACACACACACACACACACACACACACACACACACACACACACACACACACACACACACACACACACACACACACACACACACACACACACACACACACACACACACACACACACACACACACACACACACACACACACACACACACACACACACACACACACACACACACACACACACACACACACACACACACACACACACACACACACACACACACACACACACACACACACACACACACACACACACACACACACACACACACACACACACACACCAATTTCGGTACCAATGCTTGGTTGCCCCAAACACCTAGATGACATATCGGTCTTCGCATGCTTAGTTCACTAACATGTGTTAGATCTTCAGAAAATGTGCTACTAGCGAGGTAGAAACACGTAAACCACAGGATCTCGCGACAGCTTATTAGTGTTAGGGGACATCTGTTTAATGATCGGTACAGCAAAAGTGAGTAAAGCCGAATGACTTAGAGGCGTCTGGATACAGAACAAGAGTCCACGGGAGAAAAGATATAGTCAGCTGATCTGCGGATTGCTTGTAAGCTTCATCTGGCCATCGACGTAGCTATTGTGGATTGTCCTACGGAAGCCTGTCTGTCGAAACGACCTTTTCAACCATGTCACAGTTCCCTAAGTTGGAATTAAAGTCTAAGTTCGAACCTCCCATTGAGTTTCAACAACCGAGTGAACTGAAGTCGTGTCAATCCGAAAAGTCCCTCGGCCACAACACGGCTGCGTCAGTGCGTACTTTACACACTGCTCACCATAGTTGATCACTCCCACATTCTGAAGTAGAATTACAGCAGCGGTTGGAAGGAAAATACCTGATTCGATATCGTATCCGAACTGAAGAGTGCTCCTGAAAAAAATTTGACTCCAAAAACAACGCAAAATGAATCAGACCGAATTTTTCGCATTACGACGGACAAACTGCCTCCAAAAACAAGGGTTTCCAAGAAGGTAGAAAACTAGTCATCCAGACTGGAAATTATCTTTTGTGCATCCAATCCCATACTTATAACCACTTCTACGACTGTCTACGTATGGCGACAGTAACGGGTATTCATGTAAAAACTGTTGACTTGGGTGCCTTTAAAAGTACATGCCAATACATCAACTGACGCCGGCTAAAACAAGCAGAATGAGAACCCTGTAGAAACCATATTTGCTAGGCATGTGTGCACGGAATGTAGTCGATCACTATCAGGCCACTGTTATTCTGGTAGAATGAATCACGATGGCTTATGGTGGCGCGAACGGCAAACATCACAATCACCCAGGGCAGTGAAACACGTCAGTTACAAAAAGGCAAGCTTTTTTCCTGTAGTCGCTGTATGTGTTTATACGCCACGGTGAAACGCACACAGCAAACAAATGTGACGTGAATCTGTGTAGCAGCTTCAATATGTGCTAGCCCAAACGAAAAATCTACACAGCAATAATCTAATGAATGCAACGACTGATTTTGTTAACCAAGACACATCAGGCTGTTCATAGTGTGGTACAGAGTCAATAACTTGATTTCTGCACCCCCTAGTATCATGAAAGAAGGTTTTCGTGCTTGGTCTTTCTCTTTTGTATGGGCCTTTGTCCACAACATGCTTGAGCAGATATAGTATGGTCGGTTATGCAAAGCAGTCGTAAAACTGCTCAGTTTTTCCCACGATTTCTCTGTATTAATATAATTTATCCTGCCAGATATCTCCTTAAACACACCGAAATGTACTGACCTCATCTCATTACCTCTTATTCCCAAACTTCGAACTTCGGCAATACCCGGTTTGGACGCCCTGTTTGCTGTGGTTTCGCCCTTCTTGGGGCTCATCAGGTAGGCGCAGTCCCCGAGTTTCCGTCAACCTTATGTTCTACTTGAACCCAAATTGCACTGTTTTCGAGAAATACACTCATTTGCATATCAATTTGGTTTTTGCGAGAGACTCACCTGGAACCCAGCTGAATCTCCCGTTTGCGATGTTTTCAGGCAACTGAATGTGCTGCACCAGGCCGCCTCATGTTCCAGTTGCTACGATATTCGAGATATCGTGATACATGTATATTCGTAATGGACTACTCATAAGGTTGCTGAAAACTGTTCGACAGCCCACGACCGGTTTCGCCCTTCTTGGGGCTCATCAGGTAGGCGCAGTCCCCGAGTTTCCGTCAACCTTATGTTCTACTTGAACCCAAATTGCACTGTTTTCGAGAAATACACTCATTTGCATATCAATTTGGTTTTTGCGAGAGACTCACCTGGAACCCAGCTGAATCTCCCGTTTGCGATGTTTTCAGGCAACTGAATGTGCTGCACCAGGCCGCCTCATGTTCCAGTTGCTACGATATTCGAGATATCGCGATACATGTATATTCGTAATGGACTACTCATAAGGTTGCTGAA
Organism: Clonorchis sinensis; assembly: GCA_003604175.2. Lineage (NCBI taxonomy): Eukaryota > Metazoa > Platyhelminthes > Trematoda > Opisthorchiida > Opisthorchiidae > Clonorchis > Clonorchis sinensis. The sequence continues at coordinate 83,164,590 of CM030370.1, read as the reverse complement.
AACTCTTCGACAGCCCACGACCGGTTTCGCCCTTCTTGGGGCTCATCAGGTAGGCGCAGTCCCCGAGTTTCCGTCAACCTTATGTTCTACTTGAACCCAAATTGCACTGTTTTCGAGAAATACACTCATTTGCATATCAATTTGGTTTTTGCGAGAGACTCACCTGGAACCCAGCAACTGGAACATGAGGCGGCCTGGTGCAGCACATTCAGTTGCCTGAAAACATCGCAAACGGGAGATTCAGTTGGGTTCCAGGTGAGTCTCTCGCAAAAACCATATTTTTTATACTTTTGAAAACGGTCCTAGAATAGCTAACACTCGACGTGTCAGAGACACAGGTGCTTGAACGCCAGAACTCAAAAAGAAATTGACTCCAGCGTTCTAATGTTGAGGTGAGTTTACCACTTCTTTGTGTTGTTTATGAAGGAAAGCGGTCGAGACGTATGTAGCTATTTAAAAAAACTCTGTTTTGATGGCGAAAACGGTAGGTTTGTTCCAATTACCTCCGATCTATTCACCCGCACACAATACATGGATTCACATCTCACCGTCAAAAAATTTCAATCCGGCGTTTTAGCTCTGGGTTGATGAGCAACTAATGTTTTTGGTCACCTACAAAATACACCGGATAAATACGGGGTAAGCTGGATAAGGTCACGAAGTAAGCACACAACATTCTCCAGATGACTGAACAAAGGAAGGATTAACTTCGACAAATACACTCATTTGAAGAACAGCAGTAATGAGCGATTCCGCTGAGTCTCCCGTGAAAACCAGATTGATGTGCAAATGAGTATATTCGTCGAAATCAGTCCCATTTGGGTTCAAGTAGAACATAAGGTTGACGGAAACTCGGGGACTGCGCCTACCTGATGAGCCCCAAGAAGGGCGAAACCGGTCGTGGGCTGTCGAAGAGTTTTCAGCAACCTTGTGAGTAGCTTCCTTTAGGAAGAAATAACTTAAGAAAATGGAAAGCGGTGTCACTTACTCACGTAGTGTTCTATTGAAATTCCATTGATTATTTTTACCGCAAGTCCCAATTCTGCGCTGCAAGCAACAGTCGATAGTCGACTACATTGTGCCACCCTAAATATTTCAGGAATCATTCGATAGATATTAACGCTTTTGCTTCACACTGCATTCTTTGATGTGCCAAGAAATACTTCTTTTTCCGAAACGACGCTACAAAAACAATGAAGTGCGATTTTTGGCTAGTAATGAACGATACTACTCTATGAACTTATGAACCTATATCGGTAGTTTCCTTTATAATCTTTCTGTTTATATCGGTTAATAAACGATTACAAGGTGAAGAACATAAAATAGAACTAACAAACACCTCACTGGTTTTTAACAGATGCAAAGCTAGACAAACCGTTGACTCCCTTTTTGCAGGGCTGTTGGCTACGTTCTGCGTGTTGAAAGTATTCCCATCAACACTTAGTAGAAAACGTGAGATAATACGTCCCGGTATAGTCACGCTACCTTCAGATCTGAAACATTTTAACCAGTGAGGGTGTCCCGAAACAGTTACATTTCTCCAACTTCCCCAGTACAGGGAGTAACTACAGAATCATTCGAACACGGTATCTCTTCAGTGCATTGCTGCCATGCAACCCCAGGTAGTCATAAGGACTGAGCTGTCGCCAGGTTGCTGAAATCGAGAAACCTAGGTTTTCGCTCCGACCATGGGCTTCCGGTCAGTAACCTCGGGCCTTGGCCGTTGAGCAATCTCAAGCTCTATGCAACCGATTTGTTTAATACACGACGTCCGCGTAATGCCCAGACACTAGGAAGACGGATATACCATCGCGCTGCTCACATATAAGCAAGAGGAATCAAAGGAGTCTGATTTGAGATATATGGAGCGGTCGAACCCCTTCCCCATCCTCAAGGAACTGAGTGGAGGTCATGGAGTGAATCATGCAGTGACTGTAGAAGGGGTTCAGAAATGCCGCCAAATACGAAAAGAAGGTATACACCACAACGTTTCTAGTCGACGGCACTGAAGTGGGGGGTTCACATTCATGACTTCAAGGATGAGCGAAATGAAACCCAAATCTCATACATGCAGAAAAATCAACTGAAGTGATAAAAAATTCATCAGTTAGCAACTACGTGGATGTGCGTCGACTGGCTCACCAGGGCGGCGTCTGTCCAACCTCCACATCAGTCGCTGAACTGTCCCTGCCTGATGACTCTGAGAAGACGATTCAGCCACAGAATCAGTAGTGGTTCTGCATTAAAGTTGTAGGTTTCAACATACAGCCCTCCCTGTTTATACTTATTAAGGCAAATAGGACGATTTAGTGACAGTCAAGTGGGTGGGTTCCCGCCTCCAATGCGTTGAGTGTCCCCATGCTCTCCGTACCCTCGGTAGCGCACGAAACCGTCGTATTTTGGTGAACGATTTAGGACTGCAAGACAGTTTGAATGAACCATAGCACTCGTACCCTGAACTACGCAACTCCTCAAATGAAGCTAAAATCGGACATTCACAACCACATCCACCGAATGTAGAGTGGATGTTCAGTGGGGTCGACTGTTGTTTAAGGGAACAGGTGAACTTGCGACCCAATCCCGAAGAAGTTAAGATAAGGCAAAACAAAAGACAAATCGACAACGACCAACCTTTTAACGACCCACCAACCACGGATGAGGACTGCGACCTTCTGAAGATGCTGCAAAACAGTCGCGTTTGTGACCGAATGTGGATCACTGAAGCGTTCACGAACACAAGCCACAAGTTTGTTGAACCGAATCACATGCACTGACAGTTGAAAACCATGATAAAAACGGTAACAGAAAGTTAGAATGTTGCTCAAATTCAGGATTCAAAGCAGAAATAATTAACTTCATTGGCCATCTAAACAAGTACACACACACTGTCAAGCTGACCACTCCAAGAAGAAGACTGCCCGAATAGGGAGTACGGTCGCGTACTGTACACAGGAGAAAATTTATCATATTTTTGGAGTTCAACAATCAGTTGTAAACTGGCTAGTAATTCACTTCAGACTGACGTTGTTTTAGCACCTGATGGAGTGTAAAGATTTGGTCAACGCAACCTTTACACGGCCGGAATCCGCTTGCTACTCTCGAGTCAGTGTTTCACGACGAAGCACAAGTGACGCCAACAGTCTCGTTACAACCAGAGTCAAGCTTATCCCCCTGTGGTTACCGCACTCACTACGAGTTCCTTTTTTGAAAATGGGCACCATAATTGATTTTCCCCAGTTGTCTGGGACAACCTCCCAAATACACGCAAATAGATCAGGAAAACGCTGACTGAGGACTTCACGGCCTTCTTTCAACAATGCGGGTGTGGGTCATTCGGACCAGGAGCTTAGTGGCACTGTAGTCTACAGAACTTTTACGCACCCATCATCTTATTTGGTAATCCGGACCTACTGAAATATTTAGAACTTTGTGTGCTCTATCGAAGTTTCCATCGCTTAGTTCCATGTGGACAGACTGTACGAAATTTGCGGAACAATGCTGGGATATCGGTTAAAGTGAACCCCAGCGACCTTGTTCAAACCGAACTAGTTATACGGTAGTGCAGCACCAGCGTTCTTTACTGTTATTGCTGTCGATGGTGACGATGCTAAAGAGGAACAGGAGGCGATGGGAGCACTTGCGCTGCACGTTTCATTGGAGAAACTCATAAACGAATGGACTCAACCGACGCTCTTCCCGGTTCCCCGTTAACGCCAATTTAATATGCGGATGATTGTTTGATCCGTATAATGATAATTCCGAAAAAAAATTATACGCAATGTCGGTCTGACTGATGGGTGGATTTTACTATGGATGGCCGAATAATATATAAGCGTGAAATAACAGCAAGTCAATGAGACCATCTCAGTCGTCAAGTTGTTCCATGTCGGATTCAAATGCACTGAATATAATGGGATTATCTAGCCATGCTACATCAAGGGTGCAAACAGCAAACAGTGAAGACAATCTCTACTCAGTACTGAACACCCGACCTCAACAAATTCATCCAAACGAGAACTAACCTTTCATCATAATGCTCTGCAGCAGCTCCTCCATAGTGGGTGGATTTACGGGTTCAACGCGACCGTGCCTGAACATAAAAACAGCGGGCACGTAATAAATTAACAATGAGCAGGAACTTGTCACATCGTTTTCCCAGGTTGTCACAGATGGGCGGAAAATCCATGTGCACAGATTCTCATGAAGCAGAGTAATCTATCTAGAAGCAACCTCTTTTGAGATGGGGTTCGTCGGACTACCATGCTCCGAGGTTCGCTCTTTAGAAGCCTCAAAATTTACCCATCTACAAGATGGTAGTCCCTCTTGAAAACACTTCTTATTCCGTTGGTAGTGTGACGAGATTTGAGTATTTTAAATAGAGATTTCGTCCTGAGGATGAAGCCAATTTATGCCGAGAACTACTGTACAGCTGCTTCATCCTTATTTGGAACTATGAGCAGTGCGGAAATCACGAAACTCCAATAGGGGGTTTCAGACCGTGACCTCCCGGCTAGTAGTTTGAACACTTAACTGAACGGCTGATCAGCAGTGTGATTAGCTCGCACTTAGACAGGATCTAACTCCACTCATTCTTATTCCCCCACATTTACTGACTCCCAAACATGTCCAATAGAACTACCACCATTGGCTCATAAAGAGTAAATTCAAGTGCCATTTCACGACACAAGTATCACTAACGAAGAAAAAAGCAAACGTCACTGTGACTAAAACGATCCGAGTTTGAAATGGAATAGGGGCAAGACGGGGATGGGTTCATGGAGGGGAATACAATACCAGCCAGACTAATGCGTTGTGGTGTGGCAAAAATTCGGAAATACAAATCCAGAAGGCAGCATGTGCTATGACCTGGCTGAGAAAAATATCGTCTGGATGGTAAAAACAAATCGCCCATATCCCTTGTAGTAAGAAAACAGACACCACAACTGTGCTGCGTTGCAACATGTCAACAACACGAAACCTTGCTAACAATAAGCCTGCATGAAACCCAGTAAATGGCTTCAACGTATGTGAATGCAGAGACAGGTACTGATGGGTACCATCTACGCCCGACCGGAGAAATGTTTGAAACAATGTGTGGTGAAAAAGTAACGGACTGTTTGCTAAGTGCGGTTCCAGTTGCAGGCTGGTGTCACGAAGCTAACAGACAAAGCAAACCCAGGCTGTGTAATATCAAATACAATCACACGAAGCTACCGATCCACAAGAGACCTCCACCATCACAGTTTCTTCTGGAGTCACACTAAACCACAGGAATCGCGTCAACTACTAGGCAATCATCCCATTAACTTCACTGAATCATGAAAAGTCAAGGATTGGTCCATTTGTTCAACTTCGCTGAAGCATTCCGTTTTCCGAGATTCACGATCGTGGCACCACTGTATGCTGAGTTGGTAATACTGCTTTATGCCAACCAGGGTAACTCATAGACCAACTCAAAAATGCATTTCATCCATGAAAACACCACCTCTGGATGAGGTCACAAGTAGACTGTCACGTGCAGTCCGCCAACGTCTCTCACCGCACAATATGCTGGAGTGCAAGGATTTCGAAGCTCAACCAACCACTAAGGTTAGAAAAAGATGGCAACGAGCAACAGGGATTGTATAAGCGATGAGGAATGACAAACTTACGTGGCAGGAACAGGAGCTAATGAAGATAGCAGTGTTGTCGTATACGCATCTTGACGAGGACCATTAGTTCCTCGAGCTGTCTGCTCGTTATCTTCATAGGGATAGAGCAGTGGTATACGGTTCTCGAACGCATCACTGGGCTGGACGTCACAGATAAGAGGTATCCGGTAAATATACAACTAGACTTGACAAGAATAATGACAGTGTGTAAGGCTAATCAAGAATAATCTTGTCACTAGTTCACTGGAATTAGGCGACAGTGGCTTCAAGAGTGGATCTCTGTCCAGTTGCAGACTGACGTGTAATGGATGAAAAAGCAGTAGTGAGGCCCAGAACTCGTGAACAGATTGATCCAAATGGTAATCCTTTTACAATTTTGAAGAATTGAGTGAAACCTAATGTTAGGTGGCACTGGAATAAGTATTACTATGTGTTGAAATGCGTGTTTGAAACAGGGTTGCAAGTGACAATCTCGCAACTACTCGTACTGAAGACCGGAAATTGAACGTGGACGTCGAAACATAGATTGGCCGGGTGGTAATACTCCCTACCAAATGACAACATAGTGATCTTTTGCGAAAAGCCAATATGACCTTTTGTTTCACAACCGGCACCATTCAACTAGTGGATAGTACTGAGCTCCTAGGACAGCCCGCTCTACCGACATCAGACAGTATCCGGACGTCAGTAAGCCTAAGCACATGTATTGGGATAAAATGAGCTAAGCAAGCCTAGTCGCAGAATGGGACAATAGCATGTCATTAAGTATGGTCAGGAGCGAGTGGCTCAACAGCCAGTTTGGATCGGGTGTGCTAACTGATAATTAGTCAACAGTTGTTTATCTCTTTCTCGGTCATCCTATGCAGGATGGATCCACCGGATGGGACAGCAGCTAACTCGGACCTCAACTGTCAAGGAAAACACTTGTTGTTTACCCACGGAGTCAAATAGAATCTTTCATTTGTGACCACCTTTCGAATGCACAGCTAGCATGCAACCGGAGGACGAGCCAGTGCTAGCTTTTTCTAACCTAGGCAGTAGCGGTCGAAAAATCAGGGTGATTTTCGAGCAACCGACCCATCTGTCCATGGCCTGCATCTTAGCCACTGAACTCTCTAGAAATCTGGCAAAAGAATTACAATGCACCGATATTCCGTGCTCGCGATTTTGTGAGCAATCTGTCCGGGGTGCATCGTTGGGGCTGACCGACCTCCACCGCAATAATGGTCCAGCCAGGACAGAGCATCCCGATGACCGAGGGGATCGCCTTCTGCTTCAAATTGTTTGTGTAAAGGGGATTACGGTACATATCTCACAGAACCCCTCCCCCCAACACCCCAAGTATGCCGTAGTCTATGGTACAAAATTGAGATGGGGAAAGCTTATTTTCACAGAATAGCTATTTCTATGACTGACCGGCCTCCAAACCGGAAAAGCTGGACAATGAGTTTCGTATATGAACATAGTCTACACGAAGTTCTCTTTCATGAAGTTCAAGAACAAATATGAGGCAATCACACTGCTGATCAGCAACCCATGGCCGAAGGGTGGTCTTCAGCTACTAGCCGAGAGGTAGCGAGTTCGAATGTGGCTGAAGATTCATGAGGTGTGCATTAAAGCTGATGATTCGTCGAATTCCACTGTGATAATATGCGTGCTGGTAGGTGGAGTCCCAAATAAAACTGTCATTTCATGAATCAAAGTATGAACGAGCAACCGATGTATGGTCCACATTAAGACTGCTATAATTAAGTTTAGGCGTGAACAGATACGCACTGAAAGAATGGCGCCCAGAAAATCAGTTGCCAAAAGCTAGGGGGATACAAAACCGTATTCTTTTTTGTTAGCAAAAGAGCAAACCGCAAACACAAACGCCTTTGCATGTGAACAAAATTAAAACACTTCACCAAATTCCAATGCAACAAATTCGCAATGATACCAAAGAAACATACCATGAAGCGTTTGTAGCGGACAGGATGCCACGGGGCCAAATGTTGTTGTTGTCGGAATAAAACGTCAGGATCGTTGTCCGCTGGTCTTCGACGGACGCCGATCTGGCCACGCAGATTACCCGGATCGTTCGATTTCAGACGAGCTGATACAACTGTGCTTGTAGTTGGTGCTTCGGACGTGCTTGCGTGGTCTTGACGTTCAGGGACACGTGACTTTTCTGTAGCAGAAGACGAAAACGGATGTTCCATATTCCGTACAATCGCAAACAATTTAAAGTATGCATAACTGACGCACAGGATAGGTAAAAGTTTGCATTTTCTTCGCCATAAGCGATAGATGAAACATACTCACCTTCTGAAACACGTAGTAAGGCACGTGAATGACATGTGGTGTACACGTATGGAGTAGCTCTGGGTAAAATGCGCAGTCTTTCGACGAGTAGAGACCTATGGCCTACTGTGGCACGTGACCGAGATTCCTACAGCGGCAAACGCAGCCACTGGAATAGCTATAAATTCCAATAATTGAGCTATGGTGATACTTCTTTAGTCAAAAGTAACAGCCAATTTCTGTGCCAGAAAAAAATAGAGCGAATACGGACGGTGAAGAATAGAACCCCGAGAAGAAGTTATTTCAGACTACATCAAACAATAAACCTTCGTGAAAGACGGGTTAGAAGTGGTTGCTCTAGCTATAGTAGGGAAAGTGAAAACGGGTTCCAAATCGACTCAACCTGCCCCCAGCACAGTAACCAGTTGATGATTCCGTGACTTTTGGTGCTTAGCGACTATCGACAGCCACCATATGTTCTGTAGCATCTGATAGAAAACTGCGTTTCAGTTCCGACTATACCATTCAGAAAAATAGCAAAATGTTGGTGAGAATGGCCTAAAGTTAAAAACTGCCAACGAAGTGCGAAACTTGCTGGCATCTCTGAATGCTGGATGCACCATCAGTTACACAAACTGTCATAACCAACCTGACTGGATCTAGGGTCCCGTTGATATATATATATCTGTCCCACGAGACTGTCTATACATAGAAAAGCATGTCCTGGAGAAGCTGCGACTGAATTACCAGTGCCTTCAGCACAGTTCTATCTGTGTTCTGATCTGATCTATCTATATGATTAAATCTGTCCTCATTCATAAACGAGATTCCGGCAATCAGAATAAGCCATACACGTTATAGGTTGAAGAGGGGAATCACAAGAACTAATCCCAAATTCATGCGACGTTGCTGACAACCATCTCCTATCAACCCTTATTTGCTTTCATCTGTCCCTGGTAACCCAGTTAATTCCGAATATATAGCTTCTGGAGATAACCTATTCTACTTATCTAAGACGAGTGTGAAGAAAAGCAATTCTGATAATATTAGAAAGATAGTCCTAGTTCAGAGGGATTGACAGCAGGGCTTCGCCTTCAGAGAAGCCAAGCCGCACGAGAATCTGCAATGAATTCTCCTAGTAAGTTTGCCACAGGTATAGTCTTATCTCCAAATAGGGCGAACCCACTCCCTCCAAAGTTCGTAACTTAGCTTCTCCACTTTACCACTTACAAAAGTGACCAAAACCTCACTTGCTTCCTCTATCAGTGGCCCAATCCATCAGTTTAGAAAGCCAGTGCTCAGAGGAACTTGCTCAGTTGGACATGCAATAGCACATAGCTCTCGGTGCAGGAACCATTCAGCAATGGAAACCGTTTTAACGGTATTATTACAGGTTGCCCTCAGTAAACTTAACTAAATGTCTGTCTGCAGAGTTAAAACCAAATGTCCTTTAGTTACCGTCCCCTGAGTATAGAAACAAAGCTGGGGCTCAAATTTCAAGCTTGAGAAAACATTCATGTTACTTCCCGAGGAGAACCGCGCAGAAACACTGTAATTCAAATCCCGTGACGCGCACATATGTCGCATGGAGGTTGTTGGGAAATGGAAGGTTAACTTAATATAAGTATAACTATCCCCTTTTGAAAGACCACGCCAGTAAAAAGACTGGCTATGGTTGCTTTCTTGGAGTCTGTTTTGACTTGTAGGACGCTACCAGAGGATAATATCACACGGGAGGTGTCTTTTTGGCAGGTCCTTTCCTGGGTTATCACAGTTGGTCAGCACCGCCAATGTGGTCGTTGGATTCTGAGCCTAAACAAGGTGGTACAACATGTGGGCAAAGGCATAAGTGATTTCCGAGTTGTCCAAAACCTGACAAGTAAACTGAAAAACAGCATCGAATTCGATTCCAAAAGCATGATGAAACGCACGGATCATTGATGAGATCAACCATCCTTGCACTGTGATAAACAACTTCAAGGCAATCTTCAATCCTCTAACTACCCGCGCAACGTCAGATTAACGCCGTAGAAAGTTCACGTCCCACTTTGTAGCGCAGAATCCCACCCTCAAAGCACCCTTACGCAAAAGCCGAACCCACGCAAACGACTGGTTCACAAATCTTCATTTGGCAAGGTCACGTGACCAACTGGGATCCTGTGGCTCGATCCCCTCACGATTTTCCTATTTTCAAGGAAAGAATGCTGTTTTCCTTGCTCTTCCAGCCTCGTGATGCTTTCATTCGTTTTCCAAGGAGAAATGAGAATCACGGGAGAATAAATGACGTTTCACAACAACACATTGTCAGCTGTGCTACAAGTCATTCACAGCAAAATAATATGACTATCTCAAGTGAAAGTGACTGAGGGCTCCGGTTTCCGACCCGTTTCTTCTTTGGTCTACAGTTATTATTTCAATAGATCTGAAAACGAAATAAACTGATTCATTGCAACATGGCGCATTGGAACTAGCGATATGGGTAGACCAACTAAGGAGGTTGACTGCGGAGGGAAGGATTTTAGGAAAACATCACAAACGGGAGATTCAGCTGGGTTCCAGATGAGTCTCTCGCAAAAACCAAATTGATTTGCAAATGAGTGTATTTCTCGAAAAGATTTTAGGAGTTATAGCCGTACCATAGCTTCTACCGACAAACTAATGTCAAGTAGTCGTCAAAGATGCTTGAGTTCAATAAACGCGAAAGGAGCTTTGGAATATCATAAGAAAATTAACATCTGGAGAGATACAACTACACAGGTAAGTGATTTTACCAACTGTCTCAAAGATCACGACCAAGTTTGGCGTTAGATCCACCCAGTACTTGGTCCGTATTTTTTGTTTAGGTGAAAAAACTTCCCAAAAGCTTGACATCAATATTCAGGTCATTTTCTGTTGTGTTGATGGGAGCTTGAAATAGTTCACTGGTTGAGGCACGAACTTACTGACCAGCGCTTAGTTTTATTTACGCAGGCAAGCCCCATGCGAACCGGGGTACAGTTGGTTCCTAAGCAAGTGTTCCAGTATTAACGAGTCTCGTACGGTCAACGACGGTTGACCATCATGTGATCGGTCTATGTGCTCACTATGATGCGGTTCGGAGGAATCCAGGCGATTCGATGTATCTTTGTGTTGGAAATAAGTTCTAGTGATAAGTAGATGATCAGCACAAGGCGAATGAAACGAATGCCACTATCAGCCCCAAAAGCATCTACAACAAATCTACCGCCAAGTATTGTCCATCAATTCCATCAGTATGACGGTTCATATCACCGGCCGGGATCTCGATAGCATGTACTATGTCATCCGGGGGGAGAACCAGAAGGATCACATGAAAGTTAACAATGACCATCTCACTGATTCTGTAGTCTGGAGCATATACAGGTACAGCAAACAAGTTACGTGACTACGGTCGTTCTTTACCGACTTGAGAAGCCCAGCTGATCTAACTATACACAGTAGACTGTTTGCAAAAGTGGAAGAACGGGAAGCGTTTTCTGATCTCGTGACGAGAGCAATTCCCACATGAGTGAAACTATAGGACGCTGGTAATGGATATTCGAAGCCACGGGGATGAATCGTGGACAACCACAGTGGGCTCAGGTTGTATTGGGATGTATGACAGCTGTGCATTCTTGTGTGCGTGTTTCAGAGATACGCTATACATTGAAATCCAACGAGGATAAGTGTAAACGAGGAGTCTGTTGATGTTTGAAACAGAGTCCGTGTACGGAACCCCACAAAGTTGAATAAATTTCTTAGATTGGAGGTATATGTTTGGTTCCTGTTATTAGACAGATGGAATTCGTATGCTAGAAACAGAGGGTGATGCAGTGTCAAAGACCTGGTTCGGATTGGACTGACAGATGAGAAGAAATACTCGATGCTCCGATGCTGGACTAGCACATGTTACTTTCTGGTTACCCAGAGCGAAGAACAGGGTTCAGCTGAAGTATTTGACTCTCCCTTGGCTCCCCTGGCACGGTTGGACCTTCGGGAACCCGATTCCTAGGTTTTGTAAACTGCAAAATCATTGCGGCACTGAAGTTCAAGCACCCTCATTTAATGTCAGGTTAAGGTACGGAGGGTGACGTCAGCAAACTAATAGACAGAAAAGTAAAGCCAGAATTCAAGGAGTGCCACTCCAGGGAACACTGTCGTTTGGTTTCAAAGGATACGAGAACAAAAAGAAAAAGAATGCCTGATCAAGAGTTATTTTTGGATGCGCAAAACCTTCGGATGAATACGTTAGGTTCGAGTAGCATCTTTCAGTACTCGCGATTTCAACGTAAATAAGCAGTTTGGAGTAAACGATACGAATGACCCACGAAAGACTGAAAAATATATTGATCAGCCCAGTCAAAAACAAGCGTTTGCTTCGAAACAAAATTAAGGCCTCATGTGAAGACTAAACGAAAAATATCAATAGCACTCATCTCGAAAACTCAGTTGAATGCTGTGAGAAAATAAATTGCAAAGAAACACATGACTTTTGTGTAGGTTGCCACGACGTGGTAAAGTGACTCACAAACAAAAGCCGTCCACTCCCAAATCAAAAAATCAAAATCGTTCAGCAGTAGCACCCTTTCAGTGACTAACCGCCATGCCACCCGAAGGAAGCACGAGGGCTGGGATACTGTCAGATTGCCCAAGCCTAGACAGGGGTAGTCGAGAGGCATATGTCGGATTCGAACCATGGGCGTTCTGGTCAGTAAATTCGCGCTCTAACCGCTGAGCCATCTCGCCCCCAAGAATGACTAAATTCCTAATCCTCCAGCAGCAGTCCATTTTGAAGTGCCTACTGCGGTTAGCTAACTCGTGACAGTCCCACTTGGGAAAGGATGAAGCATCGCCAGCGCGGCTCAGTGCCATAAAGCCTTAAGCACTTTTATATTATTTAAGGAAGTCCTGAATCGAAAATGGAACAAAAGGGTCTTACAATTGCGGACGTTCCGTCCAACAGACCGAATGCGAATTGGCAGAAGTAAAGCAGTTAGGATTGGTTGGTGTCCATATTTTTTCATGTCTCCAGTGTCATGCGGACTTCATCCTGGAAGGAAATACCAATAACCGTAAGTGACTCCAAAACCTTTCGTCTTCTCTTCAGACCCACAAATGCTCAACCACGCCATAACGGGAGCAGGATTGTTCATACCAGAGTGACGCGAATACATATTCTATAAATTCCGCAGCCACCTACAACCAATACAAAGTCAATCATCCAGGTGTTGTTTGGGGAGCCAGTTAACTGAGGTATAAAGCGCTGAAATATTTCCGACGAAATGCGATGGGGCTACGGAAACTACATGACAGTAGCTCACGTGTGGTGACCAGCCTGCCGAACGCTATCGGCTTGTGAGCAATTGGCGCTCTGGTTTTCCAAGCTCCTCTTCGTAGACAAACTTGGTTTAATACAGCACAGCGCGTCTAGCATGACCCCGAAAAAGTTAAGCGGATTCGGTAATATTGGGTCCGACCTAAGGCTGTCACCTTGTCACGGTGACCGTGTTTCACTACTGCAATGATACCGCGGGTCATACTCGCTGGAACTCAGTTCCTCAAGGTTCTACCATGCCGGGAAGGTAAAAGAGGAGCAGTCCAACGAAGAACGGCAAGTCCCCGTACTGCGAGATATCGCTTCACGAGGCGGTGTGGAGGTAAATTCATGCTGTACTCTGCGATAGGATTGTTAAGGCAATAGGCCGTTTCTTTCAGGCGACCACTATGTCCGTATTCATGAAGGTAGTGATGCTGCCTTCCCAGAGGAGAGACGGGCTATAAAATCGCACACGCCGATCGCCCAACAATTGATCGTGACAGCCGGCACATTGTTCAAAACGGTCGAATCACTTTTGAAACCACAGTATGGCGCTGCCCAAAAGGCACATGCTGTGCGCAGCTGCACCAGGAGCCATACAGTTATCCCTTACTCTCTGCGCTCTCCGGCCAGAACAGCCTCCTGCAGCCAAGTGAGTCAGAATATTGAGTCACTGGCTCGGGGAGGTGTCCCGAAGAAAACCTCAGCAACCACTTTCTCATGGTTCGGACTTCTGGGTCAGAGGATAAATGGAGTCTCCGAAAAAACACCTTCCCAATGCCTTGCGGAGTCAGTCAGTCAGGCTCAATGGGAGGTATCTTAACAAAAACCCCTACTTCGTCTTCGGAAACTAGGAAGTATCATTCGCCCCTACAGGTCATCGTTCACTGACTCCTGTCCACACGCCCCTGATCAAGGTTTTTCCGACTTATTTAGCTGCAAATCACCTAACCGTTCTTCCATGTCTAAGCTTCTGCTCGGTGAAATACATAGAAGTAAAACTTCATTAAGTTCAAGGAATCCGTTCTATATTGTTGTGTCAAACTGGGTAACAATTATCTGTCGCTTAGACCATCTCTTCTATTTCAGTCGGTGTATGTTGTGTATCCCAAAGACGCAAACAAGACCCCCAGTTCGGTCACACATCTCAGACCGATCGGTACGAACCCAGATTTGTCGCACTCCGGGTGCCTGGTGATCATTATGTAATGGCTTGTGAGAATTGTGTTCATCCCCAGGGCTAAACGCGTCTTACTGGACTGGATTCCAGTAAACAGTCATTTTGAGCCGTTAGGTTGACTGGTTCAACCAAGAACAAGACCAACGGTGTTTGTTTGTTATCTCAGAATACGCTCTGACAGACGGCAGCTCTGAGGCTGAGAAAGACAGCTTTTATTGAGAGCTGTCACGGTGACTCCAGTCAAGGGGAAGTACATATTTCGTGATTCTGGCAGGTGATGTGAACGCTCGGGTTGGACGACTAAATTCTGAGGGAGCTTATCTTGGCGGCCGATTAGAGGTTGACACTCACCGCACAAATAAAGGTGAACTTCTTCAATTATGTGCTGAACACCATTTGCTTCTAGCCAGCGCAAACTTTCCGCACGGGCGCTCACACTGTGTGATAAGGAGGTCACCATCTGCAGACCAGGCGTGGACTCAAGTGGGTCGTGTGGCAATCAGTTACCAGTGGAGAGCCCCGATACAAGATTGCCGTTCACTTTGGAGTGCACCAGTTGACTCCAATCACGACATTGTACCGGCACGCGTATCTATTCACTTGTCGTGTGGCTGAGTAGCTCCAAGAACTCGACGTAAACAATGATAATTTGGACTGCGACTAGTGAAGGGTGATAGAGTTCATACTCAACATTTGAAACCATCTGTGCGAGTTCCCTCGCACACCCCAGTGGAGATTGGATCTCATCATGATCAGCAGCTCTAAGGCCAGGAAAGCTATACGAGTACCAAACGAGTGGGATGGCACGCGCAGATCCCCAAACACCGAATAATGAACAGCCTGAGAATTGACAGACAGCACTGGTGGATTGCAAAAGCCCGCGAAATGGAGGATCTGCAAAAGGGACCAAACGCACTGGTCCGAGGGTGGGTGTTGCTGAAACGATCACGGAAAAGGATGGGACCCCAAATCAATCACAGAAACGTCGTCTTGAATGATAGACTGAGAGCTTTGAAGAACGGTTCAGCTGGGCCGCACTAACTCATCCTCTGGAAGGACCAAATGAACCCGAGTGGGACTCCGACGTCAGTCCTCCATCGACGACGAAAGTTCAGCGTGCAATTTCACTGCTCCAGCTAACAAGGTACGTGAACAATAGGATTTGCACTCCGCCTTCACCATCAAGGCATCAGGCTGGTGGCTATAGATTCCATGGAAGGATATCTTCTGTGGCCCTTCCTCCTCAACTCCATAACTGATGTTGTGCTTGATTCCTCTTTACTTGCCTTCAGAAATGCAAACATTTAAATGATCCTACTGTATGGTTCGGTATACGCTTCGAAACTGTAAAGTGTAAAGCACCGCCGCAAGAATGGACGGGATTAAACCCAAATCTCATGCTTCCAGGTGAACCGATCAATGCAGTAGAGTTCCCTTACCTTGACAGCTGCGGAAGTCCCGATGGACTGGAAAAAGACGAAATCACCTCTCAAAAGGAAAGAAATTTCGGGCAGCAAGAAACGTTCGGTACCTAACTGCCATGCCACCCGAAGATACCACGAGAGATGGGATGCTGCTAGGTTGCCAAAGCCTAGACAGGGGAAGTCAAGACGCAGAGGTCGGGTTCGAACCACGGACCTTTCGGTCAGTAAGCTCGCAATCCAACCACCGAGTCATCTCGCAAAGGTGACATCAGCTTGACTGTCAAGGGTGGAGTGCACAATTCTGCGGTCCGACCTCTTCCAACTCATGCACCAGAGACCTGGTAGTCGCGTATGGAACAGCTTCGAAAGGTCTATGTATCTGACCATATGTGCCCCTGAAGCACCGGACGAGCCTGGTGGGAGCATTAGATAAGTAATGCTGAGGTGCGCCATTCAGTCTCCGTGGAAATCCATTCTTCAGCGGTATATCAGCTAGTCATACTCCACAGGTTACGCTGGTTAGGCCATTTGTTTTGCATGCCAGAGGACCAGTTGCCTCATAGTGCCTTATTTGTCCAGCCTTGTCAGATGACGACTCAGGGGTGGCTTCATTCCATGACCTGGCGACGAAGCGTGAAAACCATCACCAGTAAATTCAGTCGCGTTGGTAAACGCCGTCCTCCCGGACGGGGACCACGGGATAAGACGAACCATCGGTTAGTGATCCTGAGAGATATGGCAGCCCGAGGTCATTCATCAAAACTGTCTCTTCATGCGTATCTCTCAATCTAGACCGGACAAACAAGACCAATGGACGCCAACAAACTGATTGGACCGTCTTCTCCAGCGTGCGGATCTCATTCCCTTATTCTTGCTATCCTCTGAATGAAGCTGTAGCAGCTGGAACCACTGGATCTCTATACATTGTTTGAGGGGAGAAACTGAACGTTAGAAAAGTGACGGTACTACGGAGGAATGAACAGTGGAATATTGCGACAGTCATGCACTGCAATGCAACCGTGAGGAAGAGTCTCTACGGTCATTAGAGGAAATGTGCACTTTAGCGGAAAATCCAAATTGGATATGGTCAGGATACTTCATTTTTCATACGGCAAACTGAGTAAATGGTTTAGCACCACATTGTAAAATCGTTCAGCTGTAGCACCCTCTCGGTGCCTAACTGCCGTGCCACCCGAAGAAAGCACAAGGGCTGGGATACTGCCAGGTTGCCCAAGCCTAGACAGGGGAAGTCGAGAGGCAGAGGTCGGGTTCGAACCACGGACCTTCCGGTCAGTAGATTCGCGCTCTAACCGCTTGGGCCATCTCGCCCACCACATTGCCAGTGGTCTGGATTGTAACATAGTAGATAGTGGCGTACACAGCTGAGTTTCAGAACCCAAAAGTCATCAGCAACCAAGTTCGGTAAGTTTCTATAAAAGAAAGAGTTCATGTGAGAGATTAATTGTTCATACGTGAGGGATTGTAGCTAGTACACTCACTGGAGCAGGCACATACCAATATGGGACGTAAAAAATAAACCCAGGTGGTAGTAATATCGGTTCTCTAGCTTATTCGCTATTCAGAACAGCGCCACCGATAGGACTATGGCAAAAAGAGCGCGGTACTACTGCAGGAAACGCTCACAGCGACTAGAATTCACGAGTGGTATACGTCGACATAAGAAAAACTCGGCGCTGTCTGACTAACAGTACGCAAAACTCTCACCTTTCATCACCTCCTTCACTGTGTCCATAACAAGTGCGTCGCGAACAAGTGGAATTAAGTGACACTCGTCTAGAAGTTGGTCAAATGGTTGACGCATAACAAGAAACAACCCACCATTCACAAAGTAGCCTAGTACAGAGGTTGGTAACTTCATAACCTCCGAACGCAACAAATAACTGTTACTAAACGATATCGAGTGGGTTAGCCAAGGGCGAAACAATTTACTTTTGGCCTGGGGTAGGACTCATTGAAGGATTTTTTCCATCATGAATGGTCAGTTCCAACAGATCTGGAGAGCATTTCATTCGGCCATCCTTTACCTGCTCATGCTCAAGGGAACGAGTGAACCCGCGGTTTTTATACTGTTCCATGGGTAACAGTTAAGAAAAAAAGCAGAAATATGAGTCTTACCAGAATCAACAGTAGCTTCCGCTTTAGTGCACCAGAAATGTAACAGTCAATCTGAAAAAGTAACATTAATAGGAATGAGCTGTGCGAACCTCTTTTAGAACCCCTGGAGAATCCATTTCCGTGAAAACAACAAATGTACCAGATCAAGCTGCAAAACAGATGTACATTTCAGTATTTACTCTGTAGCACCCTCTAGCTACAAATAGCGCGTAAAAGAAACAAAAGGCGACAACAAAGCAAAGAGTTAAACCAAAGGATGCTGCAACTAGGGCAGCAATACACCCATAGTTTTCGAGGTTCTTTCGCAAAAGTTATGTACCAGAGTGCATCTGGTCAAGTAAGATAGTGCCGACAATGACCATCGCGCCACCAAATAATAGCAATAAAATAATCGTTCAGCTGCAACATACTTTCGGTGCCTAGCTGCTACGCCAGCCGAAGGAAGCACGACGACTAGGATGCTACCTGGTTGTTCAAGCCTCGACAGGAGAAGTTGAGATGCAGAGGTTGGGTTAGAACCAATAAATTCGCGCTTTAGCCACTGAGCCACCTTTCCACCAAAGGTTATGGATACCTCATTCATGATAGTAATGCATTGAGATAGTTACTCTCTTCCCCAAATACGGGTCCTGCAGAGCATGAAGTCAAGTACTTCGTCAAACTCAACACATAACTTGGTCACTTCTTAACACAAGATCCAAAAGTTGATGAGACCCCTGTTCAAACCCTAAATCAGTACTTGAGGCATTTTTCTTACAGCGTTTGCTCTTCCTCAGCTGTAAAACGTTGTGTAACTGGCTGCCACGCTACAGAAGGAGCCACGGGCGCTGAGATACTTCCAGGTTGCCCAAGCCTAGACAGGAACGGTCGAGATGTACGTGTGTTTGAACCATACACCTTACGGCTAGTAAGTTCGTGCCACAACCACTGAGCCATCTCGCTCCCCTGACTTTCCGGGTTCGTATCATCACTGTCTTGTCATCCGTATCAACCGATTTTCATCCACGGAACTCACGTCACCTCATATCGCACCTTGTGGACGTAGTCCCCTGATGACTGACGGGGTTATCAACTCTTCAGCTCTTTGGCGTGGGAAAGTTGTTTGTGAGGTGATCCTAGACAGGGGAAGTCGAGAGGCAGAGGTCGGGTTCGAACCACGGACCTTCCGGTCAGTAAATTCGCGCTCTAACTACTGGAGCCATCTCGCCCCCTCTAAGCAAATTAAAATTAACCGTGCGTGCACATGTGCGGTTAAGAAGAGAATCTGGGAGCGATGACGCATGTAGCCCCTTCTTCGAAAACTGCTGAATACGCTACTGAGCGTAACTCCTCAACAGCTGTTACCGATAAACATCTGTTAACTGGTCGGAAATCACGCACTATATATTCGAAGAGTTATCCCTCGACACGTGAAATGTGAAAGAGTTGAGATCGTCCTTGGTGCTTTGAAATGCATCACAACGCTTGGGTCTTGTAAGCGTGTTTCGCAGACACAGCATACATCAATTTTAAGTACAAGGTTTCAGCAAGCATCGCCTGTTTGCCAATTTGCATAATTTAGAAAGGTGTTATTTTATTTACTGTTAATAGGCGGCGAGGTGCATAAGGCCCACCGGTCATATAACTGACAATCAAATGACCCAGTACCGTTTGCTTGTGTAGTGGGAAGGGTTTGGGGAAGGACATCGGCGGACAAAGAACTTTACGGGCAAATGATACTTCTTGGTTGCCCAGGCCGAGAAAGGGGGTTGGTTGGGGTAACTCACCTTGAGCCTTTGACTCAATAATGTGGGAAGATGCAGTGTTTTGTTCGGGGACCGTGACGCTAGACTCTGAATATGGATATGCTGGTCGCATGGGGAAAACCTTACTGCTTTCACACTCCTATCGCAGAAGGCAGTACGACTTTACCCCCAGACAACCTTGGAGCAAGATTACTCGTAGTACGGGGTCTCATTGTTTGTGGTGTGACTGCTACCCTTTGACCTCCCTGGAGTGGTTGCACCTTGTGGGACGAAGTTCCAGCCATTGTACCCCGCGGGATCATTGCAGCACTCAAGCATGACCACAACATGAAGGTGGCACCGGGGTTCACCGACGATAAGGAGTAAAAAACTAGAAAGCACGTTGGAGACGATAACCCAATCAGTCGATTGACGTCGAACGACTTCGTTTGTCCACTAGGGTAAAGAGTGAGAGCTAGGAAGCGCAGGCGATAGATTTGGTGCAAGATAGCAACTAGCTGCTTGATGCTGTCATATCTGTCAGGATCACCCACCACTGTTTTGACTCGTCCCGCGGTCCGTTTGGGGGGACGGCAGCTACTAACGCGACTAAGCTGATTGGTAAGGACTTTCAAGCTTCGTCGCCAAGTCATGGATTGACCACCCATAGATCGTCGCCATCCGACAAGAGACTGGACAAATAGGTCTCCACGAGACAAATGGTCATCTGGCAAACAACACATGGAATGTGACCAGCCACTCTATTGATGGGTAATGGACTTCCCCGGAAGTCATCTGGGATACTTAAGCATCACTGATTCGATGTCCCCAGCAGACCTAGGCAACATTTCTGTTGGAGCATAAACAGATACGATGAACATGCAGCGACTAGCGGCGCGCTTTCAGGATACTCTCACAGGAGTTATCAAACCGAACAGATGCGAAGATCAACAGGCAACCATTCTATGAGAGACATTTCAGCTCAGTAAATTAGAATAATACCAACCCCAGCAGAACCATCCGTAACGGATTTCGGATCACCAGGGTTGCGCAACCAGAGACCAATGGAAGCCGATAGGGAGTTAAGCTCAACAACCACACTTGAGTAATGAATCCTCTTTTTCACATAGACAGAGCACATCAATAGGAGGCGACTCCAGCGTACATGCAAGAGCAGCCTGTTGACGGCTTGTTCCGGAATGCGAAAGTTAAAGGCTTCTAAGCGAAATGAATGCCGGGGCTTGGAGAATAATTTTGAAGTGTTTGCGACCGTGGCGGCCGAGTTAGCCGCAGACATTTCAGCTAACGGCAATAACCGGCTATCAGGGTCCTCTACCAAAGCGTTTGGCCCAAAAGCCTACCCGCAAGGCAGTGGTAGTTGACTCGATACAACCATAGCAGTTACATTTTTGAGGAGCGATTCGCCACACATGGAAGACAAGAAGACCATGTAAGCGATACCTCTACCCACTGACCAACCTGGTATGAAAGGCTCTGGGAGTGTCACAGGTACATTATGCAGTATATCTCAATGGGTTATGGAGGTGCATACACCATTATACTGCGATACGGTCCAGTCTATTCGTGACAAACTGGCCACTTTCATACCATTTTCGGTATGCACTTTCCAATTATTAAGTGCAACAGCATGTTTTAAAACTTGGTCTCCGAACACACGTTTTGCAATCTTAAGAGAAGCACCGGAGATTGTGGGGAATCTTACCTACCTCTGTAGTCGTATTAGCTCTCATGGAAATGTTTGAAGCCGGTGCACGAATCTCAAAGCCTCGAATCAGGTTTGCTAAACTGTGTCACTTGCGGCATCAACAAGTCTTATAATTGGTTCTCAAGGGCCGCGTATACAGACGACAGTATAATGGCTGTATTGTTGTACGGATGCAAGACTTTGGCTATGCGGGCAGAGTTGAGACGTTTTCAGGTTTCTGACCGCCGCTACCTTAGAAGTGTTCCTGATGTGGAATGGCCTCAACGAACCCGCAAGGAGGTAAGTGGAAAACGGTTATTTGGTTGTGCGGCAAGCATTTCAGTCACGGGGAACATCCATCACCATTAGCTAAGGTGGCTCGGCCATGTGCTGAGTATGCCGAAACATCGTCTACGGAGACTGGTGTTGTTCTTCATCCCTCCTTCAGAATGGCGCCAATTAAGTGGACGCGTGATTCGGCAGAAAGGTGTGAAGGATAGTAAGAATAGTTTGGGTGTTGTTGTTGCGGTTCACCGCCGAGTTCCGATCCTCTTGGCCATCCCTCCCTTTGCACCTGGCTGGGGGCGTTGCAAGAAATGCCAACTAGCCGAAGCCAGTAGCATTCAGACTGCACCTTTCCGGAGTGCTTGAGCTGCTCCAGATATAAAAACTTCAGACTTCCTGTTGCCAGTTTTCTATCTTCATCACATAAACGAGTGCTTGGAGGGGTAGGCACCTCAGGTTGATTGTGGCAAGCTAGCTCTACGGCCCTAGTCCATTTACTGCTGTTCTTTTCAGAGAACGTTTTTCGGACAAATTGTGGCTCCACGAAGCACCCGTGCTGAAAACTGATGTGCTGCGGACAATGAGAATAACTGTTGCAAACGAATGAGTTGTCCTGTCACAACAGCTCGACTGAGACGGCAAGTCAAGCAAGCAAGGGTGCCAGTAGGCCAACTATGGCCACACTGATATCAAACCAGAAGCGAGCACCACACCGACTGCACGGCTGCCAACCGCCAACCCACCACAAGTCATGCGCTGATTGGTCAGAAGTTGAGCCAGAAAGGATAAAGCGCGGCTTCTCTCGACCAAAACAAGGTGAATCGAGCCTAACCTTGTGGAGAGTTTCCCGATCGACCCATAAATATGGCTGTGACAGTTTCACCGTGTACTCAATAAAAGAGACTTAGACTACTCTGCCTTCTCATATACAGTACCGTGCGGAACAACAAACCAGGAGCATGACGTTCAACGAGGCTCAGTTCTGTGTTGCATACAAACCACCGACCATATAGGCCTCAATTTCTTTGCTCTGGATTACTTCGATGAGATTCAGTACTTGGAACAACCTTTCGATGCACTGAGTAAACAAACAACTTCGGATGTCGAAAATACGTTCGCAAAAACCACAGTCTAGCGGTTTAGTAGTCATTACAGTTACGGCCAAAACGGAGACCGCTGGGATCATACGCGGCACAGCGGCTATCCCGACCGTGACCTCCGTCAAAGACGTCCCCCTCATTTGATTCTATCCAGACACTGTTACTGACAGCCTTCATTGTTGTACCGACGATCTCCGCCTTTCAGGCCACAGCCCCATTGGCAGAGCGTTCCACTGCTATCCAGAAGGAGGAACAAAACGGCAGTCATATTAAGACCGGGTACAAATTCAAGAAAATCATGAACGACTAACAGGTTTAACACCAGGCCTAACACTCCTTCGAGCGAGAGGTGGAGCACTGAACAATCATGGCATAACTCCGAAGTGGAAGTAAAAGCTAAGACCAACTGCACTGGATATCATCAGGATCCAGACTATCCCGAGGATGGGCCGCTAACCTCGCCAACCATTGTAATTCAAGGCGGCACCCACCCCCCCAAGAAGGGCATTCTAAAGAGAAGGGGTTCCAGGGCCGTACGGCCTTGAAAAAATAAAAATCCTGTAGAGTGGACAGATATGTCGCTAGCAGGCTAAATATAAAACGAAAGCCCACCCTGGTCAATCAGGTTGGGAACCAGTCAGGGTCAAAATTGTTTAGCCCACTGCTCCTTTTCCTATCAAGAAAATTTGAGGTCGCTCTAGGGGGTTTCGTGATTAGGTCATAAATGCATTTGAGAAAAACTATATATCTCCAATTAAGGGTATATTATGTCACCGTACCTTCTGATATACAGTAATGAATGGAACGTCCAACCAAGGACCGACACATCAAATCGAGACAGGTATTTGACAGTTAGATGCTATAGCGTAAAAACCCACGCACATCTTTTGTTGCGACCAGTTTCTAATTCGTTGACTGTCGTGTTCGGAGTGTGCCGAATATCCCAGTATTCTGCTGTTTATCGGAAGGTTGGATGAAGCTCAACTATTCCCGGCCCTGCGCCTTCGACACGATGCAGCCCTTTTATCGTCATCGTTGACCGCAATACTTCAGCGAAACGCATTTGCGTTTGGATGAAATTCGACTAGACTGCAAGCCTTACCAAACAATTCAGAGAAATGAATGGGGACTTGGCGTACAAAAGTCCAGTGTCACAACCGAGGAAGTCTCCACCTTTCGGAGCGTGACGACTGACAAACCTGAACATTGGTCAAATTAGGATGCCGCCAGCAGTTTAACCAGATGCCTTTTGTGAACCAGCCCCGGCAGAAAACATAGTTACATTGACAGCCAAAATTTAGAAAGCCTCTTTTATTGAGAAACGACAGTACGTGACCTCTGGAATGGGTTACATGCCATGTCACGCATTCTCTCCATCCAAGTGCGAGAAGTATCGAACGATCCAACATAGGAAAATTAAGACCGCATTTGTAATGTGCGCACTCTTAGGACCAGATCGTAGCTAATTAATTTACCACTGATGACATTTTTACTCGCCACCAAAAGTGTTGATAGTTGGGTTTTACTGTGGCACACGATGAGCCTCCAGAACAGCCTAAGCTTTGCGAGTCCGGACGAGTGCATGTGTTGCAGCCAGGGTAAGGTCATTACGGCCACATATGCTCCGCCAGATGGCAGCGTAGTAGCCGCCAGATGGCGTTTTTCTGACGCTTTCCAGTCTCTGCTGTCTGTGGAGCACGTGACTGGCCGATATAGGTGAGTCTTTTCAAAACAACTGTTGTGTGGCGCGTGGACAAAAGCTGTCCACGTTCCTGATCAAAGACGCCACGGGTACCGAGCGCCCGGTTATGTATGCCTTTGTGCCAAGCGAACGGTTTACTTCCATATGTAACCTGCTGGGCTTGTTAAGGGACTTGACAAGTGAACAATATCAAGTAGAGACTTTTTTCATGAAAAAATTAGCTTCACAAATGTGGGAGAAAGTGGTGTTCGGCTGCGCTGTTGTGTAGCGCCATTTCAACAGTCACAGAGCAATCAAGAAGAAAGTGCGTATCACGTTTTCTCCGTGTATTTTGGCCATAGACACTCTTTGCGGCAAGCCCCTACACATTTCATAGTATGGCGCACCTAGATAATGCCGAGAAGTAGGGTCTATGTATATCGTAATACTAGCGTACGGATTCCGACTGGACTTGCAATTGCAGCGTAGCACAAAAACTAGATTCATCATTTAGCTTACAGCTCAGTTTCTGTACATCATCCGCGCTTGGGCGGTGCACGCACAATCCGAGATTTTCTATTTTCGCAGTTTGGCCAACAAACGGTAGTCTGGTAGAGCGGGTACACCTGCCAGAACATATGTACTTATCAAAGCACCCCCATAAAAATCCACTTTTTATCCCTTCCAAGTTGAACCATTGAATTTTAGCTGTCAAAATGGATAGGCGTGTGTTAGTTGTATGCGTCAACTAAGTTCGCCTAGCTGTCCGGCAGGGTCGACGTAGGTTAAATCTAACCAGCTGATGAGGCATCCTTAACCCTTAGTTGTATATTAAGTCGTGGGCACCAGCTAAGTTCTCAGTGCCATAATTTACAACCAACATCAGCTTCCTTCATTTTTGGTTGGGAATCAATGGCTGGTGTCATAAAGAGCACCTCACCATGTACACACCTAGCCCTAACCGAGGCCCGCCGTGTGGAGCCTGTTGTGTTTCGCCATTTGCAAAATGGGACTTCACTGCCGGTAAACAGGATCTTAACTGTTTCACAGTAATAATAATGATAATAAGGGGCTTACTTTCAAGCTTGTAGGGAACATATCAATTTTCGCGGTGTAGCAGAGAACTCGGCTCATGGGCATAGGTCATCATCACCTGCTGGACTTGCGTTTTTCAAGCCTAGTGCGCGCTATCAGTATATATGTAATGTATCTATCGCGATATTTGTTCAGAATAACAATTTTTGAGTTCCGAGAACGCGGGATTTGACATTTGTCCGGTCCAGCAGAAAATACAAAACAAACCTTAGTTACAGGGATAATACTTCCGCATATTTTTGTCCAGGAGCATAATGCAAGCTGTGGCAAATTCCTCAAACTATCTTACCTGCAGAACGACATGCAGATTCTTCCCATTGTAGGAGTTTCATGTTTTACCGCAAGTCGCGTTAGTTTAGTTCTTTACGCTCTGTTTCGAATTCGTAGTGAGTTTCACCTTCAAGATTAGCACACTTGCTAATATTATTACTGATAATGTTTATATTTATCTACTATTTATATATTATATTTATATATATTTATGTTCATTACTGTGTGGCATACCATATGCTATGATCATGAATGGTGCCCTGAGTGATGTCAGACATCGTCACACAGATAATGGGGAGTATCCGGCCCATACTCCGGTCATCCTCAAACTAGCATGGTCTAAGCATGATGGATATCGGGAGCAGATAAGCACAGTTTTTAGGCTCCTCGTCTTTTAGGGAACATACCAGACTGAAGCAAGATCAGACCGTTTAAATTCAAACATGGTGAGCAACAAAACAACGGAGGAGGCACAGCAGAATAACCTAACTGGAATAGGGGCAGAGCATGTTAATCGCGGAAAATCAGGAATCAAAACGGAGAATTTGGAGAGGCAACAATATTTCAATGAACCGGCCGGCAAACTTGAACTAGAACTGAAAACAACTGCTGGGGTTGCGTGCCCTTAGATAGTTGAGTTTCTGGCCAGGTCCATAAAAAGCGTAAATGGAGATGACGAGGTAGGGAAAATCGCAAATAAGACGCGGTAACTTGAACCTAAGAATCAAGAAGTACAGTCAAACTGTATTGCTGTTAAGGCGGAATCGGGCGCAACATTACTTAGGAGAGTGAGTTGATGCTAACGCATGGGAAGGAATGTGAAAGGTAACGAAAATCATTCAGTTTGTGGGGAGGACAGACTAAAAGGGCATTCAATGATGAGATCAAAAGAAGAGGTTGAATGGATTGGACAAACTCGTCCCATATTCTGTTATGTCTAGGTAAGCCCTTTGTTCGTATCTGCAGCTGAGGCCACAAGAAAGCAAGAAGGTGTATTTCAGATTGCATAATGGTTGCGGATGTGCCACCGGACTGAAGCTGGCAGCACTGCACCATCATTGCACCGACACACTTCAGTTTCTTGGCAGCCCTCTGACGAACGCTATGGTTGTGGTGATCGGATTGAAGATGTGCAATTCTACAGGCAGCGGAATTTTACCTGGCCAAGGGGAATCACACACGTAGAACAGAGTCGACTTAGGATCACAGGTAACTTCAATTAAGTTAAGGGTCAATGCGGATGTGAATCGGGTTACGGGTGGGTTGGATAGAGGCAATACAGGGCGTTTAAAGCAGCTACGTTTGGAAAGAGGAATGAATGGCATGGGTCGGCAGAGCCTACCGAGTGTGAGGAGGTATCACATGAATTGGGCCTTAAATAATAGAAAATAAAGCAAGACTCATTAAAGATTTGTTTTTACTACTACTGATTAGATGAGGCAGGGTAAGGGTAGACTTGCATCGAGTGACCAAGGGCTGACTGGGCTTGCCAGTATAACGCTAACGTAGTGAAATAGGCATGGTACAAACCAGTGCATCATTGGTTTAGTGACCGTAGGTTTCGTTAAAATAGCAACTCAAGGGGCCAACATGAGTAGTAAGGTGGCGCCTTTTTTGGATTTTAAATGTATTTTCTTTATTTGACATGTTCTTAGCATTCATCGAGCATCAGCCTCAAGGCCGGGCCGATAGCATGTTTGCGCAAAAATATTTTGCTAGGGTGGCTAGATAGACAATGTGGCTGCAAGCAAGGAGGAGAGTAGGTGGCCTTATCGGTGTGGGCAATTTTTTCGGGTAGAGTTGGATGAAGCTGTGGTAGTCTCTAGTTCAGTTAGAGTTCCACCAGGACTGTGTTGTGCGGAGAGGTGATGTGATGAGGGAAAGCAGACACATAAGCACTGGTGGGAGCAGGACTTTCGACTAGTTTAGCTGGGAGCTTCTACATTAGCTGGAAAGTGTAGGTAAGAATATGGGTCACCAGTCGCCGACTCACCGCTCTCAGCTTCAATCAACAAGTGGTGCCTGGATGAATCTCAATCGGCGCTAGCTGTGAATGCTGACAGTAAAGCATTGGATTTTAAATGTATTTTCTTTATTTGATTATTTGCCGACTCTTTGTCTGTTACCACTCCGTGAAGCAGTAGAAAGGTGTGCATGTTAGACGTTCGATTAACGAAGTTGAATTGGTGCGGTGCATCACCAGCTAAGACGACGGTGGCGACGGCTTCGCACACCGCTGTAAGCCACAGAAATTCCCATGACTCTTCCTACCATCTCATGCATTTTAGCAGACTAAAGGTCAGTTTGTCAACATCTGTAATTCATGGTGTTGCCAGATAAGTGCAACTACCGGAACAGGTCAAGTACACAGATAATTCACAGGAATAAGCTTTGGACATAAATCCTGTTAACTAAAATGTGGCAACCTTGAAAACATCGCACGTTCGGAAAAACTGTTTCCATCTACCGAATACTGATCGCCGAGGAACAGCGTTGTATTTTGCAGCAGCGTTTAAAGTTCGTGGAAAGGCAAAGTGTGATAAAGGTGGAATAAACAATTTATAGCCTTGAATCTGCGTTTCCAAAACTCCCGCTGAAGGGGACGGAGAAGCTACGGTAAAGCTGATAAAGCCGGACACAGTCTTGAACACAAGAGCGGATAACGGGTAACTGCTGCTTTTTAAAAATGTTTTTATATATCGAAGCTCAAACAATACTTATCCGAGGATCATTACCGCAGATCGATAGTGGGAACATTACGTCTGCAATTAATATGGTTGAAGTTGAATTTGGCAGCTGTTTGCTATCCACGACAAACAAAAAGATTCAAGCTAAGTAGAATCAATTGTGCCCCAAAGGTGCAGTCGAACCACGGTTTACGGTTTACCACAAATCCACAAAGTAAATTTTCCGATGAAACCATCACAGACGGAATTTTTCCGTATAATGAAATGACCAGATTCTTGGCAGGTATTTTTAAACTCCTCACCGGAAAATCTAGCATTTACATTAGGAATCCATATGACTATACCAACAGAGTGGCGGGTTTCGTCATAGCAAAAAGATATTATTCCCGTAAGTGTCGAAGTTAATTCGTCATACAAAAACGTGTAAAAAGGGAACATTCGGAAATAGTTAAGCGATAACAACAAGCACACACCACATCTTCGGAATGATCGCAGCTTAAATTTGGTGAAATACTGGGGTGTATAAAAGCTTGCTTGAAGTTCATTCACTTCGTTTTTGCCTCTATAATTTGCGCCCAAGAAGAAAGTTTAGGAGTATTTTGTCGAATATTTCAACAGATAGCTTCAGCCTGGCCGCGGTACCTATCCAAAATATTCTGCCACTTTTAAAAGACACTTTAATAATATTATTACTGTTATTTCTCAACTGGTGGGTGCCATATCGTCAGGAATAATCATAGTGTTACGGTAAAAATAACAGCATGACTGGCGGGGTTTGTTGGCACAAGAAATCGCGTGGAAATGGGACAGCGTCACAAAACAGTGGGCATTATCCGATGTGGACGCGGTCATCCCTGAACGGGTTTGGACAGGAAGGCGCAGTTACTCCTGCTATGTTAGAGAAAATATTGAGCAAGATCGGATCTTTAGGATTTGAAGGCATCGGGCAAAATAAAGCAAGGGAAGGCAGAACAGGAGGCTTCCTACCCGGCACAATACAGGAAAATGCATACTTCGAAAAATGATGACCCAAAACATCGAATCTGGTGAAGCAGCGGAGTTGGCGTTATCCAGCAGGTTAATTTGAACTGAAGCCCAAAGCCACCGCTAAGGCTTCGTTGCCTTGGACTGTTGGGTTCATGGCCAAGGCCACAGAAAGCGTAAGCGGGGATGATGAAGTGGAGGAATTAGCAGTGCCGATAAATGGTAGCAGGTCTCTCATAATCATTGTGTACAATGAAAATGTTGAGGCCCGCTGGTGTCGCTATTGTAGTGGAGTCGGGTATCAAATTGCCTGGGAAGAGTGAGATAGTGAAAAAAACACAAGCCGGAAAGTGAACTATGCAGAAAATTATTGACTTTAGAGTGCACAGACTGAAAGTCCACCAACATGGTTAAATCCGAACAAAAGATTCAGCAGACTGAAATGAATGCGTCCTGAAGGTGCCTGGAGCCAGGTGAAGATCTTGTTCGCATTTGCAGTCATTGGAACAAGTAGGCGAGAGTGTACGGTCAAGCGTAGAAGTGGAATAATTACGAATGTGCTATTAAACTGGGTGTGACTGCCGAGCCATCATTGGCCTGACATACTTCGGTTTTCAGGAAGCCCCGTAAGGGACGTCATAGACAAGGTCATCGGGATGAAATATGCAATTATTTGAGCAGCAGAATGTTTCTGGGTGGTCAGGGAGACAAAGGTAAAGCCAAACCAATATAAGATAGCAGGTTTTTTGTCCGGTCGTAATTAGGCGAGATGCGGCTGGTGTAATTTCCAGCGATCTAAATCATCTGAACCCACAAATTAGGTTCCGAATGGACATACAGTCAACTTGTGGCACGCTACGCCCACCCGACCGCATTATACATAAAATCTTTAGGAACCTGAAAATCACAATGTATCGAAAGTTAAACGACATTGGGGTGATTTTGAACAAGTTGTCTGCGCATCCAAAGTTGGTATTCGTTAGTGTCTTTTCATCAATGCTTGGAGATGTAGGAGTCCTTTGAACAGAAGAAAGTGATCCGAGAGTAGCTCGAAGTGAAGTAAGGAAGAAACTTCGAAGAATTGGGAATCCAGCTGGTTTAATCAGGCGTCATTTGAGAAAGTTATTGGTAACTGTGGTGAAACCCAACTGGAAATCGATTGGGACTGCTGTTGTTTCTCATAAATCAGGGACAAACGAGGTCATTCGAAAGATTCTTAACATCATCAAAATAAGGGCAGCAGTCCAGAACAAAAGACTGTGCTCTGTATGGGTGCATCTGAAGGATAGCCTTGCGGCGAACAAGACCAGAGCCTGTTTCTACTAGCTGAACGCAAACACTGCTCTTAAGCCTAGATTGAACAGATGACCCGGGAAATTTACACCAGAAGCAGAGAACACAAGAGGGAATTATACAGACCGTCGAGAAATCTAGAAGAATATCGGGTATTTATAAAAGACTAGGCAATACAGAACATGCACCAGACACAAGACACAAAATATATTTGGAAAAAGTCGGAACTTTGGAGCGAGGAATACGGTGCGCGACGCAGAGACTGGTGGGTACTGGGGTGGAAATTGTCAAGCATCCTAGTGAAAATAGAACAGAGGGCGTAGAAATTGCAAACTCCTGGAGAACGGTTTTACGTCAACCAAGAAGCGGCATGGTGGTATGTATTTATCAGCAAGAGGAGTCTTCAAGACCAATAACTTAGATATAAATCCATCAAAGAGACCGACGGAACTTCCACTTAATCGCATTCAACCCCGCTTAACTAAATTTGTGTAGCGTTTACGAACCTATACACACTTACGAAATTTATCGGTGGCATCCAGGTTGAATCACCAGTGAAAGCACCTTGAACCGGAAAAGTGAGGATAAAACAATCAAAATTGATTAGAAATCTTCCCAACACACGAACGGTAATACTTCAACGGACATACTAACCGACAGGACGCTATGACAGGGCTTCAACTTTGATCTAGTGTGCTAATCTGAAGAGGCTTTACTGGTTGCTATTCTGCCTGCCTTGAAACCTGACAAACTCAGCTACCAGATCAAGTTGTATATCAGCACCGAAAGGCTTCGTAGCCTCAAACCCTTGGTTGTTTATGAAGACCTTCTGAAGGAGGAAATAATAATTCGGCTAAAACACTATTTCGTGCGGAGTCCTAATATTACCTAAAGGAGGCAAGGGATTATTATATTGCCGGATTAGCCATATGAATACAGAGATGGGTGATTTTCACAGTCCTGGTTTGAACCGCACATCATCTTATTGGGACTTTAGCGTCTCAGCCAGCGAACCCTTCGAACCTCCAGCTCCAGGTGCACCCTGAATTACCCGTAAATACTTGGGAAAGCCAATTGACCTAGTATGGAGGAGAAGGCTTTTGTCGGCTTGAGGTGTGTGTGGCGTTGCTCAGACACATGACGTGACGCATAAGTACGGTCATAAGTATGCACAGCCTGCCAGATCAACATCGTGCTTGGGGTTCGGACGTGTGTCTAGCGCGCCGAAGTACGGCGTCATAATATTCGAGAAGCCGGTGGCCGCGCTGTTGTTAACAATAATCCTGTACCCATGTTGTTTTTAATATTTGCTTTGAGTGCCCTATTTCGGATGTAATCAAGTCCACTGGTTTGTTCCCATTACATTGAAGAAACTCATGTTTCCAAATTCTCCCGGACTACCCGGTGATAACAGAACACGAAGACAACCCTCCCTAAGTACATTACAACTGGGGTTTAGCACTTTCAGCGGCCCGACGGTGATTCAAAAGGCGTATGCGTATAAACAAGTGTGGCCGCATAAGAGGAGTAAACTCACGGCTCAAACTGACCAGGTCAAATGGGCTACATAGGTCTAAGGCCGGGCGTTCAGTTGAACGAAATATTCCACCCGGCGGTCAGGATGCTAACCATTATTAAATATCAATTTTAAAAACTACTTTTGTTAACTCGTCCAAGGATGAACCGTCAAGTTGATTAAAACGGTCTTCTCACATTCTTCCAGTTCTTGAATTTTTCTGGCTCCACCAGGCCTGTCTGCCGACACACTGACAAATTCAGACCATCGCCTAAACTGATTATCTGGTTGAAGTTTATTCTGACCCTGTATAGATGGAGCTATTTGCATCCGGATGTGACCATCACTGTTATGAGATCGGAAGCGCCAGAAGTAGAGTCACAAAGAGCCAAGCTTACCTGAGCTTATGTACGTTTAACAGCTCCTCAGGTCTATAATAATAATAATAATAACAATAATAATAATAATGTTTATTCCGCTTAAGTGAGCGGCATGCCGTCAGTCATGATCATGCGGTTACAATCAGAATAGAGCAGGGCTGGGGGGTTTGCGGGTACTGGGGATTGCGCGAAAGAAGTGCAATCTCATAGACAGTGGGTAATATTGGATGTAAACTTCACCACGCCCAAACCGGCATGGGAAAGGAGACAGTTTCCAGGAGTTTATCTTACTTTTAGGGAGGACATGTTATGCTGGAACAAGATGAGATCTTTAAGGTTTGAGGGTGACGGGCAAAAACAGAACGATAGAGAGCAAAAAGGAGGCATCCTGCTTTGTGCATGATGAGCAAGCTTCATATTGCGAAGAATTATGAAACACAACAACGAATCTGGTGCGGCAGCTGGATTATCACGGTCTGGCCAGCCAATTTGAACTAAAGTCTAAAACTACCGATGAGGCCTATTCGACCTCGGACTGTTGGGCCTAAGACCAAGGCCATAAAAGGCGAATGTGAGGATGATGAAGTAAAGGAACCGGCAATATGGATAAATGGTAACAAGAGAAACTCATAGTCACTGTGTACACTGAAGCTGCAGAGACTTACTAGTGTCACTGCTGGAGTGGGGCCTGGTGTAAAAGTTCCTTAAGAGAGGGAGTTGATACTAAAGCACAAGACGGAACGCAAACTGAGGGGCATAGAATGAAAGTCAACGAGATGTTTATATCCGAAAGGAAGGTTCAGCGGTTTAAACTGCGCGGGTCCCGGAGGCGGCTGGGGCCAGTTGAAGTGTTTGTTCGGAGTTGTATGTAAGGGCACAAGTGGGAAAGGGCATCGTCAAAAGTTAGAAGTAAGTAGTTGCGGGTGTGCTATCAAACTGGGTATGGGACATTTTAACTGCTGAGAAAATGTCTTACTTCTTACTTCTTAAGTCTTCTCTTTTGAAACTCCGGTGACAACCTGCTAAGCGTGACTTGAATCCAGTGGTGTATTCTAAAGCAACAGACCGTCAACTTGCCGACTGTCAACGGTGTGGTCGTGTTAAAGCCAAGGCCACTCAAAAGTAATAGAACACTGTGTGACGCAGGTGAACTCACTACGCCCAAATCAAGTGCTTCTGAAAAGCATTTGGTGATCACCCGTATTTCAGATAAGTTTGTCATTATTGCCGAGTTTTGCGGTCGGGTTAGTCGCGCCATGAAGACACAATTCGGACAAACTGAGGCATACAAACGTTAATACGGTCACCGCCGACGTGCTGATGACATATGTCACTGATCGCATCCAGCCGCTATTGTCCGTTGGCGCGAAAAGTACATTTTGTATCTTCATTCTTTTGTGAATAGTCACTTTATCCATTAACGTTCCGTTCTTTAGATAGGGTCTACCTTAATATCTGGCATGTGCGTGACAGGTGTATAACCCCATTTGCAGCCTCTCAATGCTCGATTACATCTAAGATAGCAGATCAATCATCTAGTGGTTAAGTAACTCCGGGCCAAAAGTGAAACCACATTTACCAGCATGGCCTTGCTTGGAAGGCATCCACCACTTGATTTAGTCAAAGGAGTGCGTATCGCCTGTAAATTTCCTGCCTACTGACGTGCCGCACTTTTGAGTTTAATCCTAGGGGCTTTATTGTTCGCCTGACTGGTGCTTCTCCATGGTTCTTGGCTCCTAGAAACCACATTAATTTTTTGCGGTCACCCTTAAATATGAATTGGTGTGGCAACAATGCAACCTTGGCCACAAATGCAAGTTAAAGTGGAAAGCAGGATACAGGAAAAGATTTTGCAACATGTAGTAACAAGATTATCTGAACGGTAGGGTGATCGAGAAAAGGGTTTTACCGACGAAAACTACAGGCAGAGAAACAGGGCCAAAATATGTCCCTGAAAATGTTCTGCCAAGCAAGGAGTTCTTTTTTTTTAGGTTGTAAGTGTTATGTCTGCTGATTCGCTATCTGCTGTTGCGTCGGGGATAGTCGGTCGATGAAATAAGTTTATAACATCAGTTATTAGCTTTCCGAGGTTGCCAGATAGCTGAGACTTTGACGATGCTCGAAGTGGCTGTCCACGACCATCTCCGTACGGACCAAAAGAGACCAAAATTATGCCACGCAGTGAGCATCTTAGTGTGCTGATGGCGCAAGCAGTGACTTTCACTGAACGAACCTATTGAAGTATCAAATGCAAGATGATCTTCAATTGAATTTGCAGCGGAAATCTGTTTCAAAGTGCCGCCCAATCGATATTCGTGACATGGAACTATTTTCCCTTAAGCGGAGAGTGGTAAACGTCATCAGATTTTGTCGACTGCTCAATTCTTGATTTGTTATAGTTGGAGCTCATCAGATAGGCGTAGCTTTTGGATTTAGAAGGTCACCAGTCCTCACCCTTTAAGGACGATTTGATAGTCGATGGTTGTGTGAGGGGATGTGGCAAATTTCAGTTGAGTCCGCACTGTCGGCGAAGCTGTTCTGCGCTGAAAAAAAACAGAGAAGCACTTTACAACTGTTTTACCCTTATTGGGAATCATTAGCAGTACACACGTCGCACTGCTGAGGGAGTATCAAACCCGATTTGAAGTCTGAACGCTTGGTGGTGCGGCTGCGATAGGTTGCCAAGTCATGGGCTTTGGATCCAACCGGGTGCTCACACAGATACCTCAGGACAGCCTCACGGATGCTTTCATAGTGAGTTATCAGTTAGGCATGCATTCGATTGATAATGGATATTACCATGGCTGGTATTTGCAGTTCTCCATTGGCGGGTTCGCATATCTTCCTGGTGTTTAATAACTTGAACATTAGTGAACAGCCGACTACCCTGGAACAACCAAGATGCGCGATTTTTGTGTGCAACCTCTGGACGAAAGAATCGTACTAACACCGCTTGGTACTTACGGGGTACAGGCTCGAGATTTTTCTACTGCAGGTGAGCGTGGATTATAGAATGAACGTGTTATGTCTGCTGATTCGCTAACTGCTGTATCTGATTGCTGACCCGCTCCAGTGCCTAGTGCCGGAAAAAGACTCACGGAAGGGAACACGACAACTATATTCCGAACAAGCGAGTGTGTGGCGTGAGTACGTGCAAGTGCCAGAATACAACTCAAGCTAGTCATTGGTGGGACACTGTCTAACTTGGTCCAATGCTGACGCACGCAGTCTGGTCTTGGTATAGGCTGCGACTCGCTGCATACTGCGGGGGCGTTGTCTGACCTTGAGCAACGCTGACTCGCGCTGCCTGGGTTTGATAGGAGGCTGTGAGACGCTGTATATTGAGGGGCTTTGTCTGGCTGGTCAACACCTAGCAGAGCTGAGGGTCTCAGTAGATCTCGGGCATTCAGTAGTTGTTTTCAGGAATCTGACCTTCCTGATAGTAAGGAACCGCTTACAGGCCACCAGTCTGAAAAAGGTGCAGGAAAATTTGTTAAATAAAAACAAGGAAGGGTGTACAAGCAGAAGTCCCACCAGAAATTTAGCAACAGTACTCTAGGATGGAGCCAGGTCTCCGTGAAATTCCAGCGCCGGTTTTCGTGGCCCAAAAATGTCGCCGTCTCCCCTACATCCATCGAATGGGTTGCAGAAAATTTCCAATCTAGATTATTGGGTCCGGTGCGCAGGAGGCTTAGCAAGGAGGCAGGCATGCGATACTCGTTCATAATTCGCCAATATACCGATGACAACGTCCTCCGTAGGAACACTTGTTGCCCGTGGTGCTCCGGTAATTTTACTCAGTCTATCAAACAGTGATGAGAGTATAGCGATGTGTAGTCATGTGACTGGCTAAGACCGCCGTGCCGGTCGCATACGTGTCTGGAAAAAACATCCGATCCGTAACAACACCTTTGGATCAAGTAGGCATTTAACAGACTACGGTGGCTTCACGAAAGTCAAGAAGATAACAGGACATAACAATGGGATCTTTGCTCGCCCCTTAACGTATGATCTTTACACGCAAACATGCATTGGACCCGATTCATAAATGAGATCGGGGGTGGTTGGTTATCAAGTGAGGCGACAGCATTTTCGCAAGTGAGGAATTTATCTACGGAGTGTGCAAACGTATGGTGCTGCGGGTTGTTTTGCAGCTGCTCAGGACGACTGTTCCGGATGCGAGTTTAGGTTAGCTAGAGCTAGGGGCCACATTAAGAGGCCGTTGCAATCCACAACGAGGACATAAATTATGGTTTGGCTTAGTCTCTTCTATGGAGACATTTGTGTGCAGCAGACGGTGTAGGGGGTTTAGATTTAGCTTAAACCGTCTGAGCCATAGTGGTTGAAGGCCTGAAGTTTGAGAGCGGGGGCAGTAGAAGAGAGGGTTGTAGTGTGGGAACATCATTTTCGTAAATGAGCGTTGGACGTTTTCAAGTGCTAGTCTACAATTACGGAAGTAAAAAAGAATGCAGACAAAATTCCATGAATGGTCATACACAGCTTAAAAATTGCGACTATCGTGTCTCCAAGGTGAAAGAAGCGCAATAATAAAAAGCTGAACCTACGTGCTCGATCAACCTGTTACTGGAATTGGCGGGGAAAACTGAATATATAAGAGTATCTGGGATTAGGATCTTTGGGCTCTGTGAATTAAGTGACCGGATTCCCACTAATTGCGTATTCACCAGTCTAGAGGGGCAGCCAGACGGTGTCTTTGTTTGAAGCGTAATACGGGAACTTCCGGGAAGGTAAAACAAAGTCGGAGCTAGGTTTCTCTACGGTACTACCAATGTAAAAAATCAATACAAAAAATACACAAATCTCGACAGTAGATACTTTTCTACAACAAATGTTCCACTTGGACTACAAAAATACAAACCAAATGGGCAAACAGGCTCCCACTTGGAACAGTCACACGTGCGTAATTTTGGCCACAAAATGGCTGAATGACCTCAAGGTCAAATGAGTGAGTTGGTCGGGACAGACAAACGCCAGTTCATGCACACAAAGGTGGAGTGGGGGTTACAAATAGGGACAGAGGAAACGCGGAGAATTTCAAATGTTGAATTACTGGACAATTCACCACCCGCCAAAGTCCCCACGTTCACCCAGCAAACGTCCCGGTTCTTACACTCTTCCCATGCTAACATCCGTTCCTATGTACTTCATCAGCCACCCACACGAATGGTCCAAGTCCACTTCTGCAACAAGTGCCAACTTCGATGGAGTACAGGCCTAATCACGTCCTTCCAGTAAACATACTTTCTAATATCTCTCTTAAGAACGCCTCCCGCCCTTCTAACATGCAGGGTTCTCAATAAGCCATCTGGATCCACGTCACTACTGTCCACTAGCCCTAGAGGCCAATTTTCACGAGACACGTCTTAACCGAAGACCAAAACCAAGTCCCCTCGCTCCAATTCTTGATACGTCCTGAGCCACTTAAAACTCACCCGCAACGTCGGCAGATATTCTTTTATCCAATCACACCAGAATACGCCAGCATGATAATTGACTTGTCTCCAACCGGCGTACTATCGCAAAGCCAAATGCCCACGACCGGGTATCGCAGGCTAGCATCGCATGAGTGACAAGCTGTCTGGAATAAGCTGCTCCAAATCGTTGCTGCCTAATGTTAGCGGGTCTATAGGTCGGTTATTTAGAGTCTGCCTCGCCTGTATATGGAAGGTATCCCGACGTTTATCCGTGAAACACCGTTCCCTATATGGACACAGAAGGATACGTCGTGCTGACCTGATTACGCGTTTCGACACATCATATTAATAATAATAATGT